>CAVLGL010000057.1:8684992-9355663 GCA_963668995.1 Parnassius mnemosyne
AATAGCAGCTTAATGCTGCTGTGTTTCGTATGGTGAGTGTAGAGAACCGGAGACCCATTTTACTGGAAAAGAGGCATTCCATCTTGGTCTTCACGGGTGAGAACGCATCTGCATTTTGATTTGCTAATGAAGATAGATGTAGATGTCTATGGGCCACAGCAACCACTTACCATCAGGTGGACTGCGTGCTCGTTTGTCACCCTTATTCTATAAAAAAACACGGCTGTACCGATTTAAATGATTCTATTTTTAAGTAAAAAAATAAGTTTTATCTTTTCTTCTGCTTTAACAGCCTGTAAAAGTTCACGGCAATAAAGATGTACTTTAAAATGAAGCTAGAAAAAAAAAGATAGAAATGGCCTTTCACGTTTGAGTAAGGATGTGACTTCCTATAGAATAGAATAGAATAGAATGATTTTTTATTCAATATGGATTATTACATAATACTTATTGAAAGTCATTATTTTATTTACCACTGGTTCGGAAAATACCTCTGTCCTGGGAAGAACCAGCAAGAAACCCAGCGGGACTTTTTTTTTTAAACATAATTTCACTTAACAATAATTTTGATTATACAATTTTAAATGAATTTTCATAGAACCAGCATGGTGGCGATCACCTTATTCCCAGGGGTTATTTTCACTCATGTATTCCTTGATATTATAATAACCCTTTTTGTACAGTTTTTCTTTAATAAAACTTTTAAACTTGTTTATTGACAAACTTTGAACATGTTCTGGGATTCTGTTGTAAAAGCGTATACATTGCCCCATAAATGAATTACTAATTCTGTGGAGTCTTGTAAGTGGCATTACAAGCTTATGTTTGTTCCTAGTGTTTAAGGTATGAACATCCTTATTCTTATTGCTATTTATGTTTTTATGTACATACATTACATTTTCATAAATATATTGCGATGCCAAAGTTAATATGTTTATTTCTTTAAATTTTTTTTTTAAAGAGCAAATTGTTGGCGTTAAACCAATGTACTAGTTTCGATAGAGCATTATTTACATCGTCATATTTAATTGACTGCCGTTTCAGTTTGAAAATTAAAGAGGTATCGTCAGCAAATAATACTATATCGTGATTGTCCCCTACAAGATAAGGTAAGTCATTAATATAGATTAAGAACAGGAATGGGCCAAGAATCGAGCCCTGAGGAACGCCCATTGATACTACCGATCCGGAGGAACATTTACCATTAATGACGACTTTTTGAGTTCTGTTACTTAAATATGAAGTAATAAGTTTAAGCGCCAAATTTTTTACACCGTAATGTTGTAGTTTCCTGATTAATGTATCATGATGAACACAATCGAAAGCCTTGGAAAGGTCACAGAAAATACCTAAGGCATCTTGTGAATTCTCCCAGGCATTAAAAATATATTTCATAAGCTCAACACCGGCGTCAGACGTCGAGCGACCCCTTGTAAAACCAAATTGATTTTTATGAAGTAATTTATTTGTATTAAAAAAAATTAACAATTGATCCAAAATTATTTTTTCAAAAATTTTACTGAGAGTTGGTAGTACAGAAATAGGTCTATAATTAGCGGGGTCCAATGTACTACCAGATTTAAATAAAGGTATTACTTTACTATACTTCATTAAATCAGGAAACACACCAGAATCGATACAAGTATTAAAAATAATAGCAAGATGAGGTGCAATTAAATCTATTATGGACGTAATCACTGTAACGGAAATCCCCCACAAATCTGCGGTTTTCTTTACATAAATGGTTTTGAAGTATTTTACAATATTATGCGGTAATACTTTTTCAAATCTAAATTCTTTTAAACAGGTATTAACATTCTGTTTAAGTAATGATTCGGCGACAGTTGGAGAAGCATTCAATGACTCTGTTGTCAAGATAGGAACATCAGTGAAATATTTCTCAAACACCGCTGCAACTTCTTGATTTGATTTAGTCAATTCATTATTAATTTTTAATTGATAGTTTGAATTACGAGGTTTCTCATTACCGGTTTCGCTGTTAATTATACTCCACGTCATTTTAATTTTATTCTTAGCTGTCTTAATTTTGTTACTAATATGTAATGATTTGGCTGTGGAGCAAACTCTTTTAAACATTTTAGAATAATTTTTTACATATTCTTTAAAAGCATCGGAAAGATTATACGATCTTTCATGGTAAAGGTCATATAACCTTTGTCTGCTTTTATGAATTCCTACTGTCGCCCACTCATTAAATGCCTTGCGACTGTTTCTGGAGAATGTTTTAGAAGTGAATGTTTTATTAAATTCATTGTTTATAAAGGTAAATAATTCTCTATATAAATAGTCTGCATTGTTCTTATAAGAAAGGGATGGAAGGATTTTTAACATATTACTTCTAAATCTCTCCAGGCGTTTTGCATTAATAGGAACAAACACAATTTTCTCATTTACCTGTTTTTTGTGCATATAAGGTAACGAAACCAGTTGTCCACAGTGATCTGAACTAAGTTTTTGAATTATTGATTTGTTGATTGGTACAACACCTGTAAAAATATTATCAATACAAGTTGCACTACACCCTGCAATACGTGTAGCTTCAAAGAATAAATTATTAAGATTATAGGATTTGAACAAAGAACAGAATTTAATACTGATGGAAGAAGTTTCCAGGAGATTTATATTAAAGTCTCCACACACTACAAGAGATTTATTCTGTTTATTAAGCTTAACTAAAACTTCTTCCATAATTTTTTCAAAAGTATCATAACTTGAACATGGGGGTCTGTAAACACTGACAACAATAAGGTGCTCAAGCTCAACACATGCCATTTCTACAGTACGCTCAACAGAGAGGCTCACAATGTCTTTACGTTCTTTACATGATAAGGACTTATTAGCTAATATTAAGGAGCCACCACGTAATTTAGTATCTCTATTGAACGAACTGACCACCTGGTGATTACTGAAATTAAATATGGAGTTGTATTGTTTCAACCAATGTTCTGTAATACATAAAATATTTATACTGTTACTATTTAAAAATAATTCAATTTCTAATTCTTTGCCTAACATACCTTGTATATTTTGATGCACCAGGTTGATACAGTTTTTATTATTTTTATACTTCTCGTATTATATTTACATATTTTTGTTAGTATTTGTGTAGTCACTACCTAAACTAAAAAAAATATGTCACCATGATGAATTAGAATTACTGTCCCATCGGGCTATGAGAAGAAGAGAGGGCACCTGTGTTTGCGCCTACACGGCCATTATAGGTACATTACGGAACAATGGAAACTAATTATGTCCTACGCAGTTGCGTAGGACATAATTACTACTCTGAAACTCCTTGCTCGAGTTTTGGAGCAAGGAGCTTGTAAGAAGAGCTTCAAGTAAGGACTGTTTTAAAAAAAATTAAACGAAGCGACGTTAGACGTTAAGAATGTTGATGGTATATATTTGATATATTTAGATGTTTCATTAATTGCAAATTTAATATATATTTTATTATTATGTGAAACGTATATAATATTATCTATATATAACACATGCTTTGCTAATATATTTTTATATTATATGTTTATCATAGTATGTATGTATCTATATAATATAGACTTATTGAATTTATTTACTATTTTATTGATGTGTAATATTGATTTGATTTTTTTTTTACTGTAGGTAATTTATTTTGTACTTTAAAGTTATGTGTTAATTTAATGTACCTAATGTTACAAGCGTGTTGGATGCTATCACCTGTTAGCTTGTAAGCATATCTAATAAAAAATAAATAAATAATTATATCTGCCACAAAATCTCATCACTCCACGGATTAACTGCCAGATAATGCCGATACCCATTAAGTCCGCCCTTTGTTACCCTATTTATTAAGGTGTTAACAATATAGATTGAATAAATAAATAAATACATATCATACTTTTGCTCAATACTTTATTCCATTAATCACGTTCACATTAGTCACGCATTAATCAGAATTGGGCTCAGCAAGAATACCGTTTTATTATTTAGATTATGAAACTTTCTCTTTATAAAATAATATTCAACCACTTGTAAGTTATCGTCACCTAATTAATACAACATATGCATGTTATAATTTTGACCATTAAATTGTCTAACACGTCTTTCTGACTTTCCTTCCACAAATTCAAACGAACATGAATCTCTTTTTAATTAGCCAGACTCGCTAGCTTCCGTACGAATGGATGGTACGATCAGGGAAGCTCTCCTACAATACCAGCATAAAGGGGCAGTTGTTTTGTTTCGGGAGTGACAGGAACGGGTGCCTTTTTTACTGATAACGAGGTATTCCTTTTCAGTACTCAGGTGTCACAACGAATTATATATTATGTGTCTATAGGCCAAATGTTAAATGATTTTTTTTACAATTACTCGCTTGATGGAATTCCCACACTGAGCGCATATCAAAGATAATATATGTTTATATCAGTATAAATATATATTGTGTTTATAATGAGTAACAGAATTAGAAACCAGTAATATCTGTAAATATAATTTTATCACGTAAGTGCTTGGTAAGCAGCGGGAAATGATATTAATATCCGAAAGCCTAGTAACTGCCCACGCCTCGAGCGATTAGCAGTTCATATTACAATTTATACGAAAACGAAGTTACGAAAATAATTGTGACTCAGATTTGGTTCGCTTTTACTTTGGTGTAAATATTGTTCTTGTTATTTATGGTAAGTATATATTGTTTCCAATTTTCCTCCAACTCTCTTATTTGCCTCAAGGGTAATCTATTTTTACTGAGAAAATGTTCTTAAAATTATTTGTTCAAATAAGTAATGTTTTTAAGAAATTTCTTTTTTACTCTTCAGATACCTTCTCAGAAATGAGAGGAGGCCGGTCCTCAGACGTGGGATGTATTTGATATTTTATTAATATAGAAATATTAATGCATACAATGGTATCTGATTTTTGAACGGACAAATAACATACAGGTGCTATAATTCGTAGATAGAAGGTTTTATGGAACAAATAAATGTTGCTTGTTCCTTTTCTGTAAGTAGCGGTAATGGTTATTTTTAATGGCTATATTTAAATAATGTTTGGGCTATTAAACAGGGCGCTTGTATTTATCTAATAGAAAAACGTTCAGTGTCAAATACAGTGTTTTACAAATGTGTTTTCTAAGTAATTTAAAACAGTTTCCAGAACTAGACGAGACTGTTAGTGCTACATCGTAATTTCGTCATCAGGAATGCTATCCGCTTACGTATAATTGCATGGAAGCCATCCGTGATCACACATTAGCATATAACGAACATCTCAGATATACTACAAAAGCGAGGCAGCCCGAACAGTGCTCTGAAACTGCTGTCGTACTGCACTCTCAGGGCACTGCATTTCTTATATTTACAAGAATACTACGCATTTAAATAAAACTGTTCTTTACGGATGCTATCGCGTGTATTAACTTATTTTACATTTCCAACTTATTGGGCACTTCACAGTCCTCATGATTACGGAGGGGACTGAGGTGTTCGTCTCTGTCACCTATTACAATACCCACGGGATGATATGGGGAGTAGATAATTTTATTTTCACCGCCACCAGCAGCCTCAAACTGTTATTTTACGTTGCTAATCTCTGAGAGTAGTCTTCCCCGGTCAAGCCCACCCATTCGCGCTGCAGCCATAATATAACTGCAGCGTGGCTTTATAACGTTAAAAATAAATATAATTTCCCTTAAAATAAACAAACTTAAAAAAATAAAACGCCTTCGAGTGTATCAGTACCGAATAAAGTTCTTATGATTCAGGATACGCGAACACTACATAATATGTAAACATAATAAATCCTGAAAAACATAATAATCCTGATAAACATAATAAATTCTGTAAAAACTAATTCCATTTAAAATATTATTTAAATTTAACTAGTTTTTACAGATTTTATCGCGTGAGTTCACTTTTTGTTATTTAATTTACCTGTTCTAACCCTGTTACTTTAATTTTCACATAATTTATTTATTAAATGTTTTGTAATAAAGTTTGCGATTATAATAACTACATTTATTTTTACAAATGAATTACTTCAACGAAGAGTGCGTTGTAAGGACATAAACATTGTTGAAAGTCTTGCATATTTTTTTTAAACCTACGGTATTGTATTGGTCAAGGACTTGTTGACGTTGCGCCCTAAAGCCCTTGTAAAGAAAAATCCTTAATTGTAAGCACCCTTTTGAAAGAAAGGGTATTGTTTGCAAGTGCGTTCTGGGTTTGTTACTTCTATATATTTCATTCATTGTAGCTTTTATTATAGTTTTTCTTCAGTAAGGAACACACAGTCCCCTGACAGTAAGTGGTTCCTGCGATTAAACACAATTATATTTATGCTCGATGAAGAACCAAAATGTAGATGCGTTGTCACCCCCGACACCTGAGGATTGAGGTCTTTAATAAAAGGTTATCCGGTTTTTGTCATCGACCATACAAAAACTACTATCAGCACACAAGAATAACAGATTGAAAACAGATCAGAACAAAATGCATTGAATTATTAGTATAAATAACCTTCTGGTTAACTTGAAATTTAGTGTCTTCCCAATTTATACTTTATTTCGAACGGGATAAAGTTTCATTTTGATAACTCATAAAACTAAGGATTCACGGCCTAGTTAAATAAGCACTTTTCTGTCGCGCTAAAACTATATTAAGTTTATAGGGTGGTAATTACAAAGCTTCGGAATTCGAAAAATACGACAGATCATTAAAAATAAAACAAGTAACAAGAATAGTTTTTATTACAAATTAAAAACTTAGGGCAAATAGCTGTAACATTACAAGTACTTGAAAAAGCACAAAATACTAAAAAGTAAAACATATATTACGATACTATGGACGTATAAAACCATGTACGATACTTGTTATCAAGTAAATACGCCAATTAAAATTAAAAAAAATCCTCTTGTAAGATTTTAACATCAAAAACATTATGACTACGAGTGTGGACAATCTAGAACTCGGAGTACTTAGCTTTTTAAGTGGGTTGAAAAACTAGCATAGAGCCCATCTAATGATAAAAAGTTGCAGCCTATTTACAAGATGCCAGGTGCCACCGCTGGGCACAGGTCTCCTCTCATTTCTGAGAGGGTTTTAGGGCAAGGAAATGTCCGCTGCGCTGCCCCAATGCGTGTTGGCGAACTTCACATGTTTTCGAAATATTTTTTTTCTCATTTCTCAGACATGCAGGTTTCCTCACAATGTTTTCCTTCAACGTCGAGCACGTGGTAAATCAGCACTTAAAATTGCAATTAACAATTTCATTGGTGCCGGCGGGGATCGTACCCGGGTCGCTAGAGTACTGTGAAGCTTACAGCGAGCGCTAACCATCTGAGCTACCTCGGCTCTACCCATGAGTACTAAGATGGAATGCCTATTTATGAGTAAAACGGATATCCGTTTCATGAGTTTCATCTTATGAAAGACATTATTACATTATTACAGTCTTTATTCAGGTAAATAATACACAGTCCCCCTGATGATAAGTAAAACTGCTTTTTTTACTCAACATCAGCACAATGCAGCATATTTCTGCCACATTGTACTGCTATTTTACGCCAATATTCGTGGTATTTCCCCCGGTCAAACCATCCCGTTCGTGCTGCAGCCGTAATATGCTACATGTTCTTTCATCTTCATCATCATCAGCCAGCTCACGAAATTTCCCATCTAGACATATTGATTCTGGACGATGGATTCTCCCTTTTTTGGGAGGATTGCCACGTGGTAGAGCCATGCTGCAGCTATATTAGTAGTATAGTTGTAGCACGAATGGGACGGTTCGACCGGGGAAAGACCACGCTCTCACAGAATACCAGCGTAAAATAGTAGCTTGACATTGCTGTGTTTCGTATGGTGAGTGTAGAGAACCGGAGACCCTTTTTACTGGAGGAGAGGCATTCCATCTTGGTCCTCACGGGTGGCAGCGCATCTGCATTTTGATTTGTAAACGAGGATGAATGTAGATATCTATGGGCCACAGCAACCATTTACCATCAGGTGGACTGTGTGCTCGTTTATCACCCTATCCTATAAAAAAAAGGATTCTGCCTTTTTTCCTCACCCAGCATGTTTACGGCTTGACCAATTGTGGCATTTTTGGGAGAGGCCTATGTTCAGCAGTGAACTAGTAAAGGGCTGTAATGACGACGAATGTTGGCTATAGCTACCCCTATTAGTTCATATTTAGTAGAAAACTTTTACTGGCTGATTATAAGGAAGAAGGAGATTTTATGCAATAAACGTGTGGTTATGTTATAACTATTTATGTATGCTTGTTTCAGTGCCAATGACTCAACTCGTCGCTATTGCTGGGGAGCCGGTCTACTTACCATGCGACATAGCCACTCAAGATGAAGACGATGCCGTTCTTTTGGTGCTTTGGTACAGAGAAGATCTTGGAACGCCTATTTATAGGTACGATATTTAAAAAAAAAGGTTCATTGACTTATTATATCGTATCAAAAGTAAGCTGCTAATAAAATTATTATCTTTATTTATTTACCAGTCTAAAACTGCTGGATATGTATTTTTGAAATAGCCAATGTTTTTATATTGTATTGTGAGTGTATTTTGCAATATGAATTTTAATTAAAGTCTTATAATCAAAAGGCGTGCCTGAAAAATCTAAATCTTTAACAAATAATGTATGTGATGACCCCATAATGTAAACATTACGGGGTTTTTCCCATGAACTTCTAAGACTTTGACAAATACGATGCCTCACAACTTGTGGCAGAATGAAGCTGACTTCAAGAAGTGATGATGAATTGCTTCTTGTACTTCATCTTTCTTAGTCATACTTGGCAGCCGAACTGCTACCTGTCGTCAGTCTGGGTGTTGTCTGACAAAAACATAATGACAATTACTGGTATCGTGGGCCCCTCCCGCTGGATTATTAGTCATCATTTGCAGAGGAACTACTTCCTGCCACTGCTTTACGCCTGGGGTAAACAAAATATCTATACTGCAACCTATTGGAAGACGTTAGACTTTTTTGGCACTACTCATCGAGACATTTACAATATGGCGACGGGTTCTTTTAATATTCTTATGAATATTTCATTTTATTCTACATTTGCGTATGGTGTCACTTTGTTAGAATCCATCATTAGTTTCTAAAGTATATAATGGTACAAAACTAAAAAAGAATGCAGGCTTTGCTTTGTCTGGTTGTCCAATGGTGGAAGGGAGTGGAAGGGTTTAAATTATGCTGTCCCTGCGAACACTCTCCGTAATATTACTTATACTCTTAAAACGACACTGTTTGGAAGATGTCATACGTCGACGTCTATGTTTCTTATTCAAGACGAGTGAACGCATGTGATACTAGTTTAATTGATTCATACACAACAACTGGAGCCGCAACGAACAACTCACGCACACATGGTTTACACGCATCTAGGCTGCACCCATCTTAAATAATTAACTTCGTTAAAGCATAATTATTTATGTTTAATTAATAATTAACTTCGTCCCTTTTCACAGTTCTCGTAGGATGAAAACCAAGACACCATAATAAATAATTTTGTCTTCTATTTAATAGTGTGGATGCCCGAGAACGAGACTTTGGTGTTGCGGAGCGATGGTCAGACGAAAGCGTTTTTGCTTCAAGAGCGTATTTCCTGCCAGAGAGAAGACCAGCTGAATTAGGAGTTGATCGTGTTCGAGCCTCCGATCAAGGAATATATCGATGTAGAGTTGATTTCAAGCAAGCTCAAACAAGAAACTCGAGGGTGAATTTGACAGTCATAGGTAAATTAATCATGTATAATTTACAGGCTAACTTATAATCTTTAAATATCTTACTTAATTTATGTATTGATTATCTCTATGTGTCCCCTTCTCTCTCACTCTCTCTCTCTCTCTCTCTGTCATTTATTAAAAGAGAATACTTTAAGCATTTATTAAATTAGAGTCAATTTTGGTAACTACCTTAATCCTTAAATTAATCATAATAATCACGTTACAGCCCTTCACAAGTCCTCTAATGATCATAGGCTTCTCCCAATGAATGCCAAAAAGCACGGTCCTGAGTCATTTGCGTTCATCGATTACCTGCATGTGGAATGACATTCAATGACAATTATTACGCAAAAAAATAATAATATTAATTATAAATTAGTCACTCAAATTGAAATGAAAATAGAAGAAACTTTAAATGA
Organism: Parnassius mnemosyne; assembly: GCA_963668995.1. Taxonomy (NCBI): domain Eukaryota; kingdom Metazoa; phylum Arthropoda; class Insecta; order Lepidoptera; family Papilionidae; genus Parnassius; species Parnassius mnemosyne. The sequence continues at coordinate 8,695,167 of CAVLGL010000057.1, forward strand.
AATATTTAATATTTAAATTATTCGTAATCGTATCCAGTGTTTGCAGCTTGCTTTTAAACTTTTATGGGGTCAACTCTGAGTAGGTCAACCTTTTTACAGTGGACTTGTATTAGTCACAGTTAATCAGTTATGTAATATGTTCCATGATCTAAGCAGTTACTGTATTTTAATATATAATGTACCTTGATTTTAACACTTTATTGACTGTGTAAAATTATGCTAATGAACGAAAAACGAAAAGGTTGTTAAGATTATTTATTTAATGAACATCAATATGTCCATGCATCCTTAACAGGCTATAAAGTCCACTACTGCTCCATAGAGTGGATATTTTCCATAGTTTAAACGTATGGCATGCAAATTAACAACCGCAAGTTTTTTTTCATTTTCATTGGTTGTTATCAACTTAAAAATGAAAAATAAACCTACGAGGAAATCTGTGGAATTTTATGTAATATAATGGTAGTCGTTATCAGGAAGATGTTTCTATCCGTCCCCTGTTTCAGTTTCACTCAGTCGCTTCTTACGACACTCACGAACGATATGCGGTAGTGGATAACTAACACTGCCATCACGCGGTGGACATAACAAAATGTAACAGTAATTTAATCGAGTTTAAATACAAAATTGTAACCGTAGTTAGTTTATGGACCTATTACGGAAGACCCTTTTGTCCATGTTTACAAAATTGGATTGCTCTTGGATAAAATCCAATTTTTGAATCTTGTTCGTTAATATAAAAACAACCAATCTGATAGCACAAAGGCTGGGTAAGAAAGGTATCATATTAACAAAAAGGCTCGATAGGAATGAAAAGATTACAAATTAATAAAGGACCAATCCGAAACCAATTTATTTAAAAAATATATGAAATTAAATTTAAGTTAAAAAATATGACACTGACAAAAGTAATACGGATGCAGAAGCAATAACCAATCTAAGTTTATACAATGAATTCAATTAAAACCTTTTCGGAGCACAGAATAAAGGATAAATTCCTGAATATTTTTGGTAAAAGCAGAACGGCTTTGCAGTTAATTACACTGAAGCTACAAGCAAAAAAACGTACATGAAGCGATTTTAAGCTCCAAATCCGCTTAGTGGGACAACTGTGGTTGATCCACAGAGTTATTGACAGTACAAAGCCTGATGCTATTAATCCTCGAAACATGGGTAAAGGCCCGAGCTATGCGTGATTAATGAATATTATACCAAGAAATACCAACACGAAACTTCGTTAATATTGTTAATTATTTATCATGATTTTATCTCAAATAAAATATTTCTACAATAATTATTGAAAATTAGTGATTTGAATATCCATAACCCATTTCGTCCAGTGAGTGTCGTAAAAGGCGACAGATTAAAACTAAAACAGGAGATGGCCAGCAGCATCTTCCTGATAACAACTGAAAATAATAAAAGGAACCCGCCAAGCGTAGCAACTATGGCAAAATCCCTATTAGGAAATCTATGGAGGAGACCTTTTTTTACTTATTATTAGCCAAAGGTGACCACAATCACACAATGTTGGTAAATGGTGTAGTAGCCAAAGATGATAAATCGCACTGTCTTATCATAACAAGAGCCTATTCACTCTTGTCCTGAAGACGCCCAGATTATATTCGAACGGAAAGACAGACGCCGGCAAATTATTCCACTCCTTTGCTGTACACGTAACAAAAGACGAAGCAAACAGTTAGCTCTATGGTCAGGAGTCCCGGAGAGCGAGAACGCCTGCCAGGGAGTGGGGGTGCTGCTGTCTTCTCGGTTGGTCGATGTTATGACTGAATATAAGGTTGTGAACTCAAGACTTCTCTGGGTTCGCTTTAAATTGGGACTGACGAAGTTATTCCTTTTGGCTGTTTATGCGCCGGTAGCTTCGTCGTCCAGGGCTGAGCTGGAGGAGATTTGGGAGAATGTAAGAGAAGTTCTAGATTTGGCTAGGGGAAACGAAAGAATTGTTGTATGTGGTGATTTGAATGGATGGGTTGGTACCGCTCGACCAGGGTACGAGTCGGTACTTGGCAAGTTTGGCGATAAAAGGGTTAATGATGCTGGCAAGCTTATACTGGCGGTGTGCAAGGAAAAGGGTCTTCTTGTGACAAACACTATGTTTAATCACAAGAAAATCCATATCTATACTAGAGAACGAAAGAATGAGAGAAGTATGATTGATTTGTTCCTGGTGGATGACCTATCATCATCATCATCATCATTACAGCCCTTCACAAGTCCACTGCTGAACATAGGCCTCCCCCAAAGAATGCCACAAAGCACGGTCCTGAGCCACCTGCATCCATCGACTTCCTGCATATCTTACCAGGTCGTCACTCCATCTAGTGGGGGGACGCCCTACACTTCGCCTGCCGGTACGAGGCTGCCACTCGAGAACCTTTCTTCCCCATCGGTTGTCGGTTCTTCGAGCTATATGGCCGGCCCATTGCCACTTCAGCTTACTAATCCGTTGGGCTATGTCGGTCACTCTAGTTCTACTGCGGATATCCTCATTTCTGAGTTTATCACGCAGAGAAACTCCGAGCATAGCCCTCTCCATAGCTCGCTGAGCGACCTTGAGCTTCCTCATCCGGCCAGCAGTGAAGGACCACGTCTCAGTTCCGTATGTCATAACTGGCAACACGCACTGGGTGTACAGTCTCGTTTTCAAGTTTTGAGGTATACCTGACGAGAAGATGTGCCGTAATTTCCCGAACGCTGCCCAACCGAGTTGAATCCGTCGATTGACCTCTCGGTCGAAGTTGGACTTACCTAGTCGGACTATTTGTCCCAGGTAAACATACTCGTCAACAACTTCGAGCTTAGTGTTCCCAACAACTACCGGCATAGGTGTGACATGGACATTAAACATGATCTTTGTTTTGTCCATGTTCATCTTAAGACCTATCCGTTGGGAAACACTATTGAGGTCATTGAGCATAGTGCTTAGGTCCTCCAGCGATTCTGCCGTAAGGACTATATCGTCGGCAAATCGAAGGTGAGTGATGTACTCGCCATTGATGTTGATACCGTATCCTTTCCAGTCCAGAAGCTTGAAAACATCTTCAAATGCAGCGGTAAAGAGTTTCGGGGATATGACGTCACCCTGTCTTACACCTCTCTGCAATTGGATAGGTTTCGTACTCTGGTTCTGTACTCGGATAGCCATCGTAGCCCTACTGTACAAGCACTTCAACACTTCGATATACCGACAGTCAACTTGGCATCGCTGAAGGGACTGCAGCACCGCCCAAATTTCGACGGAATCAAAGGCTTTCTCATAGTCCACATACGCCAGACATAGTGGCAAATTGTACTCCTCGGACTTCTGTACAATTTGCCGAAGGGTATGTATGTGGTCTATGGTGCTAAAGCCTTTTCGGAAACCGGCTTGTTCGGGAGGCTGGAAGTCGTCAAGTCTGCGCGCGAGACGATTCGTAATGACTCTCGAAAACAGCACGTAGACGCGGCTCAGAAGGGAAATCGGTCTGTAGTTCTTCAAGAGAGCGTTGTCGCCTTTCTTGAAGAACAAGACCACCGCACTTCTGCTCCACGCCTCCGGTGTAATGCCACCATGGAGGACGGAATTAAAGAGCTTCTGAAGGACTTCAAGTACCGGTTTTCCACCCGCTTTCAGAAGCTCCGCTGTAATTCCATCCTCGCCTGCGGCCTTGCCGTTTTTAAGGTGCTGGAGAGCCATTCTAATCTCGCTCAGACTGACGTCCGGGATATCATCGGAATAATGTCGGATAAGACTCGCTCTTGGATCGTTACTCACACTTGCGTGCGGCTCCAACGATGACGTGTACAGCTGCCCATAGAACCTCTCAATCTCACTCAAAATCTCAGGTGCCCCGGAAACGATGCTGCCACATTCTGTCTTCAGCTTTGACAGTTGGCGCTTTCTGGCAGACAGATCTCTGGCAAAGACTTTGGAGCCTCGGTTCCGCTCGATCGCTTCTTCAATACGAGCTGTATTGAATTTGCGTAAGTCCCGCCGCATGCATTTGGAGATCTGTCTGTTCAGTTGCCTGTATGCTGTTAAATCTGTTGAAGAATGTAGCTTCATCTCCCGTCGAACAGCCATGAGATTAAGAGTGTGATCGGAGAGTTTTTGTGTTCTTCTGCGGCGGGTCTTGCAGAACTTAGCTCCGACCGCATGGACAGTTTCCACGAGCTTGTCATTCAAATCGTCCACTTCATTGCAGTCTTCTAGGCACTGAAAACGGTTTTGTAACTCGAGCTGAAAGGTTTCGGGACTTTGGATTAGAGCACGAGGGGGACGGAGCGTTGACTTCATTAGACGAGACCTCTCCAACTTAACGTTTAGGTTCAGTGTGCCTCTAACCATTCGGTGATCGCTGCCGGTTTTCACCCTCGCGATCACTGAGACATCACTGAACAGTTGTCGTCTGGTCGTCATAATGAAGTCAATCTCATTTTTTGTCGAACCGTCGGGGCTCGACCAGGTCCACTTCCTGTGGGGCCGCTTCTGGAAGAAAGAGTTCATCATAAAGAGTCCCTCTTTCTCCATGAAGTCGGCCAGCTGCTGGCCCCTTGGGTTCCGTTGCCCTATTCCAAATTTCCCTACTTTCAGCTCACCGTTCTCTCTTGTGCCTAGTTTTGCATTGAAGTCTCCCATTAACACCGTATATTGGGTTTTGGAGGAATGCATGGCTCTAGAGATATCCTCATACATTTCCTCCACCTCCTGATCGGGGTGTGCCGAGGTTGGTGCGTAAACCTGTATGACCTTCAGCGAATACCGTTTGGTGATTCTGAGTATAAGGTACGCAACCCTCGTCGACACACTCTCAATCTTTACAACGTTGTTAACGAGAGACTTGTGGACGATAAATCCGACACCTCCTTGGGACAGATGGTCGCCCTCCCGGTAATAGAGCAAGTTGCCGGATTCGAGGATTACCGTGTCCTCCCCCTCTCTTCGGACTTCGGATAATCCTATAATATGCCAGCGTAACTTGTCTATCTCTTCTTCCAGCTCCACAATCTTCTCGTCAGTCCTCAGGGTGCGTGCGTTGTATGTTGCCAGGTCGAGTCGTCGTAGGTGGCAACCGAACCTCCACCGGAGATTCTTAGCACCCCCTGCCCCGCCGTTACCATGGTCGCCACCGTAGCCAGGAATAGCGGGGCCGCCGGGGACTGGGGGCCGTTTATTATTGTCATTGCTCATGGGGGGTATATTGCCATAGTTGCCACGCTTGGCGAGCGGGTTGGCAACCGCAGTTTTTTTATTGTTATTTTGGCTATTATCAGGAAGATGCTGCTGCCCATCTCCTGCCTGTTTCCCTTTGTCGCCTTTTACGACACCCACGGGAAGATATGGGGTAGTGGATATTCTTAACCGCCACTACACGGCAACTATATAAGTACAAAATTTATTTTAGAAACAGCTTGGAAGCGATCACCTCATGCCCAGGGGTTATTATCAACCATGTATTCATTTATACTATAATAACCCTTTTTATACAGTTTCAACTTAACAAAACATTTAAACTTGTTAATAGAGAGAGCCTGTACACTTTCCGGGACCTTGTTGTAATAGCGTATACATTGCCCCAAGAATGAATTACTGACTCTGTGGAGTCGAGAAACTGGTATCACTAACTTGTGTTTGTTCCTAGTGTTTACAGAATGTATATCACATTTTTACTAAAACTACCTTTGTTTTTGTGAACATACATTTAATTTTCGTAAATATACTGAGAGGCCAAAGTAAATATATTTATTTCTTTAAATTTATCTCTTAGAGACTCTCTCAGTTTTAGGTTTTAAATAGCTCTAATGGCCCTCTTCTGTAAAACAAAAATAAATTCTGAATCAGCCGCATTTACCCATAGCAAAATCCCACAAGACATTATGCTATGGAAATAACTGAAATAAACTAATCTAGCTGTCTCGACACTAGTGAGACCTTTTTTACAGCATAGGCTGCAGAACTTAGTCTGCTTCCTAGTTTGGATATAAGGGGGCCCCACTGAAGAATTCCCCATTTAAAAACACATTTAGTTTTATTTCCGTTTAAGTGTAAATTATTAACGTTAAACCAATGCACTAATTTTGATATAGCATTATTCGTCACATTTGAATGATTGACGTTTAAGTTTAAAAATCAAGGAAGTATCATCAGCAAATAATACTTTATCATGATTATCCTGCACAAGAGAAGGTAAGTCATTAATATACACTAGAAATAGGAATGGGCCGAGAATCGAGCCCTGAGGGACACCCATTAGTACAGGTGAGCCGGAAGAACTTTTACCATTGATAATAACTTTCTGCATTTTATTACTTAAATATGAAATATTAAGGTTAAGCGCTGTATTCTTGACACCATAGTACTGTAGCTTCCTGATTAAGGTCTCATGGTGAACGCAGTCGAAGGCCTTGGAAAGGTCACAAAATATACCTAAAGCATCCTCTGAATTCTCCCATGCACAAAAAATATGTTTAATAAGCTCAACTCCACCGTCAGTTGTCGAGCGACCCCTTGTAAAACCGAATTGATTTCTATGTAGCCATTTAATAATATTAAAAAAAACTTAACATCTGATCTAAAATTATTTTTTCAAAAAATTTATTAAATGTTGTTAGTACAGAAATTGGTCTAAAATTGGCGGGGTTTAATGTACTATCAGATTTAAATAAAGGTATGACTTTGCTATGTTTCATTAAATCAGGAAACACACCAGATTCGACGCTTGTATTAAATATAGTGGATTGATAAGTTGCTATTATATCTATTATAGATAAAATAACTTTAACGGAAATCCCCCATAAATCTGCCGTTTTCTTAACATCAATACTTTTAAAATATTTAACGATATCTTTGGGCAGTACTCTATGGAATTTAAAAGTATTTGAACAAGTTCGCACAGCAAGCACAGCTAGTACCTTGCTCGGTCGCCCCGGCGACTGGGGCGGACTTGGTGATGATTTGAGGCTTGGAAGTGGGCACACAAAATGGTGTGGGTTTGGGAGCAGGCAGCCAAGAGCGTGACACACTGGCTTGACCCGCGCGTCCGGAACGACTTTTACCTCCGCGCTGCTTCCTTCGCAGCGCTTTGAAATACCCGCGATAATTTGCTGGGTGTCCCCCGTCGCGGCAATTGATGCAGCTCAGGGTTTCAGTCAGTGCTGCCGTAGTCACCTAGGCACTTGACCCACCTAGACCTTTCGTAGCAATTTTTGGCCGAGTGGCCGTATAATTGCTATTAGTGGCACTGGCCAACGATGCCCCTAATTCGGGGGGCTTCAACTGCAATCCCCGTTAGGTTGCAGAAAAATCTCCTTGCCTTCCGGAGACAGGTCCAAAATGACAAGGAACAGATCTTAAATCGTTTCTTGTTGGTCTGCTGGTGCATTTTATGCACCTACCGGACCAGGAGATTCTGAGCCTTTAGGTCGTTTTAAATGTGGACGGCCTCGAGCTCCTTTAGAAAGCCTAAGACGACCAAGTGCAGGTTACATTCCTCAGGGAGGGCGTACATATAAATCAGTCAGTCGTATTCACAAAAATTCGAATGCCCTGACCGGCGTTTTGCACCTTTGGGCAGTATATTTTTTTAAAGTTCAACTAATTGGAAAGGTTATTCTATTTGGTATTGTCTTGAACTATGATGGATGGCGGTGGCTTGTGCTTACGTTCAGCAGGGGAGCCATTTGCTGCGGGCTTGGCCGCAGGCTAAGGGGGTTAAGCGCGCGCCGGGCGCGCAGTCTTTTTTGTCGGAGTGGCGGTGGGGAACAAGGGGGCTGAGTCAGGCTCGACAGTCTATTTTTGGGCTGCGTCTTTGCGCTTTTTGCCCTGGACGATGGTCAAGCCTTCGTTTTCGGGCTTACGTGGGACAGGCGAGTCGGTCTCGACTGTCGGAGCCTGATTTTTCATCCGAGAACACCAAGGCAGCAACCAAGCACAGAACACCTCCTAGGCCGTGTATAGGGAAAAATAATTTTAATTTTGCGCATGAGCTAAGAAAGTGGAGTGACGGGAGTGAACTAGACCGACACGTCCGAAGTCTACCAAGCCCAATCGCAGAATCTCTATCATTTTCAAGTGAGTCCAACGCTTTTAGGTGGCATTTTGCATCATCAGCCCATATGTGACAGCAGTACTTCATGCACGTCCGGACTTGCGGTTTATAAACGGTAAGAAGCTGACCCGGTGTGAAGTACCGCCTCATCCTTGCAAGGACACCTAGTTTTCTTTCGGTTGCTGTGGCCTTGGATTCAATGAACCGCCAATAGTTGGGTTTCGGAGAAAGTTTAATCCCTAATAGCTGAAAGCGTTTAGTGTACTCTAAAGATACATTCCGGTAAGTAGGAACCAGTGTAAACGGTTTTTTTAGCGATTAAAATACACGTTTGTGTTTTGGAGGCCTTGAGTCTTACAAGATTGGTATCGCCCCATTCGGAGACTGCCTGCAGTGAGAGATTCGCACGTGCAACTATAGCTTCTTTTTAGGACTGGATTTGATCTCGACTGGCCCGAGAATTTGGCTGATACCTATACACAACTGTGCTGTCATTTGCATTCCCATTGATATCGAGAATAAACACGTCATTAATATGCAAAAGGAAGGGAGTTGCGTAAATAACAGACCCTTGAGGAACTCCAGTGTTTGTCGTGATAGGACTGGATGAGCACCCATCGATGAGGACTCGCACAGATCGTTCACTCAGAAAGTCCTTCACCAAGCCAATAAGACCTAGGTGCAGGCCTATGTTCAGTCGTGGACTTTTATAGGCTGTAATGGATTTATAGATGTACTTCATATTTTTTGACCTTCATTCATCATGGTAGACAATAAAATAAAATTTACAAGTCCACTGCTAAACATAGGGCTCCCCCAAAGAATACCACAATGCACGGTCCTAAACCAATCCAGCGGGAGGCTATTGGTACGAGACTGCCAATCAAGAATCTTTCTTTCCCATGGGTTGACGGATCTTCGAGCTTACTACTCCGTTGGACTAAGTCGGTTACTCTGGTGATACTGCAGATATACTCATTTCTAAGTTTATCACGCAGATAAACCCCAAACAAAGCCCTCTCCACAGCTCGCTGAGCAATTTTGAGCTTCCTCATACGGCTGGTAGTGAAGTACTATGTCTCAGATCCATAAGTCATCACTGGCAACACGCAATGGTTGTACAATCTTGTTTTCAAGTTTTGAGGTATATCTGACGAGATGTGTCGTTTCTCCTGAACGCTGCCCAGCCTAGTTAAATCCGTCGACGGACCTTTTGGTCCAAGGTACGACTTACCTGGTCGGACTTTTTGTTCCAGGTAAACATTACATGGTAAACAAATTCGTGATTAGTGCTCCCAGCAACTATCGGCATAGGTGTCATATGAACGTTACACATGATCTTTGTTTTATCCATGTTCATCTTAAGACCTATCGCACCTAGACCTAAGGCACTTTTGACGTCATTGACCATAGTGCTTAAGTCCTTCAGCGATTCTGTAATAAAGTATAATATCGTCGGCAAATCGAAGATGAGTGATGTACTCGACATTGATGCTAATACCGTATACTTTCCAGTCCAGTAGCTTATGTATGTGGATTTGATGTTAAAGCCTGTTCGGCAGGCTGGAAGTTGTTGAGTCTACGTGCGAGACGATTTGTAATGAATCTCGAAAACATTACGTAGACGCAGGTCAAAAGGGAAATATCTGTATAATGGTCTGTGGTTATTCAAAGGAGCGTTGTTGATTTTCTTGAAGAACAAGACCACCGCACTTCTGCCCCACGCTTTCGGTGTAGTGCTACCATGGTGAACGGATTTAAGAACTTCGGAAGGACTTCAAGTACCGATTTTCCACGCACATACTGAAGATCCGCTGTAATTCCATGCTTGCTCAGAGCGTCGGGACGTCCGGGATATCATCGGAATAGTGCCGATAAGACTTGCTCTTGAATCGATGACGTGTACCCATAGAACCTCTCAATCTCACTTCAATCGGTCTTTAGCTTTGACCGTTGGCTTTTTCTGAGATAGACTTTGGGGCCCTAGTACCGCTCGATCGCTTCTATAATACGAGCTGTATTGAAGTCGCGTAGATCCCGCCACATGTATTTGGAGATTTATCTGTTCAGATACATGTATGCTGTCAAATCTACTAAATAGTGCAGTTTCAATTCCCGTCTAATAGCCATGAGATTAAGAGTCAGATCAGAGAGTGTTTGTGTTATTCTGCGATGGGACTTACAGTACTTAGCTCCGACCGCATTGACAGTTTTCACGAGCTTATCCATTCATATCGTCCACTGCAATGCCTCGAGCTGAAAGTTCTCGGGGTTTGCATTAGAGAACGAGTGGAACTTACTGAATATATATATATATATATATATATATATATATATATATATATATATATATATATATATATATATATATATATAGATATATATATATCATCATCATCATCATCATCATCATTACAGCCCTTCACAAGTCCACTGCTGAACATAGGCCTCCCCCAAGGAATGCCACAAAGCACGGTCCTGAGCCACCTGCATCCATCGACTTCCTGCATGTCTTACCAGGTCGTCACTCCATCTCGTGGGGGGACGCCCTACACTTCGCCTACCGGTACGAGGCCGCCACTCGAGAACCTTTCTTCCCCATCGGTTGTCGGTTCTTCGAGCTATATGGTCGGCCCACTGCCACTTCAGCTTACTAATCCGTTGGCCTATGTCGGTTACTCTGGTTCTACTGCGGATATCCTCATTCCTAAGTTTATCACGCAGAGAAACTCCGAGCATAGCCCTCTCCATAGCTCGCTGAGCGACCTTGAGCCTCCTCATACGGCCAGCAGTGAAGGACCACGTCTCAGTTCCGTAAGTCATCACTGGCAACACGCACTGGTTGTACAATTTCGTTTTAAGGTTTTGAGGTATGTCTGACGAGAAGATGTGTCGTAGCTTCCCGAATGCTGCCCAGCCGAGTTGAATCCGTCGATTGACCTCTCGGTCGAAGTTGGACTTACCTAGTCGGACTATTTGTCCCAGGTAAACATACACGTCAACAACTTCGAGCTTAGTGTTCCCAACAACTACCGGCATAGGTGTGACATGGACATTAAACATGATCTTTGTTTTGTCCATGTTCATCTTAAGACCTATCTGTTGGGAAACACTATTGAGGTCATTGAGCATAGTGCTTAGGTCCTCCAGCGATTCTGCCATAAGAACTATATCGTCGGCAAATCGAAGGTGAGTGATGTACTCGCCATTGATGTTGATATATCGTATATTGTCGTTTATATTTATATTCAGTACGTTATTAGGTCACTCTCCCATCTGTTGAATGAGATTATGGAGACGCGGATTGTCGTGTTCTAGTATAACGATATACAATGATTAGTCCATTAAAATGAACTTGCTATAACAATAAGCAGCTAATATGCTAAAAAATATTTATGAATTTATTTAATTTTTCTTTTGCTTATCGAATACAAACATTTCTAAGTTATACATTATAAAAAACTAAACAAACAAATAACACTTTCAGGGAAAGTTCCCTGATATCAAAACTACACATGTAAATATTCGGTCTAAATTATTCTGATGTGTTATTTACCACATCTTACGGTTTCCTTTACTTACTAGTAGTATTTTTGTGACCTATTTTTGTAATCTTTTTCCGGTCGAGCCGTCTAATTCCTGGTGCAGACATTATATGCATACAATAGCAGCTCTACTAAAATAAAACGTACTCTATAAAAATAACTGTAATGTAATAAAATAATAAAAGACAAAAATTTAGAGTTATATAAAAGTAAAGGAAAGGTTTTGAAATTATCAAAAGACAAAAATTTACTAAGAAATAATTTGCTTTCAATACAAACGTAAAAAAATTAATATATTTTAGATTTTATTTCGATTGCACTTTTTGTCCCCAAAATCCCGATTGTTTTACGTTTACCGTTGAATTGCAGATTAGACCACTAGGCTAAAACTGTTAACAAAATGCTTGATATTTAATATATTTATTGTTTTCTGAAATATTTTTCAATTAAATTTAGAATAAATTATCTTAAATTAGGTAATCGGATTACAAATTCAGAGAGTATTTAGATGTTTTGATTTTCCTTGTATCGGACGACGCTACATCATTACACTTTGGAAACTTTCTGTCAGCAGTATCTTGAACTGGTGAACACGAACGCCGGCTAAAGCAAGGAAATGACACATATTTAAACGAATCAGAATAAATGAATCTACAAAAATATTATATATTTGCGCCAATATCTGTTGAGGGAGGTTTGCTATGGCGAAGTTTTGTAAAGGAACTTTATCCGCGACTGGTCGAAAATAGATTTCGTTCTTTTTTGTCAAAAGACTAAGTATAGCTATTTAGTAAGCAGCCCGTAATAATGGAACTGGTGAGGATTGGAGTGCAGTAATATGACCATTTCAGTTTTTAGTTTTAATCAAATTTAATAAAATTAGTTTGTTGGTTTTAAATAAGTTTTTAGTTTTAATGTTGAATTTAACACTTTATGTATATTTTTTAAAAAAAGTAAAAATTAACTTGTAAATTTATAATAAATTAGATAAGAATGACGATAGTAACCCCCCACTAGATGGAGTGACGACCTGGTAAGACATGCAGGAAGTCGATGGATGCAACTTTTTTTTTTTATAGGATAGGGTAATAAAAGAGCTCACAGTCCACCAGATGGTAAGTGGTTACTGTGACCCATAGATATCTACATCTATCATCAATAAAGACTCAAGATGCAGATGCGTTGCCACCCATGAGGACTAAGATGGAATGCCTCTTTGCCAGTAATAAGGGTCTCCGGTTCTCTACACTCACCGTACGAAACACAGCACTGTTAAGCTGCTATTTTACGCTGGTTTTCTGTGAGAGCGTGGTCCTTCCCCGGTCGAGCCGACCCATTCGTGCTACAACTGTACTACTAATATAGCTGCAGCATGGTTCTCCCACGTGCACCGTGCTTTGTGGCATTCCTTGGGGGAGGCCTATGTTCAGTAGTGGACATGTGAAGGGCTGTAATGATGATGATGAAATAAGAATGTAACTGAACATTTTACAAAAATTTCTATACCAAGTCCCTTGTATCGTCCCTTGTAGTGCAAAAGATTTACAAATCGTTTATATTATCATTTTAGCTGTTTTAAACCTTGGGTTATTAGTATAAACGGTTTGTCTATTTGTGATAACTTAAAAAAAAAACTTCGTCCATTGCTTAGAATCAATTATCTAAATTGTGAGCCGCATAAGAAGTAATACCCTATTTTATTTTATGATTTATACGTTCTTGCAATTTAAATAACATACCGTGAACTCAAAATTTCACTTATTGACTTACTACAACAAATCTATGTTTGTGAGCCCTACCTTCTGCACTATTGTAGCGAAAAGGACGCTCCCTAGAGTGTGCTGAGCTCATGTTAGTATATCCTACTTAGTTTCGGATAGACCCAAGAGTGATAAACTATAAATCGTTAAACATTTAACTTATTAAGTTTGCAATATTTTATTTATTTTATTTTACGTTTAAGAACAATGGTAGCTCAGAGAGAGAGAGAGAGAGAAGAGATTAAATAGCTCGCTATAAATTTAACAATACGCGCGCGTATTGTAAAATGACCCGGGTTCCATCGCCGTCGGCACCAATGAAAATGTTAAATGTAATTTTAATTGCTGATTTACCAAGTACTCAACGGTGAAAGTAAGCCTGCATGTCTAAGAAATAAAATATCTCGAAGACATGTCAAGTCCATCAACTTGCATTGGAGCAGACTAATTACTCCATAAGCTTACCAGAAATGAGAGAAGGCCTGTGCCCAGCAGCTTACCTTACTGTGTTTGAATTTAGAATAATATCGTTCTTGCATTGGAAAAACCCTCATCTCAATAAATTATAAAACATGACACTGGTCAAGGATTCTTTTCACTGATCGTGTGGACGAAATTTAGCAAAGCAAAACAATTTGTATGCTTATAGGGATGAAGTAAAGATATGTGTACACTCCAGTGTAAATGAGTTTTTGTTTGTTTAACAGTGCCTCCCAACAAGATGGTGATAACGGATGATAAGGGAGACGTGAAACAAGCCATTGTCGGTCCTTATGTTGAAGGTGACACATTTACATTGAAATGCGATGTGTCTGGAGGTAAGTGAACTTTGAACTTTAAGGTAGAAAATTTTAATACTATCCAATTTATGTACGATTTTTAGTTATGTTCCTTATCATATTATGTAAATTAATGTAAAAGTAGCGACAATGGTGTGTTATTATCGTGTGTTTTGGAAGTCTGTAGTCTCTGCCTACTCCTATGTGTGTAAGAAAGTTATTCTTTTTATGTGTCAATATGCTTTCATGAAATGTGAGATAAATAATTTATCGTAGGTCATTTGACGCAGTGCAGATGAGAAAACGACTCTGAATCCCTCTTTCGGCTTCAAAATGGCGGTCGTACATGAGAGGGGTATTAATTAAAACTCGACATGACTGCAACACGAAGAATGTAATACTGTCCCTAAATCATGTTACGGTAGGGTTTCACGGTGTGAACGAATGAAATATCCGGTGTCAAACCAGTGCCCATTAACCATTACGAAGGTGTTTAAAATTATTGGAATGGACCCGAAATTCTAGTACGATGTTCGACCTTCGTAATGTTTTGACCTTAATTGAAGTGAAATGTAGGCATATACCTATATCCTGGGCACGTCATTAATCACGCCATAGAATTCAATCCTCTCGGACTTAACATTTGAGGTGAATGAGTTAATACCGACAATGTTGCATTTATTAAATTAGGGTATTTAAAAAAAAGTTGTCATAAAATATCATGTCACGTTGTGTTATTCTGTTTTTTAGGAGAAACATACGATCCTATATCAAACAATAAATAGTTTGACCTTTAGTTGACCTACTAAATCTATCCTCGATTTTGATTTTGTCATTTTTAGCAAGCACAATAATTTTAGTTTGGCTAAAGTCTATTTATGTGTTTATATATCTGTGGGAATATGTTGCGTATTTACAGTATTTGTACTAAAATTCAGGAAATTTGTGTTCATGAATTTAATTTTATACTTACGTGAAACTTTTACACTTTGCTTCCTAGTATTTTCTGTTTGACCAAAAAGGTAACACTGGAAGATCATATCTTGTGGCAAATAGGAATACATTTCATGAAAATATTATCTTTTTTTGAATGATCATTACTGCATATTTAAAGAGTGATGCCCTATGACATGATATTTCTTTCTGTAAAATATATTTTTCTATGAGAGCCTTATTTTAATGAAGCGTCTTTTTACTTAGCATAAAAGCTATTGCTAGAAAATTGTAAGTGGTATTTAAAATTTAATTAATGTAACTATTTAATTTCTGTGTCAGGTCGACCAAGGCCGTGGGTGAAATGGTATCGCGATGAAGTAGAAGTAGACACACCGGCGACAGCACTTCAAGGGAATGCTGTACGTGGAGTCATCCACGTGGGGCCTCTGACGAGAGCTGATGTTCGCGCCGCACTAACGTGTAGAGCGTCTAACCATTTGAGAGCGCACCCCATTGAAACAACCCTTACTTTGGATATGAACTGTAAGTTATATTTACTTAATAATATCGTTATTTTTATAGAAGCGAGAGCAAAGAGCATTCGGCTCGCCTGATGTTAAGTGACTACCACCGCCCATGAACAATTGCAACACGAGGGGAATTGAAAAAAGTTTTTAAAAAGAAATAAGCTCTTTTCTTGAAGGTTTCTAAGTGGATGGTAACGTGACTTACGCTCCTGAAATTTGGCGTCTGGAATTAATCCAAACAATTCCTCAGAGCACTCCCCATAATGAATGCAGAAAATGCAAAGGGATGGAACATCCCCTCGCAGTGCCAATGAGTCGAGACGATCAGAAAGAACTTGGTCTTCGATTATTCGAGCCGTCCTGTGCTGAATATGGTTATGTGGAAGGAGCTGGCACTGTGGTGCCCCGGACGAGAGATGAGAGCAGTATTCCATATAAGATCGAACAAGCGCCTTGTAATGTTACAAGCGGTGTGCCGAAATGAAATACTGTCCCGATCTGCTGAGAACGCCTATCTTTTTAATGTTTTTTTAAATGAATCAATGACTTAATTGCCCACTACTAACCGAGTGGTAACGGTGTAAGGTAATTTCACCGCCTCATTTTGTGCGTGGATGTCATAACGGGCAACGATGATAAATGCCAGCTAAATCTGATGGCCGTCTATGGGTGACCGTATCACCGTCTTGTAAAAGCCAGGTATAACATATGAAGAAGAAATCAGCAAGTATTTGACGAGTAAAATAATTAAAAATAGGTTTGTAGATGGTCTGCACTCACTGTTGTAACAGTTCGCAACAATTCTCTGTTAATCATTATGCCTGCCACTTAAGGAAGGAATTGACGGAATTACACTTGGTGGCAAGCAAATTGACATCTGAAATACCTAATGTTTTGTATTTCAGGCGTTTTGTTAAATATTATTTTGTTCGTATTTTTCAATGCGTACAGCAAAGGATTGGAATGATTTGCCGGCGTCTACCTTTCCGTCCGAATACAATCTGGCCGTCTTCTAAGCAAGAGTGAATAGGCTTTTATTACGCTAAGACAGTGCGATTTACCATTTAGGGCTGCATCACCACTTACCACCAGGTGGGATTGTGGTCAAGCACTGGCTTATGATAAGTAAAAAAAAACATTATTGACGTACATTCCCGTTTTTGTTTTTTTTTTTGTTATTTTAATCTGCTTGATAACCAGTCTGTAGCAGGCAACTCTCAACAACTGTTGAAGGGACGATTTACCATAATCGCCAAGTTTTGCAGGTGGATCAAGAATTGCTATATTAGACGCATTTTGCATCTTTTAAACTGCTCTTTGTCAACGATCTGAGTATTACGGTTGGCGTTAAAAACTTTTTTTGGCAATTCCCATATTACGAAATAGTCCCTCTTGGTACAAAATGAGGTCACGGAATCTCTTAAGTTATAAACGAAAGGTTACGATTAATAATACTAAAGAAAAAAGTATAAAAAAATAAAGTTCTTGGTATTGCGAAAGTATTAATAAGTATATAATATATAATAAATTCGATACCGACGACGTTCTGGGTGGTCATAAAAGGAGAGATACGGAAGTTCCATAGCAGTTATAAAAACGTTATACATTCTTATAGATCCTACGATTTATGTAAATTTGACTCAAAATAACCAGAAATCATATTTTTTTGAGTCAAACATGAAAATTATTGCATAAAATATGTTTAGATCTGAGTCATAAAAAGCTTTAAAAAGTTATGATTTTTTTATAATCTTGTCCACAGTTCCCCCATTAACAGTTCACATCCTTGGTTCAAATCAGCCATTATCAGCGAGTAGAAGGTATGATCTTCTCTGTCAGAGTTCCGGGTCGAGGCCGCCGGCCTCAATCACTTGGTGGAAGAATGGTCACCGGATAAATAATGCTAAAGAAACGGTAAGGACCGAGCTAATCTATATAAAGTTCTTACAAGTTGTGAAATATATTAATGCGCGTTATTTTTTATTTTAGTTTTAAAATCTATATGGGTAAAAATCTTAAATAGGATGTTGTATGTTTTACATTATTACCGTGTAGTGGCGGTGTAAGAATATCCATAAAATCGCGTTGCTTTCGTAAGAGGTGACAGACGGAATCAGGAGATGGAAAGCAGCGTCTTCCTAATAATGACCAAGAATAATAAACTGCAGTTGCCAACCCGCTTCTCAAGCATAGCAACTATGGCAAATATCAAGAAGGAATCTATGTATAGACTTATAAAATTCATCACAGCATGTAATGTATTTGCTTTCTTACCCACCATACATGGCGGAGGCCTATGCGATGGACTCGTGATGGACTGTAATGATAAAAATGTTACATTCCTAGAATTTAAAAAGCTTTATTGCTTTTGGTTACAATGTCCGGACTTAAATCCTTATGGCATTCTCTTTGGCAACCTTGTATGATTTAAGAAACTGAGAGACATATCAATCATTATAAATTTATGAATCCGTTAATTTTTTATAATCTACCTAACTCTCCTAATCAGTATTATCATAGGAACAACATCGCGATGTCAACTTAAAATAAGGGCACGTAAAAGTAATAAATGTAGATTGAATGGGGCAGCTAGTGCTTGGGGCGTACTCAAATCGGTCGTAAGGGAGACCCGGTCAGAGTTTCAGTTTAGGATGTTTGCCGTCACCAGTGACGAGAGGCGGGTGAAATATTAGGGTAGATATTGTGTTTTGTTGTTTACGACAGCAGATTAAAAATAAAATATTTGAATAATTCTCCTTTCCGTCATCAGACATTTTAACATTATTATATATTATTAACAGTGGTAGAGCCACGCGGCAGCTTTTGCTGTCGCACGGATGGGCCAGCTCAAACCGGGGTGGTACCACGACCTCACAGAATACCAGCGTGAAGTAGAGGTTTACCTCTGCGTTTCGCTTGGTGAGTGCAGGTGGCCGGAGGCCCTTTTTACTGGAAAAGAGACATTCCACCTTAGTCCTCACGGGTGACAACGCATCTGAATTTTGATTCGCAAACGAGGATAGATGTAGATGTCTATGGGCCACAGCTACCACTTACCATCAGGTGCACTGTGTGCTCATGACTAGTTTCCATCCTTTTGTTGTAGATACTTAAGATAAGGTTTAAAATATTCCACTACTTCATATCAATTCCCGTAGAGTGGTAACTATTATGCTTATGTTTGCCAGTGTATTGAACATGATGATTGAAGATATACATAGTAAATAAATAAGCATTTTGATTAATTCCAAATAGTGCGTACATCAAAAGATTGGATAAGTTTATTCCATCACTTTTGCCGTACAATAACATAAGCAAATACACGTGGATATTTTAAGAGAAGAGTGTTTAAGCTGTTAGTAAGCTAATACATTTTAGTATCTGGGATTGTGCATTGCACCACCATTTTAACAGTGGTAGAGCCACGTAGCAGCTTTTGCTGTTGCACGGATGGGCCGACTCGAAACGGGGTGGTACCACGACCTCACAGAATACCAGCATGAAATAGAAGTTTACTTCTGCATTGCGCCTGGTGAGTGCAGTCTCGGACTAGAGCTGATTAAATCTAGTCCAGTTCAATTCTCAGAAGACAGAAGTTTGCGCATTTACTGCTAAAAAGAACCCCTTTGTCGTATTTCCTCAGTTTCAAGTCACTCCCCTTGTTGCCTCAGCTAGTGTCGGAATCCTCGGTGTCGACATATCAAGTGATGTGCAGTTTTGTGTTCACTTGGAAGAGAAGGTCAAATTGGCCTCTAAAAAGCTTGGCGTGCTCAGCAGAGCGAGACAGTATTTTATGCCAACACACCGCTTGCAACTTTACAAGGCGCAGGTTCGGCCCCACATGGAATACTGTTCCCCTCTCTGGCCAGGGGCTCCCCAGTGCCAGCTTATTCCACTTGACCGCATCCAGCGCAAAGCGATTCGTATCGTCGACAACCGAGTTCAATCCGATCGGCTTGACTCACTGGCACTGCGTAGAGCATCTCTTTGCATATTTTATCGTATCTACTACAGGGAGTGCTCTGAGTCTCTCTTATTGCACATTCCGACAAAACTCGCGATACCATCCATAATATCTGGATGATTGGCGGTCCACCACTGTGCGATTTAGAAGAATGTTTCTTCCTCGCACAACCTCCTTGTGGAATCGATTACCACCTGCGATTTTCCCGGACCGAAACGACTTACGGGCCTTCAATGATTGAGACTACTCCTTTTTAAAATGCCAGCAACGCATCTGCAATTCCTCTGGTATTGCATTTGTTAATGGGTGGCGGTAGTCACTTACCATCAGGTGAGCCGCATCCTTGTTAGCCCTTTCTCCTATTAAAACACCATTTCCATTACGTGGTGTCGTGCAGTCGAGCACTAGGTTAAAATTGGCTAACAAGACATAGGCAGCCATAAGGACTGCCGACAGAAGTGAATAATCAATGATATACTACCGCCGTACTACGCGTCGCTAGTCTGATGCAAGTCAGATTTAGATATTTTAAAGAAATAAATTAAAGTATCTGTCTATAATATGGAAATAACTGGTTTTATTTGAATTGATTATTGCATTAAATAACCATTTTTAAAATTAAATGTGTCTGCCTGTCTGCCTGGCACAAAATGGCTTAACCAATTGTGGTGAAATTTTCTCACATATAGAGAGAAATGTCAGGAGGGATCTAGGCTATAATATATCCTTGGAGAATTTTTTTTGAAAGAACGAAAAATTGGTAAAATAAATGATATTTTATTACTTATCTTAAACCTAAATAACCATTCGAAGCGGGAGACAGGTCGCTAGTTACCGTTATAATTATTTTTATATTAGAAAAAGAAATAGCGAAGACCTAGCAGTTTTAGAGTTATAATATTTTTCTTTTAAAAACACAGTAATTTATGTGAGAAAAGCGTTGTCTTTAAGCTGCCTACAACCAATAAATACATTTTTTAATTTATTTAATAAAGAACTGTCACTGTGCAACCACGTCATCCCGTTCAGATTTAATACTAGTAAGTCAAATTTATAACGATTTGTTGTTTTTTACTTCATAAATAAGCGAAATAATTGATTACATTTATTCCGAACCAAGTATGCCAGTTTTACCAGCATTTTAGCTTCTCTCGAGATTGGATTCCAAATTGAATGATATTGAAAGATCGAAAGCCAAAATACTGTTTACAGACTAATGTGAAAAATCTTATTACTACCGAAACCTAATGTTAAAACTGTTTCATTCCACA
Source organism: Parnassius mnemosyne (assembly GCA_963668995.1). Classification (NCBI taxonomy): domain Eukaryota; kingdom Metazoa; phylum Arthropoda; class Insecta; order Lepidoptera; family Papilionidae; genus Parnassius; species Parnassius mnemosyne. The sequence continues at coordinate 8,715,997 of CAVLGL010000057.1, forward strand.
CACATTCGGTCTAAATTTGTGGGACACCCCAGCTATGTAGGAATATTAATGTAATATAAATATTGTATGTAATATTAATGTTTATAGTAAAATTAATATTAATGTAATATAAATGTAATGTTGTATACATATTCCTTGCCTCAATTATTCCGCTTACGTCACAACTGGGTAGATGAACTTTTTTCAATAAAAGCTAACTTATTAGAGTAACGTTGTAGTCCGCCTGGATAGGTACCAATCTCTAAACTACGTCTGCCGGCAAATAGAACTGAGGTACATGTTGTGAGGCATTCCATTAGTCCTCGGATTTTTATTTTTATATAGTTTGCAGGGTTTCTATAGGTTGCAATTGCTACTTACCATCAGGTCTTCTTCAAGTTCATTTGTTATTACAATTTAATAAGAAAAATATTAGTAAAATAAATATTATACACGTTTATGCGCTGACAAATTTTAACTTTAGAAAAATGTTAATTATATCGTTTTGTTTTGTCGGCATTCCACAAACAGCAGATAATTAAGCACTTGAAGTTTATTAAAGAAGTCAAGTAATTGAAAGAACTTTGTGCTATTTACATTAATTTTCATAAGTGTAAAGTATGTAAAAACTCGTTTATGGAACTATGATTGTTCAACACGAATTCATTTAATTAAACGTTCATCGTCGAACATCGCTAGCAGAAATTAATATTAACACGGCCTGATTCAATATAATTCAACCTTAACAGACTAGCAATGGCTGTTTTAATTTATAATTTACCTGAAAGCCTTGATAGAACCTTTTAAATTTATTATCACAGTATCAGTCTTTGTAATTTCACGCCAATTTAACGTCGGTTATTAAATTGAAAAGGCATTTAAAATATTCGATTTAAACTTAACTTTACTCAGTTACGGTGACTATAAGATTGTTGTTTGTCACCAAGTATTCAATGACATAATTAACAAAACAAACTCAAATAAATTTAAATCCTAAGCCCAATAAACACATACACATGTTTTATGAAACTGGGAGTAATAAACTAACTTACAGTTCACCTACTAAGTGGCTAATGCAGTCCATGGATATCTGCTAACTTCAAATAATTAAAGGTACAAATATTTAGTCACTTCTGCGGACTAAGATGGAATGTAGTACAGTATATAATTATACTGTCTCTCTATACTCCACAGTCAGAACACAACAGTGCAAGCACTGCTATTCGGCTACAAAAATTCTAAGTAAAATTTCGTACAAGAAATTTTAAATGTAAGGTAAGATACCACCCAGTAAATATTATGTACGAGCAATCCACCCCGGTTTCACATAAGGTTATTTTTGGATATTGACAACAGAGCCACCTACCGGGACCAATTGTGAATTTAAATCATCAAACACACACAAAATATTTCATCAAAATCGATCCAGACGTTCTCTAGTGATTTCTAGTGATTTTCATACATGTGACAAATGATTTTTATTTGTTAATATTTTTTCTTACATCATAATTCTAAATGTACTATTTGCACAACTGTATTTTTTAATTTTTCTCTATATCATAATTAACTTAACTTATCTTCACGCACAATCCCTGACGGGGTAGCCAGAGAGAACAGATCGCCAAGTGTCACGATCCTTACATACCTCTTTCGCTTCTTTCAGATTCATTATCTTCTTCATACATGCACGTCTAGGTATCCGAGTACTCTTGACCCTCCCCTCTTCGAGCAATTTGCTCACATGGTCTTCGAAAGTTAGTCTCGGTCTACCTCGACACCTTTTAATATTTACTTTCACGCTATATATTTTCTTCACCATTCGGTCATCACTCATTATGCTCTATATAATATCGTTAGTATTACAGAGCTGTTAAAATTAACTTAAATTATTGGAGTTTTTTATGTAATTTCAATAGTACTTTAAGCCAGCACATGATCAATTTTGAACTCAAACACTGATACTGTTTAAACTAATTTGTAAAATGACAGACTACAACAGCTTTAATATCTTACAGAATACCAATGTAAAATAGCAGCATTATTTCTTAAGATTAGAGACGACAACCGGAGACCGGAGCTTGGTAACGAGGCATTTAATCTTAGCCCTCAAAGGTGACGACGCACCTTAATTGTATGTCTTGTATAAAATATTATGGAATTCCGGTGTTAATATTGTTATAATTAAACCAAAAAAAAAAGAAATTTAGCAATTTAAATTGCTATTTCTCTCTTTTCAAAGTTTTCTATCAAGCTTTTGAAATAAGAAATTAGTCTCATCAGAAATAAAACAAGGAAATACAAATGGCTTGAAAATTGTTTTATCAAGTTATTTTTTTATCTATTGCTATTGAGTTAATTTAGGTTTTCAGTGTAAATTCTCTAGATAAGGAAAGTTGCTAATAACGGTGTAATTAAACTATCTACTGACTTTCCTCCCTTTGGCTTGTAGTGGCAGCTTAAGAGAAATCCACCCCATGAGATCCCGTATTAGTTGTAAGACGCGATTGCGGAAAACTGAAAGAGATAATCAGCAGCATATCTATATCTTAATAATGATAGTATAAAACGGCAATTGCCAACCCGTCTGCCTAGCATGGCAGCTATAGCAAATATCCACCTGTTATCCTATTGGTGGCATATGTTCAGCAGTGCACTTTTGATGGACTTTAACGGACTTTTTCTTTATCCGTTTTAAGTACACTGCTGGAAGAATGCATTTTCAAGAACCTGTCAATAGTTTCTTCAAGGTTAATCATATTCTCCATCGAAATCTAAAAAAACAATTGAAGAAGAATCACGTTTAATAGAATAGAATAGAATAATTTTTATTCAATATAGATCACATGTAATTATTATTAAAAAGTATTTTTTACTTTACCACTGGTTCGAAAAAAAAGCCTCTGTCCTGGGGAGAACCAGCAAGAAACCCAGCGGGACTAACTATATAAGTACAAATTTATTTTGGAAACAGCTTGGAAGCGACCACCTCATTCCCAGGGGTTATTATCAACCATGTATTCATTTTTACTATAGTAACCCTTTTTATACAGTTTCAGCTTAATAAAACCATTTAAACTTGGTAATAGAGAGAGCCTGTACACATTCCGGGATCTTGTTGTAATAGCGTTTACATTGCCCCAAGAATGAATTACTGACTTTGTGGAGTCGATAAACTGTCATCACTAGTTTGTGTTTGTTCCTAGTATTTACAGAATGTACATCACTTTTTTTACTAACTTTACCTTTGTTTTTGTGAACATACATTAAATTTTAGTAAATATACTGAGAGGCCAAAGTTAATATATTTATTTCTTTAAATTTATCTCTAAGAGACTCTCTCGGTTTTAGGTTGTAAATAGCTCTAATGGCCCTCTTCTCTAAAACAAAAATAGTTTCTGAATCAGCCGCATTTTCCCATAGCGGAATCCCATAAGACATTATGCTATGGAAATTACTGAAATAAACTAATCTAATCTAATGTGATGTATAGTTAATTATCCTATCTTTCAACTCTTGTACTTTTCAATTTCCTTGAAATGACGCTACAAATCCTTCACTTGCGCTACACAGATAAAATAATACGACTTTTAATGTATATTGCTTTGATGCAATATGTGTTTTGGCCCCAAAGCACCCATTTCCAGATAACGGAAGCTAATAAAAAGGATGAATTGAAACAATATAGGTCTGAAAAGAGGCCAGTACAAATCCCCTAATTTCGAACAGCTACCTCAGGAGAATAATGTTATTTTTTGGCCGACTACAAAAAATAGGTACTCAATACAACTATATATGTTCTTATTTACACTACTACCGCAAAAGGAGGGCAATAATTTTCAAACGTATTTGTATGTATTTTTATTTCATTGGCATGTTCTGTAGCCTAAACGGTTTGATGGATTTTAGCATAAAGGTTATCGTTAGATACTCCTTCGTTGTGGAAGTAACATAAGGTGTTAATTTTTAAATGTTTCGCGTTTTAGTAAACTTTTTACGCTATAGAGTTTTTGAAATGACTGTTTTAAATATTTGACTTGTATTTGTATGCATGTTACACGATATCCGTTCCATCTATTACAGCCTATAAAAGTCCACTACTGAACATAGGCCTCTCACATAGATTGTCTTATAGGGGGGATATTTTCCATAATTACCACGCTTGGCAGGCGGGTTGGCAACTACGGCTTCTTTATTAGGGTAGTAGATATTCTTACACCGTAACTACATGGTTATAGTTATTCCATTTCACGATGAAGGTTTGACTTTGGTTGTTATTAACTGTTCACACACACATTGTGTTAGAGTGCGTAGGCCTCGTGAGCACTCCCCCATTTATTGTTAAATAGAATAACTATACGCGATATATTTGTCTAAATTCGGGAACCGATTTAAATTATTATTGGAATGGATTTTAATTCTCCACTATATTTTTTTATAGGATAAGGGTAACAACCAAGTACACGGTCCACCAGATGGTAAGTGGTTGCTGTGGCATCTACATCTATCCTCGATTACGAATCGAAACGCAGATGCGTTATCACCCGTGAAGACTAAGATGGAATGCTCGTTTCCATTAAAAGGAAAGAAGAAGCAGTAAAATTTGAAGAAAAAAATCCACCCAAATAGGAAAATAGGGGATGAAGATTTTAAACTATCTATTTAGATGACATTCTAGTTGTTTGTTAGCTTCATATTATTATATTCTGTAGTCTTAGTGGACTAATAATTCTTTGTAAGTATAGAATTTTTTTTTACACATTTGAGTAAAAAGAAAATATTTAATAAAAATGAAAGCCAAGTTTAAAGTACTAAAAGAAGAGAATAATTTCCACTGACATTTAAAGTTATAATTCATTTGAAGGTAATTTTTGTATAGTAATTAAATTTACCAATATATTGGATCGTCTGTAATATTTTATTTAAACTGGACCTAAAAAAAATAACGACGAATAATTTTCAAATTTAATAAATAACTTTTTTGTTATTTTTACTATTTTTTCGCTTTTATATCTTTAATTACTCAAGTTAATTCCCTGCCTTTTACATTATCACACAACCGAACATTCGGGTTTTCTCCCCCTTATTGTCCATGATCCATGCATTTGAAGTAAACAGTTTGCTTAGTCTTATGTAATGCGTACAGCAAAGGAGTGGCATAACTTTCCAGAGTCTGCCATTTCGCCCAAGTCCAATTTAAATGAGGATGTGTTCAAGGCAAGAGTGAATAGACTTTGTAACGCTAAGTTAGTACGATTTAAAATCTACGGCATCACTATCACTTGCCACTCGGTGGAATTTTATACGAAGACAAAGTTTTATTAAGCAGGAAAAATATATTATATATTTTAACGTCCTAATTAGACTTTTTTAAACAATTAAAAACATATCTAAGAAAATTTTATTACACTGGTTGTTATAACTATGTATGCATTGTGTAATACATAAAAAAAATTAATTTTTTTTCACTTGCAGCTCTCCTCTGATGGAAATACTACAACTTCTACAGTATCTCTACAACTGACTAAAGCTGACGCTGGGGCGAAGTTGGCGTGTCGGGCTTCCAATCCTCAGATGCCTTCTGTCGCTGCCTTAGAAGACGACTGGTTATTAGATATACAATGTCAGTTCAACATCAAAATAATTCAATAATATTTGTCAAACAATAATTTTTCCGAGGCATAAACCTTCAAGTCAAGAAGCAATATAATATATAAATATACGCTATAACTAAAATATTGTTTAGAATAATTGTATTAATATTATTTCAATTTGTAAGCGCTGTTATGCCTTCTTAAATGTTTACTCTATAAGATTATAACTGATAATCTCATTGTGTTGTTTTAGATGTTCCTGAAACAACAGTCAGATTAGGAACAAATTTAGATCCAAAGAATATAAGAGAAGGTACTGATGTTTACTTTGACTGCATTATCAAAGCACATCCTTACGTCTATAAAGTAGAATGGAGACACAACGTAAGTATATTTATTGAATTTATGAGTGGCATACGAAACTCAATCGATTTCTAAGGCTTGTCACCATTTTGTTTGTTTTAGCGCAAAACATTAGTGCACAATGTTGGACAAGGTATAATTATTACAAATCAGTCACTAGTTTTACAAGGAGTTGGAAGAAAAACAGCTGGTAATTACACTTGTGTTGGATTTAATGCTGAAGGAGATGGAGAGAGCAAGCCATTTTCGTTAAACGTTTTATGTAAGTAAAGTTTAGTAACAAAATATCAATAATCATTTTTATATTTATAAAGAACTGAGAGTATCTATGTTTTGTATATTATTTTTGACTGTCTAGTTGCTCTAGTTATGACGGCATTGCTGATCATAAAAAGAATATTAAAATCCCAGGTAAAGCAAAAAACAGTTATTGGGTTTTTCTCAATAGCGACCTACCCATGTACGGAGACAGAAAGTTGACGGTGTTTCACCCCCATGCCTGGGAAAGTACGTAATGCTATTTTATTTTGCTATTGCCATCCCTTCGTACTATGAGAGAGAGAAGGAATAGAGAGTGCATCTGTGCTTGGGCACATTCTCGTGCACTATAATCTGACCCTGCGCAGGAAGCTATTCTCCCTTGAGATTGACTCCTGTAACCAAAATTTGGTCTGGGGGACAGTTGATATCACAGAATTAATTTACAATGCAATTGAAATCCCATAGGGATCAAATTATTTATTTAAATAATATGTTGTTATTTTATCATTCAGTATATCATCGCATAGTATGAGAAAACTCAAAGTCTGTCGGTCAGTCATTTGAAACTTTAAATAGGGCTGATAGACTGAAATGGTCCTTAAAATATAAAATAAATTTCGAGCTCTTTATACTTAAGAAAAATACTTTTTTAGAAGAAAGTGTTACAAATGTGCACAGTCAACCTAATAGAAAGTAAATAGAAATGTTGTCACCCCTGACGACTAAAATGAAATGCCTCGGTATCACTAAAAAGTGTATCAGATGTTAGTCACTCAGCATACAAAACACAACAGCATTATGCTGATATTTTACATTGGTAACCTGGCTTGTTCAAACATTGACATTTGATACTACGTAAGCTTTACTGTGATAAATTTACTTTGATAATGCAACAGATGCACCAACATGCCGAAGCTCTCAGCAAAGGGTGCATGGAGTGGCAAAACAGGAACGAGCGCATATCACGTGTCATGTAGATGCTAATCCAGCGGATGTTAGTGTAAGTAAAAGTAAACTATTTAGTTTTTAATTAAAAAAAAACATATTAGAGGGCCCATGGATACCCACACCTAACTTATTAAATCTTACCTCGTCAAATCCAAAGCCTAGGATGAAATGCCCAAAAAAGCCTGAATTTACACTGATTCTCTTACATTTCAAACTTGATTCAAGACTGTGATACATTGGATGTTATTTCCTTGTCTCTAAAATTGCTTCCAAGCCCACCTCCGATCTTATCGAAAAAGTATTACATCGAATACCGTTAGGATAGCGTCTATGTTTGCTCCTACACTTATATTGTATATTGTAGCTTCGTATATAGCTTATCAGATTTATATCCGGAACTCTTTCAAATTAACTTTTTACATTTTTTAACGTGGTCGAAAGTGGGTGAAAAAGATCATCATCATATATAATATATACATACACCCGTTTGCCAAGCGTGGCATCTATGGCGAAATCATAGAGGAGGCCTATGTTCAGCAGTGAACTTTTACAGGCTGTAATGAATGAATAAATACATGTAATTTATGTATGTAAATATACACATACAAACATAAAATGTATGTATGCATGCTGTAATTCATTGGCCCACGACCGTAAATTTAATGAAAATGTATATAAGCGCTATCTACTATATAATGATTCCGAAAATTTTAGTAATACATATTTTACATCTATTATATAAAGTGCAAGTTTATTTTCTCAGTTCCGATGGACATTCAACAATACGGCCAATAGTAACGAGGTTAGCGACAGTTACGTGTCGAGGTCAGGCACAAGTTCCACTGTTACGTACACGCCCCACACTGAAATGGACTACGGAACGCTATTGTGTTGGGCACATAATCGAATTGGGAAACAACGCGTGCCTTGCGTATACCATATAATAGCAGCCGGTAAGCAGTTGTTACATCATTCTTTTTTTTTGTTTTAACCTACTTTTTTAAAGTAGTAGCAAATGGCATTAATAATTCTACATAAAACACGTCCACTCAGCTTTAAAGTATTTTATACGAGTGGTTCACGACAGTAGTCAAATGGTGGATTCGAACACATGAATTTCGCAGTCCGTATCTATAACCATTAGGCTACTGTTACTCAAATATAAAATGAAATATTAAAAGAATAAATACTACGTAAATATGCTCACTGTTTACGTTAATTATAAAATAAAAAATAATGTGAATTGTTTCTTTAATTAAGTCTGTAAAGCTGCGAATTAAATGAAGCAAACAATATTTTCCACAGGTCGACCAGACCAAGTACATAATTGCACGGTAGTGAATGCATCTTTAACGTCATTTGGGATTCGATGTGCAGAAGGATTCAACGGTGGGTTACCGCAGTCATTCCTTCTAGAAGTTCGTGATATAATTTCCCAGGTAAAAACAAATTTTATACAAAGAATAACATAAAGAAATTCTATTATTTTCATAAAGAAACGATGACAAGCAAGGAAAAAGTCCACCTGATAGTAATTAAATGCAATGGCCCATGGACATTAAGCCTAGTATAATAATGAAAATTATTACATATTATGTATATTACATATATTTTTCGTTATCCGTAAAAGAGTTGCCAGGCTCTCATCACTTTTCGCTATAACAACTCCAAGCAACAACGATTCACGCTACTAAACTACAAGGAATTATTGATGATTTACATATACCCAAACTATACGTATAGCTCACGTCCAGGGTACTTGGGTGCTTGCCTTAATTTTCAGTGTCAACAATTTGTGTTCGGTCACTGCCAGCACTACTGAAACTACTATTTACTTGCTTATTTACATACTTTCGTTGAGGAAACCTGAATCTATATTATATGCCCACAGGAAATTGTAGCAAACGTCTCGAGTGCCGTACCACGTTTCACTGCCGTTGGGTTAGAACCAGGAAAGACTTATGCTTCTGCGGTCTTAGCATATAACGCGAAAGGGCGCGGCGATCCATATCCCCTTAGAGCTAGCACACTAAGACCACCGGAAAAACATCATGTACATGATAAGAGCCTGGGTAAGTGAGCTACATAGACGGAATATACACTCATATGTTTGTATATATATATATATATGTTGCATTTAAAATCGTATTTTATTTTACATTAGATTTACCGAGAACCGCATTTCAAATATCGGGGGCCATGTCGGCAGCAGTTGGTGGAGGAGGAGTTCTCATGGTTGTCCTAGTCCTTTTTATGGTAGCTGTACGGCAAAGGTGTGCAAAAAGGAAACCACGATCAGCACCGCCTCCGTCGTCTCAACCAGCATCACCAGACAAATTAAGAGAGAAAGATGATAGTGAAAGTGATGACAGAAATCCCGACATAATTCCATCAGACACAGATCATATGCAGGTATGTTTGTAGAATAATTTTCATAAAATTTTATTTATTCTTAATATACATTATCATCATTATAACAGCCTATCAATAGTCCAATGTTGAACATTAGCATACCCCATAGATTGCCAATAATCTGCCATAGTTGTCACGCTTGGCGGGCGGGTTGGCAACTTTTTATTGTTTATATTTATCAGGAAGATGCTGCTGTCCATCTCGTGTTTCATAATTCCCCTTTTTTACTTCTTACGATACCCACGGATTGATATGTGGTAACGAATTCTGTTAGAGTGCAACTACACGGCAAGTCTCAATATTATTTGATAGATATTATCGAAAAATTTTGATCATTTTTTCTCGTTATGTTCTAGTCCTCAAAGTTATGATTTAAACTTGGTATATATTATGTTAGTCTTGTGTAATGACAGAGTAAGAGTATCCATCACCCTAATTAGGCCCATGGGTATCGAAAGAGGATATAATGGAAAATATTAGTATAATATTTGTACTTTTGTATATTTATATTTATAAAATATATATTTATATGTATATATATACATATATTATATTAATAAGTATGTATGTATTTATCTTATCTATGTACTTATATACCATTCTATATTGCTATTTTTGGCGTATAATAAAGTGTTATCTATCCATCTATCTATCTAATCTCATGGCTTCCTATAGAGATGGTGTTTTAACCAAACCAATCATGCCAGGCATTATATTCTCAATTAGCAACCCATTGTCAAAACTGAAATAATTCAACTCTACACAACCGTTGAGGCTCATGCCAAACATTATTTTAGACCCTAATGATGTAGGAGAAGATTAGTAACTTATTAAAACTGCACCTACAAATATTATTATATATTTACGTTTGCATCCCAGTTGGACTACTTCCGTCAGCAACAAGTATCGACAATCTCACCGCCTCCAGGGAACAGGGCACCAAGGGGAAGCGTAGCTGGGGTACGTGGGAGTATACCCGGCTATTGTCCACTTCGCACTATACCACCTTCAACGCATCCTCAAGCGATGCACGATAATTCGGTAAGTGTGATACAAAAGAAAATTTTACGAGTCTCAAGATAATTTTGTAGTTCACATCACCATTAATAAAAGGCGTCAAATAAAAAATAATAATTAGGTGAATAAATAAATAATATTATAATGTTTTAAAACTGGCTAGTTTTCCCTCTTACTTAAAATTTGATTTTTATGATTTTAAAAATATCAAATGAGATTTTTATTTCACTATAAATATTTAATGTGACTTCATTATACTTTATTCTCATGCAGGCCCTAAGGAAAGATTTGATTTCACAACTTATAAAATGTATTGAATTAACATTAGTGTCAAATACCAAGTTATTAACGTAAAATTTATATACCTACACTAACTGATCTGTACTCAACTGAAATAAGTAACCATGAAAGTCTTGTTTACGAAACAGCTGTTTTCTTCTATTGACTTAACTAAAACAAAATATTGCTAAAATAAATTCATATATCTTTGTGGATATAGTACAACCTACCTCTCCATTAATTTATCAAGATTATATTTTTATGAATATGATAGTAAAATGAAAAAGGAGCTTACAGTCGCATAGTGGAAAGTCGCTAATGCAGATACCATAGACACCTGCTAATAGCTTTTAGCTCAAACAAAGAAGGACACATATGCGTTGTCACCTCTGTTGTCTTAAAATATAATGCACAAAGCTTGTAAATATACTGGCACTTTATACATTTCAGACCAGACAACAGTGCACTCGCTACTATTTGGCGTCAGAAATATATAAGAGGATAGTACTTACTTAGGCGAGCTCCTAGGCCAGAGAGTGAGAGAGTCATCTAGTGTTTAATTACTCGTAAACGGCTGATAGATTTGGATGTAATTTTACCCAATAATAAACTTAAGATACTTCTAGATTAAGATTAATAGATAGGATATCTTTATATATACAATTCTTCCGTCTGATTGTATGTGACTAAACTCCTTCTAAATGGCTGGACCGATTTAAATGAAATTTGGTGTGTGCGATTAAGTTAATTCGAGAATAGTTTAGATTCACAATTGGACCCGATTAGCGGCGCTGTTGTCGAGACCCAGAAATCACACGTGCGAAGTTGGGGCTGATTGTTTGTTTTTAAACAAAAATTACAAAAACTCACTTAATAAATTTATTGTATTCCCATTTCTGCGACGGAGAAGCGGGCAAAAGCTGATTAATAACATATTTTAAACATAGAACTGAAACATATAAACACAATTAGTATCGCCAGTGTTATTTGAGTAGTGAATTGATTTGAAGGATTTAGTTCATTAAGAATTTAAATTAATAACTTGCTCAAGATTACGATATTAGTTTACCCGAGAGATTTACACAGCATGAATAATTATTGTTTAGCTGTTTGTCTAATGGTTGTTAGTGATTAGTTCAAGCTTGTTTGTAAATTAAATTGTTCTGTAACTTCTCTTGTATAAATAAATAACAGTTGAGTAAGATTTTAATTAAATCTAATTGTTTTTTCAAAGATGCTGATTTTTCATGTCTCATGTCGTTTGCTGGCTTTATGACATAACTACACATGAATTGAAATTAAGAAGAATATATAATTAACACAAAGAAAATAATTTATTGAAGAGTAATCGCCTAAATTTAAAAACGCTGGTATATGGTGCCAATCAATGTCTACGCCACGTGAAATATCAATTAATGAACTACAGCATCGAATTATCTAGACACACGACTTAGCTCATCCAGGGTAGCATTATATTCTCGCAGAATACATAGGAGAGACAGCAGTGTTGACGGAGTTACCGGATACCCTTTTTACTGGAAACGAGGCATTCCATCTTAGTCCTCATGGGTGACAACATAATCTGTATTTTCGTTCTTAATCGAGGATTAATGTATATATCTATGGGCTTCAGCGTTCTCTTATTAGTACAATCAGGAGGATTTGATAGTGTGCCCGTTTGTCACCCTTATTATATAACAAACTATTTTTATTTTATATTTTTCTATTTATAGCGTACGAACGTAACAATTCTATTAAGTTTAGATTCTAGATTCTAAAGTCTAGGTTAACCCTGATGTACCGTAAGCAACGGTTTAGTGCACAAGAGACGTCTTGAGGCTTTCCGCAATGCTCTTGTGGGCGGTTTGTAGAGTTTTGAAGTACCACAAGAGAACACACAAAGATATAAGCACTCGTTTGTCCTAACCTACCTGTGCCAATATAAAGTTTATGCGGTATAGTCGGAGGTATACTTGGGTACAGTGCAAGATAAGTGAGATAATCAAACATCAAAAATCAAAACTAAACGGTAAAAAAAAACGGTTGCTTCGAAAATTTTCGCTGGGCGACTATTGGTGAAAAATGGTGCAATTTAAAGACGTTAATATAATATCGCACCTCCGATAAAATAGTTACAACTTGAAAAACCTGGATTTTTAGAAAAGCGAAAATAAACTCATGGATTCGTTATACAGTTTTTATTCTTGTAGTGTTAGTATAAAGTTACACAAATTATATATAATTGAAAAGCTTGCAAAAAGATATGTTTAAATGACATAAGCTATATTTTCAAATTTCCTGAAATATTACCTGAAAATTCCTAATTGTAAAAGTATTTTAGATAACTATTTGAACTTTTACTAAGAAGAATATAGCATGACATATGTAACAATTCCTATTATAATAAAAATTAGGCAGTTCTTTAAACTTTTTTTAACGTAACAATATTTATATAGCTGTAGACTTAGTAACAAAATCAACTCCAACATAAATATGCAAAAATTGTAACTAAAACAAAAATGTAAACTATTCTAAGCATCACAATTTTATCGAATCACTTTACAGTACAAGTTCAAGTAGTACTTAATTAAGTAACGCTTAAATAATATTTGGTTTAATGTACTCCTTAATGAAATAATGTTTAATTACTAAGTTGGAACTGTAATCATCACTATAAAATCAAAATCACAGATAAAATCTAAGTTTCAATCGTCTATTAATTAGGGTGCATAATTATCAAAAAATTACTGGTATTTATTCAATTACAATTGGTTGTAAAAAGGCGCATAAAACTGTGGTATATGATTACTATTAATCAAACTCATCAAATCAGTCATCACATTTCTTCTTCTCGCTTATTGAGAGCTGCCTGATGTAAGCAGGTTTTTGTCCAGGCAGAACCTCCAGAACCAGAAATTTAGCTTCCGAAAATCCTTCGTCTTCATAAGAGTTCTTGTAATAAATAACACAAGGTGTTTCTTTCATGAATTTAACTACCCTGACGTCTTTCAAATTAATGTTACCCGTACCGAAGCGTAATTCTGCATGTAAATTCTTCAGGGACATAGTCAGAATGACGATTTCGTTTTATTGGCGCCATATGCCTGCAGATAAAATCTCTTTGGCGGTTAATATTTTTAAGTTCCCAAAATTCTTTAAAAACAGCTTCTCTATCTATTTCTGACATTTTTCTTTGTACTTTAACTGACAGCGTTCGCTACACGGTGGTTTAATTTTTCTAGCATACTTCTTCACCTTTGTTTTTAAGTGTTACGTAAGCACATCCTGCATTTCTGAGGATTTTACATTTCTTTTGGAACCATTCAGTTGGTTTAGCTACACGTTTTCTTCTTCGTTTTTCGTGTCTGATATTGGCGTGTCATCTAGGCTTGAGTACAATGTTGATACTGAAGATATAGCTGCGGGTGTAGCTTTGAAGTTAGCTTGGTTCCCAAGGTTGACTTCAGTTTCGGAATTGTCAGAGATTTTAATGGAACGACGTTACTCAATTTGAAAATCTGGATCTTTCACCGAATCATCACTATCCTTATGTGTAGTTGAACTAGAAGTGTCTGAGGAACATGTACTTTCTGTATCTGAAGAAGAATCGGTTGACGAGTCATCAATAGGGAAGTCTAATGATGACTCGTCAACCGATTCTTCTTCAGATACAGAAATTTGCTTGGAACTCTGGTCTTTAACTTCTATTGAATTTGTAGATGGTATCACTTCAGTATTGTAATGCAGAAATTATATATAAATGCAGATTTACTTATTGTTATATCTGTAAATGCAAAACCGAATCAACAATTATAGTGACAACTAAACAAAGCCAACTTTTATATCAACTGCACAATAAAAATACTACCATCTTTTGACATTGAGTCTGACGATCATCTGGCAAATCGAAATAAACTTTCTCGATGGTATAGCTTTTGAAGTGTTCACTTGGAGATAACAGTATTTCAACTTCCGTAGTGTTCTTGCTGGAATTAATTCTTGTCCTATTTTCTGTAAAACATATTTTTAAATTAGCACATCGTTTCAGACATCAAAATTGAAGCCATCATTGCTCCGATTGCACGATAAAAAAATTAAAACTTTTTCACTCTCAGCTTCAGAAACAGCTATGAAATCTTGATTAGCTCTTGCGATGTTACATTGTGGTATATCGAAGTCAATTTTCCCGGTTTCTGATAGATTGTCAATAATATCAAAATCCGATTTTTCTCTTGATTCTGAAAAAAAATATTAACACGTACCTATGATGAAATTCACTTGTTTACATAAAGTTAGGTGCTTCAATTAGTTCGTTATACAAATGCTACAAACTTTTAGAATGACAAAAGTAACCTGGTAATAACAGATGGGTAAGGTAAGTTAAGGTCCTCGGGGATCGCTTTTATTAATAATGAAAAGAATCACATTCATTTATCACATGATTCATAATTTTGTTTTAATACACTCATGTATCAGAGTGTGAAAATTACCAAAACCCGCCCGCTAAGTTTTAATTACGTTAATAGTTAGGCAGATCGAAATTCTGAACTGTGTTACGGTTTGTTTGTATTATAAATTGTAAATACTTTAATAATATTCCAAACAATACCTTAGATATTGTAACTATAGTAGGCATCTTTTCCCCGGGACCTCTGAGGAGTTCAGACGTATTAAATGCTTAAACCGCTATACTATTTTGATTTAATTATTATAACAAATTTGCAAAATAAATCAAGCCAAAATAATAGGAGTGTATAACTGCGAGGAGATCTTTACGCTAGCTGCGCCGTCCTTGTCTTCTTTGCTGTGTCATCACCTGAAACAGCAACGCCCAGTACCTTGCTGTTGATGCCTACTGAGGTGTTACGAGGATCGTCCAATAACGGAGGAGTGCATCAACTAAAAACTGTAAGAGCATTCATTACTATTTGTCAAAGTACAGAGGTCTAGGTATACTGGATGAAAATTATATTGTATGAAAATGTTTAGATTGCGTACACTAATTACACTTGCCAACGATAACTGTTTGTACTCGCTTATACCCTGGTACACGATGCCACTAAAGAGAACTCCACCGCAAACACCTATTAAAAAAAATACGCGCCCTGAAACAACACAATTGCCGTCTATTCTGATGGAGGATGTACCTCCTAGCAGTTCTAACAACTTAGTAGAAACGGACATTATTTTAAACAAATCTGCGTCAGAATCGGATATATATCCCGCTGTTCACCGCCAAACTTCGTTTCTCAACGTAATAAGAGATGTAGAGACCAGATAGAAGTCTCAATTGCTGATCAGATGGATGATTTTAAAGAGGAAATGCGAAAGCTAACGACATCCTTTTTTGCCTCGCAAGCTGCAGAGCTCAAAAATGTCAATGCCTTACTTAAAGACATACAGCAGTCAAATTATAATATTGAAAATTCAATTTCTTACCTTACTACGCAAAATGAGGAACTTTGGAAGAGAGTATACGAATTGGAAACTCAAGCAAAGCAGGACAGGAACCATATTACTATGCTAGAAACTAAATTGGAGTAATTGCATATTGACAGTAGAAAATCTTGTCTTGAAATTAAAAATGTCCCACAAAAGCCTAGCGAAAATAAAGAAGACCTTATCGAGATGGTTATTAACCTCTCGAAGACGATTGATTACAACATCTCTAAATCAGATGTCAAAGACATATACAGAGTAAGGCCAAAAACAGCTGACAAAAAAAGCTCACCTATTGTTGTCGAAACTAACTCAACTATATTAAAGAACCATATATTAAAATCTGCTAATTCCTTCAATGTGAGACATAAAAGTAAGCTGTGTGCTAAACATCTTGGATTTAAAACTCAAGAAGACACCCCCATATACCAGTCAGAACACCTAACCCCAAGAGGAGCACGCCTATACTATCTAGCACGAGACTTAGCCAAATCAAAACAATACAAGTTCTCTTGGACCGCTTACGGCAAGGTATATGTAAGAGAAAATGAATACTCTCGTATTATTATGATTAAAAACGAGAGTCAAATACATCAATTATTGACAGGCCAATCCCCAGCGCCACCTGCCATCTGACTACCTGTAACCTTATCTCTCAACCAAGGTACACCGACTGTAATGTTTCTTACAATGTCGCTATTACATGCCATTTTCTATTTATTAATAATTTTTATCTTAAAATGTTTTCCATACCATTCGTCTCTGTTACTGTTATTGATTTTACCTATGTTCAAGATTTATACTAATTCTGTTATTTTATTATTCTTACAATCCTTCACAAATATGTCTCAGCAACAAACAAATATATACAAACTCACACGATCGCAGAACACAATCATACGATTAATGTCTCTTCGAAAATCATTTTTCAAACATATAAGCAAACTACTTGCTAACATTTATTTAAAAAAACTAATACTTATACGAATGACATGCTTCTCTTTTTACTTCTTTCATAATGGGTGATTCTCTACATAACTTGAATGTGATAGATAGTATTGAAATTGCTAGTGCTATAGAGTGCGATTATGATGAGCTATCATCATACAAGACGTTTAAAAAGGGTGACCTTACAATTATATCACAAAATATACGTAGCATTTACTGTAACTTTGACGATTTTCTGATAACACTGTCTAGTTTACCTTTTGTACCTGATATTTTGGTTCTAACTGAATGTAGGCTCACTATGAGCAAACCTATTCCAATACTAGATAGTTATAAATCTTACTCTACAACATCTCAACTGAACCAAAATGATGGGGTAGTGGCCTTCATTAAAAAATCTCTACAACATAAGGTTAAAGAAGTCAGGCTTACTCATGCTTCTTGTCTACAGCTGGATATACTTAACAACACTATACTATGTATTTACCGCTCTCCTTCAAATGTAAATCCGTTTCCAAAATGCAGATCCATTTTTAAGACTCACTTTGTACTCAGCTGGACACTCTACCTACCCATAATAATATAATCATCACGGGTGACATCAATATGAACATTGCCCCCAAATCTGACGAGCCTTCTTCTGAATATAGCAATAGAACGAACTATTTGAATGCACTTTCTGGCTATGGTATACATGCTGGTCATAATCTACCCACTAGAGGAAAAAATTGTCTGGATCATATTATGCTTAACAAAAATAAATTTTCTGCATTTATTGCAGTTTTGCATACTACAATCACCGAACATTTTACCATTCTACTTTCTCTTTCTAAAACTAAGACATCCAAATGTATAATAACTAGAACGAAAACTTATATAGATTATTCACAAGCTATTAGAGACCTTCAAAAATCAAAACTTACTGACTTATTATTTTGTACCAACCCTAACACAGTAACAGACCGTTAAATAGCTGAACTTAGTGAGTCTATAAAAGCCAACACCACACACACAAATATTCCAAAAAGTCAACGTGTAATAAAGCCTTGGATCACTCCAGGCATTTTACGTTGTATAAGAAATCGTAATAAGTTACAACAAAAGCTACGAAAAGAACCCCATAACGATACATTAAAAATTACGTACATTCGGTACAGAAACTACTGCAATAATTTCGTCAAAAAGCTTAAACGTAAATATGAATGGGAACTCCTTTCTAAATCTGTTAATAATAATAAACTTCTGTGGAAAAATATAAAATACATTACATACAGTAGCAAAAAGAATGATGATAACAAAGAGCTAATAAACCTAAAACCTAATCCTAAAGATCCAGCAAATTTCATTAACGATTATTTCACAAATGTAGGAAAAATACTTGCATCTAGTATACAACCTAGTGCCTCTCCAAGACATAATCGTTATACTAAAAATAGTACAACACAAGTTAACTCATTCGCTCTCTTAGATACTGACGAAAACGAAGTAGAAAAAACCATCATGAATCTAAGATCTAGTAGTGATCCGGGCTGGGACTGTATTCCTATTACCTTCCTGAAACTTGCAAAGAAAGAACTTGTTCCCATCATTACTCACCTTGCAAATCTCTGTTTTCAGCAAGGTTTATTCCCAAAATCACTTAAAAAATCATTAATTACCCCAGTGTACAAGAGTGGCGATCAAGGTGTAGTTGGTAACTATAGACCTATTTCAATTCTCCCGGCGATTTCAAAAATAATAGAGAAAATTATAAATACTAGACTCTTAAATTACCTAAACAAATATAAACTTCTATCCTCTACACAATTTGGTTTCAGACAAGGTAAATCCACAGAGGACGCAGTAACTGCACTAAGTCAAATTGTAACTGAACAGGTGGACAAGGGAAACAAATGTTTGTCAGTATTCTTGGACCTCAAAAAAGCCTTCGACACAGTCTCTATCCCTATTCTTGTACATAAACTAGACAGACTTGGTATAAGAGCCACTGCACTGTCTCTTTTTAAGAGTTACCTCTCGAATCGAACTCAAAGAGTTAAGCTCAATTCATTTACGAGTGACGATGTCACGGTATCGTACGGCGTGCCGCAGGGTAGTGTATTAGGCCCCACACTTTTACTAGTCTATATTAACGATCTTTGTTTTGTGAAACTCGATAAAGCCCATATTATTTCGTATGCCGACAATACTGCTGTTATTTTCACAGGAAGAGATTGGAATGATGTTAAGATAAAAGCTGAGTTAGGTATGAGCTTAGTTGTTAACTGGTTTAAGGATAATCTTCTTACCTTAAATACAGACAAGACGAACTTTATTTGTTACAGCATCCTTAACCAGTCACAACCTCGTCCAAATTTTGAAATCAAAATACACTCCTGTAATTGCTATCCGGGATTGGCTGACTGTGTTTGTCCTGTTATTAAAAAAACTGACAAAACTAAGTACCTGGAAGTGATGGTGGACCAACGGTTGTCCTGGCATCCACAACTTGAGCAAGTAACAGACAGAGTTAGGAAACTAATCTGGATATTTAAGACCCTAAGATTTGTCGTGCCGGGAGAACAATTGGAAAATTGAAAATGAACATATACACATACATACACCCATACTTAATACATCCACACACACTACTCATACAACATGTACAAACTCACATACTACAAATACCTAATATATTTATTGTAAGTGCTACATATATGAAATACAACCTATTAATTATTGATTTATTAATGTATTAATGCTACGAGACTTGTTAGGATACTAAAATCAAATGAAAAGGTAGGATAATAAAATCATGGTATTACTGTCTTTATTATTCCCTATTAGTTACTTTATTTCGTTAGTAATACTGTAAATTTTAGCTATGGAAGAGCGAAGTCACCTGTTACAGGCATTATTTTGCTTACTAGGTGACCTCGATCACTTATCATATAATGTAACTTTAATGTTTGACGAAATATATTATTTATTATTATTATTATTATTATTATTATCTTATCTTGCAAGTTTAGTCACCCAATCTTTTGATGATAATCGGCGGGTTTATTTCTTTTATCCTTAAGAGCTTAAGGCAGAATTACGTCATTACGTTTCATTTTGACTCTAGAATCATAAATCAGATTCACAGCAAATATTTCGAAAATACCTAAACTTTGTTATAAAACAACGTTACAAATCGAAATATTTAGACAAAAAATATAAATTTTTCGTTAAATACTGTTACATCAAGAAAAGTAAAACAATATTACAATAAATCGCTTCCAAAATACTGAAACAATACAAAATATATCACTTTATTATAGAAATATTGAGTTAGTTTGATTCAATTCTTTAACAATAAACTGTAATATTTCGACTTGTAACTGTTCATTAGATAAATTGATGTAAGTAAAAATATTTTACCCGTCTAAAACACTGTTGCATTTTGATTTGTAACACTTCTTGTCTCAACAAAAGCCCATCTACCTTTTATAACACTAAATGTAACACTAATAGAGATAAGTCATGTATCGTTACAACTTCATTTAGCGGCGAGTACAGATGTCACCATTTTGGTGAAGATAGTTCATAAAATTTTAAGTATTTCTGTATATTTAACTCAAAATTCGACTTTTTCGAGTTGTAAACCTATTTTATCGGAGGTGCGATATGTTATGTAGAATTTACAAAATATGACAGTATTTCTAGTAAACACCGTAAAATATTATAATAAGAACACATCTAGACTCATAAACATGCCTGATGATAGGATTTCATGCCTATATGTTTTCATATTTTTACCGTATGATGATGTGTAATTTTTGCTTAGTGTAATTAGGCGCTTCGCTCGTACAAATAATTATTGTTTTTTTTTAGTCCACCCGATGGTAAGTCGATTCTGTAGCCCATAGACGTACCCCTGTGAACCAATTATAAAGGAATTCCTCGTATCCAGTAAAAAGGGCCTCCGGTTCTCTACACTCGTCATACGAAGGACAGTAGCCTTAAGCTGGTATTTTGTGAGAGCGTAGCCCATCTCCGGTCGTGATACATTCGTGGTACAACCATAACATAGGTGCGCATGGGTCTGCCACACAGTATAATATAGTACACCATATCATATTATATAGATTCCATATTTCATATTTCTAGACTGCTTCATCGAGCATACCACCACCAGCGCGCTTCGCTAGCGGTGCGTGCACGCTTCCACGAGGAGCGGGAGCGTGTGCTTCAAGCGGAGCGGGTATCCCTCTACAGCACTTGCGTACACTTCCACGTCCCTTACCCGCCCCCGCGCCCGCACCGCGTCACACCCCCCGCGACACACCGCTCTGACAGACAACGCAACTTTAGGACAGGTGTATATAAAATAAACTATCGAAGTGAAGTGCTCAAAGTTTTTAGATGAGGCTTTGGATATCGCGGGTGAGGTTTTGGTATATTTTCGAGTGATATTTATACATTCTCGCTTAATGGTTTTACAGCTCTAATGCATCTTTAGATTTGTTTAGCAAAAGAACTCGCGGTTCATTCGATGAACACCGGCAATCAAATACAATGCGAAAGTAATCAGTGTGATTACATCTCTAGGATCCATTATAGTACGAGTTAATGTATACCCTAGAAATATTTTCTCACTTATTAATTAAACCGCGATAAAATGTTAGGTTCACTTTGCAGTAAAATTGGTAAAATTGAGAATTGTACCTAATCAGACAGATTCCTAGAGCTCGTGGTAAAAAAGCTTAAAGGTCCTCGGGGATCGCTTTTATTAATAATGAAAAGAATCACATTAATTTATCACATGATTCATAATTTTGTTTTAATACACTCATGTATCAGAGTGTGAAAATTACCAAAACCCGCCCGCTAAGTTTTAATTACGTTAATAGTTAGGCAGATCGAAATTCTGAACTGTGTTACGGTTTGTTTGTAATATAAATTGTAAATACTTTAATAATATTCCAAACAATACCTTAGATATTGTAACTATTAAATATTAATTTAATGAACATGGTGAGAGACAAATGTGAATTTTCAATTAATACTGTTGCTACTGTCTTTGTGTTAGTAAATAATATCATTTATCATTTACTTTTATTTAAATGGTTGTGAAATTATCTACTATTAATGGTTATGGTAAATTTGATCGTTTTTATATTTAAAGTGTTTTGTTGATTTTAAGTGATAATATTTATTTCTCTATGCATAAAACGTAATAAATATTTCAATTAATATTTTATACTTAGTCGCTTTAAATCATGCTTAAGTTTTTCAAATTTACGGTATTTATAATAAGCAATTAATTTTGTTTAAATGAAAAATAATTTTATTAAATTGTTACATATTTTTTCAATAAACTACACGTTTATTGAAAAAATATGGTATCCGGAATTTATGTTTTTTTTTTATTATTGATAAAAATATTTTAATTCATACATTTTATTGTATATATTAAGTAATTACAGGTAAATATGTTAGAGAGCTAAGAGCTAAATTTTTTATGGGAATAATAGGAATACAAAGATAAAATGTATGCTCAAATGGCAACACAAATATAAACAATGATATCCCAGTCTATACAGTTGCATCAACATAATTATAACATATACATGGTTTATACAAAAACGATATCGCATAAGTGTAAATTATTAATCTCCCGTTTAAAAATGGCGTCATCTATTTTTGAATGTTAGCGCATGTGAAAGCGCAGCAAATAAATAAATACGTCATCAAGTACGTAGATAATAATAAATATAATATATTATGAACAGAGGGTATTCCCCAAGTGTGCGAATTGCAAACGATTGTAGTTGAACAACGCCGCTATGAAAAAGCGAGTTTTACAATTTGCCCTTGATAATATAATATGCAAGGTCAATAGCGATGGCTTACAAAATAAAACTAAGTTTTTAAATAAATAGAGCAACTGTTCTAACTTTGTATTCAGCTCGTTAAATCCACAGGTGAGCTTGAATATCTCCCGTATAAAGAGCAGGATTTACGTAATTACCACCCTTGACAGGCACATTGGCATCGTAGTAACCTTGCACTTTAGACGCTACCTGTCACCGGTCTGGGGATTATGTATCCTAGGTTGCCTTTTCCCAAGCCTCTTATGGGTTTAATATGGGGTAATGGTGTCCCTTATGGCGCCACAGCAAGTCGCTCATCAGACTTGGTATCACTGATAGCAAATTTGAATGTTATATTCTGTGTAATTTAACAAAATTGAATATTTTATTATATTGTTATTTTAGTGTTATATTTAAATATTAATAATCAGATTTTATTTTAATTAATTTTAAAATATTAAATATTTTATTACATATCATTTTTATTATAGAATTTATTAAATGTTTCTCACCGAGCTAGATTATTCTGTTTAAACATGTACTCTATACTATTATACATAGTTTTTAATATCCAATTCTTCTTTACTTTGTTCAGCTATATAAATTGTATGGATTAGTTGAACACACTGAGATACAAAAATTAGGGCTTAAATATGAAAAATTTAAGATGAACTTTATTGTATCCATAATTTATTATTTGAAACTAAAAAGTAAAAACAGCAATCAGAAATGAATAGGATAAGTATGTTATTATGTCTTGATTTAAAAATTTTATGGGGTTAATTAAACTAGATTTTTTTTTCAATTGAATATGAAATATTACAATCTATTTTATTGAGCTACTTTATCCTGCAAACAATTTATTAAATCTGTAAGAATGTTACAAAAATGGAATTGATTTTTTTTATTAAATTTAAAAATGACTGCCAACAATACCAATTTATATCTCGTAAACATACCTAATACAGCATTCATTTTTATTAATTTGATATCGAATATTAATTAGTTGAATATTTAGAAGTTTAACTACTATTTCCAACTGAGGTCGTGAAAGTTCTAATAAACAAGTGTATTGAATGTATGTATCTCCTCAGATATGTGATATCTAATTTTGTTAATTAAAATTTTCGTTGTTATATAGATTTAGAATAATGCTTAAGTTGTTGATAGATAATCTGTAAATAGTTTAAAATGAAGTCTTTCTAACTGTCGGGATTGTCGTTTTCATTAAAATATTGAAGAGCGAAAATAAAAGAAAACTCTCGAAAATGCTAACTTGGTGTTTAATTTTTGATAATATTCCAGCTATCCGTTCACATTTGTGTCAGTTTTTTCCATCCACGATATTATATGATTAAATGATAGATTCTTACACTACATAAACTTTTCTGCATCATTATCATCCCGCAAAAGTCCACTGCTGGACGAAATCATTACAGTTACAGCCTATTAAAAGTCCACAACTGAAAATAAGCCTCCGCCATATATTGGTTTATAAAAGGGATATTTGGCATATTTTTTAACGCTTGGGAAGCGAGTTGGCAGCAAAATTTTTAGTTTAAGTTTAATCTGCGATTCCCCTGGTGTTGCAGTTGTTCATGGGCGGCGGTAGTCACTTACCATCAGGTGAGCCGCATGCTCGTTTGCCCCCTCTCCTATAAAAAAAAAAAAATTAGTAGCTATTAAGCTACCCATATTCTGGTTTGTTTCCATCTGTCGCTATTACGACGTCCTAGTGATAATATGGGGTAGTATTCTTAACGTCACCACACGGTTTAATTGGTCTAGACGGACATAAGCATTTCCCGTAATAGGAAACATTTGGATTGGTGATGGCAGTATCAGTCAATTAAATGACGCACGCTGCTTCCCGTCGCCGATTTAAGTATTTTACATCTGGCTCAAATGCCATGATTAGTGAGCAGTTTGGCTTCAGATCCGAACACTCATGCACCGAACCAGTTACATCGCTTCACAAAATACATTCTGAAGGGATTCAACCTCCCACAAAGTTGTGGCAGAACCACTATAACCCGTGCCATCTTCCTCGATATCGCAAAAGCGTTTGACAAAGTCTGGCTCGACGGTTTGCTTTACAAGCTGTATAAACACAACTTGCCTGATAGGTTCATCCGCATCATCAGAGCCTTTCTTGCCAATCGCCGTTTTCGATACCGAATAGAGGATACTCGTTCCACAAAGCGTTCCCTCAAGGCTGGAGTCCCACAAGTCTCCGTTCCCTCCCGAAGAAAGAAATCCCGAAGCACCCAGTAGTGAATACAGCTCTTTTCGCAGATGACACGGCACTTTTCATCGCTCATCCCAATTCAAGATACCTCACCAAGATGCTCCAAACAGCCGTCAACCACCTGAGCGATTGATTCAGCTTATGAAGAATCGAAGTGAATCTTGAGTAAAGTCTAGCAATACGCTTTCAAAGGATCTCCACTTTCAATCGACAAATAAGTACCCCTAAGCTCAAGTTTGGTATGATCACTCTGTACGGCCACCAGATGCCCTGGAAATCAACGGCCAAATATCTAGGGGTCTTATTCGACCACGGTATGACATTCGCAAAACACATTCACAATGCCCGCAACCGTGCCAAATTTGTCACTAGTCGCCTCCACCC
This sequence comes from Parnassius mnemosyne, assembly GCA_963668995.1. Classification (NCBI taxonomy): domain Eukaryota; kingdom Metazoa; phylum Arthropoda; class Insecta; order Lepidoptera; family Papilionidae; genus Parnassius; species Parnassius mnemosyne. Next base: position 8,741,703 of record CAVLGL010000057.1, read on the forward strand.
GCTAGTGAACAGCATAGCAAAGAGTCCTTAAGATACAAACTCCATCTATATAAAGCGTGCGTAAGACCTATCATGTCTTACGCAAGCGTAGTTTTCGAGCACGTAAGGCATACTCGTCTGTACGACCTCTAAGTCGTTCAAAAAAGATTCATTCGCATAGCCACGGGAGCTCAGTGGTACCAACGAACTACGACTTACACACAGATTGTCAACTTCCAACAATCTCTGAGTATTTCAAGGATATGTCTCAGCGCTACTTCGAGAGGGAATAAACACACTCGAAACCGCTAGTGGTACCTACGCGCCGATCCGAACGCTACGCAAAGCCTCCGGAGGCCACGCAACGTTTTAATCGAACCCCCTGTTCCGCTAGATGCCGACGACCGAAATGTAGCCGGTCATTCATACTCAAACACTACACATTTACCTGATGTAACGAACACTGTTAGATAATGATTTCTTATATTTACGCGAACACTACATATTGAATAAACTACTTTTACGGATTTTATCGCGTTTAATTAAGTTATTTTATATTCCCGAAGTTTCGGGAAATAGTTAGGTTAACAATGGACGGTACGCAGGGAGTCCGCAGACGGACGTGCCGCACACTCTCCCACACCGCGTACACACCGTACACCCGCGTCCCTGGGCGGTTCTCATCGCCCAGAACATCGAACGATACAAGTTAGCCGTCAGAGCCGGGGTGCGCTTCTTTGTTCGGACGGCGGTTAGACAACACACCCATGTCATATTACGGCTTACGGTGACATCAAGGAGTATTTGATGTTGATTTAACGATAATGTGATCACTGAACACAATATTATTCCACTCCCTCGAGATTATCGATTGCGGACGCGACGTTGCACTAAAACAAATAATCTCCCCTCCCCCCATTTTTTATAGCTTACGGCCTGTTAGGCCGCGCTCTCTGAGTTCGATGAAGCTGTAAGAGCCGCATAGGCTAACAGCATTAACATCACAGAAACTAGACGCCATGATTAAACCGCTGCCGTCTAACGCCGGTATAGCAATGGTAGCTCAGGGACCAAGGGCTCGCTGTAAATATCACAGTACGCGAGCTACCCGGGTTCAATAAAATTGTTTGTTATAATTTTAAGTGCTGATTTACCACGTGCCCTTTTTTGTTTTTTTTCTCCTTGCTTGAAAATAATGGAAATGATCATTACCATTCTTCAAGTATCAGGACTTGACTAGAAAATAGTTCTCCTGACTGTTTTGGAGTCCGTTTGGGTAGGCGGGTGGTGCCTACCTATTTCTCACCTATTTTTGTCGACGAATAACAGTGCTTGCACTGTTGTGTTTCGGTCTGAAGGATAAAGAGAGCCAGTTTAATTACAGGCTCTGAAGCAATCCATCTTAGTACTAATAAGGGTACTTTGGGATTATCCCGTCGACCTCTTAACGCTATTTTAATTTATTTATGGTTAACGATTATATCGAAATAATGTACGCGGCTGTCCAATCAGGCTAGCCGCATCTGGACCTACTTTATATACCTAGAGCTTGCAAGATTGATGTAATGTTTTATTTTTATTTCGTTTATGAGCGTTGAGATGTTCGTGGAGTTTTTATATGTTTTGTTTTTATTTTAATTTTTTAAATATTGTAAAGAATAAGAAAGACAAATGTCAAGAATATTGAAGAAACAAGAGAATGTTTTTCTGTAAATGTATATATAGCGTTTTTCTCTTAAATTGTATCACTTTATTTAATTTTATTATCCAAGTACGATATTATAATTTATATATTATGTAGACGAAGATTTTATATTTAAAAACTGCATCCTAACTACCACGCGTTCTGCGCGTGAACATTGGTGACCCTGCGACATGATTATCCAATGAAGAAGTAATATGAAGAAGTAAGCTTTGGACAAGCCAACACAAATTGTAATTGCCGAGAGAACCTGCAACGAGAGCCAGCTGCACAGCAACAAAATCAGAGGAGTGACCACTCCTATAACACTTTTATAACCTACTTACCCTGTGCGTCCTTCTCACATCTTGACTTTAGGTTGCCGGCCGGCCATTTCTTTATATATCGCAGTGAACCTAATTTTCGTGTCTTATTTATCTAAGGCTGTTCATTGCATAAGTAAAAGTTTCATCGGTAAATTATTAAGCTAAAACTAAATCTACCTAAACTTTCTTTACGCACACGTAGCGTACCTTGCAAAGAATTGTAAATCACCATAAAATTTGGTTAATTTATACTAATATTTCATAAGATAATATTTTATTATATATCATTTCTACCAAATACTTTTTCCATACTAAGCTACTTAAAACTAAGCCTAATAACTTCTTAAGCTACTACTACTACTCGCCTGTTGCTGCAGGGCACCGTCTCCTGCTGCTGCACTCCTCTTCTCTTCACGTCCTCCGACCGTGGACCGCTGCTGCGCCGCGCTTAAGTCGCAAGTTACGTTTATTTTATACCTTTAATTTGCAAGCCATCCTAGCAAACTCTTAGGAATTTCAATTTTTCATACTAACTTACTAATATTTAAATAATTTTACGGATTAAGCATTTACCTATTTTGATTTTAATTTTTTTATTCATTTCTCTTCACAATGCCTAAAAAGGGTACAAATATGGATGAGCTCATGATTAAACGGGCTAACGTTGAGCAAAGGGAAAAGTTATTTAAAAATTTTGTAAATGATTTAATTTAAGTTAAGAATCAACGCAAAGTCAAATTACTGAGCTCTCTGTACGTTTAAAAAATTTGAAAGTTTGTTTGAATATTTTAATAACTTGCAGACGGAAATTGAGGTTCGTGAAACCTCCCAGTTTGAAGTAAGGGAGGAAATGGAACGTAGCTTTTATACGCGTATGACTATGCTATATATGCTAAGGATTTATTATCATCCTTTAAAAAAGATAGACATCATTCTTCAGACTCAGGCCAACCTGATCTTAAGATTTAGCCAGGGTTTCGCTTACCAATAAATGAGGCATCGTTAGTTTAGTCTTAGAATTGTAGAAGTGAGATTGGGATTTTTTCTTTTCGGTAAACTTTTTTACGCAGTCGAGTTTTTGTAAGAACTGTTATAACCATTGCGTTTCTTTCTTTCTTGCTTCTATTGTGTTCTCCTTTGAATATATTCTACGATGTAGTAAATATTACGAACATAACTCAAGATAGTCGCTTTTGTTCCATTGCCATATACCGAAAACCAAAGCTAACGTTACGAGTATCTTTATATCGTATATTTGGTAGCATTTTTCAGAGACAGAGGTTTATTATGGCTTTGAATCTAGTTTAATACTTTTTTGTTGGCAGGGTTTCAGTTGTAATAAAAATTATAAACCCAGGTGTTCTATACATCAAATATTTCTTTGTATAGATAATAATTAATTTAGAACATTTCTGCGTTCATTATAGTGATTCCATTCATCGATCCATTACAGCACATAAAAGTCCACTGCTGAACATAGGGCTCCCCAATTAATAGCTGCATAGGGGGATTTTGTCATAGCTGCCACGCTTGATAGGCCAGATGGCAATCGCAGTTTTTAATAATTTTGAGTCGTTATCAGAAAGATGCTACTGCCCATTTCCTGTTCAGTTTCCCCCTGTCGCTTCTAACGACATACACGGGATGATATTATAAGTAATACACGTCTATGACATACAAGTTATCAGGGGATTTCAATTCGTCTTCTACATCAGCCTGTATAATTCCAATAATGAACATAGGCCGCATGGACATAGGACACAGGTGCATTATCGACCCTAAAGACTAAAATGAAATGCCTATCTTCTTTTTTAATCAGCCCGTAAAATCCTCTACTGGATATGGGTCACTCTTGTAGGAATAATTTTTTTTTTTTTGGAATAAAAGTGATAAGCGAGCACACAGCCCACCTTATGGTATGTTAATGCTATAAATCTAGTACAAAACAGTGTGTGGATTGTTGTTTATGCATACAATCTGTTTGAATTTTCGTGCTTATAGTCGAAGTACGTTAAATGCCTTTATGAGAGAGAAAGGTTCTCCACCAGTATCCTCGTATAGGCCACTGCAATATTAGCAAAACCATTAATAGATGGATTGCTAACCGAATGAAACACGCAGGTCATTTAGATTGACGCAGTAGGCGTATTTTGTCACAGTCTATGGGGTCGGCATGTGTTCAGCAATGGTTACCTGTGATGAACTGTAGTGATAGTAATAGTGAACTGCCAAACGAGTTGAGATCATATCTATATTCCTGAATTAGAAGCTTAAACAAGTCATAATTTATAGTTAACGCATTCGAGGTACGCTGGATTAACGTCGGCAAGTGTGGTCATTACGAAAAATTAATGTACCTTTAAACTTAGAACACATAAGAATTAAAACTATTCGTAGCGTAATACTTTTTCTTTAAAATAAAAGTTATTTTGACAGTAAGATTTTCTTATGTATCGTGGAGGTGGTTTACATATATAAATTACCTACCTACTATTACTATTTCCTAATAGTAATAGTAGGTAGGTAATTACGAGTACGTACAGACTCGAAACAATTATTTTTAGCCCATACAAACACTTTCTCCGTGTGGGATTCGAACCGGTGGCCATACAGTACCGCGATTAAAGCCATAAGATTCATATTAATAATCCTTATCAGAATACATTTAAAAGCACCTGCTCTAGTTTTAAAACACTTATATATCCATCTAATTTAAATTAGAAATGTAATGGCGGGGTAAAAAAATCCATCACCTAAGGGTTCACAAAAGTTCTCATGATATTTAAGGAACGACAGCATAGAAATCTCGTTTCTCTATGCTTAAAAAAACAAACCATTGACGGGTGGCAACATTAAGGTGCAAAGACTGGTGCCACGATTATCCACTTTCCAAGAATAAATTACGGTCAATAATGTCAATCAACACGGTCAATAATGTCAATCAACCAAGTCAATTAAGTAATACCGTGTCACTTATAAAGGTGCATACATGAGTACCTGGATGAAGCTTACTTACTTACAAATGTAATACTATGTGCCTTGCCGGTGTCCTATGATTAAATAAGTAAATCTTTATATATAAAAATTACGTGTCACATTGTTTGTCCGCGATGAACTCCTAAACTACTGAACTGCTTTCAATGAAATTTTGCACACTGTGTGCAGTTTGGTCCAACTTGAGAGATAGGATATTTTTTATCCCGATAAATGACCCTCAATTTTTATTGCTAATTTCAGGAGTTTTTTTTAGGAAAGCAAACGGTCGTCAGAAAGGGCAGAACAACGTCTGCCTGGTCAGCTAGTAAATATTATAAGGCAAAAAGTATTTACAACAAAAGAGGCTCATGTCTTGCTATAGACATTCACGAACTGATGAAAAAGAATTCAATTTCAAAAAATCAATTTCCTAAAAGCAATCGATAGATTTGATTTATTTTACGTGGTAGAGCCATGCTGCAGCTATATTAGTAGTATAGTTGTGGCACGAATGGATCGGCTCGACCGGGGAAGGACCACGCTGTCACAGAATACCAACGTAAAATAGCAGTTTAACTCTGCTGTGTTTCGTATGGTGAGTGTAGAGAACCGGAGACCCTTTTTACTGAAAATGAGGCATTCCATCTTAGTCCTCACGGGTGACAACGCATCTGCATTTTGATTTTTATGGGAGGATTGATGTAGATGTCTATGGGCCGCAGCAACCACTTACCATCAGGTGGACTGTGTGCTCGTTTGTCACCCTTATCATATAAAAAATATTAACGAAGTATTGTAATTATTTTCATTCAGTTGCATTTTTAATCTTTTAAGCTTTATAGTGGGATTAAAATATCATATTATTTACTTGTGATATAAGAAATAATTTGATATTGTTGATAATAATACGTATTTTGCACCTACATCGAGGAACAAAATTAAGTGCTGAAGGGAAAGATAAACCATACTTAGATTTTATGCAATTCTCATGACTGTAGTCGTTGTATTCGTTAATTTATCTTATCGTGAGGGCGTCTCACGGAGGATTCCAATTTATTGCCGGCCGTAAATTAAGTTTGTCGAAATCGTGTTGACAAGAGCTGCGTACATGTTGAGTCTACCAACTATATCAAACTCTAAACTTGACAACTTGTAAAACAAATCAGGAGATAGGTAGCAGCGTCTTCCAACTAACTACTAGAAGTAAGAAGCTGCGATTGGCAACCCGCTTGTCAAGCGTGGAAACTATGGCAAATATATGACATGAGACCTGTGAGGCAATCTATGTGAAAGGCCTATTTTCAGCAGTGTACTTTAATAGGCTATAACGGTAACCAATATGCGTAAGGAAGACTTGGAAGCGATATTTCAAGACATATCGTCTATGTTACGTCGAAGTTCAGCGCCAAAACCGAATCTATCTAAAGACTAATTTAAAGCGTTGAATAACCTACGCAATAAACCAGAACTCATGATTCTCCGCGTAGATGAGATAAATGCCACGGTAGTCATGGATACGTTTGATTATAATACAAGAAATTTTGTCGGATGCAAGTTTTTATAAAAAGGTACTTAAAAACCCCAGGCGAGGATGGAATTACAGCTGAGGATCGAGTGTGGCAGCATCGTTTCCGGGGCACCTGAGATTTTGAGTTAGATTGAGAGGTTCTATGGGCAGCTGTACACGTCATCCTTGGAGCCACACGCAAATGTGAGTAACTATCCAAGAGCGAGTCTTATCCGACACTATTCCGAAGACATCCCGGACGTCAGTCTGAACGAGATTAGAATGGCTCTCCAGCATCTCAAAAACGGCAAGGCCCCAGGCGAGGATGGAATTACAGCGGAGCTTCTGAAAGCGGGTGGAAAACCGGTACTTGATGTCCTTCAGAAGCTCTTTAATTCCATTCTCCATGGTGGCATTACACCGGAGGCGTGGAGCAGAAGTGCGGTGGTCTTGTTCTTCAAGAAAGGTGACAACGCTCTCTTGAAGAACTACAGACCGATTTCTCTTCTGAGCCGCGTCTACGTGCTGTTTTCGAGAGTCATTACGAATCGTCTCGCGCGCAGACTTGACGACTTCCAGCCTCCCGAACAAGCCGGTTTCCGAATGGGCTTTAGCACCATAGACCACATACATACCCTTCGGCAAGTTGTACAGAAGTCCGAAGAGTACAATTTGCCACTATGTCTGGCATATGTGGACTATGAGTAAGCCTATGATTCCGTCGAAATAAGGGCGGTGGTGCAGTCCCTTCAGCGGTGCCAAGTTGACTGTCGATATATCGAAGTGCTGAAGTGCTTGTACAGTAGGGCTACGATGGCTATCCGAGTACAGAACCAGAGTACAAAACCTATCCAATTGCAGAGAGGTGTAAGACAGGGTGACGTCATATCCCCGAAACTCTTCACCGCTGCATTGGAAGACGTTTTCAAGCTTCTGGACTGTAAAGAATACGGTATCAACATCAATAGCGAGTATCATCACTCACCTTCGATTTGCTGATTACGCCAGACTCGCTGGAGGAACTAAGCACTATGCTCAATGACCTCAATAGTGTTTCCCAACGGATAGGTCTTAAGATGAACATGGACAAAATAAAGATCATGTTTAATGTCCATGTCACAGCTATGCCGGAAGTTGTTGGGAGCACTAAGCTCGAAGTTGTTGACGAGTATGTTTACCTAGGACAAATAGTCCGACTAGGTAAGTCCAACTTCGACCGAGAGGTCAATCGACGGATTCAACTCGGTTGGGCAGCGTTCGGGAAATTACGGCACATCTTCTCGTCAGGTATACCTCAAAACTTGAAAACGAGACTGTACAACTAGTGCGTGTTGCCAGTGATGACATACGGAACTGAGACGTGGTCCTTCACTGCTGGCCGGATGAGGAAGCTCAAGGTCGCTCAGCGAGCTATGGAGAGGGTTATGCTCGGAGTTTCTCTGCGTGATAAACTCAGAAATGAGGATATCCGCAATAGAACCAGAGTGACCGACATAGCCCAACGGATTAGTAAGCTGAAGTGGCAATGGGCCGGCCATATAGCTCGAAGAACCGACAACCGATGGGGAAAAAAGTTTCTCGAGTGGCAGCCTCGTACCGGCAGGCGAAGGGTTGGGCATCCCCCCACTAAATGGAGTGACGACCTGGTGAGATGTGCAGGAAGTCGATGGATGCAGGTGGCTCAGCACCGTGCTCTGTGGCATTCCTTGGAGGAGGCCTATGTTCAGCAGTGGACTTGTGAAGGGCTGTAATGACGATGATGACTTAAAAACGACCCAACAAATGACACACTTAAAACAACTAGCGACCTCATAAAAAAACACTCTGAAAAATATTTTTTTTATATTCTACTAAGCCAGCGCTTATCTATGATCCCACCTGATAGTAAGTGGTGATGTAGCTTAAGATGGTGAAGCGCACTGACTTAACAAAAGCCAATTCTCTCTTGCCTTGAAGACATCCACACTGTAATCGGATGAAAAGATAGATGCTGGCAACTTATTCCACTCCTTTGCTGTATGCATGATGAACGACGTGGCGAATCGTTTGGTTTAAATGCCTGGTAAGTCAGCAATGAAACGGTGGGGACTAGCCAAACGTCTGTTTGTCAGATGGTGGAAGGGAGAGGGGGAATTAAATTATGAAATTCCTGCGCACACTCTCCGAAATGCATCCTGTAGAAAACCGAAAGGCTGGCTACTTTACGTCTGTGTTTGAGGCTAGTAAGATTGGTTTTAACCAAATTTGGGTCACCAATAAGCCTCTTAGTACGCCTTTCTATTGAGTCCAGAGCTGCTAGGTGGCATTTTGCAGCACCAGCCCATATATGGCAGCAATACTCCATGAACGACCGGACTTGCGCTTTATATAAAGTAAGCAGCTGTCCCGGCGTGAAGTGTCGCCGTACATTTGCAAGGTCTCCCAGCTTCCTTGCAGCTGCTTTGGCCTTCGACTCAATGAACCGCTCGAAGTTCAAATTTGAGGATAATTAAAGCCCTAACAACTGCAGGCGGTCGGTATATTTCAGTGATACATTTCGGAAAGAAGGAGCCAATGTGAGCTGGCTCCTTTTTGCAGTGAAGAGACACGCTTGTGTTTTGGAGGCGTTGAACTTCACAAGATTGGCATTTCCCCAATCGGAGACTGCCTGTAGTGTGAGATTCATACGCTCTACCATAGCTAATATTTCGGACTGGATTTGATCCCAACTGGCCCAAGGATTTGGTTGGTATCTCTCAACAACTGTGCTATCGTCTGCATACCCATAGATACCGGGCATAATCAGTTCATTAATATGCAGCAGGAAGTGAGTTGTGGAGATAACGGACCCCTGAGGAACACCGGCGGTCACCATAGGATCGGATGAGCAGCCATCGACGACGACCCGGAGAGACCGTTCACTCAGAGAGTCCTTTACCCATTCAATCAGACCAGGGGATAAGCCGTACGCTGGAAGCTTACCCAAAAGTCTAGTGTGCCAAACTCTGTCAAAGGCCTTCGAGACATCAAGGCAAACAGCAAGTGTTTCCCCACTGTTCTCGAGTGCCTCGCCCCATACGTGTGTGGCATAAACTAGAAGGTCCTCAGCTGACCGATTTCGGCGAAACCCATATTGCCGTTCACTAAGGAGGTCATTCTGTTCTAGGTATGCCATTAAGCGGGAATTCAATATACGCTCCATATTCTTGCATAGTATGGAGGTAATTGAGATTGGTCGATAAATGGCAGGGTCGGTGCGGCTTCCTTTTTTTCAAACAGGCTGCACGTTGGCCAGCTTCTAGGATATTGGCACTATTCCAGTACTAAATGAGAGGCGGAACAAGCGTGTCAACACAGGAGACATCTTAGGTGCACAAGTCTTTAGGATTATAGCTGGTATACCATCCGGTCCACTAGCTTCACGTCTAGACACCGCAAGGTTTTAAGAACCTACTTATTCGTTATACGAATCTCCGACATAGAGGTCCCACAGTGAAGTAATTTTTGTGGTACGTTGTTGCCACTGTCCAGACGTGAATTGTAGGCAAAGAGAGACGCGAACAAGTCCGCTTTCTCCTTAGCCAGAGTGCCATCCGGTTTTACCAACGAAGGCAGTGTAGGCCGACAGAAGTTTGTCTCGACCGCTTTGCCGAGAGACCAAAAAGTTCTAGTGCCGGATGGTCTGGCAGAGAGTTTTGCGCCAAACTGTTTAATGCGATCGAGACTAGCTTTCTGTAATGCTTTTTTGTAGGACTTGGCGGTCTGGTTGAAAGTTCTCTTCTTGGAGCTAATATCCGTAGCTTTGCGGTTTCGAGCGTCAACCCAGGATAGGTAAGCTAAATGCTTGCGCTTTTCAGCTTGGGCGCATTCAGCGTTAAACTATGGGCGAGCTTTGCTATCGGTGGGAGCGTCAGAGAAGGGGATAAAGTACTCCATTGCTTGACGCAACACATCCATAATCGCAACCGCGCAGCTCGACGGATCCACAGAAGGGAAACAGACCTCCCGCCAAGGATAAGCTGCAAAAAAGTGTCGCATCTCATCCCAATCAACTGAATTATACCGCCATATTCGTCGAACACCTTGGGACTTGTAATCAGGTGGAGAATATGACGATACAGATTTCACCAGATAGTGGTCAGATGTACCCAAAGGAGAAGTAACCTAGACGTGAAATCGATAATACCTACGTGTGCCAAACCACCGAAGTTGTATGGGTTACCAAAAATACACAAGCCCAATGCTCCACTACGTCCCATAGTGAGCCGAATCGATTCACCAACTTACAGATTGTCTCAACACTTAGCAAAAATACTCTCACCGCTCAAGGGACATACAAGAGCACAGAGAAAGGATTCCTACCATTTTGTCAGCGAGAACTACATCTAGCAGACAGTGAAACTATGGTCAGTTTTGATTTGCAGGCTATGTTCACATGCTTACCTGTTGAAAACTGCATCTCGATTGTTACTAGAAGTCTGGAGGAAAACAACATGCCCGTAGAATATGCAGTATTACTCAGACACTGCCTTACATCTGGCTACCTTTTGTGGAAGGAAGAGTTCTACAAGCAAGTAGATGGAGTGGCGATGGGCTCACCTGTATCTCTCATTGTCGCCGATTTATTCATGGAAGACTTTGAGAAGAAAGCCCTGCTTACTTCTCCCGTAAACCTAAGATTCTAGAAGCGATACGTAGATGACACTTTCACAATTCTACCTTTAGATAAAGTAACTGCATTTTTAGACCACCTTAACTCCAGAAATTCTAAAATTCAGTTCACAATGGAGTTAGAGGCAAACAATTCTTTAGCTTTTATAGATGCGTTAGAATCCTGATAACACCTTGAACCACACTGTGTATAGAAAAAATACCCATACAGATAGACATTTAAACGGTGTTTCCCATCTTTCACAGTTAGCTGCCGTGGGTAAATCTTTCTTTCAGAGAGCACGAGGGATCTGTAACTGCAAACACCTGGCCGCCGAACTCCAACACGTCAAGCAAGTTTTGCACGACAATAAGCTTCGGGTCCCGCGCCTACGTCACAGTGAACGAGTGAAGCCGGCCACAGTCGAGCGAGTGACTGCTGTACTGTATGTCAGAGGTGTCACTGACAAGATTGGCTACATCTTGAAGCGTGCTTCCATTAAAACATACTCCAAGCCATCGAAGAAGATTTTTTTGTCAGTTTTTACCATCAGTCAAGTGTAATGTCCCTCTGCAAGGTGCAGGAGTGTACGAGTATAAACTTGATTGTGAATGTGGTCTCTCTTATATAGGATAAACAAAAAGATTTATAAAAACTCGCGTGAAAGAACACATAGATGATGTGAAGAGTCGACGCTCCGGGTAATCTGCAGTCTGTGAACACGTACAGGATCGCCCCCGTCACTACATTAGACTTAATAGACCACAAATCCTCGCCAAAGAACACCGATTGCTTCGATGGATGATTCGCGATGCTTTTGAAATCAAAAAAAATCATAATTTCAATAGAGAAGATGGCTGGGTGCTATACACCTCAGTCCCCGCCCACCCATATCCATAGGTGATGTAAAGTGCTCGAAACTTTGGGAATATAAAATAAGTTAATATACGCGATAAAATCCGTAAAATTAGTTTTATTTAAATAATTAATATCGGCCTGAGAATTCCATATCAGAAAAATTTAATAACTGATTTTGGTCTGACTCGGAAACTCTATTTTAGCGGCCGCGCTTAAGACCTACTAGACCAACGAGGCAGTCGAATTTTTAATTTATAATAAGATGTTACTAATACATGATATTATAACATGATTTTTTTTAATATTAAATAAAAGTAGACTGTGACGAGATTATGTAAATTTTGTTGATGTATTTGAAGCAACCCAAGTAACAATAAACGCAATACATTTCATCCAATAAAGCCGAACAATACCCATCAAGAATACAAAGAACTGATAAAATGAATGGAGCACCCGGCCATAGTCTGAAAGTACGTAACTGTTTTACGCAAAATCGAGTGCCGAGCCCAATTTGCATTTATTACCCCCATGTGCTTTTGTGTGCGGACCGTAACCCAGGTATATTTACGAAAATCGTAGTATCGTTGTAAGTAACCTATTCTTGGTTCGGTGCAAAAGTACTCAGGTGACCATGTAGTAACTAAAAAATAAGATTCACGTGGAACTTAAAAATAAGGGGACGCCATTTTGGAAACAGTCCATCTTTATTTCTTTTAAATCTGTTGTAATCTTATTTAACGTTTAACCTCCTATTATGTGATCTTTATTTCTACTTATTTATTTATTTATTCTTTATTGCACCAAATATTTGTAGAAAAGGCGAGCTTAATGCTATATGACATTCTCTACCAGCTAACCTTGGGTAGAACAGAGAGTGAATTTGGGCAGTAAAGTTGTCAAGATATAATTCAGTTCAAATATATACATGCAACACATATAATATATATATATATATATATATATATATATTTATATATGAATTATATATATATATATATATATATATATATATATATGTGCGTGTAAATATATATAATTCATATACATATATAAATAAATACACACCTTTATACATATATATCTCAATAAATGTATATATAAATAACTATATACATATAAAGTAAGTAAACTCAACTTTGTAGGCTACGGATATGCTCATATAGTTTTCTTTCAAAAACATTTTTGGCAGGTATTGTTATTATATATATTTATTTACTAATTTCCTCATAACGGAACTAAAATATTTCATTTAAATTTATTTCAAACTAGAAGTAACTAAAATAACCTAGCTTTTTTGTTTCAGAATACACCCGCATACCTATTTAAACTTGGGACGTATCTCAAAATTGGATGTACGTCACGCTAACGCGCTAGTGGACGACAATTACGTCACGGACCGAAGGCAACGCTGTCGCTTAGAATTGTTATTCTAAAGCAGTCGGGTGATCAAATATAATTTCTTCATCTCCTTTTAGTGCCTTTGCTCCTAATTGCAAAGCGTATAATGCCAGAGAAGTGACAATTTGTGTCACTTTACTTTTTCCTTTAAGAAGTAAAATGTTTGTCTTAATTTTGCGTTATGAAAAACATTTCTATTTGGTCGTTTTCGTTGAGCTCAGCTTTAAATATTAATGGACATTATTTCTTCTTGTAAAACCATAAAGTAGCAATAAAATTAATTATAAAATTATCATTATAAAGAGGCGCATTACTTTGACGATTGTTTTCCTTTTTAAATAAGGAATAAATTAGAAACTTATTTTGAACAAATAATATACATATATATCTTTAGAATTTTATTGATATTAGTAAAAAATTTGGGTTGAATGCATGGAATGTGTCATTAAAACATAAATAAACCTGTGATCTAATTGTGTTATAAATGTAAAGTATCACCGATTATCATCATCTTTAAACTAACCATTCATTGTCGTATAATATAGGTCTTTCCTATACTTAAGGAGATTGAACCTTATACTACATTTAACAGATTATTTTCTACATAGTACCTAAGAGTCTGTTATATGTACTAACCTCCAGAAAATAGCACTTGTTTTTTGTAAATCAGTGCATAAATTTACAATGATTAACAATATAATAGTTACTGGTACTGTTGGTGATAGATCTATTTATAATCATATCACTTTGCAAACCACAGATCAGCTCATGTATTTACTGTTTATTTAAACATAAAATTTTCTTACATTAATATACCTTTTTATATCAAGTTAATATGAGTGCTCATACTTTTTATACAATTTACAGCTTTATTGTTACTTAGCCGGAAGCCATTAGACGGGGAATAATTTTTAAAATTACAAATACTTTACCCAATCCTACTAATCCTACTAATAGAGAAGAATACGAAAGAGGGCGGGAGGTGCTCTTCGTACTAGGTAAGACACATCATTTTATTTTATAACGCGGATATTTGCGAAGTAAATTTTTGTAAAAGCTTGTATATTATTTTGATAAATGTATTATAATATTAAATAAGAAATACAAATAAATGAATTACTAGCGTCTATTAAAATGAAGCGCAATATAAAGAAAATAATATTTCTTTCATGAAAAGATAAGAATAAGTGCGAGGGAGATGGATTTTATTCCATCTCGCTTCATTATAGCCCCCAAGGCTGTCTATATTACGTTAGAAGGGGGCGTGGCGGAAAAATCTTACACTTTTTCTCGCCTAGCCCCCATCTACCAAATTCGTACCGTGCGGTAAGGTACTTCGTTTCAAAAAGTCCGTAACAGTATATATCTTATATGTGTAAGTCATTATTAACAAAATAGTGAACCATAAATAAAATAAAATTTGATACTTTACTTCCAATGCACATTTTGCATAAATACTTTAATCGTTTGTGATTTTTAAAGTAAATAATTTATGTCTTTTAAACTACGTAATTCGGTCAAATATTTTAAAAGTAACGACGATATAAAATTGTGCGGTCCGGCGCGGCACGCGCAGAGCGGTCGCGCGTACTGCGACGAGGTGGAGGAAAACATTGTTCATCGCCGCGTGAACAAATGTACCTTTTCACGCTTAAACCGCTGAAAAAATTTAAATGAAATTAGGTATAGAAATAGTTTAAGTCCCGGGGAAGGAAATAGGATAGCTTTGATCATGGAAATCATCCCTAAAGAAGGTGATGGAATTTACTATGAAAATGCGATTATTGATGGATCACCTATGGTTTAAAGCATAATATTTACGCGGGTAAAAACGCGGGCAAAAGCTAGTACTACATAAACTAGTCAAATATAAATATTTTTATACCAAGTACGTTTACAAATAGGTTGAATAACAAAAGAGGTGGACGTCAGGGAGACATTTCTCAATGTTGCTTTTATTAAATGTCTGATGTAGTTTGTCACTGGCACAATAAACACTCGTGGTCTGTACAGGTATGGACCGCACTGTGGCAATTTCGCGTTTTATTTTGAAACATAATCTAATATGTAAAAAAATATTGTATGCGCTGCCATACCGTTAAATAGATTGCGATACAACTTTGTCAACTTATTGCTTGCACTTGCACGAAGATCATAAGGCATACGAAAAATTTATTTGACAGTTATTTATCATTCAACTTCAGTGAATGTGAGATCCAGATATCTCCTGTACGAAGCCTGGACAGATTGTTAGTATATAATAAACATACGAAACGAATCAACAAATTGAAGCTCAGAATAATCATCGCCACTGAGGAGAAGAGGATTGTTGTTTTTTTTTTTTAAGAAACAAGGTTAACTTTATTGGTAGTTATTGTAACGTTATGTAATTTTTTTAGGTTTCATTTATTAAACATATTTTTTGTATCATCATGTGGTGGCATCATAGAAATTCCAAGTCTTCATTTCGTCTCAAAAAAAGCAACTTTTCACAAAAGTCTTTCGAATTGGCAGTGTACAAAACGTATTTCTACAAAAGAAAACATGTAGTAAGAAAATATAAAAATATATAAGCAATGTTGCAGCTGCTACTTCCTATTATGTGAAGGTCAAAGAGATAAACGCGTTTCAAATGGTTTGTCTCTTTGTACTTTATAGTAAAGGGATATTATTACATAATATTTTACACTGCAAAGTTCTTAAGTCTATGGACACCTTCTCAACAGACGGTTTAGTTAGAATTTAACAGCCTCGTTGTTTATCATTAGTGCTTCTTGTGTGTAGAAAGAATCTCAAATTTAGCCCACTTCAAAAAAGGAGGATGTTCGTATTTCGACTGTATAATTTGTTATTTGTTTTTGTTTATTTATATTATAAGAAAAATTGAGTCTGTGACAATTGAGAACCAATTTGGTCATACACAACCACTATATCACTATGTCATAGCATTGTATTTATTTATTCATTTATCATCATCATTCATCATCATTACAGCCCTTCACAAGTCCACTGCTGAACATAGGCCTCCCCCAAAGAATGCCACAAAACACGGTCCTGAGCCACCTGCATCCATCGACTTCCTGCATGTCTTACCAGGTCGTCACTCCATCTCGTGGGGGGACGCCCTACACTTCGCCTACCGGTACGAGGCTGCCACTCGAGAACCTTTCTTCCCCATCGGTTGTCGGTTCTTCGAGCTATATGGCCGGCCCACTGCCACTTCAGCTTACTAATCCGTTGGGCTATGTCGGTCACTCTGGTTCTACTGCGGATATCCTCATTCCTAAGTTTATCACGCAGAGAAACTCCGAGCATAGCCCTCTCCATAGCTCGCTGAGCGACCTTGAGCTTCCTCATACGGCCAGCAGTGAAGGACCACGTCTCAGTTCCGTAAGTCATCACTGGCAACACGCACTGGTTGTACAATTTCGTTTTAAGGTTTTGAGGTATGTCTGACGAGAAGATGTGTCGTAGCTTCCCGAACGCTGCCCAGCCGAGTTGAATCCGTCGATTGACCTCTCGGTCGAAGTTGGACTTACCCAGTCGGACTATTTGTCCCAGGTAAACATACTCGTCAACAACTTCGAGCTTAGTGTTCCCAACAACTATCGGCATAGGTGTGACATGGACATTAAACATGATCTTAGTTTTGTCCATGTTCATCTTAAGACCTATCCGTTGGGAAACACTATTGAGGTCATTGAGCATAGTGCTTAGGTCCTCCAGCGATTCTGCCATAAGGACTATATCGTCGGCAAATCGAAGGTGAGTGATGTACTCGCCATTGATGTTGATACCGTATCCTTTCGAGTCCAGAAGCTTGAAAACGTCTTCCAATGCAGCGGTGAAGAGTTTCGGGGATATAACGTCACCCTGTCTTACACCTCTCTGCAATTGGATAGGTTTCGTACTCTGGTTCTGTACTCGGATAGCCATCGTAGCCCTACTGTACAAGCACTTCAACACTTCGATATACCGACAGTCAACTTGGCACCGCTGAAGGGACTGCAGCACCGCCCAAATTTCGACGGAATCAAAGGCTTTCTCATAGTCCACATACGCCAGACATAGTGGCAAATTGTACTCTTCGGACTTCTGTACAACTTGCCGAAGGGTATGTATGTGGTCTATGGTGCTAAAGCCCTTTCGGAAACCAGCTTGTTCGGGAGGCTGGAAGTCGTCAAGTCTGCGCGCGAGACGATTCGTAATGACTCTCGAAAACAGCACGTAGACACGGCTCAGAAGGGAAATCGGTCTGTAGTTCTTCAAGAGAGCGTTGTCACCTTTCTTGAAGAACAAGACCACCGCACTTCTGCTCCACGCCTCCGGTGTAATGCCACCATGGAGGACGGAATTAAAGAGCTTCTGAAGGACTTCAAGTACCGGTCTTCCACCCGCTTTCAGAAGCTCCGCTGTAATTCCACCCTCGCCTGGGGCCTTACCGTTTTTAAGGTGCTGGAGAGCCATCCTAATCTCGCTCAGACTGACATCCGGGATATCTTCGGAATAGTGTCGGATGAGACTCGCTCTTGGATCGTTACTCACACTTGCGTGTGGCTCCAACGATGATGTGTACAGCTGCCCATAGAACCTCTCAATCTCACTCAAAATCTCAGGTGTCCCGGAAATGATGCTGCCACATTCTGTCTTCAGCTTTGACAGTTGGCTCTTTCTGGCAGACAGATCTCTGGCAAAGACTTTGGAGCCTTGGTTCCGCTCGATCGCTTCTTCAATACGAGCTGTATTGAAGTTGCGTAAGTCCCGCCGCATGCATTTGGAGATCTGTCTGTTCAGATGCCTGTATGCTGTCAAGTCTGTTGAAGAATGTAGCTTCATCTCCCGTCTAACAGCCATGAGATTAAGAGTGTGATCGGAGAGTTTTTGTGTTCTTCTGCGGCGGGTCTTGCAGAACTTAGCTCCAACCGCATGGACAGTTTCCACGAGCTTGTCATTCATATCGTCCACTTCATTGCAGTCTTCTAGGCACTGAAAACGGTTTTGTAACTCGAGCTGAAAGGTTTCGGGACTTTGGAACAGAGCACGAGGGGGACGGAGCGTTGACTTCATTAGACGAGACCTCTCCAACTTAACGTTTAGGTTCAGTGTGCCTCTAACCATTCGGTGATCGCTACCAGTTTTCACCCTCGCGATCACGGAAACATCACTGAACAGTTGTCGTCTGGTCGTCATAATGAAGTCAATCTCATTTTTTGTGGAACCGTCGGGGCTCGACCAGGTCCACTTCCTGTGGGGCCGCTTCTGGAAGAAAGAGTTCATCATAAAGAGTCCCTCTTTCTCCATGAAGTCGGCCAGCTGCTGGCCCCTTGGGTTCCGTTGCCCTATTCCAAATTTCCCTACTTTCAGCTCACCGTTCTCTCTTGTGCCTAGTTTTGCATTGAAGTCTCCCATTAACACCGTATATTGGGTTTTGGAGGAATGCATGGCTCTAGAGGTATCCTCATACATTTCCTCCACCTCCTCATCGGGGTGTGCCGAGGTTGGTGCGTAAACCTGTATGACCTTCAGCGAATACCGTTTGGTGATTCTGAGTATAAGGTACGCAACCCTCGTCGACACACTCCCGATTTTTACAACGTTGTTAACGAGAGACTTGTGGACGATAAATCCGACACCTCCTTGGGACAGATGGTCGCCCTCCCGGTGATAGAGCAAGTTGCCGGATTCGAGGATTACCGTGTCCTCCCCCTCTCTTCGGACTTCAGATAATCCTATAATATGCCAGCGCAACTTGTCTATCTCTTCTTCCAGCTCCACGATCTTCTCATCAGTCCTCAGGGTGCGTGCGTTGTACGTTGCCAGGTCGAGTCGTCTAAGGTGGCAACCGAACCTCCACCGGAGATTCTTAGCACCCCCTGCCCCGCCGTTACCATGGTCGCCACCATAGCCAGGAATAGCGGGGCCGCCGGGGACTGGGGGCCGTTTTTTTGTTGCTCTCATCATTGGGGGGTATTTGCCATAGTTGCCACGCTTGGCGAGCGGGTTGGCAACCGCAGTTTTTTTATTGTCATTTGGCTATTATCAGGAAGATGCTGCTGCCCATCTCCTGGCTGTTTCCCTTTGTCGCCTTTTACGACACCCACGGGAGGATATGGGGTAGTGTATATTCTTGACCGCCACTACACACCATCTAGTGGGGATTCGTCCTACACTTCACCTACCGATACGAGGCTGCCATTCAAGAAACTTTTCCCCCATCGGTTGGCGGTTCTTCGAGTTATATGGCCGGCCCATTGGCACTTCAGTTTATTCATCCGTTGGGCTATGTCGGTATTTCTGGTTCTACTGTGCATATCCTCATTTCTAAGTTTATCATTCAGAGAAACCGCGAACATGTAGTAAGTTCGCTGAGTGACCTTGAGCATCCTCATACGGCCAGCAGTGAAGGACCACGTCTCAGTTCCGTAGGTCATTACTGGCACCATGCACTGGTTGTACAATCTCATTTTCAAGTTTTGAGGTATACCTGACGAGAAGATGTGTCATAAGCTCCCGAACGCTGCGCAACCGATTTGTGTCCGTCGATTGTTCGTTCGGTCGAAGTTGGACTACTTGTCCCAGGTAAAGATATTATACTCGAAGTTGTTGACGAACAACTTTTTTTTGTTGTAATAGGGTGACAAATGAACACACAGTCCACCTGATGGGAAGTGGTTGCTGTGACTCATAGACATCTACATCTATCCTAATTATAAATTATAATCTATCATAATTTCCCGGACACTGCCCAGCCGAGTTGAATTCGTCGATTGACCTCTCGGTCGAAGTTAGACTTACCTAGTCAGACTGGTATACATACTCGTCAACAATATCAAGCTTATCGCTCCCAACAACTACCGGCATAGGTGTGACATGGACGTTATACATGATATTTCCCATCAAAATTCCATTTCATTAGGTTGTTCCCTATAGAATATATGCTAATTATTATATTGAAATTGATTGATTCTCTTTATTGTTATAATAAACAACGGTTTATACTGGAACTGGAGACATTAAAAGCTCGTTCTATTATAACGGTACGTCGACGGTGGCAAATTAATGCAACCGCTTGCAGGCTTGAGTGAGCGTGTGGCAAATTACTACCCACACTTAATTTTATGGAAAATAAACAAGTTTATGATTTGTTAATTGCAGTGCATTTACATTTTATTAAAGGTTTGGTGTTAATGCAAACAATAACAAAAGCAAAAATGCCGAGAGTAAAATCTATTTGTACAGTTAGTGTTCCTTGCCATTATCATCCAGTTAAAATACGAAACAGATAAAATATTTTTTCGGTTTTACTGCATATGTATATGTACATAAAACAATTTTTTAATGCTGTGTTCTTTAATTTTCAACGTACTTTTAATTAAAAACATTAATCTTTACACTTTTCTAAAAAAATAACATCCTCTTCTGTGAGATCTGTTAAATATTTCACTTCATTCTAAGTGACACGGCCCTGGTAGCAGAAAAGGTCGTTGATGCCATCATTAGTTATAACATTGACATAAGTACTTCATATTATATTATTTTATTTTACAAATAGTAAGTTCTTTAGATAAAAGTCGTGGTCGCTCAGGTCGTTAGCGCTCGCTGTAAACAGTACGCGAGGAACCCGGGTTCGATCCCCACCGGCACCAATGAAATTGTTAATTGCAATTTTAAACGCTGATTTACCATGTGCTCGGCAGTGATGGAAAACATCGTAAGGAAACCTGCATGTTTAAGAAATAAGAAAAAATATTTCGAAGTACATGTGAAGTTCACCAGCACACATTGAGGCAGCGCGAGGACATTTCCTTGCCCTAAAAACCCTCTCAGGAATGAGAGGAGGCGTGTGCCCAGCAGTGGCGACGTATATAGGCTGTAACTTTTTTATTTCTTTAAGCGCATTTCACTTGATGTGCCTGTGTTCTTGGAAGACGCTGCTGCCTATGCCCTGATATATATATATATATATATATATATATATATATATATATATATGTGTGTGTGTGTGTTTATATGTATATATATGTATATGTATATATAGTAACAAAACTAAGTAGTTAACTACAAAATGATGATGACAGCGAAAGAATTCGTTCCATTTTTTTAAACTGCCACAGTTATAATCATTCTTAATCACTGAATGAATTAGTCGTCATAGGCTAACATTCGCTCTTTACTGTGCTTAATTAACACCTTTGTCGACCCCGGCTCAAAGCAAGTATTGCCCAAAACGAAGCCAAAATCGAACAATATTAAATGCATTCGTGCCATGCGACATCATGCTTTACCACTTAGTAATAGGGGCCGTACTATCTCCTCAGAACAAATTAACAAATCTCCGAGCCCCACGTCAAAGAGGGTAGATGTAAATTAATTACAACGGCGGAATTATTTCAGAGACGTGCACAATAATGAGATTTGTTTTTGCAGAATTTATTTTTCATTAAAATATTCCGTTTTCAGTTTTTTTATGAGTAAATTCTATTGATATCAGTAGCAGTTTCGCAATAACAGGTTCTCAAAATATACGGCGAAAATAAGATCATTTTATTGCTTAATTTTCGTATTTTTATGCACATGTCAATAAATTACTGTAGGAAGTTAAATTTCGTTCACAGCCAAATATTACTGACGAATCCTTTTACCTTTCCTCAGGTCAAATAAGAACAATTACATTGATAAATAAATAAATTCTCACGCCTGGTACCCAGAGAGTTAGGTACAGACTACAGACGTTCATTATTCATTATTCTTATACACCTTTATCACTTCTTTCACATCCACATATCTAATCATACATTTTCGTTGATTAGATATATGGATGTTTATGAAATTTCAGTCAAAGGTACTTATAATTTAGCCCATCTTCAGTATAACACCAATTTCTTTGATAGACTTTCGCCTAGGGCGTCCCTTGCCGAGCCTACCACTTACTTCTGCAGCATAAATTTGCATTATTACTCTTTCTTCAATCACCTATTCTAACTACCGAAGCATTCCTTTCTTGATCGTTGTCACAACATCTTCATGCAAAATTTTCTCTTATTACAATATGTCTTATCCTGTCATTGGGTCACCTATGTCATACTCTATAATTACTATGACTGAATTTCTACAGCATTTATTCTACTCTTGTGCTTCTTATGTCACACCCAACTTTTACTACTATACAGTAAAGTGTGATATATTCTGACTTCCAACAATATAGTAAAGAAATCCATTTACTCTGTGTTCTGCGTTCACTTGTTGTTCCTTGTCATGTCTAACATCCCTATTAGCACAATTTACAGTTACCTTATCACTAATCATAAGTTAATAACTGTTTTAAATTATAACACAATATATTTGTGTATAAGGAAAATAATGTCCTGCAGACGAAATTTCGGTCACGGTGGCGAGTATCAAAGGAGACTAGTCATGTGGGCAGTACACGCTTATAGTGCCCAAGTGTATGAGCAAGCAGGGGTGCACTCTCTATCCCCTCTCTTTTATAGTCCGATGGGACGACAATACGATACGACCGTATGAATATCATGCGCGGGGCCAAAGGGTTTACGTGCTTTCCGAGGCACGGAGGTAAAACACAGCCAAATTCCTGACACTGGGTTTCTTAGTACAAAAATCCAAATAATGATTTCTTAAGTTAAAAACCGGAACCTCATGATCAGCTATACAGCGTGTTAATAACGAACAAATATTTCGAGAAATTCAGGCCGTCGTAGTACTTCCGGCACTAAACTCCAAAAAGCCTTTTTAAATTTTATGGTCTTTCGGGATACCGATATTTAAAACTAATCCAGAAAATTTATATTACAATATTATAAAAGAAGTTCTTTATTTATGGGGGAAAGCAAAAGTGATAAACTCAGTGTAAGATGTTATATATGGTTTGAAGCTGGCTGGATTTAATATTACATGGAGATTAAAAAAAAACGAATAAACAAAAACAAATTATATAATATTAATGATATAGCATTTCTACAGACATTAATGAAAAAGTAGAAGTTTTAAAACTGTTCATTCATATTTGGCTTGCTTTTATGGCAGCAACTATGAAAAATCGTTCCTTTTAGGCAATATATGAGTGAGATCAATGTCAAGCAATAGACTTTTAGAGGCTTTTATGATGATAATAACGACGTTGATAGAGGAGGGGATGATGGTTATGATTATGAATATGATTGTTAGTATTTTCTTAATATATGATTAATAGTGTGTTGTTACTGTAGATCTCCTAATTAGAAAACAATCTTACCTTGCAAAATGTCTATCGAAAACTAATACCAAATCCCTATTAATCACGTTTACAATCACAATAATTGCTCGCACTCCGCCATTCCTAAATTTGTTGTTAGATAAATGTTTGTAGATTATTCAGAATTCACCCTGGTCTGGCTTGTACAATAAATAGTCAGGTACGGTTCCCTACCAAGCGAAACTCGAAAGTTAACAAGTTAAAAAGTAGTTGTTCATAATTATCGACAAATAATACTTCTAGTTGGGAAGATAAGTATTTGTATTTATAATAATATTAAAATGCTTCATTCTTTTTGTTCATTTAATAATTGAAATATTTCATAAACAAAACAAATAATATTGCCATATTATTCTCGAGCATACATTATAAATATTTTAGTTTTTAATTTTCAAACATTCATTGAGCCTAACAAAATACACTGCTAAATAAAGGACTCCTCATAGATTGCCTCATAAGGGGAAAATTTGCCTTAGTTGGCATTGTAATGTTCTATTTTGAAATTGTTATTAGGAAGACGCTGCTACTGATTTTCTTGTTTGTTTTCCTGTGTCGCCTTTGACGATACCTACAGGCGATAAGGGGTGGTGGATATGCTTACACTGCTTGTAGTGGCGGTGTAAGGCGGTCAATTTTTTATTTAAAAAATGATATGTATTTGAACAGAATAGAATAGAAAAAAAATTGTAGAATAAAATAAAATATTTTTTATTCCATATTGATTACATGTATTTCTTATTTAGTCATTTTTGTACTTTACCACTGGTTCGGAAAAGACCCCCTTTCCGGGGAAGAACTAGCAAGAAACCCAGCCGGACTATAAAAAATAATAAATTATACATGAAAGATTATACAAACTATTTACAAAATGTAATTTGGAAACGGCTTGGAAGCGATTACTTCATTTCCAGGGACTATTATCAACCATGTATTCATTTATATTATAATAACCCACTTTTAACCTATGTAAACACTGAGAAATAAGTCTAACCGCAGTAGAACCAGAGTGACCTACATATCCCAACGGATTAGTAAACTGAAGTGGCAATGGGCCGGCCATATAGCTCGAAGAACCGACAACTGATGGGAAAAAAGGTTCTCGTGTAGCAGTCTCGTATTGGTAGGCCAAGTGTAGGGTAACCCCCTACTAGATGAGGTGACGATCTGGTAAGACATGCAAGAAGTTGTGTATGCAGGTGGCTCGGGACCGCGCTTTGTGCCATTCCTTGGGGGAGGCCTATGTTGAGTATTGGACTTGTGACTGCTAGTAATGACGATTATGATGAAACTCTTTTTATACAATTTTTGTTATATAAAATATTTAAACTTGGTTACAGAGAGACCTTGTTTATTTTCTGGGAGTTTGTTGTAATAGCGTATTGCTCCAATGATGAATTACTTACTTTGTGGAGAAACTGGTATCACTAACTTGTGTTTGTTCCTAGTATTTACAGAGTGTATATCACTTTTTTCAAATGTGTGGCTGTCTTCAATGTGAAATATTTTTTTTTTACTTTTAACATTTATAATAATTTTTTTTGTCCTTTTGAGTGGACTAAGGAATATAGAATAATCTCAATGTCGTCTAAATAGTAACATTAAAATTTTATTTAAATTTTTTTTTTAAATTTAAAATTATCACTTATTTTGCCACCCTTAAATGTGGAATATTTTCTATTAATTAATATGATTACAACAAATTTAAAAAATCAATCATCAAAATCAGTTAGCAATGAACAAAATATCACGTAACACACATATATAAAATAAAAAATAAACTTGCAATCAAAACAGAGAATTGTAATATTTCTCATATTTCAAGGTTGAATAATAAACCGAATTAAACGCCAATATAAAAAAATACAATCCAAAGTATTCCTCAATCTCTCTTATAAACTTGATTACTTTGAATGAAATTAGCTTCGATATGTAAATGACTTCTTATATTAGGTAAAAAAAGTAAACAAATTCCAATGTCGTGTGATGACGGCGTATAAGTGTCCATCCTATTTCACCCCATTTTATCGCTTTGATGTCGTAAGAGACAACTATGAGAAATGCTTCTCATATGTCATGGCTTCTCATGGCATCTCTTTTACGTCAGACATAAATTAAAACCCCAGATTAATAATGGTCCGTAGCGTCATTGGTACGAGACTTCTGGCACTGCAATGGTCTATCCGCTTGTCAAGCATGACGATTAATATAAAGAAACTTCCATCCACTTACCATTTACTACCTCCACATCGTTTGTCACTTTGTAACGTTGATCAATAACGTAAAGTAGCAATAGGCCGGCCATATAGCTCTAAAAACCGACAACTTTATTCCCCATTAGTTACTAATGGGGAATAAAGTTTTTGAGTGGCAGTCTCGTACCGGTAGACGAAGTGTAGGGCTGCCCCCCACTAAATGAAGACAACTTGATAAGGCATGCAGGTCGATGGGTCCAGGTGGCTCATATCGGGTTTGTGGCATTACTTGAGGGTGGCCTATGTTCAGTACGGGACTTGTGAGGAGCAGTAACAATGTGCTTTATTTTTCTCTATAACTAATAAGTGAAGGCGATAAAAGCTTGTTTTGACTTAAAATAACAAGAATTGCGTGAGAATTTCTATTAACATTTTAGTTTTATTTGGTACAATGATTTATTCGACCTTAAGTTTAATGCTCTGATCGACATTAGCAGCTATATCAAGGTTGATATTTTAAGTTTTTGATTAATTACGTTGTTTAAATACATGAGTACGATTAAAAGATTTATAAATACAATATCTGTCCGTCTAAACTATACTGTAAAAATATCATATCGATATATTTTAAGTTTGCTTCAATGTTGTATAAGCCGTGTCGAATGTTGAAACTCTACCGATCTATTGCTACGTTCCGCTATATCGATATCGGCTATAAATTTCTCCCTTAAACGAACATGTCTCAACCAAGATCGGATGCTATACATCTCGGTTCCGAGGTGCTTGTCCGAGCACGAATTCGCTTTAGATATCGTAGTGTAGATCACTTATTCTAAAGTAAATCAGTGCGCACTTAAGGTTGTTATGTTACTTATAAATGCAATTTTACGTCTTAGAATGTTAAATGAAACAAATTTTGCGGATTTTATCGCCTTTAATTTTGATTTCTTTCACTTATCATAATTTCTGACTTTTAAGGGAGCTTTGTAGCACCCGTGGTTAAGGGGTCGAGACTAAACTTGGCCAACCTTTGATTTTAAATATTGATACGTGAAGGAAAATCTTTGCACCCCTATTTAAGCATATTGCACACGCGAAGTAGTGTGAGACTTGGCACAGTTAAAGCGTATATGGAAGAGGAAAAGAAGTGCAGAAAGCTAAAATTTATACACAATATGTTTTACATAATTATGCATTAAATTGTAAATTATCTTATTTCTCATTATGATGGTATTTTATTAAATGTCTTAAGAGCAAAGCGCGTAGGTATATTCGGCTGGCACCTAAAAATTAAGATTCCAACGTTTTGACGCATGAAATCGTATCTAACAATCATATTATTGAAAAATGATATAAAAAGCACTTTGTCAGAAAGATAAATGATTTTTGAACTTATTAATATTTTTTTAATCGATTTATTGCTAATTTTACATAAAAAATGGTTTTAGTGGTGTATGGTGTAGATTTATCAAGTCCGCATGGAGTGGTAAACACGATAACTTTTGAAAATATTAATAATTTAATTCAAACTACTTTTTAATCTCTTCATCTATAATGTGGAAAGCCATAGAATATAAATGGCAGTTTAATTTTGTTTTGCCGTTAATTTTGTAATACCTATTATTACTCTTTAAAGTGTAATAATAGGTATGCCGAGTTTGGCCTCGTTTTATTAGTAACTGAGAAATGAGACTTTACCTCCAGAGTTGATAGAGTTGCCTGAATGTGTACTTCAATGACTGCGACTGGAACTCCTCGAAGAGTAGGAATTGATAGAGTGACCTAGAGGTGTACTTTTATGGCTGCTACTGGAATTCCTCGACGAGGAGAACTAGGTGCCCCGAGTTTGGGATCGTTTTGTTAGTTATGAATAGACCTACGGACTTGAAGGTGTACTTCGGTGACTGCTACTGGAACTCTATAACGAATAGAACTACAATTTACTTTTTTTATTTTTCGTGGTGCATTATTAGTCGTGGACTTCTGGATTTTCCAAGCTTTTCTTTAAATTGAAATTTGACATTTACAAAAATCGGATAATCGGAAGGAATGGAAAACTTGTAAGTTATTAAAGTACTTTAAAAATTTACGTAAAATCATATTAAAGTTAATTTTTTTATAGGCTTAAAGCATGCAAAATTGGATTTATCATTATTTTTTTTTAATATTCTATTAGATCATGGTTCTTTTCCAGTTGGCCCATTGAAGCAGAAGCCATAAAACAATTATAATCTAGTTTCACCAACCGCCAAAGAGAAGCTCAATGTGAATGACAATAATCCAAACATCCAATTTGACCAAGTTATCCACAAGTTGGTGGCGGCGGTAACGTATCGCCATAAGTGAAAAACGCACCGCATCCTAAATCACGATCACGTATTTTACGTGGTAGAGTCATGCTGCAGCTATATTAGTAGTATAGTTGTAGCACGAAAGGGTCGGTTCGACCGGGGAAGGACCACGCTCTCGCAGAATACCAGCGTAAAATGGCAGCAGATTTTTAATAGAGGATAGATGTAGATGTCTATGGGTCACAGCAACCACTTACCATCAGGTGTTTTGTGTGTGTCACCCTATACTACAAAAAAAAACTATAACATCAGAAAATTAATGACGATAATAATAATGCCCTCTCCTGGCCGATTTTCTAAAATGAGTGCTTTTTGTTTTTTGCCTGAAATTTATTAACTTTGTTTGTCACACAACGTGAAGCGTTTAAAATGAAATGCTCACGCATTTAACTCACCTCGTTCCAATTCTAGAAAATTCATTTAGCTCGTTAATTCACGAATTTCTTTGGGTCTACTCTTTTATGACCTCAAAAGTATCAATAATCCTATACGATTTGTAAGTACATACGTGGTAGAGCCACGCTGCTGCTATAATATTACGGTTGTAGCACGAATAGGTCGCCTCGACTGGGTAAGGGCCACGCTCTCAAGTAATAACAGCGTCAAATAGCAGCTTAACACTGCTGTGTTTCGTATGGTGAGTGTAGAGAACCGGCGACCCATTTTACTGGAAACGAGGCATTCAATCTTAGTCCTCACGGATGGTAACGCGTCTTCATTTTGATTCGCAAACGAGGATAAATGTAAATGTTTATGGGACACAGCAACCCACACAGTGGACTGTGTGCTCGTTTGTCACCCTATACTATAAAAAAATCACGCTTTCAAAGTTACGTTGTAAATATACTACACAACATTTGTTGTATTTTTACTAAACACTATCTTGAAATTGTTTAGCTATATTTCAATACAAATTTTGTAATTTTATCAAACAAATTCTATTGAAAATATTTTCTAATTTTAGCATGCTGCAATGTAAATTTGCTATACAATTAATTACAACATTTTTTTTAAAAACTACAATATTTTTTTTATTGTTCCTTAAATGTATCGTAAAAGCTTTTTAGACAAGCCCTAACCTCATCAGCTCGGGTTCCCCGTGGTATTACCGGTAAGGTTTGTCGGAAATCACCACAAAATAAAACCGTGATACCGCCCATTAGTCGATCATTTTGTCTTATATCCCTTAAAGTTCTGTCTACCGCTTCTACTCCTTTTTGGTAGGCCATCGTACATTCATCCCATATGATTAAATTACACTCACGTAATACCTTAGTTTTGTCGCTATTTCTTGAAATACTACAGGTTGGAATTTCCATGCGATCTAAATCAATTGGTATTTTAAACATAGTGTGAGCAGTTTTACCTCCTGGTAGCAATGTTGCAGCTATACCTGATGAAACCACGGCAAGAGAAATTTTACGCTGATTTCGAACATAAGCTAATATTAATTTAGTCAGAATGGTTTTCCCAGTTCCTCGAGGTGCATCTAAAAACCATATTGTTCCCAAAAAACCATAATTCCAACACCATTTAAAAACCATATTCTGAACACTCTCGCACACGCGTTCATAGACTCACCGTTGTTCTGCAGTCATCATTGGGACAGCGTTTTCTAATGTTGCCAGCAGTTCCATTGAGTTGTAACCAATCTCTGCAGAATATTCCATATTGGTAACCTCTCCGACTGAGTTTGGTGTTGGCAAACCATATTTACAGAGTGATTTACCGCCTACTGCTGTTAGGTCTCCCTGAAGAGGTATTAAGCACAGATTTATGGCAAGATCACGGAAATTATCATTAGTTGCCCCTTCATCATTGTGAGATATATTCCGAAGAAAGTCTTCTGCAAATTTTTCTTTATATTTTTGCCATAATTGTACAGCATCTGACAAATTACAAAATGTGAGTAATGTTACAAATAAATGGCGTAACCGTCGTGGATTATCAATAACACAGGATTCTGCTAAAGCGTCATCCCAATGCTGATCATTTTCAAGCAAACGACGTGCTTGGCAAGCTGCATGATAAGTTGGATAAACATCATCGTCTACTTTTCTCAAATCTATAAATAGTGTTAGTCCTCGAATTGTATGTAAAAATAATCGCAAATAGAAACACTCAGCGTTGTTAGGATGAACGGTATACACTCTACCAAAAATATGTTCTTTGAAAATACCTAACTCGTCATCTACAGGCCTGCCACGGAGCCTACGATTAAAGACACCTCGTTGCTTATCGTAGGTATACTACGATGGAACTTCCTCATACAAAAGAGATTTTGCAAATACATCAGTTTGGCAATGTCGAAAGAATGCTAATAAAGTTGTTTATTTAGGGTTTTCTAATCGTTCTGTAACAATTTTGGCGTTGAAATATATACATTGACCGCCTTCCAGCCTTCCGCCGATCCAGATGAGTCACAGGTGGATATCTTTCGTGAATGTTGAAACTTTAGATCCACCACACAGCTTCTAAAGAGCTGATATATCTGCCTGACTGAAATCTAGTAACTTCATCATGTTCATTTCTCAACGCAAATGTAGCTTGGTCACTGCCCTCGTTAATATACTTACAAATATGTTTTATTGACTCTACACTATTACACATTTCAACATTTATGTGAGCTTTAAATACTATAGGCATCACAGGCGAATACGGAACGACCCACCTATTATCAAAAGTAACCTGTTGTCCAGACACTCGCTTTTCAACAGTAAAACCACCATTGTCTCTTGAACGGCGATGATATAATGGGTATCCATCATATCCTGTTACAGTTTCATCCACTAATGCTTTTGGATATCTTTTAAAGCAACAACCGTCTTGCATGCAAGAAGCATTCCCTTTAAATGCACCACATGGACCATGTATCATATGAGTTTTAACAATGTCGTATAACACGGGATCTGCAATCGGATCTGGAATTTCAGCACTGATTGAACTGTCTACATCATTAGGTTGAACCTTATCTTTTAACCAAAGCAGGATATGTGCGTGAGGTAAGCCGCGTCACTCAACACTATACATATAACACAATACATCTCCAAAAATGTTATCTTTGGTAAGTAGATCTATCATTGATTTTAATTTTAAATGAAAAACTCTTGCGATAATATCATGGCGGTCATGCGGTGCTTGACCCTCAATAAGCTCCCAAGTGATTTCATCCCACTTGGGATTGGTAGTTACAGTAATAAATAAGTCGGGACGTCCATATTTTCTTACGTAACAAAAAGCATCTTGAGTACGTTCGTGCATGTAGCGTGGACCACCAGTAAAAGAAGAGGGTAAAATAACTAAACGGCCCATATTCACCGCATTATCTTGCTGCATGGCGTCGCGAAGGTGCACGTATTTTTCAGCGCGCAGCTGCCTTTGATTAGATCGTATATAAACTAATCTTTCGGTTTCAATTTTTGCGTACATGTCCACAATAAACTGATTGAATAAGCCACGAAAACGTTGAAAGTATACAAATCTATTCCGCCTCACTTGCAAGTGGTAACAATAAAATTGAAGGCATGACATCTTTTTATTATAACTAGGTGCGCCTATACGCGGATCAGTTTTGTATAAAGCGAAATTATAATCATCTTCCCCTCGAGAGTATATCAAAGGATATTGCAAACTGTCGTAAGCCCTGTGGGTTTTGTAAATACGTTGCAAACGATTGTCTCTGGAACGGATAACGATATCACGCCTACCACATTCCTGGTCGACCAATACTACAGCATCTTCAGTCGTGGATGAAACGTTATAACGCCCAGGGTGTTCCTGAGTTGGACGCCTATCGGCATTTATAACAATTTTATAATTATTATCACCATCTTGAGGAAGAGCTTCTAATGCCGATGTAAAACTGCATATATACGAATTAACCTGATGCAAGATGTTCTGAAGTTGTGAAATATGTTCAGTATTTAAATTCGGAAAATATTGATTTCTTATATACGACTGTTCGTTGTAGTCGGATACAAAATATATTTAAAGAAACTTAGGTTGGTTTTCAGGCAAGAGGGATCCTATCAAATGGTAAACCTAACCTTGTATCTTAAAAGTAGGCAAGAAAGGACCTTCTGAGATTTGTTGAGCACCAAAGGATGTCATTTGAAATGCACTATTATAAGTGCGAATATTGTCTAAGAACTGTTTAGATTGTACATGCTCCCCTAAAAGTAGTGACTTCAAAGGTTCCGGTGGATCTTCGAACGAAGGAAAATTTATTTTACCTCCAGAACAACAGAAACCGGTCGACTCCTTACTCCACTTTGAAGCATTACAAAAAGAACATACTACGTTCATATCACCTATTACAGAAGATGATCTGTAATGAATTGTGAGGTTATAAGCAAACCTACTTTTATATTTGTCGGACCACGCCACCAATTTGTAGATTGATCTTCTATGTGTACATCTAAGTCATTAAGACTATGTCGAAATTTGTCTGCAGTAAGAGGGGCCTCTCGCTGTTCGTCCATTTCAAGAGACCTAATATTTTCAATTCTTAATCTTTCACTAGACAAACTTATTAATTGTTCTTGTCTCAAAGAATTGTAATATTCGCGTCCTGACTCTAGTCGTTGTTCATGCTCATGTTCATCTTAAAGAGATCGAATAATATTATGGTGCACCCTATCATTTGTCAAACGGTCTTCATATTGAGTAAAAGATTCAGATTCTCGAGATAACATATGACGTTCGCGGTAGGTTTCGGACTCGCGAGATAATGTATGCCGTTCGCGATCAGCTGTGAGACGTAATTCCCTCTCAGTGTAGGTTTCGGACTCACGGGATAGTACATGCCGTTCGCGATCAGTTGTGAGACGTAATTCCCTCTCAGTGAAGGTTTCGGACTCACGGAATAGTACATGCCCTTCGCGATCAGCTGTGAGACGTAATTCCCTCTCAGTGTAGGTTTCGGACTTGCGAGATAATGTATGCTGTTCGCGGTCAGCTGTGAGACGTAATTCCCTCTCAGTGTAGGTTTCGCACTCGCGAGATAATGTATGCCGTTTGCGGTCAGCTGTGAGCCGCAATTCACATGTTGTTCTTGGTCAATGGTAAGCCTTAGCTCTCGTTGAGAAGAACTTTGAGACGCCCGTGATGTAGCTCGTCTCGCTCTGTCAGCTGCTAATCGCATCTATCTTTCTGGGGAGCTTTCATTGGCTCGAGAAGTTGAGGCATTAACTCTCATAGAGTTTAACCGATGTGCTCTTTCCTCTGCCGATTCTGTAACACGAAAATTTTCGTGTACATTATTTTAGCATATTTACGTTATTACATGCGATGAACAGACTTCAGAGCGCCATCTAACGTCATTAGTCCGAAGTAACTAGAAACGTATATTGACGAATCGAGCTAGCTAATTGCATGCAATTGACCTTTCGTGTTAGTTCGAAATCCTACCACGGATCGACGGTGACGTGTAGCCCAAGGGAGGCCTAGTTTTTTTTGGAGCGAGCCGTTGTAATGATCGGACACGCACATATATAATTTTTGAATCGAAACGCCGGAACATGAATTTAAAGTGACGACTACTTGGGCGTACGGCCCCTTAAACACAATGTCTACGGGCAGTTTAATGTGTTGAAACACATCATCCCATAAATTGGGTCCTTAGTCCTTAGTCCTTAGTCCTTAGTACTTAGTCCGTACTTTGAGTATGGTCCATTATCAAGTTCAACAATGTGAACGAGGCGAGGCAGCTTCAACGGGTGGCTATATTGGGACTGGGCGGCCTAGAGACCGCGACCGGCGTACACCTGGAGGATATCTGTTGCCTCACTGCTTCGCGGGATTGACCATAAACAGTGTAATATTGTGTAATCCACCAGGTTAGTCAAAACCTCAATTCGTAGGGTATTTTAAAGTGAAAACTTGATATTTGGAGCTATATAAGTGAACCGTAGAAGGAAATAAACTACTTTTTGTCTGTATATGTAACTTAGCATTTTCATTTACTAATCATCCAACAACAGGCGCCCTGGGATATTTTTATTTTGATCCTCGAGTCCCTTAACTCTCCGACAACCGTAGCCGGTGAGTAACGCCCTAAAAAGTGTTATAAAGTGGCTACCCAACGTTGAACCTTAAGTTGCTGGATGTTAGTAGATGAATTAACCTTAATTGTAACTATTTAAGCTGTTAAAAACCCATTTAATATGAAAACTTAGTGAAATTTAATGTTAACATTTTTTTTTCTGATGTAGGTAGATTTAAGTAAGCTTGAGAACAAAGAAAGTTTAACTTGAATGTGATTTATATGTACTTAAATGAATTAAAACTTAACATAATAAAAATATTTGTGCTATTTTAAGTAGATATTTTTAATATCAACCGATTTAAGACTTTCTTGTAACCGTCAGTACATTTTAACAAAATGTCGATCCACAAGTATATAGACTCATTACATAAAGATGAAATCAGATATGAACTCGCCATTATTGGTATTTCCACAGATGAAAATGTAACCACCGATGCAGTGAGGAAGCAGATCCGCCAGGTGTACAAACTCGCACGCCGTGGAAGCATAAAGTGTGAACCACTCCAGTCACCCAGTATAGCCTCTGAACTAGAGATCTGCACCCCAAAGGTCGAACTTCTGGAATCCCAGCTGCAGGCGGGTAAAGTAGATGATCGCAATTTGACTCTTAAACTGTCTCGTCGTGTAAATTATTTGATGGATAGACTAGCTCGTATCTCTGAAAGTAGTTCGCATTTGTCAGATCTCCGTAGTCGTTTGATTCGCATTTTGAGTGTCATAGACGGTGAAGATAGCGACACGGATAGTGAGTACAAGGAAACCCAGGCACAGCCGTCTAACCAGAAAGTGGAAAGTAACGTCATCTATGTGAAAGATAAACCCTTGAACCTAAATACATTTAACTTAAAATTTGACGGAACCACGTGTGTTCGTGTATTTATTGAACGTCTTGAGGAACTTAAAGAGGCTCGCAACATTACTGAAGCTCGCATACTTTCAGCTTTTTCTGATCTTTTAGAAAACTCTGCTTTATGTTGGTTTAGAAGTAATAAGGATAATATCCACTCATATTCACAATTATTGAAATGCTTAAGGGACGATTTTGATATTCCCGATTTAGACTATAAACTATTAAATGAAATAAGGCAGCGTACACAGGCCAGACACGAAACGATAGTAGTCTATCTTTCCATTATGCAGGGAATGTTCTCGTGACTCACTCAGCCGTTGTCGAGTAGACAACAACTCGAAATCTTGATGCATAACATTAGACCAGAATACATGAAAGATTTAGCTTTACATGATATAACCTCTGTAGACAAACTTAAACTTTATTGCAAACAGTTAGAAATTGCGCGGTCGCGTGCGGAACAATTTAGTGAACCTAACTTGAATAACTTTAAAATTACAGCGGACTTAAATAAAAAAACGCCGCGATCTCACAGTAAACAAGTCTCTGTGCTGAATGAAGCTGGCTCTTCGAGGCAATTGGATAGGAAATGCTTTAGGTGTGGATTAAACACTCATTTCACCAATCAATGCAATTCGAAAGAGTTAGTGTGTTTTAAGTGTGGATTAAAAGGTGTTAAGCGTTCAGATTGTAGTAATTGCACTTCAAAAAACTAGTTAACACGGAACTATCCAACACCTTTAATAAAAATAGGTCTTATACGTCCAATAATGAAGAGGTAGTTCTGTTTAAAAAAAATACTAGGGATATAAGACCATACTTAAAATTAAAAATATTGAACTTACAAGCTTTTGGCTTATTAGATTCGGGTGCAACTTGTAGCATTCTTGGAAATAATGCGCATTTGATCTTTTTAGAACACGGATTTCAACTCAACTGGTTTGACACTGAGCACTACGTGAGAACTGCTGATGGTACGAGATTGCATTGCTTAGGGTATATGTCCTTACCTATTGAATTTAACAATAATTTCAGAGTGATTAACTTTTATGTTGTTGCACAAATAACTTCACCTATAATTCTAGGTGTTGAATTTTGGCAGGTGTTTGACTTAGGGAGTGACCTTGTATCCGAAGTACAGTTTGACCGAAAGTCGGAGTCATCAATATGTAATAGCAAAAATTCGGTTTCTCTTAATAAAGGCCTTGAAGAATACGAGTCTTTATCCATAGAACAAAAACAAATTATGGATAAGTTAGTCCAACAGTTTGATACAATTAACACAGTTAAAGTAGGTTTGGGACGTACCAATTTAATTCATCACGTCATAGACACAGGGGATAGCAAACCTATTAAGCAAAGGTACTATCCATTATCACCTGTTAAGCAACTAGCACTTGAAAAAGAATTGGATAGAATGCTTAGTTTGGGAGTTGTGTCACCTTCACAGTCAGCTTGGAACTCACCTGTAGTAATGGTTCAGAAGCCAAACGGAGACCTAAGGCTTTGTCTAGATTGTAGAAAATTAAATGCAGTTTCCAAACCCGATACGTATCCTCTCCCGTATATAAGCAGCATATTGGACCAGCTCCGCGACGCGAAATACCTAACGTCAATAGATCTTTCCGCTGCGTATTGGCAAATACCCTATGATAGCGAGCAATCAGCTGATAAGACCGCGTTCACAGTGCCACGTAGGGGGTTATTTAGATTCAATGTAATGTCGTTTGGCCTTGTTTCCGCGTCAAGCACAATGCAGAGATTAATGGATAGGCTATTTAGTCCCGAATTTAACAACAAAGTATTCTATTTCCAAGACGACATAATCATAATATCCAGCACTTTCTCAGAACATGTGCAGCTCTTGCATAAGGTCTACGCAAAACTCAGGGACGCAAACTTGACTATAAACATGGATAAGTCTATCTTTTGCCGTAGAGAACTTAAGTACTTGGGATATTTAGTTGCCAAACATGGACTTAGAACTGATCCGGGAAAGGTAGATATTATATTGAATTATCCAACTCCAACTTCCGCTAAAGAGGTTAAAAGGTTTCTAGGCATGGCAGGCTGGTACAGGAGGTTCATTAACAATTTTTCGAAAATTAGTAAACCGTTGAATAAGTTAACTAGCAAAAATGTCCGCTTTGAATGGACTACGGAGGCAGATGAGTCATTTAACCACTTAAAAACCGCTTTAGTGTCTGCTCCGATACTTAAATGTCCAAACTTTGATTTGCCTTTTTCTATCCATTGTGACGCTTCCTCAGTGGCTGTGGGCAGAGTCTTAACCCAGACTTATGGCGGGGTAGAACATCCCATAGCATACTGCAGTCGGTCTCTTGCCAAAAATGAAATTAATTTTTCCACATCGGAGAGAGAACTTATGGCCGTGATTTACGCATTAGAGCAATTTAGATCTTATGTAGAAGGTACAAAGTGTAAAATAATAACCGACCACGCCTCGTTATTATGGTTTTATAAATTAAATAACCCATCAGGTCGCTTAGCCAGGTGGAGCATGCGATTGAGTCAATTTGATTTCGAAATAGAACACAGAAAAGGTAAATTAAAGGTTATTCCAGACGCACTAAGTGGGATTCAAGTTGATGCAATCGCTACGCCAGCAACCAGTGATGCGTGGTATAGACATGTATACGAAGATTGTCAGGCCAATCCTCGCAAATATCCCCACTTCATGGTAAAAGACGATAGATTGCTTAGGTACTCTAAAAATAAATATGAGTTAACGAATGAGTTTAATTGGAAGTTAGTGGTACCCGAGGAAGACAGGTTAGATATTTTAAAGAAATGTCATGATGAACCAGTTAGTGCTCATTTGGGTGTCTTTAAAACCCACAAGCGTCTTAGTCTTAATTATTACTGGCCCAGCATGTACCGGGATGTGAAAGAATATGTTAAAAAATGCGAGATATGTAAACAATACAAACCCTTCAACACGGCTAGACCTGGTTTAATGGGAAACCCGAAGGAGGTTAACAAACCCTGGGAGGCCAAATGTTGCGATTTGCTAGGCCCATTTCCGGTTTTTCGCAATAGGAATATTCACTTAATTGTATGTACAGACTATTTTAGCAAGTATGTCATGTTGCATCCTATACGGATCGCAACAGGCGCTGCGGTCGCTAAGTTCATAGAAGAGAAAATGTTCCTAGTACATGGCGTATGTAAGACTATCTATATTGACAATGGCCCACAGTATGTGTCTATTCAGTTTAGGCAACTGTTACATAAATATAACGTACCGAATATCTATTATAACCCGCGTTGTCACCCACAGGTAAATCAAGCCGAAAGAGCGATTAGGAACGTAGTTAACGGTATATCATGTTATGTAGGTACCGAGCATAAACGATGGGACGAGAACATCCCACAGTTGCAATGCGCACTTAATTCAGCCGTGAATGATACCACTAAGTTTACTCCGTATTTTCTTGTGCACGGACGGGAATTCATAATAGATGGAATGTTACACAGCTTAGATAGCCCTCAGCCAGTTCAAAGATCACAAGTAACTCTCGGTGAACCACAAGCATACAGTAAAAAATTAGCGGACTTAGACACCATATTTAAAAAGGTACAAAAGCATATTAAAAATGCTCATTCTAGAAATGAAAAGTACTATAACTTAAGAAAACGACATGTTGAGTTAAAAGTAGGTCAGATTGTATATAAACGTACCCATTACCTATCTAATGCCTCAAAGAGATTTACGGCTAAACTAGCACCAAAATTTCAAAAATGTGTCATAACAGCGAAATTATCACCTTTAGTGTATACCTTAGCCAGCATGGAAGGTAAGACACTAGGTAATTTTCACATAAAAGACATCCTTAAACAAGATGACTAATAGTTTTGTAGAATGTGAGTGATGAGTATGATTGAGTGAAAGAATGTAAGAATAATAAACATTTTCAAAATTCATTTCCACCGGTGAACTTTCTGAGATAAATAAGCTGTGATTGTATTGATGAACGAGCGATACATAACTAGTAGGTCATCTTATGTTGTGAATATCGGCGCGAGTTAGATAAGAATTTGTTCTTTATGTCCGCACTCTGGACATTATATAAGAAAATGCATACCAGCCAGTGCGTAGCATTACTTAAGCTGTTTCTTTTAACTTAATATGATTAAACGTTAATTCACTTAACTTAATGTGAGATAGATATTTAACTTAACTTAATACTTAATATGATTTCCAAATCACTTAACTACTTAACTTAATAAATAAGAACACGTTCGTTTTTCGACTACTTAGAGAAAAGTCGAGTCGAAACGTAAACATCGTGTGTAGGCTTAGTGCACTGTAGGTATTCGTTTCTGTCCCGTGATGTTACGTCACGCACCGCATGAATGTTAATAGACTATTCGCGCGTAGGATTCGGGAACGTAATTATTCATAGGCGGTTGTATTTCATTATTGTAAAAACATGTAGGAATAAATGTAAGTAAAGTTGCATGCCATTAGGTTAATATAGGTATAACAATTAGTGTAGTATTTTCTAACTTACAACACAAGTAGGTAAATTTGTGGTAGTGTTTTTTTTGTGTTAACAACACAAGTAGGTAATTACATTTTGAGGTTGAGCCTTGTGTAAGATTAAACGTCGTAATTAAGTGATTAAGTGATGGCTTGGTACTTGTTAGTTGTTGGTGCATGGGTGACTTGGAATTTACTATCCGTGCGAATGTTTTTAGCCAGATTGGATTAGAGACGCATTACAACTTCTTCACTGTCTTTGGTATTCAGTCGTTGTTCTGCAGGTGGCACGAAATGTCTTCGGAAAAAGTATCTTCATTACGAAGAACGTTTTAACCCAAGCAAAGGGGATGTGTAACACGAATAATATATATATATATATATATATATATATATATATATATATATATATATATATATATATTCTTCCATTGTAGCCAACAGATGGCGTTGGGCGTTGTTTGTGTCACGGTATTGTTTGATGCACACGGTTTCCTTAAGAGTCGTGGGATTATTTATATTGAGTGTGATCCGTAGAAGACTGTCTTTGTAAGTGATTAAGCGATATACCTAGTAAATTGTAGTATCATTCTATCCACCACACCTCCACTCACTTCACGCCTTATGAGATCCTACCTGGTGAATTCCCTGGTGACCATGTCCAGTGCCCACAATTCAAAGATATGGTCTGCAACAAATTTGTTATAATGTATCAAAACAATGTCGAATTGAATTGTGTAGGAAATTTACAATGCAGCATGATAAAATTACAAATCATTTCGGATATAATCTATACTTATAATAAATCTGTAGAGAGTTTGAATTCTGTACATGAAATATATTTCCAGATCAGGGGGTGATTAGTGATCGATACTGATGCCAAAAATGCAAACAGTAAAATTTTTGTTTGTCTGTCTGTATGTTCGTTATAGAAACAAAAAAATACTAAACGAATTTTATAAATCTTGGTACAATCATTCTTCATGCTCCTGGGCAAGTTATAGTATACTTTTCATCACGTTACTATCAATTGGAGCAGAGCAGTGAAGGTAAATGTTGGGGAAACGGGAGAAATTACTCCATTTTTTAAGCTTCCGTCGCGTGTGCAGCCTTAATGGGTAAAGCTACACAGCAATCATGTATAACGGAAATGTTCTCCTTAAAATTATATAAAAAATTTCCCAGGACAGCATATGTCTATCTTTTATGGTTGACTCACAATAACACGTGTAACTCCCGATAGCTTAGCAGTTCGGAGCTTTCTGATTATATTTGTCTATTCTTACGTTTATAACACTCTCACTCATCCCTAATTAAAAAAAAAGTTAACATTATTGTCTATTCAATAAAAAAGAATCATAGAAATCGGTATAGAAACACCAAAGTTATACATGAAATACGCTAATAAGCCATCGCGCGTGAATACTGAATCATGCTATAAGGATTATTTTTGTGTAACGGTCGCCGCGCTCGACGCGGCTCGCGGCGGGAGGTATAAAAAGGCGTCCGAGTGCGAGCTTCATACAATATTTGGCTGTTGATCCGAATAGACGTTCAGAGTGTTCGACCTTATTGACAGACAATAATTGATTTTAACAATCCATGCTTATCAGCGTCTTTTACTTTTAGTCTACTCTTACGTTTAATAATTTATTTTTAGATGTCTTTTATTATTATTTTATAAAATAGGTATTAGTTATTTTGGTAGTGTTTAAATATTTCTTAGTATTAGCTTAATTATAAATATAACTTTTTTTATTTACTTAGGTGTAGTTTTAAATAGGTACCTAGGTATCAAATAGGTTATTTCATTCTATTAGACGTAGTTTAGGTACCTACTTATATATTTTTAAGAATTCAATTTTGGTTTTAAGGATTTATTTAGGATCCGTTTTATTATTTAAGTAGGCATTTAGATTTTTTTAAGTGTATGG
The DNA here is from genome assembly GCA_963668995.1 of Parnassius mnemosyne. Lineage (NCBI taxonomy): Eukaryota > Metazoa > Arthropoda > Insecta > Lepidoptera > Papilionidae > Parnassius > Parnassius mnemosyne. The sequence continues at coordinate 8,783,187 of CAVLGL010000057.1, forward strand.
TAGCTATAGTTCGAACCTATAACGTAGATTATTTTGTTAGGTAACTGAATGCCGTCGATTAAAAATAAAATACCACCTAAAAACGATTATCTTTATCTCGAAATTCGAGAGAAGCTAAGAGAATGAGAAGTGTGCGTTCTCAATAACACTTTTTAGGGCGTTACTCACCGGCTACGGTTGTCGGAGAGTTAAGGGACTCGAGGATCAAAATAAAAATATCCCAGGGCGCCTGTTGTTGGATGATTAGTAAATGAAAATGCTAAGTTACATATACAGACAAAAAGTAGTTTATTTCCTTCTACGGTTCACTTATATAGCTCCAAATATCAAGTTTTCACTTTAAAATACCCTACGAACTGAGGTTTTGACTAACCTGGTGGATTACACAATATTACACTGTTTATGGTCAATCCCGCGAAGCAGTGAGGCAACAGATATCCTCCAGGTGTACGCCGGTCGCGGTCTCCAGGCCGCCCAGTCCTAATATAGCCACCCGTTGAAGCTGCCTCGCCTCGTTCACATTGTTGAACTTGATAATGGACCATACTCAAAGTACGGACTAAGGACTAAGGACTAAGGACTAAGGACTAAGGACTAAGGACTAAGGACTAAGGACCCAATTTATGGGATGATGTGTTTCAACACATTAAACTGCCCGTTGTGTTTAAGGGGCCGTACGCCCAAGTAGTCGTCACTTTAAATTCATGTTCCGGCGTTTCGATTCAAAAATTATATATGTGCGTGTCCGATCATTACAACGGCTCGCTCCAAAAACAACTAGGCCTCCCTTGGGCTACACGTCACCGTCGATCCGTGGTAGGATTTCGAACTAACACGAAAGGTCAATTGCATGCAATTAGCTAGCTCGATTCGTCAATATACGTTTCTAGTTACTTCGGACTAATGACGTTAGATGGCGCTCTGAAGTCTGTTCATCGCATGTAATAACGTAAATATGCTAAAATAATGTACACGAAAATTTTCGTGTTACACATCCCCTTTGCTTGGGTTAAAAAGTTCTTCGTAATGAAGATACTTTTTCCGAAGACATTTCGTGCCACCTGCAGAACAACGACTGAATACCAAAGACAGTGAAGAAGTTGTAATGCGTCTCTAATCCAATCTGGCTAAAAACATTCGCACGGGTAGTAAATCCCAAGTCACCCATGCACCAACAACTAACAAGTACCAAGCCATTACTTAATCACTTAATTACGACGTTTAATCTTACACAAGGCTCATTATTAGTCTACTTATTACCTAATTTTCATTTCTGTATCTGTATACCTAGTAACATTATATTCCACTAAACAATTTAACCTCAAAATGTAATTACCTACTTGTGTTGTTAACACAAAAAAAACACTACCACAAATTTACCTACTTGTGTTGTAAGTTAGAAAATACTACACTAATTGTTATACCTATATTAACCTAATGGCATGCAACTTTACGTACATTTATTCCTACATGTTTTTACAATAATGAAATACAACCGCCTATGAATAATTACGTTCCCGAATCCTACGCGCGAATAGTCTATTACCATTCATGCGGTGCGTGACGTAACATCACGGGACAGAAACGAATACCTACAGTGCACTAAGCCTACACACGATGTTTACGTTTCGACTCGACTTTTCTCTAAGTAGTCGAAAAACGAACGTGTTCTTATTTATTAAGTTGAGTAGTTAAGTGATTTGGAAATCATATTAATTATTAAGTTAAGTTAAATATCTATCTCACATTAAGTTAAGTGAATTAACGTTTAATCATATTAAGTTAAAAGAAACAGCTTAAGTAATGCTACGCACTGGCTGGTATGCATTTTCTTATATAATGTCCAGAGTGCGGACATAAAGAACAAATTCTTATCTAACTCGCGCCGATATTCACAACATAAGATGACCTACTAGTTATGTATCGCTCGTTCATCAATACAATCACAGCTTATTTATCTCAGAAAGTTCACCGGTGGAAATGAATTTTGAAAATGTTTATTATTCTTACATTCTTTCACTCAATCATACTCATCACTCACATTCTACAAAACTATTAGTCATCTTGTTTAAGGATGTCTTTTATGTGAAAATTACCTAGTGTCTTACCTTCCATGCTGGCTAAGGTATACACTAAAGGTGATAATTTCGCTGTTATGACACATTTTTGAAATTTTGGTGCTAGTTTAGCCGTAAATCTCTTTGAGGCATTAGATAGGTAATGGGTACGTTTATATACAATCTGACCTACTTTTAACTCAACATGTCGTTTTCTTAAGTTATAGTACTTTTCATTTCTAGAATGAGCATTTTTAATATGCTTTTGTACCTTTTTAAATATGGTGTCTAAGTCCGCTAATTTTTTACTGTATGCTTGTGGTTCACCGAGAGTTACTTGTGATCTTTGAACTGGCTGAGGGCTATCTAAGCTGTGTAACATTCCATCTATTATGAATTCCCGTCCGTGCACAAGAAAATACGGAGTAAACTTAGTGGTATCATTCACGGCTGAATTAAGTGCGCATTGCAACTGTGGGATGTTCTCGTCCCATCGTTTATGCTCGGTACCTACATAACATGATATACCGTTAACTACGTTCCTAATCGCTCTTTCGGCTTGATTTACCTGTGGGTGACAACGCGGGTTATAATAGATATTCGGTACGTTATATTTATGTAACAGTTGCCTAAACTGAATAGACACATACTGTGGGCCATTGTCAATATAGATAGTCTTACATACGCCATGTACTAGGAACATTTTCTCTTCTATGAACTTAGCGACCGCAGCGCCTGTTGCGATCCGTATAGGATGCAACATGACATACTTGCTAAAATAGTCTGTACATACAATTAAGTGAATATTCCTATTGCGAAAAACCGGAAATGGGCCTAGCAAATCGCAACATATGGCCTCCCAGGGTTTGTTAACCTCCTTCGGGTTTCCCATTAAACCAGGTCTAGCCGTGTTGAAGGGTTTGTATTGTTTACATATTCTTTTTTATTGAATAGACAATAATGTTAACTTTTTTTTAATTAGGGATGAGTGAGAGTGTTATAAACGTAAGAATAGACAAATATAATCAGAAAGCTCCGAACTGCTAAGCTATCGGGAGTTACACGTGTTATTGTGAGTCAACCATAAAAGATAGACATATGCTGTCCTGGGAAATTTTTTATATAATTTTAAGGAGAACATTTCCGTTATACATGATTGCTGTGTAGCTTTACCCATTAAGGCTGCACACGCGACGGAAGCTTAAAAAATGGAGTAATTTCTCCCGTTTCCCCAACATTTACCTTCACTGCTCTGCTCCAATTGATAGTAACGTGATGAAAAGTATACTATAACTTGCCCAGGAGCATGAAGAATGATTGTACCAAGATTTATAAAATTCGTTTAGTATTTTTTGTTTCTATAACGAACATACAGACAGACAAACAAAAATTTTACTGTTTGCATTTTTGGCATCAGTATCGATCACTAATCACCCCCTGATCTGGAAATATATTTCATGTACAGAATTCAAACTCTCTACAGATTTATTATAAGTATAGATTATATCCGAAATGATTTGTAATTTTATCATGCTGCATTGTAAATTTCCTACACAATTCAATTCGACATTGTTTTGATACATTATAACAAATTTGTTGCAGACCATATCTTTGAATTGTGGGCACTGGACATGGTCACCAGGGAATTCACCAGGTAGGATCTCATAAGGCGTGAAGTGAGTGGAGGTGTGGTGGATAGAATGATACTACAATTTACTAGGTATATCGCTTAATCATTTACAAAGACAGTCTTCTACGGATCACACTCAATATAAATAATCCCACGACTCTTAAGGAAACCGTGTGCATCAAACAATACCGTGACACAAACAACGCCCAACGCCATCTGTTGGCTACAATGGAAGAATATATATATATATATATTGTTTGGTTACTACTGTTACATACTGTTCAGAGTAATTTGGCTTCCACAGATGGCGTTGCGCGTTGTTTGTTTCACGGTATTGTGTAATATATATATATATATATATATATATATATATATATTGTTTGGTTACTACTGCTATATATATAGTCTACATGAACTCCACCATGATCAAACTTAGAAATAGTTTGAATCTTCAACTTTATAATCATCATCATCATCATTACAGCACTTCACAAGTCTACTGCTGAACAAAGGCCTCCCCCAAGGAATGCCACAAAGCACGGTCCTGATCCACTTGCATCCATCGACTTCCTATATGTCTTACCAGGTAGTCAGTCCATCTAGTGGGAGGGGGGAGGGTTGCCCTGTACTTCGCCTACCGGTACGAGGTTGCCACTTGAGAACCTTTTTTCCCCATCGATTGTTGGTTCTTCGACCTATATGGCCGGCTCATTCCCACTTCAGCTTACTAATTATACTTAGATACCTATATATCTAAGTATAATTAGTAAGCTAAATATTATAAAATCTATATCTATAGATTTTATAATATTTAGGACCACAAAAATTAAGTAAATGAAATTACAAACAATGATTGCAAATTCATTTAATTTTTTTTTTGGTTTCATGTCAAAAACATTTTATTGAAAATTGTTCAATGGTTTAGTAAATTTACAACACCTGTAGGTAAAATAAACATTTTTGGTTAAATCACCATGCACTAAGTGATTTCCAAATTAAAGTTGTGAAAAAATTATAGATATTCATAAACATCGCAAACAAAATTTATATATTTAAAAAAATATTGAAAATCAATAAACGGTTCGGTAAATGAGATGTTTAAGAAAAATTAAAAATTGTGGAATTACAATGCGCCATGTACTTTTCAAGGCAGAGTTGTAAACATATTAAAAATATTTCTAAACGTTCATCATTTCAATATTTCAAGTAATTTCAGTTTCAATACTTTTTTATAACTTAATAAAAAAAATCTATTAATTCAAATTATAAATAATGTTTGTAAATTTAAAAAAAAATATTGAAAACTTACCACAGTTTGTTAAAATTACAATACGTGTAGGTTTCCTCACATGCTTTGGTAAATTACTCAAATTGTATTGTAAATTATATCACCAACACTGATTTGTAATTTTACTTACATTTTGTTTTGTTAAGCATTTGTAATTTTACAAAAAATTTTAACAGTGTGGATATTCAAATATTTAAAAAAAATGTAGATAAAATTTTGTAAATTGTAGAAAATAAAATATGCAGCGTGGCACAAAAATCTACAAAATACTGATTTTGATTTGAAAATAGGACCAGATATTTTCTTCTTGAAACCATTCCTAACTTTAAAAATGTTGCGCCACTTGAGTGTGTTTGCTTAACCAATGATATTAAAATAATAAACAAAAAACAAATATTATGAAACGGAAATCTCCGTAGAAAGGAAACATAATATTGCTATATGTTAGAGCTAAATAAATGAAATTGATTCTGTAATATTTGTGGCTCAATTCAACTCCTTTGTACATACTTTATGATAAATTTTATTAAAGCATTATTTTGTGTAAGAAGAATCAGAAACTTTTTAACCTTTATCCATTATAGCCTATCAAAACACTACTGCTGTCTGATAAAAATATTAGAAACAATAATAAATGAAACTAGCGTGAATGTACGATTCATGAGTGACAAACTTACACACAGTAAGTAGTAGTAGTAAGTAAATACTGTGGCCCATATTCATATATATCTACCGTAAGCTACCAATCAAAATTCAGAGATTTTCACAGCTGAGGAGAATATAATATTATTTTTATATAAATAATGTATTCCAATGAAATTCGGTCGAAATAGCAGTTCTCAATAGAGACTAGCCATCTGCGCAGGATAGTATAAAAGTGCGCGCACAAGCACAAGTACACTAACTATCCTCTCACTTTCATACTTTGATGGAACGATTATTCGACACAAGATTAGGGATATCCAAGGCACATAGGTGAAACACCGCAAAATTCCTAACTCTGAGCTGCTTCTGTGAATTTCTTGACAGAAAATCCAATAACTGATTTTGTCTGAAGTGCCTGCACTAATCTGAACTGAAGGGTACGGAGAGCTAGTATAATAACCAGTTGCACCAGCTGCAAAATAAGCAGCAAAATAATCAATTAAATATTCTGAATGAATGCCAAGAATCTGTTAAAAACGCTGCATTTAAAATTTCTTGACGAAATTTTAGGAAATATTATTGTAATAAGTATTAAGTAAATGTTTGTATGTATGGGTTTATATATATTCATATATATATATATATATATATATATATATACGGTATGTATTATGTAGACATAGATATTATTTACTTAGCTGTTTGCACATTGCAACCACAATATTTTCTCTGCTTAGCCTGGTGGTAGACTGGTAGAGAATGCCCTGTTAACTCGAGCCCGCCTTTTTGTACTTGGTGTGCAAATAAAGCATAAATAAATAAATAAATAAATATTATATTATGTAATTTGAAAAACCGCCCGTGTAGTGGCAGTGTAAAAATTTTCACTAGATCATCTGTGTGTGTCGTAAAAGGCGACAGAGGAATAGAAATGAAGAGATCAGTAGATAATATAAAATAAAAAACTACGGTTGCTAACTTTTTTATAGGATAGGGTGACAAACATAGGCATCTACATTTATCCTTGTTTCGAATCAAAATGCAGATGCGTTGTCACCCGTGAGGACTAAGATGGAATGCCTCTTTTCATTAAAAAGGGTCTCCGGTTCTCTGTACTCACCATACGAAACACAGCAGTGTTAAGCTGCTATTTGACGCTGGTATTCTGTGAGAGCGTGGTCCTTCTCCGGTTGAGCCGACCCATTCATGCTACAACTATACCACTAATATAGCTTCAGCATGGCTCTACCACGAAAAACTTTAACTTGCCAAGAATGGCAACCATAGCAATAAATGTAGATTATATAATAATAAATATGAATTATTCTGGACAACAGAGACATTAACTTATATGTGTCGCAGCAAATAAAGCCTTTGTCATTTTTTTATTTCACTATACTCCGTATAAAATCTAAGTTGCTAAATATTCTTTTCAAAATTACTCGTAGGTGAGCGAAAAAGAAATGTGCCCAGTATATTCCGTATTTTCCATTCACACTACAACATAAAGCTCGCTGAAAGAGCTTTTTGTATGCGAAGGATGTCTGAGGAGGTCTTTGTGTTGTATAATTATTTTTCATCAGGCGCGCCACATTTGTCAGTAGTTTATTGACAAAGGAAGCAAAACATCGAGTTACATTTATGCACTATCATTTCAACAGATTTTTGTCTTCTTATAAGCAAAAATGAAGTGACATTTCAAAAAACGAAAATACATTTCACCTGATATTAAGTGTATGCTGTGGCCTATTGACAACTATTTTCCTGGATTAAGAATCAAAATGGTGTTCTATTTAATAACGCTAATTCATTTTTTATCAGCAAATTGTCAATGTTTGATCATGATGACATACTTTGTATCAAGTGTCAATAGAATAGAATAGACTAGAATCATTTTTATTCAATATGGATAACAAGAATATTGAGAACTGTGTGCTGATTGGAGACCCTTACTTCTATAAAGAAATAACTTACACGAAACGATTTTATTTTGAATCGTCTGGGAAGTAAAACACATTAAGAGTTATGTTTGGGTCAGCTACATTTTTCTTGTCGCAGGTGCAATAGATTAGTTTTCTTTATAAGCGGAGTTGAAATCTATAATTTATTTTTAAATAAGTTATACATTCTTATATAACCTATTTTAAAATAAGTTTGAATAACATACGATTTATCATTAATATTTATTATTTTGTTTAAAACTTAATTAGACCTTAATGCAGTTATTGTAATATCATTTTAGGCGAGGAAACCCTATGAATTAATATGGTTTCCATGCCTAAAAATCCGCTTATAAAGAGCTACTACAAAAATTTTTGCATATAATATTTCATTTTATATGCAAATATTTTTGTGGTAACTCAGGAGATCCTTGTATCTTAGGAGAGACGTGTTAGCTCTAGAGCTATGCACTTGTAACCCAGGTTCGATCCCCACCAGCGCAAATTAAATTTTAATTGAAATTTTAAGTGCTGTTTTACCATGTACTCGATTTTGAAGGAACATATCGTGGACGTGCTTATCTGAGAAATTCAAAAAAAAATCGAAGAAATGTGATCTCCGCCAACACGCATTGGACCAGAGCGTCGGACATTTGTTTTCCTATTACCTTCTCAGAAATAAAAGGGGGCCTAAGCCTAGGGGACGTATGAAGGCTGTAACTTTATTTTACTTTAGGCAATTATTAAAAACTAGCGAATTTCAGTTATTTTATCATTTATCTTATAGTTGCTTAACTTTAGGAACTGATATAATTTATTCTGGTGCACATAAGAGCTTGAAATATTATGTTGACTGTAACATAACAGAGTACTTTGTTCGTAACGAACTCAACAAAATAAGGATAAATACAGGAAATATATGAACAGATTACAATATCGTCGTCATATTTTAAATTATTATAAAATAAAACACATGCTATTTAATAACAACCTTTATGGATCCGCTAATTTTATTGGACATTGTTCGTAATTAATGTTTATTATTTTTGGCGAAATGCCAATAAAAACCAAATTTAAAACCTTACTAACAACATTTAAAAAAACATGTTAATGTATGTTAATCATCCTTACAGTAATATCTGATATTGTTTCAAAAGTATTTCGAACTTGGAAGCATTAAGCCAATTTCATTTTTCATAATACAGAAAACAACAACGCGGTTGCTACATACAGACTCCAATTTCAGGAAATTCGGTAGTATTTCAAGTTTATTAGTTTAACATCCCTGTGGTTCTGAAAACACTTCTCTATAATATAGCAAATTCATAATAAAAATATAGGATACAGAGTCAAGAAACCTGGTATTATGTAAATTAAATACAATCGCTTATAAACTAACATTTTTAAAATATCCCGTCCAAAATGATAAAATTGTTATTTCACTGTTTTAACCGTTACTGTTACAGCCTATTAAAGTCCACTGCTGAACATAGGCCTCTACCCTATAGATTTACCCACAATTTCCGTCGTTGCCACGCTTGAGAGGCGGTTTGGGAACCGCAGTTCTTATTAGTTTCAGCATAGTTTTGATTTTTGCAAAGATAGATAGAGACTTTAATTTTATGTGTTACCACAATTTTACAAGAAAAAAATATATTCAAATACATATTACGCATATTACACATATTTTTACGCTGATAAGTTTTAACAATAGAAATGTCAATTTTACCGTTTTGTATTTTGTTGGCATTCGTCAAACAGCAGATCATTAGGCTCTTGAAGTTTTATTAACAAAGTCAAGCAATTAGTAGAAACTTGTGTAATTTAGATGAATTTTCGTAAATGTAAGTACGTAAAAACTCATTCATGGAACTAAGAATGTTCAACATAAATTATTTTAATTAAGCGTTCATCGTCGATCATCCCTAGCAGAAATTAATATTAACGCGGCCTGATTCAATATAAATCGACTTCGAGAGACTACCAATGGCTGCTGTTATATATTATTTACCTGAAAGTTTTGATAGAAAATATTGAATTTATTATTACGTTATCAGTCTGTTTTGACTTTGTTTGACTTTGACTTCGGTTATCAGTCAGATTGAAATCTAGTATCAAACACATCTTATCAGTTTTAAAGAAACATGAATATGTTCAAATGGAAAAATATGGTTGTTTTTACAAAATTCCTATGTAAAACAAAGGCTACCGATGGGACTTTTAAATAGTTCGAATTTTTAATTTCTGTTTTATTTAATATGAGACTAAAGTAAATGTGAAAGTTTTGAAAACTGACCACAGTTTAGGTAAATTACAATACGTGTAGGATAACTACATGAAAGAAGGATGCCCATTTTTCACCTGACTATGTAAAGAATTGAAATAAATCTCAAAATTCTATGGGTCAAGTAGACCAGAAGATCACCAGCTGATCGAACCCGACGAAAACCGTATTGGTGGTCACTAATCAGCTGGTGATCCTCAAGGTACCGCATGAGTTGGCAGTTTATAACGGGTTCCATTATTTTCGAGAGCAAGGGGGTGATGGCGATAGGCCTGTAGTTATACGGGTCTGAGCGGTCTTCTTTTTTAAGATTCGGGTGGCCAAAAGCTGTCTTCCATGGTTTCGGGACTACGCCTAGGGAGTAAGAGTACCGCAAGTGACGCGTTAGAACCGATGCCAACTTCAAAGCACACGTTCTCAGCACAATTATGGGGATTTCGTCAGGCCCACTCGACTTGTGGATGTCCAGGGAGAGGAGTAGTTTGTGGACCGATCGCTGCGAGAACCACACATCCGGCATGGAACACTCACACCGCGGGATGGTCAGCGGTGTGTTCTGCCCGTCAACAAGAGTCGAGTTGGACGCAAAAAGGGAACCTAAAAGGTCGGCTTTCTCTTTTGCGGCGTGGCCCAGTGAGTCGTCCTCCCTGTGCAGAGATAGTAGTGATGGCTTACAGAAATTATCTTGGACAGCTTTGGCGAGAGACTAGAATGCACGGGTTCCCAAAGGAAGGCAAACTAGTTTCTTGCCAATTCAATAACTTAATTTGGCAAAACCTCTTTTGAAGGACCTGGAGGCGAAATTATACTTCTTTTTAAGCATACTGGTGTTCAAATCCCGAGCCGCCGAAGCCTCAGCCCAGGCCTGATAGCACTCCTGCTTACTGCGTAATGCATTTTTACAGGAGCGACTAAACCAAGGCTAAGATCTGCCTCTGATGGGTACCACAAATGATGGAATAAATAGTTCCATTCCCTATAGCACCACATCAGTGACAGAGGCAGCAAAAACGCTGGGATCATCCGGCGAGAATCAAACTTTTCGGCGGTCTTTCTTTGCATCCTACCGATGGCCATCGGTAGGATGCAAAGAAAGACCGCATTCCGTCTCAATCCGCTGACCTGTAATGCCAAACATGGCGGCAACCTGCAGAATGCAACAGCGAGGGGAGAGTGAGTGGCACCACACTCCGGATAAGACAATGGTCCGAAGAGCCAAGAGGGGCATCGATGGAAACCTGATATCTGTCCAGATGAGAGGTCAGCAGAAGGTCTAACAGAGAAGGTGTATGATCCTCCACATCTGGATTCCACGTAGGCGAAGTAACCAGTTGTGTCAGACCATATGCAAAGGAAATGTCATAAACAGATCTCCCCGCATAATTGGTTAAACGTGAACCGAGACATTCGACGTGGTGGTTGTTAAAATCGCCAAGAATCACGATCTCTACGGATGGGACCTGTTGTAGCAAGGAACCTGTAGCCATTTGGACGTGGTCGATGAGCCAGTCTGTTTCGACATTACCGCTATGGGACCCGAGAACTGATGTCCTCTCTGACGTATACGCAAACTTCAGCCCGAGGCACAAAGGAGTGTTCCAATTTGTACCCCAGGTAGGAGAGATACGAAGTATCAGCCGGAGAGGACACCTGCGTCTCGGTCAGAATGAGCAAGGCCGGCTTCGCCGTCTCGAGATGGTAGTGGACTGCGTTTAGGTTCGAGTGGAGTTACCTGATGTTGCAGAAATTCACGGAGAGCGTGGCAGGGGTTGCCTTGGTCTTTTTGCTTATTTTGCCTCGAGCAGTTATTGCATTGAGCGGAATTTTGCCGCTCCCAGAATACGCGGGGCAGCCTGAGCACCCACGCTCAGGAGTGGAGTGGCATGGTCGTGGATGCTCAGCGAGGGATTTTCCAGGGGTGCTGGTACCCTCCTGGGGTATTCTTTCGTGTAATTCCGCAACCGTGTTGATGAGGGGGGGGGGGAGAATTGGACCTCCGGTCACCTTCACTCACCAGACGAAACGCAGAAGAAGAGCTTCTACTTCACACCTGTACTCTGTGAGGTCGTGGTACTAATCCGGCTCGTGAAAATGATATTAAAGTAATAAACTAGAAACAAATATTATAAAACGGAAATTTCGTAAAAAAGAAACTTATTGCAATTTGTTTGAGTTTAAGCAATGAAATTAATTCTGTAATATTTGTGGCTCAATTCAACTCCTTTGTACATATTATATGATAAATATTATTAAAGCATTATTTTGTGTAACAAGAATCAGAAACTTTTTAAACATCCATCCATAATAGCCTATAAAATACTACTACTGAACATAGGCATTCTCAGTACATTGTCTCATAAAAATATTACAAACAACAATAAATGAAAAAAAGGTAATTGTACAATTAATGGGTGACAAATTTACACACAGTAAGTAGTAGTAAGTAAATACTGTGGCCCATAGTCACATATATCTACCGTAAGCTATAAATCAAAATTCAGAGTTTTTCACTGCTGAGGAAAATATTATATTATTTTTTTATATAAATAATGTTTTCCAATGAAATTCGGTCGAAACAGCAGTTCTCAATAGAGACTAGCCATCTGCGCAGGACAGTATAAAATTGCGCGCGTGAATGCACAAGCACAAGTACACTACCTATTATCTCACTTTCATAGTTTAATGGAACCATTATTCGACACAAGATTAGGGGTTTCCAAGGCACATGGGTAAAACACCGCCAAGTTTCTAACTCCGAGCTGCTACTGTGAATTTCTTGACAAAAAATCCAATAACTGATTTTTCCTTAAGTGCCTGCACTGATCTGGACTGAAGGGTACGGAGAGCTAGTATAATAACCAGTTGCTCCAGCTGTAGCAAAATAATTAATTAAATATTATGAATGAATGCCAAGAATATGTTAAAAAACGCTGCATTAAAAATTTTTTGCGAAATTTTAGGAAATATTATGTGTAATTTGGAAAACCGTCCGTGTAGTGCCAGTATAAAAATTTTCACTAGATCAAGATGATGGGTGTCGTAAAAGGCAACAGAGGAATAGAAACGAAGAGATGAGTAGATAAAATAAAATAAAAAACTGCGGTAGCCAACTTGCCAAGAATGGCAACTATAGCAAGAAGTATAAATTGATGAGTTATTTTGAACAACAGAGACATTAACTTATATGTATCGCAGCAAATAAAGACTTTGTCATTTTTTTATTTCAGTATTCGCCGTATTATATCAAAGTAGCTACACTTTTTTTTTTTCAAAATTACTCGTAGGTGAGCGTAAAAGAAATATTTCGTATTTTCCATTCACACTAAAGCACAAACCTCGCTGAAACAGCTTTTTGTATGCGAAGGATGTCTGAGGAGGTCTTTGTGTTGTATAATTATTTTTCATCAGGCGCGCAACATTTGTCTGTAGTTTATTGACAAATGAAGCAAAACATCTAGTTTCATTTACTTCACACTCACCGATTTTTATCTTCTTATAAGCAAAAATAAAGTGACATTTTTGTGGGATTAAGGCAACAAACGAGCATACACTTCACCTGATGTTAAGTGTATGCTGTGCTCTATTGACAAGTTTTTCCTCGATAAAGAATCAAAATTATGGTGTTCTATTTAATAAAGCTAATCCATTTTTTATCAGCAAATTGTCAACGTTTGATCATGATGACATACTTTGTATCAATTTTTAATAGAATAGAATAGAATAAAATCATTTCTATTCAATATGGATAAGAAGAATACTGAGAACTGTGTGTGTGTGTGTGTATGACCCTTACTCCTATAAAGATATAACTTACACGAAACGATTTTATTTTAAATCGTTTGGGAACTAAAACACATTAAGAGTTATGTTTGGGTCAGCTACATTTTTCTTGTCGCAGGTGAAATAGATTAGTTTTCTTTATAAGCGGAATTGAAATCTATAATTTATTTTTAAATAAGTTATAGATGCTTATATAACTTATTTTAAAATATGTTCGAATAACATACGATTGATCAATAATATTTATTAATTTGTTTAAAACTTAATTAGACCTTAATGCAGTTACTGTAATATCATTTTAGGCGAGGAAACCCTATGAATTACTACGGTTTCCTCGTCTAAAAATCCGCTTATAAAGAGCTACCACAAAAATTTTAGCATATAATATTTCATTTTATATGCAAATATTTTTTGTGGTAGCTAAGGAGATCCTTGTGTCTTAGGAAAGACGTGGTAGCTCTAGAGCTAAGCACTTATAACCCAGGTTCGATCCCCACCAGCGCAAATTAAATTTTAATTGAAATTTTAAGTGCTGTTTTACCATGTACTCGATGTTGAAGGAAAACATCGTGAAATTGCTTATCCGAGAAATTAAAAAAAATCCGAGACATGTGATGTCCGCAAACACGCATTGGACCAGAGCGTCGGATATTTCCTTGCCTATTACCGTCTCAGAATTAAAAGGGGGCCTAAGCCTAGGGGATGTATGAAGGCTGTACCTTTACTTTACTTTATGCAATTATTAAAAAATAGGTAATTTCAGTTATTTTATCATTTATCTTATAGTTGCTTAACTTTAGGAACTGATATAATTTATTCTGGTACACATAAGAGCTAGAAATATTATGTTGACTCTAACTTGACCTAACAGAGTACTGTGTACGTAACGAACTCAACAAAATTAGGATAAATACATGAAATATTTGAATGGATTACAATTACAATATCGTCTTCATAATTTAAATTATTATGAAATAAATCACATGCTATATTATACCAACTTTTCTTTATGGATCCGCTAATTTTATTAGATAGACAATGTTCGTAATTAATGTTTATTATTTTTTGGTGAAATGGCAATTAAAAAGTCATTAAATACCTTACCAACAACATTAATAAAACATTTAAATTTATTTTAAACATCCTTACACTTATATCTGATATTGGAAGTATCTCGATTTCAAAAGTATCTCGATCTTGGAAGCATTAAGCCAATTTCATTTTTCATAATACAAAAAACAACAATGCGGTTGCAACATACAGACTCCAATTTCAGGAAATTCGGTAGAATTTCAAGTTTATTAGTTTAATATCCCCGTGGTTCCGAAAACACTTCTGTATAATATAGCAAATTCATAATAAAAATATAGGATACACAGTCAAGAAACCTGGTATTATGTAAATTAAATACAATCGCTTTTAAACTAACATTTTTAAAATATCCCGTTCATTATGATATAAATATTATTTCACTGTTATGTATTTACTCTTATCGTTACAGCCTAATAAAGTCCACTGCTGAACATAGACCTCTACCACATAGATTTCCCCATATTTGCCTTAGTTGCCACGCTTGAGAGGTGGGTTGGGAATAGAAGTTCTTATTACTTTCAGTTTACTCATAGCTTTGATTTTTGCAAAGATCAATTTTATAAGAAAAAAATATATGGAAGTAAATATAAGGCATATTACACATATTTTTACGCTGATAAGTTTTAACTTTAGAAATGTCAATTTTACCGTTTTGTATTTTGTTGGCGTTTCTCAAACAGCAGATCATTGGGCTCTTGAAGCTTTATTAACAAACTTTCAAAATTCTTGAAGCTTTATTAAGAAGATATTATTTCAAATTATAAATAATGTTTGTAAATTTCAAAAAAAAATATTGAAAACTGACCACAGTTTGTTAAAATTACAGTACGTGTAGGTTTCCTCACATGCTTTGGTAAATTACTCGAATTGTATTGTAAATTATATCAACAACACACTGATTTGTAATTTTACTTACATTTTGTTTTGTTAAGCATTTGTAATTTTACTAAAATTTTTAAAAGTTTGGCTATTCAAATATTAAAATAATTATAGATATAATGTCGAAAATTGTAAAAAAAAAATATGTAGCGTGGCACAAAAATCTACAAAATACTGATTTTGATTTGAAAATAGCACCAGATATTTTCTTCTTAAAACCATTCCTAACTTAGAGTAACGTCTGAAATACAAAAATGTTGCGCCACTTGAGTGTGTTTGCTTAACCAATGATATTAAAGTAATAAACTAAAAACAAATATTATGAAACGGAAATCTCCGTAGAAAGGAAACATAATATTGCAATATGTTAGAGCTAAATAAATGAAATTGATTCTGTAATATTTGTGACTCAATTCAACTCCTTTGTACAGAATATATGATAAATTTTATTAAAGCATTATTTTGTGTGAGAAGAATCAGAAACCATCATCCATTATAGCCTATCAAATGCTACTGCTGAATATAGGCATTCTCAGTACATTGTCTCATAAAAATATTAGTAACGACAATAAATGAAATAAGCGTAATTGTATGATTCATATGCGACCAACTTAGGGTTTTTTTTCGAACCAGTGGTAAAATAAAAAATGACTTTCAATAAGAATTACATGTAATGTATATTGAATAAAAATATTCTATTTTATTCTATTCTACACACAGTAAGTAGTAGTAATAAGTAAATACTGTGGCCCATAAGCAACATAAAAAAAAAACAAAAAAAAATCAAACCTACTTTAAGGTACAAATCAAAATTCAGAGTTTTTCAATGCTAATGAGACTATATTATTATTTCTTATATAACGAATCTCTTTCAATGAAATTCATTTGAAACAGCAGTTCTCAAAAGAGACTAGCCATCTGCGCAGGACAGTATAAAAGTGAACAATTACACTACCTATTCTCTTTCTTTCATAGTTTGATGGAATGATTATTCGACACGAGTTTATAGATTTCCAAGGAACATGGGTAAAACACCGCCAAATTCCTAACTCCGACCTTCTATTCAGAATTTCTTGACAGAAACTCCAATAACTGATTTTGTCTGAAGTGCCTTCACTAATCTGGTCTGAGGGGTACGGAAAGCTGGTATAATAACGAGTTGCACCAGCAATTGCAAAATAATTAATTAAATATTATGAATGAATGCCCAGAATCTGTTAAAAACGCTGGATTAAAAATTTGTTGACGAAATTTTAGGAAATATTGTGTGTAATTTGGAAAACCGACCGAGTAGTGTCAGTGTAAAAATGTTCACTAGATCATTTTGTGGGTGTCTTAAAAGGTGACAGAGGAATAGAAAAGAAAGAGAACAGCAGATAGTATAAATTAAAAAAACTGCGGTTGCCAACTTACCTAGAATGGAAACTATAACAAATATAAATTGATGAATTTTTTCTGGACTACAGAAACATTAACTTATGTTAGTCGCAGCAAATAAAATCTTTGTAATTTTTTATTTTAGTAATCGCCGTATTATATCAAACTAGTTACATTTTTGGTTTCAAAATTACTCGTAGGTGAGCGAAAGAGAAATGTGCCCAGTATATTTCGTACTTTCCATTCACACTACAGCACAAAGCTCGCCGAAAGAGCTTTTTGTATGCGAAGGATGTCTGAGGAGGTCTTTGTGTTGTATAATTATTTTTCATCAGGCGCGTCAGTAGTTTATTGACAAAGGAAGCAAAACATCAAGTTTCTTTTATGCACTATCAATTCAACCGATTTTTGTCTCCATAAAAGCAAAATTAAAGTGACATTTTTGTAGGATAAACGAGCATCCAATTCACCTGATGTTAAGCGTATGCTGTTAACTACTGACAAATAGTTTCGTGGATTAAGAATCAAAATTATGGTGTTCTATTTAATAACGCTAATCCATTTTATATCAGCAAATTGTCAATGTTTGATCATGATGACATACTTTGTATCAAGTGTCAATAGAATAGAATAGACTAGAATCATTTTTATTCAATATGGATAACAAGAATACTGAGAACTGTGTGCTGATTGGTGACCCTTACTTCTATAAAGAAATAACTTACACGAAACGATTTTATTTTAAATCGTTTGGGAAGTAAAACACATTAAGAGTTATGTTTGGGTCAGCTACATTTTTCTTGTCGCAGGTGCAATAGATTAGTTTTCTTTATAAGTGAAGTTGAAATCTATAATTTATTTTTAAGTAAGTTATAGATTCTTATATATATTCTTTATAATAATTAACTTATTTTAAAATATGTTCGAACAATATACAATTTATCATAAATATTTATTAATTTGTTTAAAATTTAATAAGACCTTAATGCAGTTATTGTAATATGATTTTTTATTAATTTTTATTAATTTATTTATTACTACGGTTTCCTCGCCTATAAATCCGCTTATAAAGAGCTACTACAAAAATTTTTGCATATATTTCATTTTATATGCAAATATTTTTGTGGTAGCTCAGGAGATCCTTGTATCTTAGGAGAGACGTGGTAGCTCTAAAGCTAAATACTTGTTATACAGGTTCGATCCCCACCAGCGCAAATTAAATTTTAATTAAAATTTTAAGTCCTGTTTTACCATTTACTCGGTGTTGAAAGAAAACATCGTGAAATTACTTATCCGAGAAATAAGAAAAAAATCGAAGACGTGATGTCCGCGAATACGCATTGGACCAGAGCGTCCGACATTTCCTTGCCTATTACCTAAGACTTAACAGAGTACTTTATATGTAACGAACTCAACGAAATTAGGATAAGTACAGGAAATATATGAATGGATTAAAATATCGCCGTCATATTTAAATTATTTTGAAATAATACACATGTTATTTTATACCAATTTTCCTTTATGGATCCGCTAATTTTATTGGATAGACAATGTTCGTAATTAATGTTTATTATTTTTTGCGAAATGACAGTAAAAATATCATTAAATACCTTACCAACAACATTTAAAAAAAACATTTAAATATATTTTAGTCAGCCTTACAGTAATATCTGATATTGTTTCAAAAGTATCTCAAACTTGGAAGCATTAAGCCAATTTCCTTTTTCATAATACAAAAAACAACAACGCGGTTGCTACATACATACTCTAATTTCAGGGAATTCGGTAGTATTTCAAGTTTATTAGTTTAATATCCCCGCGGTTCCGAAAACACTTCTGTATAATATAGCAAATTCATAATAAAAATATAGGATACAGAGTCAAGAAACCTGGTATTATGTAAATTAAATACAATCGCTTTTAAACTAACATTTTTAAAATATCCCGTACATTATGATAAAAATATTATTAATTCCACTGTTATGTATTTACCGTTACGTTATTAAAGTCCACTGCTGAACATAGGCCTCTACCATTTAGATTTACCCATATTTGCCATAGTTGCCATGCTTGAGAGGCGGGTTGGGAACTGCAGTTCTTATTACTTTCAGCTTAGACATAGTTTTGATTTTTGCGAAGATAGATGGAGACTTTAATTTTATTTGTTACCACAATTTTATAACAAAAAAAATATGCAAGTACATATTAGGCATATTACACATATTTTTACGCTGATAAGGTTAATCTTTAGAAATGTCAATTTTACCGTTTTGTATTTTGTTGAATTTCCTCAAACAGGAGATCATTGAGCTCTGGAAACTTTATTAACAAAGTCAGGTAATTAGTAGAAACTTGTGGTATTTACGTTAATTTTCATAAATGTAAAGTACGTAACAACTCATTCATGGAACTAAGATTGTTTATCATAAATTATTTTAACTAAGCGTTCATCGTCGAACATCCCTAGCAGAAATTTATATTGTTACGAGCTTGGGGTTCGAGACAATTAAAACTGCCGATTGAATTACCAAAATTGACACTTTAATTATCCAACCCTAATTACTATCTAAAACCACACAAATAATAAAATACAATCACTTTAGTTATTTCGCTTCGAAGTATTCTCTTGTATCGCCAATTCAATACTGCCTCGGTCGTGGTCTATACCGGGCTTATATAGGGCCTCAGATTATTTCCAGAACCTTCTACTGTAGCGACATCTAGAATGTTTGAGTACATATCGGTCCCGAAATTTGTGGAAGGATCTTGACTCTCCTAGTTCTGCTACTAGACACTAGAGGGCGCTAGTGTAACTAGTGTTGCCATGTACAAGACATTAATAGTGGCGCGCAACACTGCTCCCTCCTAAGACATGCTCGTCCCGAGCATTATTGGCCCCATAATAACGCGCCAGTCGATCCACATGGACAATCTTAGGAGTGCCTCTGGCACTTTTCTGTATCCGGTAGGTTACGTCATTGATCCTTGTCACAATCCGGTACGGTCCGTCCCATTTAGCTTGAAGCTTAGGAGATTTCCCTTTGCTGCGAACTGGATTGTGTAACCAGACTAGTGAACCTTCATCAAACCCCTTGTTGTTCATTTTGCGGTCATACCGTGTTTTCATCTTCTCATACGTTTGCTGGCCCGCCTGTCTGACGTGCTCATAAATGTCATTCATTTTGTTCCGCAAGTCATTTACATAATCGGTTATACTGCGTGGGGCATCAGGTGGTATTCCGTTGATCAGGTCTGCAGGCAGCCGCAATTCTCTCCCAAAGTTTGCGAAAGCTGGTGTTACTGATGTACTTTCGTGAACAGCGCTTCAATATGACAACAAAACGGTTGTATGTGCCTGTCCCAGTCTCGTTGCCGTTTTTCCACAACTTTTGCTAGTTACCTCTCCAATGTCTGATTAAATCTTTCTACCATTCCATCAGGTTGTGGGCGGTAAGAAGTTGTTCGTGTTTTCTGAGTACCCATAACTCGGCAAGTTTCCTGGAATATTTGAGACTCAAAATTCCTTCCTTGATCGCTGTGAATCTCTAAAGGTACTCCAAAACGACAGAAGACTTCATGAACTAGTTTATCTGCAACTGTTGAAGCTTATTGATTTGGAATGGCAAAGACTTCTGGCCACTTAGTGAAGTAATCCATCACAACCATGAAATACTTGTTACCACTTTCAGTTTCTGGAAACGGCCCCGCAATGTCAATGGCTATCCTCTCCCATGGTGCACCAACATTGTACAATTTCAATGCGCCTCTACTACGAATTTGAGGTCCCTTTACAGCCGCATAACTTGTACAGTTTTCGACATCGTCACGACAGTGGACCCAGTAAAACCGTTCTCGGATCTTCAGGAGAGTTCGTTTAACTCCCAGATGGCCTCCTGAACAACCACTATAGTACAGCTGTAGAACATCCGGCACTTTAGCCTTAGGGACAACCATTTGCAAATAACACCTGTCTCCCCGACCATTTTCCCAGTTACGGCACAGGACTCCATCCTGAATCAACAAGCTGTCCCATTGGGCCCAATAGCTTTTCGTGGTCGAACTCATTGCTGAGACGTCGCTCCACTTGGGCTTAGGAGCACTGGCCTTCATCCATTCCAGAATCGGCTTAATGTCCGAATCTTCCTGCTATGCATGTTGTAGGCTGTCCTTCCATTCATTGCTGAGCTGGTCTGTCCTGAATATCCTCGCAGACACCACTTCTTTACCCTCTTGCCTAGTACAATGCTTGCAATCTTCAGGGCAAGGTCTTCTTGATAATGCATCTGCATTGCCATGAGATTTCCCGCTGCGATGTTCGATCACAAAGTCGTATTCCTGTAGTAGTTCAATCCATCTCGCAACTTGTCCTTCCGGATTTTTGAACTGCAATAGCCATTTCAGCGCAGCATGGTCAGTTCGTAAGTAGAGTTTCCGCCCTAGAAGATATTTGCTAAAATGTTGCAAGGACTTTACCACAGCAAGCAATTCCCGTCTTGTGACACAATAGTTACTTTCCGGCTTTGACAACGACTTGCTGAAGTACGCTATCACAATCTCTTGATCACCATTCCGTTGAGACAACACACCGCCAAGTCCTATATCAGTTGCGTCTGTGTCAACTATGAATTCCTTGCCCACATCAGGGTACCCCAAAATAGGTGTTTTGCACAGACGGTTCTTAAGCTCCTGGAATGCAATATCACAACTTTCATCCCAGCAGAAATGTCGCTTCTCCTCGGTTAGCTTGTGCAGAGGTTTGGCTATATCTGCAAAGTTCTTCACAAATCGCCGATAATAAGAGCACAAACCGAAAAATGCTCTAACCTGTGTCTTGTCTTTTGGAACCGGCCAATCCTTGACAGCGGCAATTTTCTCTGGATCCGTGCGGATACCTTCTTCCGACACTACATACCCCAAAAAGCTAACTTGCCGTTTAAATAGTAAGCACTTCTTCGGACTCAACTTGAGGTTGGCATTCTGGGTCCACCTAAAACCATGCTGCAAATAATTTAGGTGCATATACGTAAGTGCGTGTTTTTCCAATAAGGTGAGCATGGTTTTGGCTTGGTTTTTGCATCCCTTGAAATGTACGTAGCGCTCCGCTTTTTTTCTTTGTTGGTATGATGATACTCGAAATAATATTAATTTTACAAGTTTAATATTTTGGCGGCCTCTCATCTCAAGGGTACCTCGTTTAGAGCCAGGGTGGCATCAGAGGCAGCTGAATTAAGTAAGTGGCGAAAATATGAGTGTTTGAGAAATGACTACTACATATTTATGCCATTTGCTGTAGAGACTATCGGTCCATGGGGTCCACGTGTGGTGAAGTTCCTAAAGGAACTGCATCCGCGACTGGTCATAGCTGCTGGTGATAAGAGGGCTGGTTCTTTTCTGGCTTAAAGGCTAAGTATAGCCATTCAGCGAGGAAGTGTCATCAGTGTTCTTAGCACGATACTACGGGGAGTAGGAATGTAGGTTAATGTAAATTTTCAGTTTAAATTTTTCTTTATTATAGTTTTTTTTTTAATATTGTGTGTAACTTTTTAGTTAGATTTAATTTTATACTATGTGTTAACAATGTCCATAATTAAAATCCTTATTTTAATAAATTCATTAATATAAATTGGTGAATATAATCGTTTTGTCCACAGCATTTTTATTAATATTTCACTCGGTTTGAATTTTTAATTTCTTATGTATATATAACCTAAATCAAAATATCTTTTCTAGTTACTATTTTTCTTGAGGTTTGTCAAATTGATTGTATTTTTTTGTTTCGTAATATTGTCAGCCATTTCAGATATTTTATGCTTGGAAATTGACACTTAAAAGCGCAATTAAGAAAACCTCTGTTTAATTTTCTTGATTAAACAGAGGCTCCTCTTGACTATTTAGAACATAACAATTCTTATGATATTAACAGGTTTGAAAACTACTATTTTAAGCTAATCAGCGCTTGGAACGTATACACGTCCCTTTTTTTACTCGACTACCCTAGAAGAAGGGTAATATTTTTCAACAGTATGTATTTATGTACGTACGTGTATGTATGTAATAGGTATGTATGTATTTATGTCTATTTCTTTGGCTCGCATTTTAGCATAAAGGGTTAATGGATTGTAACGATGAATGAGATGTCGTTAGATTCTTTATAGTTGCGGAAGTGAGACTGGGCTTTTCTCAAACAGCTAAATTGGTTAATTTTAGTCATTTCTATAGCATAATATCATATGGAATCTTGCTAAAGGGTAATGCGACTAACATTGAAACTATCTTTGTTTTGCAAAAAAGAACTATAAGAGCAATTTATAACCTAGGTCCGAAGGAATCCCTTAGAGAAAATTTTAAAGAAATATATATATTAAGTTTCGCCTCTCAATGTATTTA
This sequence comes from Parnassius mnemosyne, assembly GCA_963668995.1. Lineage (NCBI taxonomy): Eukaryota > Metazoa > Arthropoda > Insecta > Lepidoptera > Papilionidae > Parnassius > Parnassius mnemosyne. The sequence goes on from CAVLGL010000057.1 coordinate 8,806,546, forward strand.
CGAGAACTTATTGAATGTTGAAACATTTGTTAAAAATTCTATGTATCATTTTAAGCAAATAAAAATATACATGCTAAGAAAGATATTGGTAGTATAGATGTGGCACGAATGGGTCGGCTCGACCGGGGAAGGACCACGCTTTCACATAATACCAGCGTAAAATAGCAGCTTAATGCTATGTTTCTTATGGTGAGTGTAGAGAACCGGAGACCCTTTTTACTGGAATAGAGGCATTCCATTTTAGTCCTCACGGCTGTCAACGCATCTACATTTTGATTCGTAAACGAAGATAGATGTAGATGTCTATGGGCCACAGCACGCAGTTACTATCAGGTGGACTGTGTGCTCGTTTGTTACCCTCATGAAGAAAATACAAAGAGGAGACGTTCTAATTAAATTTCACTATGTAACAACGCGTGAAAATTTGCGGAGTGAGGGGATGCAAAGCACCGGCCACTATACTATCTATATCTACTGATAAATAGTAAAACTAATCTAATCTTTGCATATCGATGTTGCAATGTAGCTTAGCTACCTTGACGGTAGATGGCGGCATGTCCACAAAATGTTATAAAATATAAACTATAAAAATAAAATTTTGGCGATTAAAATTTCTTTATGTCTGAATGCAAAACAAATTTCAGCACCTTCGTATGATTATTTTATCATTACCGAGCTCTACGTACCTTTATATTTTTAGTTCACAGGACACAAAGTGTCGGCATCTAGTGTGGCTAGTGTGGAATATAATTAATTATATTTAAAAGCGGACGTAAAGAGATTTTTCTAGAACTATTTTAATAAATTAGGTGTAAAATTACTTACAAATGAAATGTGATTCCATCTATAGCATCGGAGCGTGTATCTCATGAAGCAAATACATTCAGACAAAGAAATTTTAATTGCCAAAATAATATTTTTATAGTTTTCATAATAAATTTGGGAACAGGCCGCCATCTATCGTCAAGTAAACCTCATAAAAAATAACAAAAAGATAGGGCCGCAATTAGAATTCAATTATTTTACCCAGTAACCCAACATTCAATATTAAAATGAAGGAAATTGTACTTGGCTGATGTAGTGTTATGCTACTGACATATCATTTTACACTATTTTAAATTCATTTATCCGTTCCGTTTTGATTTTCTGCATTCACCTCAAAACTGTATATTTTGTATCACCTTTATTTCCATAGGATCCTGTAACGTTTTTAAACCATAAGAACACAATAAAAAATCATTTTCACTTTGTATTTTCACGCTATCAGCACTTTTTAAATCGGTGTCGATGGAGTCTACCTTTTTCAATCTTTTATTTGGTTCTCCGCAACTCTGCAATTTCGGGCTTCGTGCACGCTGTTGCGCTACCTTTTTTCCTATATCAATAATATCTCATTTTTCACTTAAATCTTGCCGTTTCTCTATTACGAGCCTGAAACCAAAATTTGATATGTTTTGACATCGTTGTTTATCTGGTTATCATGGCAATTTTTATTCAAATTCGTTACCGGTCTGTTGTTTTACTTCAATATTTCCACATAAATACTCTTTTCTTCTTGGCCATTTACAAAAATTTGCTTTTAATTTAAATAATTTTCCGTTCTTCCTCCGTCGAGCGCGGAGCTCTCTAAAAAGGTATAAAAGCCGAACAATCGGCCAATAAAGGCAGTCTCGCTTCAGCTTTCTCGAAGCATCTCCTAAAGGCCTTATCCCGGGCCCGCACTGCCCCGGGATCCTGCAAGCCTCTGCCTTGCCTGAAGTCGCCGGATCCTGCAAGGCTCTGCCTCTGCCTTCGCCTGATGTCGCCGGATCCTGCAAGTCTCTACCTCTGCCTTCGCCTGAAGTGCCGGATCCTGCAAGTCTCTCCCTCTGCCTTCCCCTGAAGACGCCGGGATCCTGTAAGCCTCTGCCTTCCCCTGAAGACGCCGGGATCCTGTAAGCCTCTGCCTTCACCTGAAGTCGCCGGGATTCTGCAAGCCTCTGCCTTCACCTGAAGTTGTCGCCTAGCCACGCCCACGCCTTCACCTACGCTGTGCGTGCTCGCTCCAGGCGCTGCGAGCGCTTATTCCAGGCGCTGCGCGCCTACCACAGGCACAGCCTGTGTATAATCTATGAGCAACGAATACCACCACCAAGCTCGGTGTGCCACTTGGATCTTCGGGCTCCGCTTCAATACTCATCATCTTTATTATCCTTTTTTTTTAGAAATAATTGTAGTTTACGTCACCCATCTTCATCTTCATACTTAATTTTTTTATAAAACTGTAAATATCTTTTTAAATTTTAAATAAATTATTTGTTTTTGTTCTATTTTTGTTGTTTTTGTTGTTGTTAGGTTAGGTTCTTTTGTTTTTAATTGTCGCTTCACGACACTGATTTTTACGAAATGTTTAAGTTATATTTAAGTGACATTCTATACGCAAAGAATCGCTTAAATACAATTTAAATATGTTTATCATTTCGTGAAAGTCAACCTTCAAGAAATATTTATTTTATCCATAAAATAAAGTCTCTTTGAAACTAAATATTCTTTGTTCAATATTAAGTAGGATATTTAATTTGGAACTAAATATCCAACTTATCTCACTAATATTATAAAGGCGAAATTTTGTGTGTTCTTTCTGTCTCCTTGAGCTTATTCCACACTAAGTATGTACTGTGTATGTGTAATTTTTTCACGAAGAAACGGCTGGACTATTATTTATGTGTTGGTTATACTACTTAATATCTCTGAGGGAGAACAAATAATAGACAAATTATTATAATTAATATAATTTTATTAACAAATAATTAAAATATAAATATTTTATTCCAAATTAGGCATCCGAATGCACTTTTTGAATGCCAATCTAAGAACATTAAATTGTATTTAAGTGATTCTTTGCATATAGAATGTCACTTAAATATAACTTAAATATTTCGTAAAAATCAGCCTAAGTACAATTTCCTGCATTTTAATATTAAAAGTTGTATTAATGGGAAAAGTAATTGAATTCTAGTTAGGGCCCTATCTTTTTGTTATTTTTATGAGGTTTACTTGACGAGAATACGGCCTGTTCTCAAAATGATTATAAACTATAAAAGTAATATTTTGCGATTAAAGTTTCTTTATGTCTGAATGTAAAACAAATTTCAGCACTTTCGTATGATTATTTTACGAATACTGAGCTCTACGGACCTTTATATTTTTAGTTCACATGACACAAAGTGTCGCCATCTAGTGTCGAATATATTTAATTATATTTGAAAGCCGACGCAAAGAGATTTTCTAGAACTATTTTAATAAATTAGGTGTAAAATTATTTACAAATGAAATGTGATGCATTCCATAGCATCAGAGCGTCTATCTGAGTAGTTTATACACAATAAAACACAACACTTCATCCTTTTCTTCTTAATACTACGAAAATACACCATTTTGCGATTTTGTCAACACATAAGCGCACAGGAAGAATGCTGACAGTATACTAACTAAAGCCACGCCCACTATGATGACGTCAGGACCTACTTAGAATCACAGTGCACAGTTGCTTATGCCGTCTCCCCTTTGTATAGCTTCATGGTAACCCTTATTCTCAGGGTTAATAACCGGCTAAAGACGAACGGCAGACTTGTATGGGAATTTCGTATAGCTAATAAAATTTCGTGTTTTGATATATTTTTTATTTTAATTGGTAATTAGTAGGATAGACAAGCCCTTTATAAATTCTTAGATTTTTAAAAGTTGGGACGTAAAAGTTATAAGCAGTTTTATTTTTTAAGGTTATGTACTAGTGTACCAATGTAGACTGTAAGATATAGCCACATAAACATTGGTTTTGTAATAAAATAAATGTTCTAGATTGCTTATCGCTATCTTTGTTGTGTTTTACTTACCATTGAGTAAGTATATTGAGATGAGGATCGTGCATTAGGAGATACCTTTATCCAGCAGCGGACTGCAACAGTTTGATAATTATGAAGTTCTGATGGGGTCTCTAGTGTAGGTAAATAAAACGAAAGATTGTTTATGTAATTGTAGTCACAAACCACAATTAAAAACATCAGCAAAGAACTCAAAGACAGATTTTCTTTACATGTTAATAAATAATTGCCATATGAACAAAAAATATTAATGACGAAAATCATTCCTATCATTAAATCGTTAACCATTATGATCTTATGTAACAATTATGCAATCTTAGTTATTAAGTGTTTAAATATATAATATGTTATTTCTATTTCTAAATAATTAATTATCACTTCGATATTTCTGTCATTTTACAAATAGCAAATTCTAAAAACATAACTGCGCTTAGTTTATGATTATATTAGGTTTATTTGTTAAAATATTTATATTAATATTATAAATTAATCCGAAGTTCTAAAAATAGTACACTATCATGAAAATAAATGGCTTAGTTGCCTTAAGATTTGGTACCAACTCTATAATAAAACAACAAAAAATATGCGGTACAAAATCTGGCTTTCGCCTTTGCAGAAAAGGTTCAGAATAACTAATATAGGCAACCGGTTAAGAAAAATTCATTAAAAAAATCTCAAACATTCTGTCCTTTTTATCTTTTAAAACCAAAATGCGTGGTAATGTATTATCTTATCTGATTTTACTGCGCACGCACACATTTGTTAGGGTAGATCGGTAGGCAAAAATCTTGTTGCCCATAAATCACATTCAACTTAGGATATTTTAAGATAAAAGTAGAAACCTTATTTACTCGTGTTTTCAAAAACTGCAATAATGGTATCATTATTTATATACTTGAACTTAATTTTAAAAATTGAAAAGAAAAAGTTATAGTAGGTACTCACCGGCACGGAAACTTGGCCACTCGTGAATTTGCTGATTATTTGCACTGAAACGTTTTTTTAACAGTAAATTAAGGGTAGATGCATTCAATAAGTGTCTCTAATGGTTTTAGAACGTAGAAATTTAATGTTTACTTCACCGAAATTTTTCTTTAAAACACTACAAAGTTAAAAATTAAGTCTGTTTCTTTATTGTCTATCAGTTTTAATATCGGGTGTTTCCTCCCCTAGCCCTGATAACCGCTTGCATTCGATTTGGCATGCTTTGAATGATGTTTCTGACATCAACTTGCGGTATGCTGTCCCAAGCGGCCAGCGCTGCATTTCGGAGCTCATTTAGAGTTTGTGGCGGTTTGGAGCTGGACTTTATCTTTCTTTTGAACATACCCCATACATGCTCAATTGGATTTAAGTCCGGGCTACGAGCTGGCCACTGTAATTTTTGTATTCCAACCTCTTCCAGATATTCCTCTACACAATGTGCGACGTGCGGGCGTGCATTATCGTGCATGAGGAGGAATTGGTCGTGTCCAATGAATCCCGAATAAGGAATTACGTGCTCCTGAAGAACTTCCTCGATGTATCGAGTAGCTGTAAGCCGATTATCGACGATGACCAACTCTGTACGTGCGTCGGAACTTACACCTCCCCATACCATTATTGAGCCTCCATGGAAACTCACAGTTTGGGTGGTGGTAATGGGTACAAACCTCTCTCCTCTTTTTCTCCACACTCGTTCTCGACCGTATGGAGCACGTAAAGCTATTCGACACTCATCTGTGAACAACACTCTAGCCCATTGCTCGTGGGTCCAATTGACATGTTCTCTTGCGAACTGAAGTCGGGCTACTCGGTGCTGTCTGAGAAGTTCTGGACCTCGTGCTGGTCTACGAGCTTTTAAATTCACTTCCTCCATTCGTCTTCTCACCGTACGCTCACTAACATTAACGCCTCTTGCGATTTGGAGCCGCTGGCGTATCTCAACAGCGGTCAGGTAGCGGTTTCTCAAAATCTCCATAACAATAAAACGATCGTCCCGGGCCGATGTGCACCTTACGCCCCCACTGCCTGGCCTGCGGGTGTAGCGTCCTGTATCCTGGTATCGTTTCAGTGAATACTGCATTGAGGACCGTGGTACGTTAAGCACAATAGCAACTTCACGCTGTGTCAGCCCTTGGTCAATTAATGCTACTGCTTGTGCAACTTGTGCTGGTGTTAATGGCATTTTTATTGGCTTTAAAGCACCTTTAGTTATTGAATTAAGACACAAGATCACAATAATTGAATAACCTTACAGTAAACTTTTCACAACACACAAATTTAAAATGTGAACTTAGTCGCTCAAATGACCCGATTCAACTAAAAATTAAAGAATTCGTCATGGTGCACTTAAACATAATGAATTACCCTCTTGAACTTGAGAGCAAACATTTTTTGACATACCTGCATAACAAACATTCATCAGAAACACTTAAAGCTTTTGCTATCGCGAGATAACCGCTTGGCCAAGATTACGTGCCGCTGAGGTATTAAGAAACATTTCCATTCCTAAGGCATGCAGGCTTACTAAAGATGTTTTTGCCAAATTTAACGATTATGGCTTATGTTAAATATGTTTGAATTTCTGTTCTCACAACCGAAGTACACTGTGATATCTAAGAATATCCACTATCTCATATCGTAACTATCTCATATCTTTAACAGTGGTAGAGCCACGCGGCAGTTTTGCTGTCGCACGGATGGGCCGGCTCGAACCGGTGTGGTACCACGACCTCACAGAAAACCAGCGTGAAGTAGAGGTTTACCTCTGCGTTTCGCTTGTTGAGTCCAGGTGGCCGGAGGCCTTTTTTACTGGAAATGAGGCATTCCATCTTAGTCCTCACGGGTGACAACGCATCTACATTTTGATTTGTAATAGAGGATAGATGTAGATGTCTATGGGCCGCAGCAACCACTTACCATCAGGTGGACTGTGTGCTCGTTTGTCACCCTTATCCTATAAAAAAAATCGTCTCGTGGATGTTATAAGAAGCGACAAAGGGAAACAAACCGAAAGATGGCCAGCAGCGTCATTTTATCAACAAAAAAATATGATAATGACCAGCGCAATGTTAGGCAACCAATAGTAGATGGATTGCCAACCCAATTAAACATGCAAGTCAATCAGATTGACGCAGGTGGTTAAGGGTCGTACTTTGTCGCAATCTATGTTTATATATTTTTTTTTTTTTTTCGAACCAGTGGTAAAGTAAAAAATGACTTTCTATAAGAATTACACATGTATTGTATATTGAATAGAAATTATTCTATTCTATTCTATGGGGGAGGCATATGTTCAGTAATGGACTTGTGACAGGCCATAGTAATAATGATAGTGAACTGCCTTTTATTTCATTTAATAAAAAAGTAGAAATATATAGTTCACGCTTTCGGAGTACGCTAGATTAATGTCGGCGAATGTCGTCGTTACAAAAAATTAATGTACCACTTAACTTAGAATACTTAAGATTTAAAACGGTTCTTTGGGTAGTTAGTTTTCTTCTAAAAAAAAGTTACTCTAACAGTACAACTTTCTCCTGTATCGTGCAGGTGGTTTACTTACATAAATTACAAAAGACAAATCTAAACCCGGGAAATTAGTTTGTAGGCCATTCAAACACTTGCTCCGTGCGGGATTTAAAATCGCAACGGTGAAACGGCGTGACCAAAACCATAAGATTTATATTAATAAGCCCTTATATATAAAAATGTGTGCTCTATATCTAAAAATATATCTATTTTATTTAGATTAGCAATATAATGGAGAGGTAAAAACAATCCATCATCCCATTTTCTCCCGTGGGTGTTGTAAGGGGCAATTATGGGAAAAGCAAAAAAAATCTCATAGTTTCCAATAGATAATGGCATAACAAATAACCAAATTAATAACGAGCAGCAATGTCAATTTGCGAAGATTTCTGGATTATCAATACGCATTCAAAGCGTGTCAATTACGGCCGATAATGTCAATCAATCAAGTCAATAAAGGCAAGTAATGCTGTGTCACTTATAAAGGTACACACATCGGTCCCTGGATGAAGCCTACTGATACAAATCTAATAATATGTGCCTTACTGATGTCCTATGATTGATTAAGTAAATAAATACATATATGAGTCAAATCCTCTTCAAAAAGTATCCTCATTTCTTGCTGTAGATTTTAACGGATTTGAAAAATAATTCAATTTAACGAAGAATTTAAATTATTAAGAGGTAGTGTAAGAAGTGAATTTGGAATTGGTGATAATAATTACTAAAGATGAATAATTGACAGCTCTGTGGCTTAGTGGCTATTAAGGTGCTGAGCTGAGGGCCGCAGGTTCAAATCCCGCACGGAAAAATTTATGTGGCCTACAAATAATTGTCTCGTGTCACGATGTTTGTCTTTGTGTAATTTATGTGTGAGAGTAACGTTTAAAATATAAAAATGTGTATATATATATAATAACATATTAAAATAATAGGTATTTTGCACTCACATCGAGGAACAATAATAGGTACAAGTGCTAAAGCTAGGGAAAGTTAAACCATACTTAGATTATATAGAATTCTGTTAACGGTAGTCTTTGAATTCGTTAAATAATTGTCTTATCGTGAGGGCGTCTCACGAAGGATTCAAATTTATTGCCAGCCGTTAACTAAATTCGTCGAAAGTGTTTTGACAAGGGCTGCGTACCTGTTGAGTCTTCCAACTCTAACTGTAAACATGAGCGGTAGTATCGTGGTGTGTTAATTGATTGCTTGATCCGATCAGCGCCTAAGAGTCCGCCCTTACAAGTAACTCCTCCAACATATCCTAGGCTATGCATTTTGTTCTATAATCTGAGCTCACGCATAGATTTATTTATATTCCATAATTTTAATCACTAACTTTACCGTGTAATGGCGGTGTAAGAATATCCACTACTCCATATCATCCCGTGGGTGCCGTAAGAGGTGACACAGAAAAACAAATCATGAGATGGGCAGTAGCGTCTTCCTAGTAAGAAAGAAATAAACATTTATTGCAACACGCCACAAACGTCATTAGGTACTTAAATTTTAACATTTATAGACACATTAATTAAAAATAGTACCTATAACAAAATATAATAAAAAAAAATAATAATATAGAAAACAATAATTTGACGAATATAACAATTTAAAAGTATGTAATCTTAATGATTATAGCAAATAGAAAAATAAAAAAATTAAATAAAATAAAACGTTCCTTATGTTGTATGTTGTGGCGCCTTAGGCAAACGGACCACAATCAGCTTATGCTGTCGCTGAAACAACAGCGCTGGTTTTCAGTGCCCTTCATAATAATTTTGTTGAGCGCCACCATTAATGCCTGGTAAATGGCAACACTAGTAATCACTAGCGCCCTCTAGTATCGAGTGGCAGAACTAGGAGAGTCAAGATCCTTTTAGAAATTTCCATCCGAAAAATTTCTAGAACTCAACATTAAACCAATATGTTAAACTATGCTGAAATTATTAATATCAAACCGAAGGTATGTATGTGCGTTTATACATACGCTTTATATTAATTTCCATAACAATGCATGTAAACAGTTTGTTCTTGAACTTGTTCTTGAATTTGATCTTAATTCATCATTATCATCATTACAGCCTTTCATAAGTCCACGGCCGAACATAGGCCTCTCCCAAAGAATGCCACAAAGCACGGTCCCGAGCTACCTGCATCCATCGACTTCCTGCATGTCTAACCAGGTCGTCACTCCATCTCGTAGGGGGTCGCCCTACACTTCACCTACCGGTACGAGGCTGCCACTCAAGAACCTTTCTTCCCCATCGGTTGTCGGTTCTTCGAGCTATATGGCCGGCCCACTGCCACTTCAGCTTACTAATCCGTTGGGCTATGTCGGTCACTCTGGTTCTACTGCGGATATCCTCATTTCTAAGTTCATTACGCAGAAAAACTCCGAGCATAGCCTTCTCCATAGCTCGCTAATCGACCTTGAGCTTCCTCATACGGCCAGCAGTGAAGGACCATGTCTCAGATCCGTAAGTCATCACTGGCAACACGCACTGGTTGTATAATTTCGTTTTAAGGTTTTGAGGAATGTCTGACGAGAAGATGTGTCGTAGTTTCCCGAACGCTGCCCAGCCGAGTTGAATCCGTCGATTGACCTCTCGGTCGAAGTTGGACTTACCTTGTCGGACTATTTGTCCCAGGTAAACATACTCGTCGACAACTTCGAGCTTAGTGCTTCCAACAACTACCGGCATAGGTGTGACATGGACATTAAACATGATCTTTGTTTTGTCCATGTTCATCTTAAGATCTATCCGTTGGGAAACACTATTGAGGTCATTGAGCATAGTGCTTAAGTCCTCTAGCGATTCTGCCATAAGGACTATATCGTCGGCAAATCGGAGGTGAGTGATGAACTCGCCATTGATGTTAATACCGTATCCTTTCCAGCCCAGAAGCTTGAAAACGTCTTCCAATGCAGCGGTGAAGAGTTTCGGGGATAAAATGTCACCCAGTCTTACACCTCTCTGCAATTGGATAGGTTTCGTACTCTGGTTCTGTACTCGGATAGCCATTGTAGACCTACTGTACAAGCACTTCAGCACTTCGAAATACCGACAGTCAAATTGGTACCGCTGCAGGGACTGCAGCACCGCCCATATTTCAACGGAATCAAAGGCTTTCTCATAGTCTACATACGCTAGGCATAGTGGCAAATTGTACTACTCGGACTTCTGTACAACTTGCCGAAGGGTATGTATGTGGTCTATGGTGCTAAAGCCCTTTCGGAAACTGGCTTGTATGGGAGGCTGGAAGTCGTCAAGTTTGCGCTCGACACGATTCGTAATGACTCTCGAAAACAGCACGTGGACGCGGCTCAGAAGGGAAATCGGTCTGTGGTTCTTCAAGAAAGCGTTGTCGCCCTTCTTGAAGAAAAATACCACCACACTTCTGCTCCACGCCTCCGGAGTAGTGCCACCATGGAGGACGGAATCAAAGAGCTTCTAAAAGACTTCTAGTACCGGTTTTCCACCCGCTTTCAGAAGCTCCGCTGTAATTCCATCCTCGCCTGGGGCCTTGCCGTTTTTGAGACGCTAGAGAGCCATTCTAATCTCGCTCAGACTGACGTCCGGGATGTCTTCGGAATAGTGTTGGATGAGACTCGCTCTTGGATCGTTACTCACACTTGCGTGTGGCTCCAACGATGACGTGTACAACTGCCCATAGAACCTCTCAATCTCACTCAAAATCTCAGGAGTCCCGGAAACGACGCTGCCACACTCGGTCTTCAGCTTTGACAGTTGGCTCTTTATGGCAGACAGTTCTCTGGCAAATACTTTGGAGCCTTAGTTTCGCTAGATCGCTTCTTCAATACAAGATGTATTGAAGTTGCGTAAGTCCCGCCGCATGCATTTGGAGATCTGTCTGTTCAAATGCCTGTATGCTGTCAAATCTGTTGAAGAATGTAGCTTCATATCCCTTCTAACAGCCATGAGATTTAGAGTGTGATCGGAGAGTTTTTGTGTTCTTCTGCGGCGCATCCACCGCATGGACAGTTTCCACGAGCTTGTCATTCATATCGTCCACTTCATTGCAGTCTTCTAGGTACTGAAAACGGTTTTGTAACTCGAGCTGAAAGGTTTCAGGACTTTGGAACAGAGCACGAGGGGGACGGAGCGTTGACTTCATTAGACGAGACCTCTCCAACTTAACTTTAAGGTTCAGTATGCCTCTAACCATTCGGTTACAGTTTTCACCCTCGCGATTACGGAGACATCACTGAACAGTTATCTTCTGGTCGTCATAATGAAATCAATTTCATTTTTTGTCGAACCGTCGGGGCTCGACCAGGTCCACTTCCTGTGGGGCCGCTTCTGGAAGAAAGAGTTCATCATAAAGAGTCCCTCTTTCTCCATGAATTCGGCCAGCTGCTGGCACCTTGGGTTCCGTTGCCCTATTCCAAATTTCCCTACTTTCAGCTCACCGTTCTCTCTTGTGCCTAGTTTTGCATTGAAGTCTCCCATTAACACCGTATATTGGGTTTTGGAGGAATGCATGGCTTTAGAGATATCCTCATATATTACCTCCACCTCCTCATCGGGGTGTGCCGAGGTTGATGCGTAAACCTGTATGACCTTCAGCGAATACCGGTTGGTAATTCTGAGTATAAAGTACGCAACCCTCGTCGACACACTCTCGATTTTTACAACATTGTTAACGAGAGACTTGTGGACGATAAATCCGACACCTCCTTGGGACAGATGGTCGCCCTCCCGGTGATAGAGCAAGTTGCCGGATTCGAGGATTACCGTGTCCTCCCCCTCTCTTCGGACCTCGGATAATCCTATAACATGCCAGCGTAACTTGTCCATTTCTTCTTCCAGCTCCACGATCTTCTCGTCAGTCCTTAGGGTGCGTACGTTGTACTTTGCCAGGTCGACTTGTCTAAGGTGGCAACCGAACCTCCACCGGAGATTCTTAGCACCCCTTGCCCCGTCGTTACCATGGTCGCCACCGTAGCCAGGAACAGCGGGGCCGCCGGGGACTGGGGGCCGTCTTTTTTTACTCTCTTCATAGGGGGGTATTTGCCATAGTTGCCACCCTTGGCGAGCGGGTTGGCAACCGCAGTTTTTTTTTATTGTTATCTCGGCTACTATTAGGAAGATGCTGCTGCCCATCTCCTGCCTGTTTCCCTTTGTCGCCCTTTACGACACCCAAGGGAAGATATGTTTCTTAATTAAATAATTTTTTAACTTAATTGTTCTTAATTAATATATTATATTTTCTCAAAAAGAAATTTAACGTTATTTTTGTTTACTTATGTGTATATTCCGAAGATATCCTGCCGTCCTTCTTCTTTACTAGCACCGCAGGTGAACACCATGGACTAGATGTAGTTTTAATAACACCATTCTTCACCATTCCCTCAATCATGGTTTCTACTTCCTTTTCACGTGCTACAGGCAATCTTCTTGGCCGCTGACGAATAGGCAATTCTTCTTCTGTGTTTATATTGTGTTGAACTAAGCCAGTCTTTCATATGTCAGCTTCATTGGCACAAAACATTGGCGTACTTGAGTAACAACTTCTTCGTCTTGACCATTTCATTCGGGAAGAGAACGCTGCGACAGTCTTCTAAAAATGTGGTCACTCTCGTTTGTCCATCCCTGATGGGGGCCCCAGTCGATAGATATTGGCACCGACGCAACCTATCCACTTCCTCACTAGTACCAACCAATCTGCTTTTTTCTATAATCTGTTCCTGATCACTAAGTTTCAGCACACGTACTCCTGAGATGTCGGCGGTTCTGACCAAGGTTCGAGCTACTTTCCATGGAAGTCATTGTCTACCCTTTCCACGAGTACACAAAGAAGAGTTTGCCCAGGATTCCGAGGAAGTCTAACCGGCACAATCGTTTCCGTTCTCGGCGGAAGAACAATCTTTTTAAGGCTGTACACATATCCTGGTAACGCCCCTTCCACGACAAGCTCCTCTTGTCCACATTTCAAAACACCTTGCTTAACGTCGATCTCACAACAACTCTTTCTAATAAAGTCTAGACCCAGGATGCAGTCGTCCATTATATCAGCCACGATGACATTATGCAGATAGATCATGTTGCCTAGCTTCAAATTAATCTCTTTCTCTCCGGTGGCTGTCACCAAATTAATGCGTTCTCGGTTGTATGCAGAGTCCCCAAGAAATAAATGTTTTCATAATAATTGTATAAAATGTTATATTGCAAATTGTGCTTTCTAAAAAAAAATTTCCCGTTGGGTTTCTTGCTGGTACTTCGCAGGACAAAGGTTTTTTTTGCGAACCAGTTGTAAAAGTAAAAAATGACTTTCAATAAGTATTATGTATAATCTATATTGAATAAAAATGATTCTATTGTATTCTATTCTATTATCATTTCAGTAAACTTTTTTACGCAGTCGATTTTTTTTAATAACTAGTTTAACCATTTAGTTTGTTTATTTCTTCCTTCTACTGTTTTCTCCTTTGAATATATTCTACAATGTAGTAAATATTACGAATATAACTCTTACGAGTATCTTCATACCGGATATTTGGTGGCGTTTTTAGAGACAGAGGTTTATTATTGCTTTGACTTTAGTTTTATACTTTGAAGTTGGTGGCGTTACAGTTTTAATAAAAATAATTTAAATAAAATCAGATTTCTAGGAATACTCAATTTCTTTATTTCGATAATTACGGGAATTTCGTGAATCCATGTGTTCATTGCAATTACTAATGCTAACATATAAGTAATACATGCTTTATGATTATAACAGTTTTGATTGGTTGAATTTCTTTATTTTTCAAATGTGGATAATAAAAAATGTACGTAGTGTAAAATATGTAGTACAGATTCCGAAGTTAACTGATGGTTTCATTTCTTCTTCTCTACATCTACATTTAATAATGAACATGGGCCTATTTCGTTATATAGTGTTTTTACGTGTTACCACGAATGGATGGGCTCGAACGGGGAAGGACCGCGCTCTGACAGAATAGCAGCTTAATGCTATGTTTCTTATAGTGAGTGTAGAGAACCGGAGACTCTTTTTACTGGAAAAGAGGAATTCCATCTTAGTCCTGACGGCTGACAACGCATCTGCATTTTGATTCGTAAACGAAGATAGATGTGAATGTCTATGGACCACAGCACGCAGTTATCATCAGGTGGACTGTGTGCTCGTTTGTTACCCTTATTCTCAGGGTTAATAACCGGCTAAAGGCGAACGGCATGCTTGTATGGGAATTTCGTATAGCTAATAAAATTTCGTGTTTTGACAAATTTTTTGTTTTAATTGGTAGTTAGTAGAACAGACAAGCCTTTTATAAATTCTTAAATTTTTAAAAGTTGGGACGTAAAAGTTATAACCAGTTTTATTTTTTAAGGTTATGTACTAGTGTACCAATGTAAATTGTAACATATAGTCACAAAGACATTGGTCTGGTAATAAAATAAATGTTCTAAATTGCTTATCGCTATCTTTGTTGTGTTTTACTTACCATTGAGTAAGTAGATTGATGAGGATCGTACATTAGGAGATACCTTTATCCAGCAGCGGACTGCAGCAGTTCGACAATGATGAAGTTCTGAGAGGGTTTTGAGTGTAGGTAAATAAAACAAAACATTGTTTATGTAATTGTAGTCACAAACCACAATTAAAAACATCAGCAAAGAACTGAAAGACAGATTTTCTTTACCTGTACCTTTAAAAATATTAATGACGAAAATCATTCCTATCATTAAATCGTTAACCATTATGATCTTATGGAACAATTATGCAATCTTAGTTATTTAAGTGTTTAGATATATAATATGTTATTTCTATTTCTAATTAATTAATTATCACTTCGATATTTCTGTCATATTACAAATAATAACTTCTAAAAACATTACTGCGCTTAGTTTATGATTATATTAGGTTTATTTGTTAAAATATTTTTATTAATATTGTTAATTAATCCGAAGTTCTAAAAATAGTACACTATTATAAAAATAAATGGCTCAGTTGACTCAAGGTTTGGTACAAATTCTATAATAAAACTACAAAAAAGTGTGAGGTACAAAATCTACCGTTCACCTTTGCGGAGAAGGTTCAGAATAACTAATATAGGCAAACGGTTAAGAAAAATTAATTAAAAAAAATCTCAAACATTCTGTCCTTTTTAAAACTTTTAAATCCAAAATGTGTGGTAATGCATTATTTTATCTGATTTTACTGCGCACGCACACATTCGTTAGGGTAGATCGGTAGGCAAAAACTTTGTTGCCGATAAATCACATTCAACTTAGGATATTTTAAAATAAAAGTAGAAGCCTTATTTACTCGTATTTTCAAAAACTGCAATAATGGTAGCATTATTTATATACTTGAACTTAGTTTTAAAAATTGAACAGAAATAGTTAAGACTTCACATGTCTACGAAATATTTCCATTCCAAAGGCATGCAGGTTTACTAAAGACGTTTTTGCCAAATTTAACGATTATGGCTTATGCTAAATATGTTTGAATTTCTGTTTTTACAACCGAAGTACACTGTGTTATGTAAGAATATCCACTATCTCATATCGTCTCGTGGATGTCATAAGATGCGACAAATGGAAACAAACCGGAAGATGGCCAGCAGCGTCTTTTTATCAACAACAAAATAATAATAAAATATTAAAAAAATGAAAATGGCCAGCGCAATGTTAGGCAACCTGTAGTAGATGGATTGCCTACTTAAGGAAACATACAAGTCAGTCTGATTGACGCAGGTGGCTAAAGGTCGTACTTTGTCTCAATCTATGGGAAATGTTCAGCAATGGGCTTATGATAGGCTATAGTAATAGTAATAGTGAACTGCCTTTTATTTCATTGAATAAGAAAGTAGATATATGTAGTTCACGCTTTGGGGGTGTGCTGGATTAACGTCGGCGAGTGTCGTCGTTACAAAAAATTAATGTACCACTTAACTTAGAACACTTAAGATTTAAAACGGTTCTTTGCGTAATTATTTTTCTTCTAAAAGAAAGTCACTCTTACATTACAATTTTCTCCAGTATCGTGCTGGCGGTTAACTTACATAAATTACACAAAGACCCGCGAAATTAGTTTTTAAGCCATTCAAACACTTGCTCCGTGCGGTATTCAAAACCGCGACCGTGAAACGCCGTGACCAAAACCATAAGATTTATATTAATAAGTCTTTAGTAATATATTTAAAAACGACTGCTCTATTTCCTTAAATATAATGGAGAGGTAAGAACAATCCATCACCCCTTTTTCTCCCGTGGGTGTTGTAAGGAGCAATTATGGGGAAAGCAAAAAAAGAGCTCATGGCTTCCAATAAATGAAAGCATAACAATCTCGTTTCACTATGCATAAAATAACCAAATTAATAACGAGCAGCAATGTCAATTTGCGAAGACTTCTGGTGCTAAGGTTATCAATCCGCTTTCTAAGCGTGTCAATTACGGTCAATGATGTCAATCAATTAAGGCAAGTAATGCTGTGTCACTTATAAAGGTACACACATTAGTCCCTGGATGAAGCCTACTGATACAAATTTAATAATGTGTGCCTTACTGGTGTCCTATGATGTCCCTTCAAAAGGACTATCCTCATTTTTTGCTGTAAATTTTCACGGATTGATGAAAAAGAATTCAATTTAACGAAAAATTTTAATTATTAAGTGGTAGTGTAAGAAGTAAGTTTGGTATTGGCGATAATAATTATTAAAGATTACCTAATAATGGACAGCTCCGTGGCTTAGTGGCTAGTGAGTTGCTGCGCTGAGGGCTGAAGGTTCGAATCCCGCACGGAACAATTTCTATGGCCTATAAATAATTGTCCCGTATCTGGATGTTTGTCTTTGAGTAATTTATGTGTGGGAGTAACGTTATTATATTAAATATATCAAGTTAAATATCAAAATAAGAAGTTTTTTGCACTCATATCGAGGAAAAATTATAGGTAGAAGTGCTAAAGCTAGGGAAAGATAAACCATACTTAGATTATATAGAATTCTGTTAACGGTAGTCTTCGAATTCGTTAAATAATTGTCTTATCGTAAGGGCGTCTCAGGGAGGATTCCAATTTATTGCCAGTCGTTAACTAAATTCGTCGAAAGTGTTTTGACAAGGGCTGCGTACCTGTTGAGTCTTCCAACTCTATCTAACTGTAAAAATGAGCAGTAGCATCGTGGTGTGTTGAATGATTGCTTGATCCGATCAGCACCTGAGAGTCCGCCCTTACAAGTACCTCCTCCAGCATATGCTAGGGTATGCATATACACCTTTTGTTCAATAATCTGAGCACACGCATAGTTATTTATATTCCATAGTTTTAACCACTAACTATACGATGTAATGGCGGTGTAAGAATATCCACTAGCCCATATCATCCCGTGGTTATCGTAAGAGGTGACAGAGGAAAACAAATCATGAGATGGGCAGTAGCGTCTTCCTAATAAGAGAGAAATAAACACTTATTGCAACACGCCACAAACATCATTAGGTACTTAAATTTTAACATTTATAGACACATCAATAAAAAAGTACCTCTAACAAAATATAATAAAGAATAATAATAATAAAAATAACAACAATTTGACGGATATAACAATTAAAAAGTATGTAAACTTATGGATTATAGTAAAAAGAAAAAAAATGAAATAAAATAAAACGATCCTCATGTTGTATGTTATGGCGCCTTAGGCAAACGGACCTCACTCAGCTTATGCTGTCGCCGAAACAACAGCACTGGTTTTCAGTGCCCATCATAATAATTTTGTTGAGCGCCAACATTAATGCCTTGTAAATGACAACATTAGTTACCACTAGCGCTCTCCAGTATCGAGTGGCAGAACTCGGAGTAGAATAGAATAGAATAGAATAATTTTTATTCAACATACATTACATGTGTAATTCTTATTGAAATTCATTTTTTACTTTACCACTGGTTCGAAAAAAAACCCTCTGTCCTGGGAAGAACCAGCAAGAAACCCAGCGGGACTTTTTTTTTAAATAAATTTTACAATATAAATGATTACGATCTATTTACAAAATTTATTTTAGAAACTGCTTGGAAGCGACCACCTCATTCCCAGGGGTTATTATCAACAGTGTCAAGATCCTTCTAGAAATTTCCATGGAAGAACTTTCTAGAACTCATCATTAAACCAATATGTTAAACTATGCTGAAATTATCAATATCAAACCGAAGGTATGTATGTGCCTTTATACATACGTTTTATATTAATTTCCATAACTATGCACGTCAACAGTCTGTTCTTGAACTTTATGAATTAATATATTATATTTTCTTAGGTATACCTCAAAACTTGAAAACAAGACTATACATCCAGTGCGTGTTGCCAGTGATGACCTATGGTACTCAGACGTGGTCCTTCACTGCTGACCGGATGAGGAAGCTCAAGGTTGCTCAGCGAGCTATGGAGAGGGCTATGCTCGGAGTTTCTTTGCGTGATAAACTTAGAAATGAGGATATCCGCAGTAGAACCAGAGTGACCGACATAGCCCAACGGATTAGTAAGCTAAAGTGGCAATGGGCCGGCCATATAGCTCGAAGAACCGACAACCGTTGGGGAAAAAAGGTTCTCGAGTGGCGGCCTCGTACCGGCGGACGAAGTGTAGGGCGTCCCCCCACTAGATGGAGTGACGACCTGGTAAGATATGCAGGAAGTCGATGTATGCAGGTGGCTCAGGACCGTGCTTTGTGGCATTCCTTGGGGGAGGCCTATATTCAGCAGTGGACTTGTGAAGGGCTGTAATGATGATGAATGATGATTTTCTCAAAAAGTAATTGTAACGTTATTTTAGTTTACACATATGTATATATTTACATATTTAAGATTTATTGCTAAGACTTTATACATAAATTATAAATTGACGACAATAAGTTACACTTTTTTTTAACTTGCAGTCAATGGACCTCAGTGATAAGTCAACCGTAAATAGTATTTAAGGTTATGTCATCACTTCATTTTATTTGTTGCGACATTGGCCGCCTGTGCCACATGCCGGTACCCATTTTGGTAAGTAGTACGCTTCAACCTGTGTTGTTCTGAGTGGATATTAGATGGTGTTTATATTTTTTTTTAAATAAATTTTCTTTAAATGTTTTAATTTTTTTCAGGGTACGAAGCGGTGGTGGTAGGTCGTTCCAAAATTTTGAGGCGGCACACCTAAAACTCCCACGGAAAGCGGCAGTACCATGGAATGGCATGGCAAGAGAATAACTTGACGCACGAGTTGTTTTTGAGTTTTACACCGACATCACACCAACTTTTGGAAGAGACAAGGTGGCATATTATATTTAACTATACCAAAAGGTAGCGTTATTAAATGAAAGTGTCGACGATATTTGATTTTTAAAATGTTGACACCATTGATGTACGGCGTAACGTGAGTGCGCGTGGCGGTATCCCGAAGCAAAATTTTGCACAGGCGTTCTGAATTCGTTGAATGAGTTTTTGGCTACGTATTAATTGATGAGGTCCATAAACAACATCCATATAATTAAATTTAGAAAGAGTCAACGATTCACGGAGTCTATTTCGAATATCTGTATTCAGAAAATTTCTAATCAAACACAGGACTTTAAGTCTGTAGAATCAATTTCATCTTCATCATAAGCAGACCTAAATTGCGAATTTCAGTCACACATTAAATTTTTCCCCTTTTATGTATTGTGTGTATGTATATGACCTAAAACCGATGATTCTCAATGTTATGGATTTGCTAAGCCGTTCCAAGAATTTTACTATGCTTTGACTTACTTATGTTTGGAACAAGTGCATTCGATTTTGACATTGTTTATTACTGATTGAGTCTTCTCAGGCTTACATGATTTGTAAATCTGTGTGTATCAGCATAAATATGGTATCTACAATGTTTAATGTAATCTACCATATCTGCACAGTACACAGCAAAGAAAAGCGGTCCTAAAATTGAGCCTATAGGTACATCTTGTTTGACAGCTCTGAAATCGGAAACTAGCGGCAACCCCTTATGGTCAGAAATTTCTACTTGTTGTGCACGATATATAAAAAAGCTCTCAAACCATTTCACCGCAGTCACGTTGAAACCATAATAGTACAATTTTGATAAAAGCAATGATATATTCAGGCTGTCAAATGCTATAAAAAGTCTAGTAGAACTAATATTTTCTTTATAGGATAGGGTGACAAACGAGCACACAGTCCACCTGATGGTAAGTGGCTACTGCGACCCATAGACATCTACATCTATTCTCAATAAAGATAGATACAAATGCGTTGTCACCCGTGACGACTACGATGGAATGCCTCTTTGCCAGTAAAAGGGTCTCCGGTTCTCTACACTCACCATACGAAACACAGCAGCGTTAAGCTGCTATTTTACGCTGGTTTTCTGTGAGAGCGTGGTTATTCCCCGGTCAAACCGACCCATTCGTGCTACAACTATACTACTAATATAGCTGCAGCATGACTCTACCACGTAATATATATAATATATTGTAGCTTCTCCAGTCTTCGTCTAACAGAATATCATCTATTACTTTAATTAGAACGGTAGTTGTACTACACTGTTATCTATATACCGACTAAATGTAAAAAACTACGGTTGCACACCCGCTTGTCAAGCGTGGTAACTATGGCAAATATGAGGCATGAACCTGTGAGGCAATCTATGGAACAGGCCTATGTTCAGCAGTGGACTTTAATAGGCTATAACCGTAACCACTATAAGAGTTTAAAAATGTTCCTTCTTCTGCTTTAGCCCAGCCGCTGTCTTTTTTATTTTTAAAAAGGTGACAAACGATCACACAGTCCACTAATGGTATAATGGTATGTGGATGCTGTGACCCATAGATACTTAAATCCATCCTCAATTATGAACTAAAATGCAGATGCGTTATCATACTTAAAGACTAAGAAACCAATTAACGATCATAGACCAGACGTAAGCACATTTATTGCTGCTGCCCGTTTCCAATCTGTATAAACAAGATGGTTATACTGACATATATTGAAAGCCATAAGATGTTTTCAAAATTTCTCATAGTCGCCTCACACGAAACGCTAGAGACGAATCGGAGTAATTAATTCCCTGAAGCTATCACAACGCGCATATTTACTGAAATGTTTTTATGACACAACTGAACCATCGAATCCTACATCTTATACTCCCCATTAATACCTTATCGTACCTAGCACTTAAAATCCTAATATTCAATATTAAGAAACTACACCGTACTTGGCAAACGTCGAGATTAGTGCGTGCAAACGGTGTGTCTGATATCAAAAGCCAAAATTATATGAGGTAAGAAATAGTCAAATACGTGGGCATTATAACAACATTACTTTCTTATCACCAGCGGCGGCGACAAGTCACGAATTCAGTTCTTGGAAATTTGCCGCACGTAAACCCCACGGACTGATAATCTCTACAGAATATGGCACAAATATGTATTAATTTCTCATAGACTCGTACTTGCACCGCTTACTCACTTCAGACGCCTCAGATACCGCCCCGGCTTTAAACGCGGTACCTCTTATATTAAAGTCTGCCCAAGTCTCTCCGCACATATCATCCCACTTTAGGACTGTACCTCTCTCCCGAGGTACCAATGTCATATCGTCTCATTTTTCGCAGTTACCTGTTAATATTTCGCAAGGCTACAAAATTGATGGAACATTTTTAGAGATAAGAGAGCTCTTTGGAATAGTTTTCGTTCAGAGAACCGTGATGGGACAACCTACCAGCACTTTTATTTACTTTTACATGAGAGTCCGTAAAGCCCCAATACATCAACGCCGTTACCATAAAATCACTGATCAGGTTGATTGATCGCCACTGGTCAGATTCCTATGACTATGCGCAGGTTTTTTCCATCGAGTAATGTGCTGATATTCCGAGTTTACTTAAGGATTCAGCGTGTTACCAGTGAATAAATTTTCAAATACTATAAAAATTATGAAACATGTCTTTCTGCACACTCGGTATCAACGGCATATACCACTATTTTGTTGGTTAACTTCCAGTGAAACATTTTTGCTGAGACAGAGTGTTTGTCATGTCTGCTTCGCTTCCGCAGCAAAGCACGGGTTTGGTATTTTATTTATGACTTTTTTACATAAATCAGTGACACTATACACGGAAGCAAGGAAGGAGGATAATGGAACGATGGAAAAATTTCTTTCACTGATACCCCCCAAATTTTATAGGTTATCCAGACTGTTGTATTCAATATTAAATTTAGAATTTTTCAATAGCTATTTTAAGACTATTATCAATTTCACTTTAAAATACCCGATCATTTCCAGTCTAGATTTGAGCAGAAAATGTAAATCTAGGTACAAGAAGACGGTATTTAAAAATAATAAAGGCAAAATAGGGGTTTTAACAAATACAATTTATCAACATGGCTCAAAAATGATTTGACAACATTAGTACTTTTATTTAACAACATTATTACTGAAACATTTTCATTGAAGATTATTGATATTCGTATTCCTCTTAAAGCTATGTTGTTATCTTTAGACGTTGATAGTCTTTTCACAAATGTTCCATCCCTAGACTGTTTGCGTATACTGGCAGATCTCTTTAATAAACGTCGTCTACATCTCGGAGAAACAAACGATCTTCTAAACTTAACCTCTCTGTATGTAACAAAACTATTTCCGGTTTAATAACCACTTCTATCTACAACAAGAAGGGCTAGCCATGGGTTTTCCCTCTAAGTCCTCTTATGGTGGACATTTTATTGATAATTTTGGAAAACAACAAATAGTTGTCAATCAAAATATCTTATACTATTATCGACATGTAGACGACATAATTATTTGCAGGACTGGCACAAAGAGACAACTGGATGTTTTCCTTAATAAAATTAATAAAATCCACGACAAAATTAAATTTAAGCTTGAATTGGAACAAGATTGTGTCCTTAATTTCCTCGACTTCACAATAACAAGTATAAAGTCGTTCCATGAATTTCAAATTTATCGAAAGTCATTCCTGCGTCATCATGTCATCCGTGGCAACATAAATTAGCCGCTTTTTATTGTTATATTAATCTTTTGTTTACTGTGCCATTAAGTAAAGAAAATTATTTAAAAGAGTTTAATGTGATTTATCAAAATGCGATCTGTAATGGTCATTCAAAAATATCATTGACAATGTAATCAAAAAGAAACAAAAGCTTGTCGTACGCAATTCTTTGTACGCGGTTAAACCTCAAAGTGTTCATCGATATGTTGGCAGTTTGACCTACTTAAGTTCCATATCTGAAAAAATAGCTAATACTCTTCGACATAGTGGTGTTCATGTGGCGTTCAAAACAAACAATTCATTTAGAAATATCTGTTATTATAAAGATAAGTTAGATATTCGTCTAAAGTCTGGTGTTTATAAACATGTTTGTGACTAATGCCACGCCGTTTACGTGAGTCAGACTGGTCGCAACTTCGCAACACTTTATAAAGAGCATTTAGCCGCATATAGGAATTGTAATCCCGATAAATTACATTTCGCTAAACATCTTTTGGACACTAGACGCAGCCTAGCCAATGTCCACTCCTTTAAAGTCTTTCATACTTGTAATAAAGGGCTACGACTGTGTGTGCTAAAATAGTTAGAGATATTTGAAAAATAATAGCGGCAACGTTCATTCAGCAGTGCTGAATGAACAAACAAATGTTTCCAACTCTCCTCTCTTAAACATGTTTAAGCCTGCTCCTTGATGATATACAGCCTCGCAACATGGTTGTTGGTCACCCTTACGGTGCGGTGGTGGTTAGTTGCGTGGTTGGAGGATAGGCGGACGTTTCGCAGTAGTCTGTTGTTAATTTCACAGCAAATATCTGCGTACGTCAGGTGGTGATTGATCGCATGACGTAATCGCTCGCTACGTTATTGGAACGCGATTGCGTCAGCAAGAAGTATAATTAGCAGTAGTTTAGGCTCGCCGCTTACTTAGCGGCCAGCCTCCGCAGAGTCTACGTCACCTGAGGATGCCTCGTGTAGAGGCGAAACACGTGTCGTACTTTCGAGAGCCGAGTGTCGTGCCTAGTGTGGTGGTGCTGGGGATGGTAGTGCTGAGATTGACAGCGAAGGGTATAGTGCACGTGATTGAGGTAGGGTGGGAGGTCCCCTTAAAACTGGGCAGGACACATCATTTTCTTTCTTTCTTTCTTTCTTTACGCGGCATTAAGCAAATTAGTTTATAACAACCCCATTATAATGGATTTCCGCAAAGTAACGCCAGATTCTATTAATGGACGTATTATACGTCAAAAGCTATTCCCGGGGGTGTCGTAAGAGGGGACAGAGAGAAATTAAGGCAGAATATAGGCAGCAGCATCTTTCTGATAACAGCAAATAATTAAAAAACTGCGGTTGCCAACCAGCTCGTCAAAAGTGGCAACAATGACAGTATACGCTCCATAACGATATTTACAAAGAGAAGGCGCTCAGTCCCTAGCGGCTCCACTATTCCTGGCTACGGTGGTGAACATGGTAATTCTGTGGTACGGGTTGCTAAGAATCTCCGGTGGAAGTGTTAAAGGAAGACCTCAACGCAGAGATTAAAAAGCAGCTGTGTTTTGTATGGTGAGGGTAAAGAACCGGAGACCCTTTTTACTGGAAAAGAGGCGTTCTATCTTAGTTCTGTGGCGACACTGACGGCTCCGTGGCGCAGTGGCTTAGCAATCAGTTGTTGCGCTGGGGGCCGCGGGTTCGAATCCCGCACGGAACAAGTATTTGTATGGCCTACAAATAATTGTTCCGGGTCTGGATGTTTGTCCTTGTATAATTTATGTTTGTAAACTGCCTTCACGACACAGGAGAAAATCCTAGTGTGGGGGTAATGTTTTTAAAAAAGAGAGAAGAGAATAACTGTCGTCACACCACGAGTGAAAATACATCGAGGCCTAAATCGCACTATCAAAGTTTCGATGTAAAAGCAGTATATATAGAATAGCTCCGAACTGCCACTTGGAGCGTTGGCCGCTCCCCGGGCTGAATTACTTGCCCGGCGAGAGATATCCACTTTTCCTTCCACCAGACACAGTCTTCTTTGCTGACACCGCATCTGCATTTTATTCGCAAAGGAGGAAAATGTAGATGTCTATGGACCACAGGAACTACTTAATATCAGGAGGGTTCTGTACCTGCGGAGATGTACATGTAATCGTTGGAGCCACATGCAAGTGTGAGTAACGATCAAAGAGCAAATCTTATTCGAGACTATTCCGATGATATCCAGGACGTCAGTCTGAGCGGGATTATAATGGCTCTCCAGCACCTTAAAAATGGCAAGGTCTTGGTTGAGGATAGAATTACAGCTGAGCTTCTGAAAACAGATGAAAAACCGGAACTTGATGTCCTTTAGAATTTCTTTAATTACGTTCTCCAGGGTGGCACTACTTCGAACGCCTGGAGCAGAAGTGCGGTAATTTTAATCTAGTTTTGTTCTTCAAGAATGGCGATAAAGCTCTTTTGAAGAACTATAGACCGATTTTCTCTCTGAGCCGCGTCTACGTGGTTTTCGAGAGTCATTACGAATAATCTCGCATGCAGACTCGACGATTTCCAGCCTCCCAAACAAGCCGGTTTCCAAAAAAGGCTTAAGTACCAAGGTCCACATACATAACCTTCGGCAAATTGTACAGAAGGCCGAAGATGACAATCTATAACATTGTCTTGCGTATATGGACTATCAGAAAGCCGTTGATGCCGACAAAATTTGAGCGCTGCTGTAGTCCCTTCAGCGGTGCCAAGTTGACTGTCCGTATATCAAAGTGCTGAAGTGTCTGAATAGTAGGGCTACGATGGCTATTCGAGTACAAAACCAGAGTACGAAACCTGTCCAACTGCAGAGAGCTGTAAGAGAGGGTAACGTATACGGTACGACGGAGGGCTAAAGGATACGGTATTAACGTCAGTGGCGGAAACGTTACTCACCTTCGATTTGCTGACGCCTTACCTGAGAAGTAGATGGGGGAGGAGTAGTCCTCTCCCGTGGAGAGGCCGTCATAGGGTGGCCACCGCTGGTGGGGCCGCGGATGTGTGCGAAAGCGTTCTCGTGACCCTGTCAAAATGCGACGAAGGTGAAACACCGTGATATTTTAGTTGGTGCGAGTCCGACATAACCCGTCCTTGCCTCCGCGAGGTGGGTATGCGCAGACATTTCCCCATGTAAAAAAAATAGAAAAGCTTAGTGCTTTCAACAACAACCGGCATAGGTGTGACACAGACGTTACACATGACTTTTGTTTTGCCCATGTTCATCTTACGACCTAGACACTATTGAGCATAGTGCTTAGGGCCTGCAGCGATTCTGCCATAAGGACTATATCGTCGGCAAATCGAAGGTGAGTGATGTACTCGCCATTGATGTTGATACCGTATCCTTTCCAGTCCAGAAGCTTGAAAACGTCTTCCAATGCAGCGGTGAAGAGTTTCGGGGATATGACGTCACCCTGTCTTACACCTCTCTGCAAGTGGATAGGTTTCGTACTCTGGTTCTGTACTCGGATAGCCATCGTAGCCCTACTGTACAAGCACTTCAACACTTCGATATACCGACAGTCAACTTGGCACCGCTGAAGGGACTGCAGCACCGCCCAAATTTCGACGGAATCAAAGGCTTTCTCATAGTCCACATACGCCAGACATAGTGGCAAATTGTACTCTCGGCTGGGCAGCGTTCGGGAAGCTACGACACATCTTCTCGTCAGACATACCTCAAAACCTGAAAACGAAATTGTACAACCAGTGCGTGTTGCCAGTGATGACTTATGGAACTGAGACGTGGTCCTTCACTGCTGGCCGTATGAGGAAGCTCAAGGTCGCTCAGCGAGCTATGGAGAGGTCTATGCTCGGAGTTTCTCTGCGTGATAAACTTAGGAATGAGGATATCCGCAGTAGAACCAGAGTAACCGACATAGCCCAACGGATTAGTAAGCTGAAGTGGCAGTGGGCCGGCCATATAGCTCGAAGAACCGACAACCGATGGGGAAGAAAGGTTCTCGAGTGGCAGCCTCGTACCGGTAGGCGAAGTGTAGGGCGTCCCCCCACGAGATGGAGTGACGACCTGGTAAGACATGCAGGAAGTCGATGGATGCAGGTGGCTCAGGACCGTGCTTTGTGGCATTCTTTGGGGGAGGCCTATGTTCAGCAGTGGACTTGTGAAGGGCTGTAATGATGATAATGATGGTGATGATGATGACGTTGGGACGGCAATCCAACATGACCAGAGATCATGCGCAGGACTAACCGCTTAACGTGCTTTCCGAGGCAATGGGGTAAAACACCGCTAAATTCTTTATATCGGCCTGATAATTCCATACCGTAAAAACTTAATAACTGATTTTGGTCTGACTAGGTGTTCATTCTCAGAAACACTTTATCAGCGGCCATTTACTATACTTACAAGGCAGTCAAATTTTCTTTAACATACTGAGAGGTCAATGTCAATATATATACGAGTATATATATATATATATATATATATATATATATATATATATATATATATATATATATATATATATATATATATATATATATATATATATATTTTCGCTTCTGCCGGTGACGCCGGCGGAGTACTTCTTAAAGACATTACAAAATTATGTAACTTTATGCTTTCTGGTAATATTAATCCAAGTTTCATTCCATTCTTATATGAGGCAAGATTATGTGCCTTCAAAAAAAGGATAACGGTATCCGTCCTATTGCCGTTGGTTCCACATTTCGACGCTTAACTTCAAAATTAGCTTGCAGGGATATAACCTCTAACCTTAAGACCAAATTTCAGCCTACTCAACTAGGCTTTGGCACTAGAGGTGGTTGTGAGGCGGCGGTACATTCAGTGCGTACATTTTTAAGAATCTCTGATGCAGATGTTCTCGTGAAGATTGACCTAAGGAATGCTTTTAACTCTATCGATAGGGTAACCTTGCTGAAAGAAGTGGCTAACAATACCCCCGAAATTTATCATTACGTTTGGCAATGTTATAGTCAAAATACTAACTTGTTTTACGAAAACCATGTTATCGATTCTGCTGTTGGTGTTCAGCAGGGTGACCCTCTGGGTCCAGCACTTTTCAGTTTGGGAATTCAACCCATTATTTCAAATTTGAAATCCAAGCTAAATGTCTGGTACCTAGACGACGGTACACTGGGATGTAGAGCAGATGACGTCCTCAGCGATCTTACTCATATTTTTCGAAATTTTAAAAATATTGGCCTTGAACCAAATAGCAATAAATGTGAAATATTTTTTTCCAATAATTTATCTACTTCTCATAGAGACACTAATTCAAAATTTTTATCATATTTGTCCAGGAATAAAAACTGTCAGTACGGAATCACTATACCTGCTAGGTGCCCCGTTGTTTTTCGATAGTATTAAACCTGTTTTAAAAACAAAATTTGATCCGTTTTTAAACCACGTTGATAAATTGTATAAATTAAACCCCCAAATAGCTCTTACTATTTTAAAATATTGTCTTCTTGTACCTAGATTTACATACTTACTCCGCACGAGTCCAGTCTGGAAATGTTCTGATATTTTACAAGATATTGATAATAATCTTAAAATAGCTATAGAAAAATTCTAAATTTAACTTTAAATACAAAAGCCTGGACTCAAGCTACTTTATTTATAAAATTTGGTGGCATTGGTGTGAGAAATCTTTCTAGCGTTGCATTGCCTGCTTTCCTTGCTTCCGTGTAAAGTGTCAGTGACTTATGTAACATAATTTTCAATAATAAAGTAGACCTATGCTTTGCTACGGAGGCAGGGCAGACTAATGCTCTGTCCTGGTGAAAATATTCCACTGGATGTTAACCAACAAAAACAGTAGGATATTCCGTTGGTACAGAGCGTGCAGAAGGATTTGTTTCATAATTTCCATAGTGACCAAGATAAGGCACGCCTTCTAGCTGTTTCGACTAAGGAATCTAGTCACTGGTTACACGCTTAACCATCAAGTAATTTCGGCACATTACTTGATGGGGAAAGCTTGCGCATCTTCGTAGGAATCCGACTAGGAGCGGCGATATGTCAACCCCATCAGTGCCCCTGTGGCAGCAGCATCGACAAGTTTGGGCTCCACGGACTTTCATGTAAGAAAAGCGCTGATAGGTTTTCACGACACAGTTCTTTGAACGATGTCATCCAAAGGGCTCTTGTCTCTATAAATGTTCCCTCGGTTTTAGAGCCTTGTGGAATATTTATAGACGATGGCAGGAGAGCCGACGGTATGACATTGGTCCCTTGGGAGAGAGGTAAAGCCCTAGTGTGGGATGCTACTTGCATAGACACTCTGGCGGCCTCTCATCTCAGGGTTACCTCGTTTAGAGCCGGGGCGGCATCAGAGACAGCTGAACTGAGTAATTGGCTCAAATTTGAGTCTCTGAGAGATGACTACATATTGGTGCCATTTGCTATAGAGACTATCGGCCCGTGGGGTCCACGTGCGGTGAAGTTCATAAAGCAACACCATCCGCGGCTGGCCGTTGCTGCTGGCGATAACAGGGCTGGTTCTTTCCCCGCTCAAAGGCTAAGTATAGCCATTCAGCGGGGAAACGCAGCTAGCTTTCTTGGCACGATACCGCGGGGAGTAGGACTATATGATAATTAAATTTCTAGTTTTAGTTTTTTTTTATTATCATAGTTTTTAATATTGTAGATAAAAATAAGTATTATGTAAATTAGAAAATAATAAAGATTATATTTTCTGAGCCTCTGAACTTATACCCATATACTAGAATGACCACAATATCTGCTTCGGAGGTTATAGTTTTTGATTACTTGGATGTTGCTGCTGAAAAATATGGATATCATCATTATTAGTTGGCTGATTAATAGAAATCAATATTTAACTTATTGATTATATTATAGCACAACTTTTTTATATAAATTCATTGATTTCCTGGCTTGGAGGCCAGGGTAGGTTAGGCTAGTATAACATTGTTTCAGGAACCAGTTCTAATATGTAATAACATGTTACTAATACAAGACATTGTAACAATGTTTTTATTTAATATTAAATAAAGTAGACTATGACGATATTATGTAAATTTTGTTTAAGTATTTGAAGCAACCCAAATAACAATAAACACAATACATTACATCCAATAAAGCCGAACAATACCCATCTAGAGTACAAAGAACTGATAAAATGAATGGGGCTCCCGGCCATATACAGAAAGTAGACGTAACTGTTTTACGCAAAATCGAGTGCCGAGCCCAATTTGCATTTATTACCCTCACGTGCTTTTGTGTGCGGACCGTAGCCCAGGAACATTTACGAAAATCGTAGTATCGTTGTAAGTGACCTATTCTTGGTTCTTTACAGAAGTACTCAGGTGACCGTTTAGTAAATAAAAATTGGATTCGCGTGGAACTTACAAATAAGGCGACGCGATTTTGGAAACAGTTTACCTTTATTTCTTTTGAATGTGTTGCAATCTTATTTTACTTTTAACTTCCGATTATGTGATGGTTATTTCTACTTATAGATAATGATTATTTACTTATTTCCTTATAGCGAAACTAGAATTTTGATAACAATTTACTTCAAACTAGAAGTAACCGAAAAACCGAAATAAGCTAGCTTCGTGGTTACAGAATACACCCTCATACCCATTTAAACTTGGAACGTATCTCAAAATTGGATGTCCGTCACACTAACGCGCTAGTGGACGAGAATTACGTCACGGACCGAAAGCAACGCTGTCGCTTAGAATTGTTATTCTAGAGCAGTCGGGTGATCAAATATAATTTCTTCATCTCCTTTTAGTGCCTTTGCTCCTAATTGCAAAGCGTATAATGCCAGAAAAGTGACAATTTGTGTCACTTTACTTTTTCCTTTATGAAGTAAAATGTTTGTCTTAACTTTGCGTTATGAAAACATTTCTATTTGGTCGTTTTCGTTAAGCTTGGCTTTAAATATTAATGGACATTATTTTTTCTTGTAAAACCGTAAAGTAGCAATAAAAGTTATTACACAAATATCTTTCTGTTTTCCTTTTTAAACGAGGAATTAATTAAAAACTAATTTTAAACAAAAATATACCCAGATACCTTATGAATTTTATTGATATCAGTGACAAAATTTGAATTGAACGTATGAAATATAGGACATATTTAGATTGTATCCTACCTGTGATCTTCTTGTGTTATAAATGTTAAGTCTCACAGATTATCATCATATTTAAACTCTTCAATATCGTATAATATATACCTTTCATAAACTTAGGAGGATTGAACATTATACTACATTTAACAGACTATTTTCTACATATTACTTTAGGGTCTGTAATATACACTAACCTCCAGAAAATAGCACTTGTTTTTTGTAAATCAGCGCATAAATTTACAATGATTAACAATTTCATTGTTACCGGTACTGTTGGCTATAGATCTTTTTAAAATAATATCACTTTGCAAACCACTAATTAGCTCAAGTATTTACTGTTTATTCAAACATAAAATTTTCTTAGATTAATATACCTTTATATATCAAGTGCATTTGAGTGCTTATATTTTTTATACAATTTACAGCTTTATTGTTACTTAGGCGGGTCCCGTTAGCCGAGGACTAAGTTTTAAAATTACAAATACTTTACCCAATATTATATAAAGTAATCAAAAATAAATGTTTTTACACAAAAGATGTTTACAAATATGTTAAGTAACAAAGTAGGTGGACATTGGGGAGACATTTCTCCATTTTGCTTTTATTAAATGTCTGATGTAGTTTGTCACTGGCACAATAAAGACTCGTGGTCTGTACAGGTATGGAACGCGTTGTGGTAAGTGTGTGTTTTGTTATGAAACATAATCGAATATATAAAATATTTTTGTTTGTTCGTATTTTAGGCGCTGCCATACCGTTCAACATATTACGGTTTAACATTGTCAACTTATTGCTTGCACTTGCACGGAGGTTATTATAGGCATAGTACTCGTACAATTAACTACTGAAATATTTATTCAACTTCTGTAATCGTGATATCCAGATATCTACTGTACGAAGCCTGGGCAGAGAGCTAGTATTTAATAAAAATACAAAACGAATTAACAAATTGAAACTGAGGCTGGTAATCGCATTGTTTTTAAAGGAACAACCTTATCTTCATTGGTAGTTAATGTAACGTAATGTGATTTTTTAGGTTTATTTTACTATAAATATTTTTTATATTTAATTTATTGTAAATATAGTACGTAGTGGCAGTGACATAGAAAAAAATAAGCCTTCATTTCGTCTTAAAGAAACCTTAAGGGTGACTAAAACATAGTCATTATATTCTCTTTGTGGGTGACTAAAATAAAGACAAGAAATACCAGATAGTTTCTGATAGATAACAGTACACCATTTTTTATACGCCAGATGTCAAATTCCACTTGCCAAAAATGGTAATACCAGTAAATAGAATAATAAGAGAGGCGCATTTTTTTATGAGTAATCTGTTACAGGGTGATAATGAAGAAAATAACTAAGAGGCTTAGCAATCTCGATTATCTATTCTAATACTTTGTCAATAATGTGCTTTAATAAAAATTTAGCACTTTGTTACACACAGGGTTATAAAAGTATATGACGAATGTTGTGATGTTACTTGAGACACTTAAATTTTTCACAAAAGTCTTTCGAATGGGCGGAGTATAAATCATATTTTTATAAAAGAAAACATGTTATACGAAAACTAATATTTATATACATATAATATTAAAAATGCTGCCGCTGCTACTTACTATTATGTTAAAGTCAAAGAGATAAACGCTTTTCAGATGGTTTGTGTCTTTGGACTCTATAGTAAAGGGATATCATTATATTTTATTTTATTGTTCAACACTACAAAGGTCTTACATCTGTGGACAGCTTCTACACAGACGTCTTATTTTTAGCCGACTTCAAAAAAGGAGGATTTTCGTATTTTGGCTGTATGTTTTATTTGTTTTTGTTTTGTTATTGTTATTTATATTGTAAGAAAAATTGAGTTTGTGAAAATTCAGAACTAATTTTAAAGACTTTGTATTTTTAAGCGGTCTTTCAGAAATTGCATCCCTTAGGAAAATAACGGGGTGAAGTATTTTTAATATTGTTTAAACATGTGCAGATCGCTTTCACTGGAAATGAGGCATTCCATCTTAGTCCTGAGGCGTGACAACGCAACTGCATTTTGATTATTATTTGGGTATACATATAGATGTCAATGGCAACAGCATCCACACACAGTCAAGTTGACTGTATGCTCATTTGTTACGCTTATTTATAAAAAAAGAAAACTTAGCAGGCGGATGGGTAATCGAAGTACCGAACCTCTTCCACCTTTGATGCTGATTCTCGCCACAGCTCTTGCTTATTACTCCGCCAACAATCTGAGGCTATGTTATCTATCTTGCGAAACATGCGGGAAGAAATAATATAACGGGATTTATTTAACGCAGATTAGTTCCAGCAGTGGAAGGCATTTAGGCTTATGACGTAAAAGGAACAGCCTTACAGACGCAGCTAGAGCTGTTCGCAGGCCCTGTCTTATTTTTGAAAGGGTTATAAGTATGCTACGTTGCGCCAGTGCGTGTTGACAGACTTAACAGGCTTTTGAATATTTTGTTTTACATAATCTGTATGGTTTAAAATATAAGTAACATAAAGTTTCAGCTTATATACGTACCACAGCCGGGCACAGGTTAGGTTTAAGGACAAGGAAATGTTCGCCGCGCTGGCGCAGTGTATGTTAGGTTTTGTAATATGTTTTTTATGATTCCTTAATCAAGCAGGCATGCTATATTATTTTCCAAGAATGCAGAGCTTGTGATAAATCAGCGCTTAAAATTTCAATTAACAAATTCATTGGTGCCGGTGGAGATCGAACTCGACTTGCTCGCGTACTGTGAAATTTACGGCAAACACTAAGCCAAGAATTAATTATCAAGTGATTTTATATTTAGATTCCTTTTCTTGAAATACTACTCCAAGGGATACTCAAAATTCTGTAAACACTAGGAATAAGCAGAAGCTAGTGTGTGTCGTAACACGTGACAAAGATAAACTAGGAGATGGCAGCATTGTTTTCCTAATATCATCATCATCATCATTACAGCCCTTCACAAGTCCACTGCTGAACATTGGCCTCCCTCAAGTAATACCAAAAAGCACGCTCCTAAACCAGCTGAATCACTAGATGAAGTGACGACCTGTTAAGACATGCAGGAAGTCGATGCATGCAGATATCTTCCTAATAACAACGAGAAAATAAAAACTGCGGTTAACAACCCGCGAGCTAAGCGTGGCAACTATGGCAGATACTCTCTTATGAGACAAATTATGGGGAGGCCTAATTTAACAATGGACTTTGATAATTATGCTGTCATAAACACAAGCGACTTATAAGACATTTTACTAATACTTCAGTTTAGTTAGTCAAGCTCTTGAGTCTTTTATTTAATAAATTGAGCAGTGCCTCGATTTTTCAACTGTTTCCTCACCAAGAATACCCAACTAACATGAAAAAAGTTAAGATGAATTTGGTAAAACAACGGTGACACTTCCTCCCGATTAAAGTGCACCTCACGAACATTAGAGGGTTGCAAAATAACCTTGATCCGGTCGATCCGAGTCGAAAGCAAAAACTGCGACCAAAAAACTGGGCATTCTAAACTAGATGAAACGATACTTCACGACTGGACAGCTTTTACCTTTATATAAAGCTCAAGTCCGAACATACATGGAGTATTGTAATCATCTTTGCGATGGCTCAGCAAAATATCAACTCGCCGCACTCGACTTAGTGGAACGCAGAGTCAAGAGGCTTATCGGCGACAAAAAGCTGGTGGAAACTAAGCTTCACAGCTTAGCTCACCGCCGCCAAGTTGCTTGTCTGTCGGTATTCTACAGAATGTACTTCGGAGAGTGTGCTTATGAGCTTCATAAGCTAACACCACCTTCTCCATTCACCTATCGAAGTACCAGAAGGACTGCAGGTTACCATCCACGCTTGGTTGACATTCCGTTTATCAGAATTTAAAATCTTACCTTTTTTGATATTGATAACTTTCTTATGTGTTATCAGTTCTCTTTAGCTACTAGAAAACTTCAGCACATTCCTTAGGCATACTTAAAAATATATTAAGATATTTGGTAATGGACTCTTATAGTTGTACTTTTGCCAGTGTTAAGTAAAGCGAAGTTATTATTTATAATAATTTCTATAAGAACTCCTTCAAAATATGTTTATGCAACACATTGCAAAGTTTATGGGAGGTTTTGAAAGCAGCTTGATCCAGCAGACAGTTGATGACGATAGTGTTTCAAATCGCCTAAGCAGACACATCATCTTGAAGTTCATATCACAATCGGGCTTATTTCGTCGTTTCCACTAATAATTCATAGGTGTAGGCATTTGATATTTATTCTTACTTACATAAATTTCACAAGCACAAATATCCAGACGAGGAAAAATTATTTATAGGCCAAACAAATATTTTTTCCATGCAGAATTCGAGCTCGTAGTCCTCAGCACTCCAAATAATGGGCCACAAAGTCGTCCATTTGACACACAAACAGTGCACCAGGTTTACGTGTCAAAAACCACTTTAAGCCATTATTTAAACAATACAGGGGGTCAAGACACCGCCAAAACTCCCATTACAATGAAGTTGTTCACTATAGAAACTATTCAAATTGTAATATTTAAATTGATTGTTTTATTGTTTTAATAAACAATGGCTTATACTGGATCGGGAGACATTAAAAGCTCATTCTATTCCAACGGTACGTCGACGGTGGCAAATTAATGCAACCGCTCGCAGGCTTGAGCGAGCGTGTGGCAAATTACTACCTACACTTAATTTTATGGAAAATAAGCAAGTTTATGATTTGTTAATTGCAGTGCATTTACATTTTAGTAAAGATATGGTGTTAATGCACACAATAACAAAATCAAAAATGCCGAGGGTAAAATAGAGTACAGTTAGTGTTTCTTGCTATTATCACCCACTTAAAACTGATAAAACATTTTTTCGGTTTCTAGTGTCAATATATATGTACACAAAACAAAAGTTTAATGCTGTGTCATTTAAATTTCAATATACTTTTAACTAATATTTCAGTTAAAAAAACATTAATTTTTACACTTTTCTAACATAATAACGCCTCTATGAAATCTGTCAAATATTTCACTTCATTGTAAGTAACATCGTCCTGGTAGCAGAAAAAGTTGTGGATGTCATCATTAGTTATAACATTGATATAAGTACATATTATATTATTTATTTTTAACAAATAGTAAGTTCTTTAGGTGGATTTCACGTAAAGTTCATGTGTTCTTACACGGTGGAGCCAACCTTTCCGTTCTGAAGGCATAACATACTAACTCGTGGCTCTACCTCGAATGTAAACATACATACCGTTACCGTCATAACCTATTAAAGTCCACTGCTGAACATAAGCCTCCCCCATAGATTGCATCTTGGGGGGATATTTGCCATAATTGCCACGCTTGGCAAGGGGGTTGGCAACCGTAGTTTTATTTTCTTTATTTTTAGTCGTTATTAGGAATATGCTGCTGCCAATCTTCTGATTTATTACCTCTGTCGCCTCTTATAATACCCACGGGATTATATAGAGCAGTGGATATTCTTACACCGCCACTAACTAAATTTGTCGTTATAGACTTACATTCGCTCTTTACTGTGCTTAATTAACACCTTTGTCGACCCCGGCTTAAAGCTAGTGTTACCCAAAACGAAGCCTAAATAGATCAAAATTAAATGCATTCGTTCTTTGCGACATCATGCTTTACTACTTAGTAATAGGGGCCGTACTATCTCCTCAGAACAAATTAACAAATCTCCGAGCCTCTCGTCAAAGAGGGTGCATGTAAATTAATTACAACGGCGGAATTATTACAGAGACGTGCACAATGATGAAATTTGTTTTTGCAGAATTTATTTTTCATTAAAATATTCCATTTTCAGTTTTTTTATGAGTAAATTCGATCGATACCCATATCAGTAGCAGTTTTCGGAATAACAGGTTCTCAAAATATGCAGCGTAAATAAGATCATTTTATTGCTTAATTTGTATAAATTCTATGCATATGTCAATAAAATTACTGTAGGTAGTTACATTTCGTGAACAGTCAAATATTACTGACGATTCCTTCTACCACCAGTCACCAAAGATACAGCACTAAGCAGTAAAATGTACTGAGGCGTGATGTATTAAAATAAATTTTGCGCATGAGCTAAGAGAGTGTGGGGTAAACTCAAACGACACGTCCGAAGTCTACAAAGCCCAAGCGCAGAATGTCTTCAGTCTGTAATCAATCTAATGAATCAATGGGGGACCGATTATGTTCCTGCGCTACCCGTGTATGTTGAGGATATCCGGGAGAGGACTATAATATAGCACAGAATATAGCACAGAGGGATAGTGGAGTCGCCGCAGAATCAAATCAGGTGAATCGTCAATGTAAGGGTGACGTCGCTTATGCGACGCCAGTTACGATGCCCAATGCCGTACTCTATCGCCAAAGCATAGGTCACCGCAATAGGTTGTAGGTCACGATCCCCTAGTCGCCGTGTATCGCTAATAGGGATAGAGGTAGGTCGCTCACCCTGAGAGGAAAAGATAGGCGTAAACAACAGCTTAGATTTAAGATATTATTGATGTAAATAAGATCTATGTAGTAAGCCTTTAATAAGATCTATGTAGTTATTTAAGTTTAAGTCATGTAAGTCCTATGATTGTCTAGTATGTAAGTTAATTGATATTTTTATTGTTGTTTACTAAAAGAAAACAAGTGAAAACAAAAACACTAAATTACCTACAAGAGATATGGCAAGGTTGAGAAATTTTCTACGTGGTGAGGCTAAGGAAGCAGTATCGGCACTGCTATTTACCGCTAGGTATCCAGCGGATATTATGCGGACACTGACGCAGTGTTTAAGTAGCTCTTACTAGGGAAGCGCCCGTTAAAAACGAAACACCGCCGTCGAAACTAATAGTAGTCACACGCCGCGTAGAGGATAGGCCCTGCGACGTAAGAACATTCACCACACAAGAGAACAGTGAAAGTGTTAAGTGTTTGTGTTATGGTGATGAACATGTGATAAACAAGTGTAGAAAGCTGGTGCAGATAGACGTGGATAGCTGGTGGAAGTGGGTAAAGGAATAGGGAGTGTGCTTCAAGTGTCTAAGCAGCAAGCACTGGCGCCTGAGGTGCAAGGCCAAGAAATGCGCCGTCGACGGCTGAACCGCCCCTCACCACGCGTTACTTCACGCCTCAGATACCGGAAGTATCTGTAAATCCAGGTGTAACAGTGCTCGTTGCGTCTTATACGGCTAAAAGTGAGACGGTGTTGTTAAAAGTATGTCCTATTATAGTGCGCGGTTCGCCTGGTAAGGAGATAGAGACCTATGCGCTCCTCGATAAAGGATCCACAATATCGGTGATAGAAGACGAATTAGCCCGTAAATTAGGTGCGGAAGGACCGACGAAGCCACCGAAAATCTGAGGCGTATCGAATAGCCAACGTGAAGCTAATAGTCACGTAGTGAAAATATGGATATGTGTTAAAACGAGAAACGATACGTACGCAGTCTGTCGGTAAGGAGTGTCTACGGTTGAAACATTTACGTGGCTTACCGAGTAAAGCGTTTTAGAACAACGCGAAACCGAAAGTGTTAGTCATAATGCATAATTTACGAATAGGACGGCGTAAGCAACTCATTGCCTCACGTTAATAGGATGGGTCTTACAAGGAACCGCGCCGCGAGTAATATGTAAGCAAGATAGTGAAACAGTGCTATATCGAACGTTAACGGGCAGACAGAGAGCGACTTCAAGATGTTCGCCAGTCCAGATGAGGAGCTGACAGATCTTCTCAAGAAGCAGTATGAGATTGACTCCTTAGGTATCTCGCTAAAGAGCAGACGGAGGCGGGAAGATGAGCACGCTGTCGACATAGTCCAGCGCACTGTCAAGATGGTCGCCGAGCAGTACCAAGTCGGACTGCCATGGAGGGAGGCAGGGCAGACATGGCAAATGCTCTGTCCTGGTAAAAATATTCCACTGGATGTTAACCAACAAAAACAGTGGGATATTCCGTTGGTACAGAGCGTGCAGAAGTATTTGTTTCATAATTTCCATAGTGACCAAGATAAGGCACGCCTTCTAGCTGTTTCGACTAAGGAATCTAGTCACTGGTTACACGCTTTACCATCAAGTACTTTCGGCACATTACTTGATGGGGAAAGCTTGCGCATCGTCGTAGGAATCCGACTAGGAGCGGCGATATGTCAAACCCATCAGTGCCACTGTGGCAGCAGCGTCGACAAGTTTAGGCTCCACGGACTTTCATGTAAGAAAAGCGTTGATAGGTTTTCACGACACAGTTCTTTGAACGATGTCATCCGAAGGGCTCTTGTCTCTATAAATGTTCCCTCGCTTTTAGAGCCTTGTGGAATATTTATAGACGATGCCAGGAGAGCCGACGGTATGACATTGGTCCCTTGGGAGAGAGGTAAAGCCCTACGGTGGGATGCTACTTGCGTAGACACTCTGGCGGCCTCTCATCTCAGAGTTACCTCGTTTAGAGCCGGGGCGGCATCACAGGCAGCTGAACTGAGTAAGTGGCGCAAATTTGAGTCTCTGAGAGATGACTACATATTGGTGCCATTTGCTATGGAGACTATCGGCCCGTGGGGTCCACGTGCGGTGAAGTTCATAAAGGAACTCCATCCGCGGCTGGTCGTTGCTGCTGGTGATAAGAGGGCTGGTTCTTTTCTCGCTCAAAGGCTAAGTATAGCCATTCAGCGGGGAAACGCAGCCAGCGTTCTTGGCACGATACCGCGGGGAGTAGGACTATATGATAATTAAGTTTTTAGTTTTAGATTTTATTTATTATCATAGTTTTTAATATTGTAGATAAAAATAAGTATTATGTAAATTAGAAAATAATAAAGATTATATTTTCAGAGCCTCTGAACTTATACCCATATACTAGAATGGCTACAATATCTGCTTCGGAGGTTACAGTTTCTGATTATTTGGATGTTGCTGCTGAAAAATATCGATATCATCATTATTAGTTGGCTGATTAATAGAAATCAATATTTAACTTATTGATTATATTAAAGCACAACTTTTTTTATATAAATTCATTGATTTCCTGGCTTGGAGGCCAGGGTAGGTTAGGCTAGTATAACAGTGTTTCAGGAACCAGTTCTAATATGTAATAACATGTTACTAATACAAGATATTGTAACAATGTTTTTATTTAATATTAAATAAAGTAGACAATGACGAGATTATGTTAATTTTGTTGAAGTATTTGAAGCAACCCAAATAACAATAAACGCAATACATTTCATACAATAAAGCCGAACAATACCCATCTAGAGTACAAAGAACTGATAAAATGAATGGGGCTCCCGGCCATATACTGAAAGTAGACGTAACTGTTTTACGCAAAATCGAGTGCCGAGGCCAATTTGCATTTATTACCCTCACGTGCTTTTGTGTGCGGACCGTAGCCCAGGTACATTTACGAAAATCGTAGTATCGTTGTAAGTGACCTATTCTTGGTTATTTACAGAAGTACTCAGGTGACCATTTAGTAAATAAAAATTGGATTCGCGTGGAACTTACAAATAAGGGGACGCGATTTTGGAAACAGTTTACCTTTATTTCTTTTGAATCTGTTGCAATATTATTTTACATTTAACTTCCGATTATGTGGTCGTTATTTCTACTTATACATAATGATTATTTACTAATTTCCTTATAGCGAAACTAGAATTTTGATAACAATTTACTTCAAACTAGAAGTAACCGAAAAACCGAAATAAGCTAGCTTCGTGGTTACAGAATACACCCTCATACCCATTTAAACTTGGAACGTATCTCAAAATTGGATGTCCGTCACACTAACGCGCTAGTGGACGAGAATTACGTCACGGACCGAAAGCAACGCTGTCGCTTAGAATTGTTATTCTAGAGCAGTCGGGTGATCAAATATAATTTCTTCATCTCCTTTTAGTGCCTTTGCTCCTAATTGCAAAGCGTATAATGCCAGAAAAGTGACAATTTGTGTCACTTTACTTTCTCCTTTATGAAGTAAAATGTTTGTCTTAACTTTGCGTTATGAAAAACATTTCTATTCGGTCGTTTTCGTTAAGCTTGGCTTTAAATATTAATGGACATTATTTTTTCTTGTAAAACCGTATAGTAGCAATAAAAGTTATTACACAAATACCTTTATGTTTTCCTTTTTAAACGAGGAATAAGTTAAAAACTAATTTTAAACAAAAATATACACAGATACCTTTTGAATTTAATTGATATCAGTGACAAAATTTGAATTGAACGTATGAAATATAGGATATATTTAAATTGTATCTTACCTGTGATCTTCTTGTGTTATAAATGTTAAGTCTCACAAATTATCATCATATTTAAACTCTTCAATATCATATAATATAGACCTTTCCTATATTTAGGAGGATTGAACGTTATACTACATTTAACAGACTATTTTCTACATACGAGACCTCGTATTACCTCAGAGTCTGTAATATATACTAACCTCCAGAAAATAGCACTTGGTTTTTGTAAATAAGCGCATAAATTTTCAATGATTAACAATTTCATTGTTACCGGTACTGTTGGCTATAGAACTTTTTAAAATAATATTACTTTGCAATCCAGTAATTAGCTCAAGTATTTACTGTTTATTCAAACATAAAATTTTCTTAGATTAATATACCTTTATATATCAAGTGCATTTGAATGCTTATATTTTTTATACAATTTACAGCTTTATTGTTACTTAGGCGGGTCCCGTTAGCCGAGGACTAAGTTTTAAAATTACAAATACTTTACCCAATATTATATAAAGAAGTCAAAAATATTTTTTTTTACACCAAAGATGTTTACAAATATGTTGAGTAACAAAGTAGGTGGACATTGGGGAGACATTTCTCCATTTTGCTTTTATTAAATGTCTGATGTAGTTTGTCACTGGCACAATAAAGACTCGTGGTCTGTACAGGTATGGAACGCGTTGTGGTAAGTGTGTGTTTTGTTATAAAACATAATCCAATATGTAACATATTTTTGTTTGTTCGTATTTTAGGCGCTGCCATACCGTTCAACATATTACGGTTTAACATTGTCAACTTATTGCTTGCACTTGCACGCAGGTTATTATAGGCATAGTATAATTAACTTACAGGAGGTGGTACGCGTATTCTACTGAAATATTTATTCAAATTCTGTAATCATGATATCCAGATATCTCCTGTACGAAGCCTGGGCAAATAGCTAGTATTTAATGAACATACAAAACGAATTAACAAATTGAAACTGAGGCTGGTAATCGCATTGTTTTTAAAGGAACAACCTTATCTTTATTGGTAGTTAATGTAACGTAATGTGATTTTTTAGGTTTATTTTACTATAAATATTTTTTATATTTAATTTATTGTAAATATAGTACGTAGTGGCGGCGACATAGAAAATAATAAGTCTTAATTTCGTCTTTAAAGAAACCTTAAGGGTGACTAAAACATAGTGATTATATTCTCTTTGTGGGTGACTAAGACAAAGACAAGAAATACCAGATAGTTTCTGATAGCTAGCAGTACACCATTTTTTATACTCCAGATGTCCACTTCACCACTTGCTAAAAATGGTAATACCAGTAAATAGAATAATAAGAGACGCGCATTTTTTATGAGTAATCTGTTACATGGTGATAATGAAGATAATAACGAAGAGGCTTAGCAATCTCGATTATCTATTTTAATA
This sequence comes from Parnassius mnemosyne, assembly GCA_963668995.1. Lineage (NCBI taxonomy): Eukaryota > Metazoa > Arthropoda > Insecta > Lepidoptera > Papilionidae > Parnassius > Parnassius mnemosyne. The sequence continues at coordinate 8,849,711 of CAVLGL010000057.1, forward strand.
CTTTGTCAATAATGTGCTTTAATAAAAATGAAGCACTTTGTTACACACATGGTTATAAAAGTATATGACGAATGTTGTGATGTTACTTAAGACACTTAAATTTTTCACAAAAGTCTTTCGAATGGGCGGAGTATAAATCATATTTTTATAAAAGAAAACATGTTATACGAAAATTAATATTTATATACATATAATATTAAAAATGCTGCCGCTGCTACTTACTATTATGTTAAAGTCAAAGAGATAAACGCTTTTCAGATGGTTTGTGTCTTTGGACTCTATAGTAAAGGGATATCATTACATTTTATTTTATTGTTCAACACTACAAAGGTCTTATATCTGTCGACAGCTTCTACACAGGCGTCTTATTTTTAGCCGACTTCAAAAAAGGAAGAGGTTCGTATTTCGGCTGTATGTTTTATTTGTTTTTGTTTTGTTATTGTTATTTATATTGTAAGAAAAATTGAGTTTGTGACAATTCAGAACTAATTTTAAAGACTTTTTATTTTTAAGCGGTCCTTCAGAAATTGCATCCCTTAGGAAAATAACGGGGTGAAGTATTTTTAATATTGTTTAAACATATGCAGACCGTTTTCACTGGAAATGAATGCCCCATCTTAGTCCTGAGGCATGACAACGCAACTGCATTTTGATTATTATTTGGGTATACATGTAGATGTCAATGGCAACAGCATCCACACACAGTCAAGTTGACTGTATGCTCATTTGTTACGCTTATTTATAAAAAAAGTAAACTTACCAGGTGGATGGGTAACCGAAGTACCGGACCTATCCCACCATTGATGCTGATTGTCGCCAGAGCTCTTGCTTATTACTCCGCCAACAATCTGAGGCTATGTTATCTATCTTGCGAAACATGCGGGAAGAAAATTATTTCTTATATAATAAATCCCGTATATTTAATATTAAATAAATCCCGTTATACTAATAACGGGATTTATTTAACGCAGCTTAGTTTCAGCAGTGGAAGGAATTTAGGCTTATGACGTAAAAGGAACAGCTTTACAGACGCAGCTAGAGCTATTCGCAGGCCCTGTCTTATTTTTGAAAGGGCTATTGAGCAGTAAGTATGCTACGTTGCGCCAGTGCGTGTTGACAGACTTAACAGGCTTTTGAATATTTTGTTTTACATAATCTGTATGGTTTAAAATATAAGTAACTTAAAGTTTCAGCTTATATACGTACCACAGCCGGGCACAGGTTAGGTTTAAGGACAAGGAAATGTTCGCCGCGCAGGCGCAGTATGTGTTAGGTTTTGAAATATATTTTTTATAATTCCTTAATCAAGCAGGCATGCTATATTTTTTTCCAAGAATGCAGAGCTTGTGATAAATCAGCGCTTAAAATTTCAATTAATAAATTCATTGGTGCCGGTGAAGATCGAACTCGACTTGCTCGCGTACTGTGAAATTTACGGCAGAAACTAAGCCAAGAATTAATTATCAAGTGATTTTATATTTAGATTCCTTTTCTTGAAATACTACTCCAAGGGATACTCAAAATTCTGTAAATACTAAGAATAAGCATAAGCTGGTGTGTGTCGTAACACGTGTCAAAGATAAACCAGGAGATGGCAGCATCGTTTTCCTAATATCATCATCATCATCATCATTACAGCCCTTCACAAGTCCACTGCTGAACATTGGCCTCCCTCAAGTAATACCACAAAGCACGCTCCTAAACCACCTGAATCACTAGATGGAGTGACGACCTGTTAAGACATGCAGGAAGTCGATGCATGCAGATATCTTCCTAATAACAACGATAAAATAAAAACTGCGGTTAGCAACCCGCGAGCTAAGCGTGGCAACTATGGCAGATACTCTCTTATGAGACAAATTATGGGGAGGCCTAATTTAACAATGGACTTTGATAATTATGCTGTCATAAACACAAGCGATTTATATGACATTTTACTAATACTTCAGTTTAGTTAGTCAAGCTATTGAGTCTTTTATTTAATAAATTGAGCAGTGCCTCGATTTTCAACTGTTTCCTCACCAAGAACACCCAACTAACATGAAAAAAAGTTAAGATGAATTTGGTAAAACAACGGCGACACTTCCTCCCGCTTAAAGTGCACCTCACGAACATTAGAGGGTTGCAAACTAACCTTGATCCGGTCGATCCGAGTCGAAAGCACAAACTGCGGCCAAAAAACTGGGCATTCTAAACAAGATGAAACGATACTTCACGACTGGACAGCTTTTAACTTTATATAAAGCTCAAGTCCGAACTTACATGGAGTATTGTAATCATCTTTGCGATGGCTCAGCAAAATATCAACTCGCCGCACTTGACTTAGTGGAACGCAGAGTTAAGAGGCTTATCGGCGACAAAAAGCTGGTGGAAACTAAGCTTCACAGCTTAGCTCACCGCCGCCAAGTTGCTTGTCTGTCGGTATTCTACAGAATGTACTTCGGAGAGTATGCTTATGAGCTTCATGAGCTAAGACCACATTCTCCATTCACCTATCGAAGTACCAGAAGGACTGCAGGTTACGATCCACACTTGGTTGACATTCCGTTTATTCGAATTTAAAATCTTACCTTTTTTGATATTGATAACTTTCTTATGTGTTATCAGTTCTCTTTGGCCACTACACAACTTTAGCACATTCCTTAGGCATACCTAAAAATATATTAAGTTATTTGGTAATGGACTCTTATAGTTGTACTTTTCAGTGTTAAGTAAAGCGAAGTTATTATTTATAATAATTTCTATAAGAACTCCTTCAAAATATGTTTATGCAACACATTGCGAAGTAAATGGAAGGTTATGAAAGCAGCTTGATCCAGCAGACAGTTGATGACGATAGTGTTTCAAATCGCCTAAGCAGACAATCGGGTTTATTTCGTCGTTTCCACTAATAATTCATAGGTGTATACATTTGATATTTTTTCTTACTTACACATATTTCACAAGTACAAATATCCAGACGAGGAAAAATTATTTATAGGTCAAACTAATATTTGTTCCATGCAGGATTCGAGCTCGTAGTCCTCAGCACTCCAAATAATGGCAAATTCGTCCATTTGACACACAAAAAGTGAACCAGGTTTACGTGTCAAAAACCACTTTAAGCCATTATTTAAACAATACAGGGGGTCAAGACCCCGCCAAAACTCCCATTACAATGAAGTTGTTCACTTCAGAAACTATTCTAATTGTAATATTTAAATTGATTGTCTTTATTGTTGTAATAAACAATGGCTTATACTGGATCGGGAGACATTAAAACCTCGTTCTATTCCAACGGTACGTCGACGGTGGCAAATTAATGCAACCGCTCGCAGGCTTGAGCGAGCGTGTGGCAAATTACTACCTACACTTAATTTTATGGAAAATAAGCAAGTTTATGATTTGTTAATTGCAGTGCATTTACATTTTACTAACTAGAGTACAGTTAGTGTTTCTTGCTATTATCAACCACTTAAAAACTGATAAAACATTTTTCCGGTTTCTACTGTTTATGTATATACACAAAACAATGATTTAATGCCGTATTATTTAAATTTCAACATACTTTTAACTAATATTTCAGTTAAAAACATTAATCTTTACACTTAACCCCTCTATGAGATCTGTCAAATATTTCACTTCATTGTAAGTAACATCGCCCTGGTAGCAGAAAAAGTTGTGGATGCCATCATTAATTATAAAATTGATATAAGTACATATTATATTATTTATTTTTAACAAATAGTAAGTTCTTTAGGTGGATTTCACGTAAAGTTCATGTGTTCTTACCCGGTAGAGCCAACCTTTCCGTTGTGCAGGCATAACATACTAACTCGTGGCTCTACCACGAATTTAAACATACATACCGTTACCGTTACAGCCTATTAAAATCCAATGCTAAACATAAGCCCCCCCCCCCCATAGATTGCCTCTTGGGGGGGATACTTGCCATAATTGCCACGCTTGGCAAGGAGGTTAGCAACCGTAGTTATATTTTTTATTTTTAGTCGTTATTAGGAATATGCTGCTTGCTGTCTGTATGCCAATCTCCTGATTTGTTCCCTCTATCGCCTCTTACAATACCCACAGGATTATATAGGGCAGTGGATATTCCTACATAAGTCGTCATAGACTAACATTCGCTCTTTACTGTGCTTAATTAACACCTGTTTTTAACAGTGGTAGAGCCATGCGGCAGCTTTTGCTGTCGCACGGATGGGCCGGCTCGAACCGGGGTGGTACCACGACCTCACAGAAAACCAGCGTGAAGTAGAGGTTTGCCTCTCCGTTTCGCTTGGTGAGTGCAGGTGGCCGGAAGCCCTTTTAACTGGTAATGAGGCATTCCATCTTAGTCCTCACGGGTGACAACGCATCTACATTTTGATTTGTAATAGAGGATAGATGTAGATGTCTATGGGCCGCAGCAACCACTTACCATCAGGTGGACTGTGTGCTCGTTTGTCACTCTTCTCCTATAAAAACAAAACCTTTGTCGACCCCGGCTCAAAGCAAGTATTCGCCAAAACGAAGCCTAAATCGAACAAAATTAAATTCATTCGTGCTTTGCGACATCATGCTTTACTACTTAGTAATAGGGGCCGTTTGATCTCCTCAGAACAAATTAATAAATCTCCGAACCCCTCGTCAAAGAGGGTGCATGTAAATAAATTATTAGTTTAGAAAACTGGTGCAGAAAGACGTGGATAACTGTTGGAAGTGGGTAAAGGAAGAGGGAGTGTGCTTCAAGTGTTGGCGCAACAGCAAGCATTGGTGCCTGAGGTGCAAGGCCAAGAAATGCGGCGTCGCCGGCTGCACCGCTCCTCACCACGCGTTACTTCACGCCTCAGATACGGGAAGTATCTGCAATTCAAGGTGCAAGAGTGCTAGTTGCGTCTTATACGGCTAAAAGTGAGACGGTGTTGTTAAAAATGTGTCCTTTTATAGTGCGCGAAACGTGTGGTAAGGAGATAGAGACCTACTCACTCCTCGATAAAGGATCCACTATCTCGGTGATAGATGACGAATGAGCCCGCGAATTAGCTGCGGAAGGACCGACAAAGCCACTTAAAATCTGAGGTGTATCAAAAAGCCTACGTGAGGCTTATAGTCACGAAGTGAAAATAAGAATACGTGATAAAACGAGAAGCGATACGTACGTAGTTGGTGCTCGAAGATAAGTTATTAGACAGTAGGTTCGCAGTTTGTCAGTAAGGAGTGTCTACGGTTGAAATATTTACGTGACTTACCGAGTGAAGTGTGTTAAAACGACGCGAAACCGAAAGTGTTAGTCATAACGCGTAATTTACGAATAAGATGGCGTTAGTAACCCATTGCCACTAGGACGTTATTAGGTTGGGTCTTACAAGGAACCGCGCCGCGAGTAATATGTAAGCAAGAAAGTGAGACGGTGCTACATATATCGAATGTTAACGGGCGGACAGTCGCCAGTCCAGATGAGGAGCTCACAGATCTTCTCAAGAGGCAGTATGAGATTGACTACATAGGTATCTCGCTAAAGAGCAGACCGAGGCGGGAAGATAATCACGCTGTCGACATATTCCAGCGCACTGTCAAGGAGGTCGCTGAGCAGTACCAGGTTGGCCTGCCATGGAAGCCACCTAGTCACGACATGGCAGCACGAAGACTCCGAACTGTCGAACGAAGGAAGGATGGGTCACCGGAGTATAGAGATGCGTGCTATGCTCACACGGTGTGAGTAATAGAGAATCGACCTCACGATAATAGGGAACGTGTTTATCGCGACGGTACGGATATGGCAACGTTATTAGCGGCCAACGCGAAAGTCGCCCTGAGTAAGACTAAGAGTATACCGTGATTAGAGTTGCAGGAGAACTTGATAGGTGCGCGACTCGCGGTACTCGTACATGACAAACATAGAGAAGCGAATGGCCACAGCAACAGAAGAGAAGGCAGGAGAGGACAACATAGAAGAAATTTTAGCGCACGACAGCGAGATCAAGGACGCACCACACCTGCCAGGTATAGGAAGATTCTCTCCTTACGAAAAGCTGATCAAGGCCATAGCCAGGGTTATACAGTTTGTCGACACCATGCGAGGACGGGCTCGAGAATTAACCCTACAGCACATCCAGAAAGCGGAGCGGCTATGGATAGAAAGTCAACAGTCGGCTCAATCAAAACAGGAATTTGGTCAACGGCAGCGCAGCTAACGTGGACGACGAAATGAAGCGACCAGTCATCTTTGATGCTTGACCTCGATTTGTTAAGCTGCTCATAGAGATAGCACACCAGGACGCAAGCCAAGCCAACACAGAGAGAGTGGTCAAGGATATGCGTTTGAAGTTCCACATCAAGAAATCAGACATACTACGGAAAGAAATCAAAGAAAATGACCTCGTCATGATCGGGGACGCCAAACTTCCCAGGAATATATGACCGCGAGGAATCGTCACCAGAACAGTAGGCGTGGTGCGGGACGTCGAGTTCAGAATGCAATCCTGAGAAGACCGGTAAGGAAGATCGCGGTCCTCCCGAAGGAAGAATAGGCTCGAGGACTACGCCGGAGGATGTTACGGATCCGCCGCCCCGTCACCCCCTTATCCCGGACGTCACGTGATGCACGCGTCCAATGAGCACACAGCAACGCCGCGTGGGAACACAGCAATGGAGAAACCCCTGCCGCGTAAATGTAAGAAGGACATCGGGCCGCTGAGAGACATTCGAATCCCAAGCGGCATTATAAGAAGAATCTCAAGAAATTAAGACTCAATAAATCTCCCTCTAGTGTATCCCCTTTTAGTATTATCATCATGATCATTACAGCCCATCACAAGTCCACTGCTGAACATTGACCTCCTCCAAGGAATACCACAATGCACGGTCCTGAGCCACCTGCATCCATCGACTTCCCGCATGTCTTACCAGGTCGTCACTCCATCTAGTGAGGGGACGCCCTACACGTTGCCTACCAGTACGAGGCTGTCACTCGAGAATCTTTGGCTGGCCCATTGCCACTTGAGCTTACTAATCCGTTGGACTATGTCGGTCGCTCTGGTTCTACTGCGGATATCCTCATTTCTAAGTTTATCACGCAGAGAAACCCCAAGCATAGCCCTCTCTATAGCTCACTGAGCGAACTTGAGCGTCTTCATACGGCCAGCAGTGAAGGACCACGTCTCAGATCCATAAGTCATCATTGGCAACACGCACTGCTTGTACAATCTCGTTTTCAGGATTTGAGGTATACCTGACGAGAAGATGTGTCGTAATTTCTTGAACGCGGGTAGGGTTTAGTCCGTTGCCGAGTTAAATTTGTCGATTGATCTCTTGGTTGAAGTTGAAATTACCTAATTGAACTTTTTGTCCCAGCTAAACCTATTCGTCAATAACTTCGAGCTTAGTGCTCCCAACAACTACCGGCATAGGTGTGACATGGACATTAAACATGATCTCTGTTTTGTTATAGATAAATATTAAGAGAGCATTGACCATTTAACATTATACATCGTGATGATAACGAACAAATATTTCGAGGTCAGGCCGTTAAACAACGTTGTAAAACTATTTCAAGCACTGAACTTCCAAAGACTTTCTATATTTTATAGTCGTTCGGGATTCAGGAATTTGAAACGTACGCAGAAAATTTATGTTACAATATAATAGGAGTTCTATAATTATGGGGGAAGGGTGGGGGGGGGGGGGAGCAAACTCGGTAAACTTAATGTAAGATGTAACAAAAAGAAATGATATAGTATTTTTACAGACTATAATGAAAAAGTAGAAGTTTTCAAACAGTTATTTCATATGCAGCTTGCTCTGATGGCGGCAACTATGACAAATATCCACCATATTAGGCAATATATGGCGGATGCATACGTCAAGTAATTGACTTTGAGAGGCTGTTATGATGATAAGATGATGTTGATGGAGATGTAGATGGTGATTATGATTATGAAAATGAATGCTTGGATTTAAAAAAAATATGATTAATCGTGTGGTGTTACTGTAGATCCACTAATTAAAAAACAAGCATAGTCAAATAAAATTGTAAACAGCATAACTTACGAAATATCTATCGTAACTAAACTACTTTGACAAAGCCGACCTTTTAGGCTCCCTTTTTGCGTCCAACTCGACTCTTGATGACGGGGGGAAAACACCGCCGACCATCCTGCCGTGTGAGTGCTCCATGCCGGATGTGCTGTTCTCACAGCGCTCGGTTCACAAAGCACTCCTCTCCCTGGACTTCCAGGAGTCGAGTGGGCCTAACGGAATCCCCCCAATTGTGCTGAGGACATGTGCTCCGGAGTCGGCAACGGTCCTACCGTGTCTTTTCCGGTACTCCTACTCCCAAGGCGTAGTCCCGAATTCATGGAAGACAGCTTTTATCCACCCGATCCCTAAAAAAGGCGACCGCTCAGACCCGTCCAACTATAGTCCTATCGCGATCACCTCCTTGTTCTCGAAAATAATGGAATCAATTATTAACTGCCAGCTCATGCGGTACCTTGAGGATCACCAGCTGATTAGTGACCACCTCGGTTACGGTTACGGTTTTCGTTGGGGTCGATCAGCTGGTGATCTTCTGGTCTACCTGACCCATAGATGGGCAGAGGCAGTAGAGTCCAAGGGGGAGGCGTTGGCCGTTAGTTTGGACATTGCGAAGGCCTTCGTTCGGGTTTGGCACAAAGCGCTTCTTTCGAAGCTCCCTTCCTATGGGCTTCCCGAGAAATTGTGCGATTGGATCACCAGCTTCCTTGCAGATCGGAGCATTAAGGTCGTTGTAGACGGTGCATGCTCCGACTACAAGCCTATTAACGCTGGTGTCCACAAGGCTGTGTGCTATCACCAACGCTGTTTCTTCTGCATATAGAGAGATAAATTTTTGTATTTAATATAATATATAAGAAAAATTCTGGTGTTTTTATTTTCAAACATACATTCAGCCTAAGAAATTCCACTGCTAAGTAAAGATTGACTCATAACGGGGAAATTTGCCTTAGTTGCAACGATTGGCTTGCGAGTGGGCACTTGTAATTTTCTATTTTCAAATAGTTATTAGAAAGACGTTGGTACTGATTTTCTGGTTTGTTTCCTTGTATCGCCTTTGACGGTACCCACGGGGCGATATGGCGTGGTGGATATTCTTATATTGCCTGTAGTGGCGTAAGGCGGACAATTTATTATTTAATAATTATATATCTCTACTTAACTAGATTAGAATAGAATAAAATAGAATAGAATTGAACAGAATAAAATACAATATTTTCTATTTAATCAAATTGAAAAGGACTAAGAAGGAATGCCTCTTTTCCAGTAAAAAGGGTCGCCGTGACTGTGATGTTCTATCCGCTTGTCAAGCACGACGATTAAGAAAATCCTCTACATCCGTCCAGCGATGGACTTCTACGAGCCAATAAAAAAAGTTCCCAGGATAGCATAATTACCGTGAGAATATGAGTTCCAATATCCTTAATCCACCAGTCCAGCGCGGTAAATTCTTAATCGAAGAATAAGCGACGGTAGCCTAAGTGTGCGAACCGCGAATTAAAAGGTCTTGGATATCAATCCGCCATTCGACTACTTTCGTGAACCACTCCTAACACAAGCATTTTAAGCTTACCCAGAGTGGTTACAAGAAATTTTAATGAGTTTAATAAGTCAATAGCATTACTAGTATTTAAAAAACAAAACTTCCATCCACTTACCATCAAGTACTTCCATATAGTTTGTCACTTCGTAACGTTGTTCAATAATGTAAAGTAGCAATGGGCCGGCCATATAGCCTCGTACCAGTAGAGGAAGTGTAGATCGGCCACCCACTAAATGAAGATGACCTGATAAAACATGCAGGTCGATGGATCTAGGTAGCTCAGATCGGGTTTTGTGACATTACTTGAATGAGGCCTATGTTCACTAGAGGACTTGTGAGGGGCAGTAATGATGTGTTTTATTTTTCTCTATAACTAGTAAGTGAAGACGATAACAGTTCGTTTCAACTTAAAATAACAAAAATTGCGTGAGAATTTCAAATAAAATTTTAGTTTTAAATGGTAGAATGATTTATTCGACCTTAAATTTAATGCTCTGATCTGCATGACTGATAGCAGCTATATCTAGGTTGACATTTAAAATTTTTGATTAATTACATTGTTCAGATACTTGAGTACGATTAAAAAGTTAATTAATACAATCTCTGTCACTCTAAACTATACTGTAAAAATATCATTACGATATATTTTAAGTTTGCTTTAATGTTGTATAAGCCGTGTCGAATGTTGAAACTCTACCGAGAATCTACTGCTGCCTTCCGCTATATCGATATCGGCTATAAATTTCGCCCTTAAACGAACATGTCTCAACCATGATCGGATGCTATACATCTCGGTTCCGAAGTGCTTGTCCGAGCATGAATTCGTTTTAGATACCGTAGTGTAATCACGTATCACGTATTCTAAAGTAAATCAGTGCGCAATTAATGTTGTTATTTTACTTATAAATGCAAGTTTACGTTTTTGAATGTTAAATGAAACAAATTTTGCGGATTTTATTGTCTTTAATTTCACTTATTTTACATCTTTTAATTCTTGACTTTTTCGGTGTTTTGTATCACACATGGTTAAGGGGTCGATTCTAAACCCGGTCTAACTTTAACTTTTAAATATAATACGTTAAGGTAATTAAATATTAATACGTGAAGGGAAAACTTTGCACCCCTTTTTAAGCATATTGCACACGCGACTTAGTATGAGACTTGGCACAGTTAAAGCTTATATGGAACAGGAGAAGTGCAGAAAGCTATAATTTGTACATAATACTCGTATGTATAACAAATGCATAAAATTAAATATAATCTAATTTCTCATTAATATGCTATTTTATTTTAATATTCAATTAGAGCGTGGTCTTTTTGCGGTTGAGGCGAACTATTTATGCAGCAACCACAATACAATTGCAACCTAGTGTCACCTTTTGCCGTAGAGAGGCTCAACGTGAATGAATGACAATAATCCACATACGCAATTTAACCAAGTTATCCATAAGCTTGTGGCGGCGCAAACTTCGCGCCACAAATGAAAAATGCACCGAAGCCTAGATCACGCTTTCAAAATTACGAAATAATGTGCTATAAATAGAACAGCTATGTGCTAATACACGGAGCGTAGGCCGTTCCTCGGGTCCCTCGGGCATTTTCTTTGGTAAAAATCTAAGAATGACTTATATATAAGTATAAAAGATGACCTGTTTAAACTCTACGACTCTGAGATACCAAGCTATCCTTATATACTTATATATTAGAATATCTTGGTACCTCAGAGCCGTGGTAGTTCCTGTACTAGCAGAGCCTAAGTGCTCGCCGTACATTTTAAAATACTCGAGCAACGTGGGTTCAATTCCCGCCACCAATAAACTCGTTAATTGCAACCTTAAGCGCTGTTTTACTACGTATTTGGTAGTGAAGGAAAATATTGTGAGAAATACTGCATATCTGCGCTACAAAATATTTTCGAAGACATGTGACGACCGCCAGCACGCACTTGATCAACACGACGGAATAATTGATCCATAAACTCTCAGAAATTTGAGGTGTGTGCCCAGTAGTGTTATTGGTTAGTACTCAAGGTCTAAGTTTAATTTTTTTTAATATAATCTAAACATGTAAATAAAATAAAAGTGTCTGCCTGTAATATCGAAATAACTGACTTGTGTTGAATAGAGCGTGAGTTTACCGAATAGTGGCCGTGTAAGAATATCTACTACCACTTATCGTCCCGTCGGTGTGACTTAGGGAAATTGAAGCAGGTTATGGGCAGCAGCATCTCCCTGATGAAAACTTAAAATAATAAAAAGCAGCCGTTGACAACCCGCTAGCCATGCGTGTCAACTACAAAATTGTTGAGACATTTACAAAATCCTCCCTATAAGGCAATGTATAGGAAAGGTCTGTCTTCATCAGTAAACTCTTATAGGCCGACATAGATGGACTAAGATGAGGGGTTTATTATAAAACATAAATAACTATTTTTATAGTTTTTGTCTGTCTGTCTATCTGCTAATAATATATAAATAAGTTATAATTTCTATTCCATTTTTTCAGCATCTTTTCTTTATAGAATCCAGAAACAACTACTAACATTTCTGAATAATAACTCGGGAGTAGGTGTAATTTTACAGAACATAAAACCCAAGCCAATACGTTATTATTGCTCTGGCATTAACGGGTAATTGCCTCTATCTTCCGCTTGCTTCTACAAAAATATCTTTCCTCGATTCAGCTGCCACTTTGTTTTTATATTCACGATAATATAATATGTGTATTAGTTTAACATTTTTATAATTCCATATTCTGTTTTTGTTAATAACTTGGAACTGTCTCTGTAATTCTCAAATAATATGACGTTATATATTTATTTTGATATGCCCTAAAAATAATATTAGTGATTTCTTTCTTTTAAATGTCATTTCTTGTTGTTAAAAAAATTAAAAAAATCTTTAGATATAATTTTAGACCAGCAGCGTTTCACTTCTGGTCTAATGATTAAGTTGGAAACAGTGAATGTAAAGCTGTTAATCGACTACGGTGTTAAACCTAACACAAGAATTTTAAGCATGCTTGGAGTTGTAAACGGGAATATTTAACAACCTCAACGTTAGAGTCTATCTAAAATTTAGTGCTGAACATAGGTGTCCCCTATACATTACCTAATGTGCAGTTTATTATTTTCCGCGACTGATGAGTTAAAATTTTTTGAAGTTGATATCAAGAAGATACTGTCCATCTCTTATTTTATTTCCGTCTGTCGCCGCTAATTATTCAATACTCCAATTTTTCAGCAGCAGCCTGGAGTCAGGAAGTTGGCAGTGTTTCATTCCTGTGCCTCAAAAAGCATGTAAAATCATTGGTTCTGCCTCCGGTCTCTCTCGGGTCGTGTCACATTGCCGTATCATCAGCCTATGTAAGCTAGGAAATAGAGATTACACCTGTGTTTGCGCACACACTTGTGCACTATAATTCTGTCCTGCGCTGAAGTCTCCGTTAAAACTGACCATGACCAAAGTTCATTTCCTGTCAATTCATTTCAAGTTAACAAATGGCTTTATAATAATTACCTTAATAGGTTATCTGTAAGGTTTACCAATACGAAAATACGAACCGCTGCTACTCTTGCACTGGTAATTTTGCTCCTAATAACCAAGTGAAAAAATTACTTCCAACGTCTTTCTAGGCCAGCCTCTGTCAAGGCAAAACAGATACATTTAAATATAAGTTTGCAAGCCGACAATTAGTTAAGTGATCAGTAAATTACAAAAAGGGGGAAGAATCGAGAAAATATGGTGATTTGGATACTCGAGAAGTATATTTAATTAATTCAATTGTGGGAAATCGTAGTTTTAAGTAATTTATCAAGTAACTTAAATGTTTTATTGCTGATGTTGCTGCGTTTGCCAAAAGTTTAATATAAATATTCATAAGTAAAAAGGCATTTTTTATGTGGGTTTGTTGACAATAAAACTTTTTAGCCAACTTGAAGAAAAGAGAAGAATCTCAATTCGAATGTTTGTCCGTCTTGATGTTACTCGATACCTACTTCCATTGTAAACCGATTTTAGTGATTCTTTTTTTTATAATATAATAGCTTATATATGTATTCAGGGGTGGTCCCATATAAATTTGGAAAAAAAAAAATTCAGCCCCTAAGGGTGGAATAATGGAAGAAGAAATTTTTATAAAACAATTTAGACGACATTCAAGGTTTCGATTTTAGTAGTCTTGTCCTTTGTCCACTCAGAAGAATAAAATATTTTTTTTCGTAATAGCATCAGAAGTCGGGGTTTTAATACGCTATCTATCAATAGCCAAACTTTAGTAGGTCTAACGACTTTTGAATATTATTTCATTTGGGTTTGTAGACATTTCTGGGTCTAAAGACGAATATGGATATGGAAAAAATAATGCCAAGCGTATATGATACCGTGGTATATGAGCCGTGGTAGCTCAGATGGTTAGCGCTCGCTGTAAGCTTCACAGTACTGATGCAACCCGGGTTTGATCCCCGCCGACACGAATGGAATTATTAATTGCAATTTTAAGTGCTGATTTACCACGTGCTCAGCGCTGAAGTAAAACATCGTGAGGAAACCTGCATGTCTGAGAAATAAGATAAAAAATATTTCGAAGATATGTGAAGTTCGCCAACACGAATAAGGGCGGTGGCCAGCAGTAAGACGTAAATAGGCTGCAACTTTACTTTACTTTTATATGATACACGTATCTATACCGGTAATTGTGATGAACACTAAACTCGAACTTTTTGACGAGTTAACCAAAGCTTTACTTTATATGGTTCAGCCTTTCCGAAGTAAGCTTGAACAGACAATCAGACATAGTTTTTAATGGTTATTTAATTACGTTTATTAGAAGGCAGTTATGTCGATAATACAGACTGACACTATAATTTTATTAATTGGTATAGATGTGTAGATTATTTGTAAACAAAGTGACAACTACTATCTGCATAAGAATTTCTAAAAAGTATCAATAATTTGTAATAATACAATGTATAATATATTATAATATTAAACACGTAAAATAAGTTGCCGGCAACTCTTTCCATACGATTACAATGTGGCTGTCTTTAAGGCAAGAGTGAGTATGACTATTGTAAAGTCAGTTCGCTTCACCATCTTCGAGTGCATCACACACGTCAAGAGGGATAGTAGTCAAGCGCTGGCTTAGAATAGTAAAAAAAAATTATATTGGCTGGAAATGTACCTCAAAAATCCTATAACCGACAGAGAAAAAAAATTGCTGACTAGAGGATAGTAGTCAAGCGCTGGCTTAGAATAGTAAAAAAAATTATATTGGCTGGAAATGTAGCTCAAAAATCCTATAACCGACAGAGAAAAAAAATTGCTGACTAGATGAAGTGATGACCTGATGAAACATGCAGCGTGTCACATAAATCTGCAAAATATTGAATTTTTTTTTTGTTGGAGAGGGAGCAAATGAGCATGCGGCTCACCTGATGGTAAGTGACTACCGCCGCCCATGAACAACCGCAACACCAGGGGAATTGCAGATGCGTTGCCGGCAGTTAGGAGTAGGCTCTTTTCTTGAAGGTCCATAAGTCGTATCGGTCCCGAAAATGATTTTGTTTTAAAAATAACACCAGATATTTTTTCCTTAAAACCATCCTTAACTTAGAGTAATATCTGAAACACAAAAATATTGCGCCACTTAAGTGTGTTTGGTTAACCACTGGGATATTAAACTAATAAACTAGAAACAAATATTATGAAACGGAAATATCCGTTGAAAGGAAACATACTGCAATATGTTTAAGCGTAAGCAATGAAATTGATTCTATAATATTTGTGGCTCAACTCAACTACTTTGTACCATGACTATGCTGAGTTGGTTACCATTTTAGTAACCATTTATCAAATTTATAATATTTTATTATTGTAAGCAAACTGAAAGCTAAACTTATTTTCTTTCTTTCTGTCTTATATAAAAACATATAACTTTTTGGTACATGCAGAATGAATGCCAAAAGTCTGTTAAAAACGCTGCATTAAATATTTGTTGACGAAATTTTAGGAAATATTATGGCAATTTGGACAACCGACCGAGTAGTGGCAGTGTAAAAATTTTGACCGCGTTAGATCACCTGTGTGTGCCGTAAAAGGCGATAGAGGAATAGAAATCAGGAGATCAGCAGATAATATAAAATAAAGTACTGCGGTTGCCAACTTGACAAGAATGACAACTACAGCAAATATAAATTGATGAATTATTCTGGACAACAGAAACATTAACCTATGCGTGTCGCAACGAATAAAGCCTTTGTCATTTTCTTATTTCACTATTTGCCGTATTATATCAAAGTAGCTACAGTTTTTTTTTTTCAAAATTATTCGTAGGTGAGCGAAAAAGAAATGTGCCCAGTATATTTCGTACTTTCCATTCAAACTAGAGCATAAAGCTCGCTGAAAGAGCTTTTTGTATGCGAAGGATGTCTGAGGAGGTCTTTGTGTTGTATAATTATTTTTCATCAGGCGCGCCACATTTGTCAGTAGTTTATTGACAAAGGAAGCAAAACATCAAGTTTCATTTATGCACTATCATTTCAACGAATGATTTATGTCTTCTTAAGAGCAAAAATAAAATGACATTTTTGTAGGATTAAGGCGATAAATAACCATCCAATTTACCTGATGTTAAGCGTATGCTGTGACCTATTGACAAATAATTTCCTGGATTAATAATCAAAATTATGATGTTTTATTTTTAATAACACTTTTCCATTTTTATCAGCAGTTTGTCAATGTTTGATCATGATAACAAACTTTATATCAAATGATAATAGAATACTACCATTTTTATTGAATATCACAATAAGAATACTGAGAACTACGTGCTCATTTTTGACCCTTACTTCTACAATGAAATAATTTACACTAAACGATTTTATTTTAAATCGAATCTTAAAGTAAAACACATTAAGAGTTATGTTTGGGTCAGCCACATTTTTCCTGTCGCAGGTGCAATAGATTAGTTTTCTTTATAAGCAGAGTTGAAATCTATAACTTATTTTTAAATACGTTCGAATAACCTACGATTTATCGTTAATATTCATTAACTTGTTTAAAATTTAATTAGATATTAGTGAAATTATTGTGATATCATAATAGACGAGGAAATCATATTAAATTGATTTCATTTTATATGCACAGGTTAGCTCAGTGGATTTATATATCTATATTAAGTTTTAATTGCACTTTTAAGTGCTATTTTACCATGTACTCGACGTTGAAGGAAAACGTCGTGTACTTGCCTATTCGAGAAATTTAAAAAAAAATCGGAGACATGTCATGTACGTGATTACGCATTGGACCAGCGCTTCGTACATTTCCTTGCCCTTAAACCCTCTTAGAAATGAAAGGGGGTCTGAGCCTAGCTCTGAGACATATGTAGGCTGTAACTTTACTTTACTTTATGCAATTATTTAAAAATAGGGAATTTCAGTTTTTTTTAATCATTTATCTTAAAGTGTCTTAATTTTTGGAGCTGATATAATTAATTCTGGTGCACATTAGACATTGCAATATTATGTTGACTCTAACAAAACTAAACAGAGTACTGTATACGTACTGAACTCAACAAAACTAAGATAAATATAGGAAATACATTAATGGATTGAAATCCATCGTCGTAGTATTTTAAATTATTATTATTTCGTCACATTATTCGCAGATATAGATGTTATATATATATGTATTTTATATACATATATAAGTTTAACAGGTAGTCCTTTCATTGTTCGGGCAATAACTCGCACGCTTTTTCAGATTCTTAAATATCGATTAGAAAATCGATTTTAACTGTCGATTACTTCCAATCCCTTCCCTACTTTGTACCCGTGATCTTGCTTCATTCTTTTATTGTGCGCGCAGTGAACCGCACGCGTCGGTTACAATAATAATGCCGAAACGAAGTGCCGAAGACCAAATTGCGTTTTATAGGAAATAGATTAAGAAACTACAAACTAAAGAAGACAAACATCGTAGGCGAATCATTGTGTACTCGGATTCGTCAGATTGCGAAGAAAAATCTGGTAAGCAACATTTATTTACGTTCGCTTACGTGCTTATCCAACTATTACAAATAATTTATGTAATTTACGTAATTAGAGTTGACCGTGAGTCAACCAAAAATGAATTATGGCCTGAGAGTTAACCGGGAGTTAGCCGAGTGGTACATTGCTTAGCATAGAATTGACCGTGAGTCAATCTGCTAACAAAAACTACGTTCAAATCCTATTATTTAATTAAAAAGTTAAAATATGAAAATTTAACTCATTGTGGTGTTAAATAGTATTTGTTTGTATACCCACTTTCTTACAATAAAAATGTTTGTTCCAGAAATCGGAACTAATGTTACCGAGAACAATGAAAATAACTTAAATACCGTTCAGTTGGATTATGACCACGTTGATGAAAATCTTCCAGATTCAGCTCAAAGTGAGATCACAAGAAAGGCGCCGATATTCGGACAGCCGTTGCTTTCTTTAGACCCAGAATTTTTAATAGCCTTAGGAGAGCTAGTTCCTGAACAGGTAACATATGGGGAAGATATCCATCCAGATTTGGCCCAGAGATGGGCACCAATCCTCCGAAGAGGTCTAACAGAAAAGGACCAAAAGGACAAAATAATCAAGGACTATGCCACCCCACAAAACTGCAAGATGTTTAGTGCGCCTATTTTAAATCCTGAAATAGCGGCTGCTGTTTCCGAATTTGCACGAACACGGGATAAAAAAATTGAAAATTCGCTACAACAAATAGGGGTAGGCCTTACCGCCATAAATAAAGCTATTACTATTTTGCTTACGAGCGATAACAAGGTACAGGCTATAAAATGTTTGTCAGATGCATGTAGGATTTTATCCGATCTACATGCTTCAGAAACTCAAACTCGAATCAAGTCTTTAACACAAGGATTGGAGAAGACTTTTGCGAATGTAATTTAAGATAGTGAAAGAGATGAGATGCTTTTTGGTAGTAACTTATCTGAAAAAATCAGAGCATCTAAAGCTATCGAGAAACAAGGTTCTCAAATTAAAAAACCGGACACAAAGGCTCCAGGTCCATCATCTTTTTGCTCGACAAGGCCGCAGGGAAACTGGAGAGGCCCTTCTCGCTCGATGCACAAAGGGGGACGAGGAACCCTCCTCCCTCCAGGAAGAACACCCCAATGAACCAGAAACCCCAGTCGTCACAGGGCGGCTTCAATTCAACAAAAACTTGGAACATACCATCATGTGCAGGCCCTCGGACATAAAGGTACATGCCGGTAGATTAAAATATTTTTACAATTGTTGGTGTAATATAACTAATAATAGAATAGTTTTAAATTGGATCCGTGATGGTTTCCCCATCCCATTTAGTAAAAAAGTAAAAAATATTACGGACACTCGCCATGAGTGGTTACCGACCGAAAAAACACAATTGTTTAAAGCTATCGAAAAATTAATTGATCTAGAGGCCATATGCGTTTGTAAATCATCCCAAAATCAATATATATCTAATATATTTCTAGCACCTAAGCCTAATGGCGACTATCGTTTTATTTTAAATTTAAAATCATTAAATAAATTCGTAGAAAAGTTACATTTTAAAATGGAAGATTACAGAACTGTTATCCTGCTGATATCGGAGGGCTGTTACATGGCCACCGTAGATTTAAAAGAATCCTACTTACTAGTTCCAATTAAACCTAATCATAGAAAATTCTTAAGATTCCAATTTAAGAAAGACAATTCTCAATTAGTCACATATGAATTTAATGCGATGCCTTATGGCCTCTCGGCAGCCCCGAGAACTTTTACAAAAATAATGAAGGTAGTTGTAGGCTATTTGAGAAATCGGGGCTTCAAATCGGTGGTATATCTCGACGATATTTTATGTTTAGGATCAAGTTTTGAAGAATGTCAAAAAATGTTACGGAAACTCTTAAACTTTTAAAATGTCTAGGTTTTATTATTAATTACGAGAAAAGTAATTTAAATCCTGTAAATGAGTGCAAATATTTAGGTTTCATTTTTAACTCTATAGATATGTCCATTAGTTTACCGATTCAAAAGCAGAATTATATTTTCAGACTTGTCCAAAAATACATGTTACTGCCTCAATGTACCATTAAAGAATTTGCACATTTAATAGGAGTTCTAACAGCAGCATGTCCAGTTGTTAGTTATAGTTGGATGTATACAAAAATGTTAGAAAGGGAGAAACATTTTGCTTTGCTTAAATTTCATAATAATTATAACGCCAAATTCACTCCTTCTACCGATATATTGCCAGATCTACTTTGGTGGTCTAAGTATATTTATATTTATAAAAATAAAATAGAGAGACCAACATTTCTTTTAGAAATATTTTCTGATGCATCAAAACAGGGCTGGGGTGCCTTCTGTAATAATGTACGCACTGGGGGTAAATGGAAAACGGAAGAACTTCAGTTTCATATTAATTATTTAGAACTCAAAGCAGCGTTCCTTGGTTTAAAAATATTTGCTCGCGATGAATGTAACTGTGCAATATTATTGCGATGTGACCATACTACCGCAATAAGTTACATAAATCGAATGGGAGGAATAAAATATCCCCACTTAAACAAAATCACAAGAGATATTTGGCAATGGTGTGAGCAGCGAAGAATATGGCTGTATACATCATACATAAACTCAAAAGATAATAAAGAAGCTGATCAAGAATCTCGCAACAAAAATGCAGACACGGAATTAGAAATATCTAAGACTACATTTCAGAATATTACCGACATTTTAGGAAAACCAGACATAGATCTCTTCACTTCGCGTGCCAATGCCAAATGTAAAATGTATGCATCGTGGAAACCAGATCCCGATTCTTTTACAGTAGATGCTTTCACCATAAGTTGGACACCATACTTCTTTTATGCTTTCCCACCATTTACATTAATTTTGAAGTGCCTTCGAAAGATCAAGACAGATAGGGCAGAAGGCATCCTAGTATTTCCTTACTGGCCCTCTCAACCGTGGTTCCCGGTTTTAAGAGCTATGTGTAGCTCCGAAATTATTTATTTAGACGCTAACCAAAGTCTCTCAAACTTTTCTTGCAGGAAAAGGAAACAGTTCCAACTTTCCCTGGGAGTCGCGAGGCTATCCGGGACGCTTTCCTAAGAAAAGGAACTCCTGAAGCAGCCTTAGATATAATGTTGTCTTCATTGGCGCAAAACACCTTACAACAGTATGGTTGTACTTATAAATTGTGGTGGAAATATTGCAATGACTTAAATTTAAATCCTTACAATACTTGTGTGGAATCAATAGTTCTATCATTTCTTACAGATCTTTTTAATCAGGGTGCGACATATGGCTCACTCAATAGCCATAGGTCTTCTTTGGCTTTATTATTAAATATTGACCTTAGTAATAATAACTTATTAAAAAGATTTTTAAGGGAGTATACAAACTAAGACCATCGTTTCCGAAATATTTTAGTACATGGGATCCGCAGGTAGTACTTAATTACATAGCACAATGGAAACCTCATGACCAGGTGTCTATTGAAAAATTAACAAAAAAAAACTACTATTCTCTTGGCTTTATGTACGGCCCATAGGGCGCAAACATTATCCTTGATAAAAATTAAGAATATTAAAATAAGTCCCAGTGATATTAAAATTGCCATTAACGATTTAGTAAAAACTTCTGCTGCGGGGCGTGAACAACCATTGCTGGTGCTTCCCTATTTTAAGGAAAATATAGACATATGCCCAGCAACTGCTATCAAAGACTACATTTCCCGAACGGAACAGTTGAGAAATAGTAAGGTGGATAATTTATTACTAACGTTAAAACGTCCATACCGAGCGGCTACGAGTCAGACGATCGCGCGATGGGTTAAACAAGTCCTAACGGAAAGCGGAGTGGATGTGGCGACGTTCAGCGCTCACAGTACGAGACACGCTGCCACATCCGCGGCTAGAAGCGCAGGAGTCTCACGCGATGTAATCCGAAGAACCGCGGGTTGGACATCAACGTCTATTATATTTGCTAGGTTTTACAATCGACAAGTAGTAGACAATAATGAATTCGCAAGAGCAGTGTGTATTAAAGATTAATTTCACAATGTAAAATTATCATATTATAAATTTTCTGAGAAGCTGTAAACTAATTATGTTTTTTGTTATTAAACCTAAATTGGTTGATAACATTTGGTTTCATTTTACCTTTAATGTAGAATATGTTTCGGCAAAACTAATATCTAAACATCTACCTGTTAAACTTATATATGTATATAAAATACATATATATATATATAACATCTTTATCTTTGAATAATGTGACGAAATAATAATACATGATCAAACGAACTTCTAAGTGAAGTTCGATCAGTATTATATGAGTCACTTTATTCGAAGATATAGATAAAGTTCCCACCCGTCCCAGCCCGAGAGGATTTTGCCGAATCAAGAGTATATTTACTGACAAATAATCTCTGAAAAATGAAACAAGATCACGGGTACAAAGTAGGGAAGGGATAGGAAGTAATCGACAGTTAAAATCGATTTTCTAATCGATATTTAAGAATCTGAAAAAGCGTGCGAGTTATTGCCCGAACAATGAAAGGACTACCTGTTAAACTTATATATGTATATAAAATACATATATATATAACATCTATATCTTCGAATAAAGTGACTCATATAATACTGATCGAACTTCACTTAGAAGTTCGTTTGATCATGTATTATAAAATACAACAAATGCTATTTTATACTAACATTCGTTTATAGATCCGCTAATTTTATTGGAGAATTTTCGTAATAAATTTTTATTATTTTTGGCAAAACGATAATAAAAAAAACTTTCTCAATAACATTTAAAAACATTTAAATATAATTTAATCATCCTTACAGTAATATCTGTTATTGTTTCAAAAGTATCTCAATGTTGGAAGCATTAAGCCAATTTCATTATTCATAACACAAAAAACAACAACGCGGTGGCACATACAGACTTCAATTTCAGGAGATTCGGTAGTATTTCAAGTTTATTATTTCAATATCCCAGCGGTTCCGCAAAACACTTCTCTATAATATAGCACATTCATATTGTGAATATAAGATACACAGTCAAGAAACTTGGCACTATGTAAATTAAATACAATCGCTTGTTAAATAACATTTTACATGTCCATTGTGATAAAAAAAATATTTCTCTGTTTTTTTTTTTTATAAGAGACGGGGCAAACGAGCATACGGCTCACCTGATAGTAAGTGACTACCATCGCTCATGAACAACTGCAACACCGAGGGAATTGCAGGTGCGTTGCCGAACTTTAAAAAATGAGTAAGCTCTTTTCTTGAAGGTTCCTAAGTCGTATCAGTCCGGAAAAATCGCTGGTGGTAAATTATACCACGGTGAGGTCGTACGCGGAAGAAAACTCGTAGTGAAACGTACAGTGATAGACCGCTAAGCAACCAGATTGTGTGAATGGTGTCGGGAGTTTTGCCGCGATATGCCTTCGTGAAATTTGGCGGCTGGGATTAATCCGAACAATTCCTCAGAGCACTCCCCGTGGTAAATGCAAAAGAAAATGCAAAGGTTAAACAGTGGTAGAGCCACGCGGCAGCTTTTGCTGTCGCAAGGATGGGCTCGAACCGGGGTGGTACCACGACATCACAGAAAACCAGCGTGAAGTAGAGGTTTACCTCTGCGTTTCGCTTGGTGAGTGCAGGTGGCCGGAGGCCCTTTTTACTGGAAATGAGGCATTCCATCTTAGTCCTCACGGGTGACAACGCATCTACATTTTGATTTGTAATAGAAGATAGATGTAGATGTCTATGGGCCGCAGCAGCCACTTACCATCAGGTGGACTGTGTGCTCGTTTGTCACACTTATCCTATAAAAAAAAGGGATGAAACATCTTTTTCACAGCGCCAGTGAATAGAGCCGATCGGAAAGGACTCAGTCGTCGATGATTCGTGCTGCTCTGCGCTGGATTCCCTCAAGTGGAAGTATCTGGTACTGGGGAGCCCCAGCCCAGAGATGGGAACAGCACTCCATGTGAGGTTGAACCTGCGCCTTGTAAAGTTGCAGGCGGTATGTCGGCATGAAATACTGTCCCGCTCTGCTGAGCACGCCAATCTCTTTAGAGACCAATTTGGCCTTCTCTTCCAAGTGACCACAAAACTGCACGTCACTCAATATTTTGACGCCGATGATACCAATACTGGCTGCGGAAACAAGGTGAGTTCCTTGAAACTGAGGAGATACGACAAAGGGATTATTTTAAATAGTAAACGCGCAAACTTGTGTATTGTGAGGAATAAACTGGACTAGATTTAATCGCCCTTAATCCGAGACTTTGTTCAGCAAAAACTCAACTTCAGACACAAGTTTGCTCCGTTACTCAGCAACGTTTACTTGAGACATATCGGCATTGCCGGTGTATAGAACATCACCAGGGCTATCATACACATAGCAATTAATGTTACCGCTTCGCAACATATAATTGATTTGTAGAAGAAATAGCGTTGGTGATAGCACGTAGGCTTGTGGTACACCAGCATTAATAGGCTTGTAGTCGGAGCATTCACCATTTACAACGACTTTGATGATCGAATTTGCAAGAAAGCTGGTGATCCAATTGCACAATTTCTCCGGAAGTCCATAGGAAGGGAGCCTCGAAAGAAGCGCTTTGTGCCAGACCCGATCGAAGGCCTACGCAATGTCCAAACTAACGGCCAAACGGTGACCCCTTGGACTACATAACCTCCGCCCATCAGACCAGAAGATCACCAGCTGATCGACTTCAATGAAAACCGTATTGGCGGTCACTAATCTACTGGTGATCTTCAAGGTACAGCATGAGAGTATATAATGGATTCCATTATTTTGGAGAACAAGGAGGTGACGGCGATAGGCCTGTAGTTAAACGGGTCTGAGCGGTCGCCTTTTTTAGGGATCGGGTAGACAAAAGCCGTCTTCCATGATTTCGGAACTACGCTTAGGGAGTAGGAGTATCGGAAGAGACGTGTTAGAACAGGTACCAACTCCTGAGCATACATGTTCAACACAGTTGGGGGGATTCCGTCAGGCCCACTCGACTTGTGGATGTCCAGGGAAAGGAGTGCTTTGCGAACCTAGCACTGTGTGAATAGCAAATCCGGCATGAAGCACTCACACCGCAAGATGGTCGGCGGTGTGTTTCCCCCGTCATTGAGAGTCGAGTTGGACGCAAAGAAAGAGCCTAGCCTGTGCAGAGATGGAAGAGATGACTGACAGAAGTTCAGAGAGACCAGAATTCACGGTTTCCCGAAGGAAGGCGAAATTCTCGCCAATCCTGCCTATGTGCTCTAACTTTGCCTTGGCAGTGAGTTTTGTGAAAGACTTGGAGGTGGAAATCTACTTCTTTTTAAGAGCGCTGGTGTTTACATCCCGGGACGTTGATGCGTCAGCCCAGGCCCGGTAGCAGTCCTGCTTGCGTGATGCTATTTTACAGGAGCGATCAAACCATGGCCGAGATCTGCCTCCGATGGGCACGATTCCTCAGACCAGAGGAATGTATAAATAGTTCCATACCCTAAAGTACCAAATCAGTAAAAGCATTAGCAACAACGTTGGGATCTCATAGACGCGCGGATGGTCGTCGCTGTCTACGCATAGCCAAAGGATGGACAGGTCCATATCATCAAGACTGCCGAGATGTCGAGAACAGATATCCTCTTTGACGTATACGCAAACTACATCCCAAAGCACAAAGGAGTACTCCAATTTGTACTCCGGGTAGGAAAGATACAAAATATCAGCCGGAGAGGACACCTCAGTCTCGGTCTGAAAGAGCAAGGCCAGCTTCGCCATCTCGAGATGGTAGTAGCGTTTAGGTTCGAATGAAATCGACTGATGTTGCAGAAATTCACTGATAGCGTGGCAGGGTTTGCCACGCTATCAGTGAATTTCTGCTTATTTTTTTGAGCGGAAATCTGGTTATTGTTTTGAGCGGAATTAAAAAAAACGCGGGCCAACCTGAGCACACTCAGGAGTGGAGTAGCTTGGTCGAGTGATTCTCCAGGGGTGCTGGTACCCTCCTAGGGTCTTTCATTTAAATCCGCTACCATGTTGAATGGGGGGGGAGGGATTGGGCCTCCGGCCACCTGCACTTACCAGACGAAACGCAGAAGCATAGATTCCACTTCACGCTGGTATTCTGTAAGGTCGTGGTACCAACCCGGCTTGAGGCGGCCCATATATATACCTGCAGAGGCAAAAGCTTCCGCGTAGCTTTACCACCGTTAACTGCTATTTATTTACCGTTACCGTTAAATCCTATTGAAGTCCACTGTTGAATATAGGCCTGCCTATTGTTTTTAAAATGTTCCGTCCATTAAGATAAAAATATTACTTCACTGCTATTTATTTACCGCTACCTTTACAGCCTATTGAAGTCCACTGCTGAGCATAGGCCTCCCCATTGATTTTTAAAATATTCCGTGCATTATGATAAAAATACTTTTTCACTGCTATTTAATTACCGTCACTGCTATAGATCATTACAGTCCACTGCTGAACATAGGCCTCCCCCATAAATTTTTAAAATATCCAGTACATTATGATAAAAACATTAATTTCTCCACAATTAAATTGCATCATATTTGTCATACTTATGCTTGCCACGATTACCAAGCGGGTTGGAAACCACAGTTTTATTTTTAATTTTTAGTCGCTATTAAAAAGACGCTGCTGCGCATCTCCTGATTTATTTTTGCTCTGTTACCTCTTAAGACACCCACGGGAGATTATTGGATATTGGATATTCTTACTACGCAACTAGACGGTTATTTATTTTAATAGTTATAACTATGTACTATAAATAGTAGTCTCTGAATGAGGATGTGTGATTTAACGCGTTTTAAAGAATCAGAGTGACAAAACATATGTGTTGTCACTCCTGATCAATGATAAGGAATGTTTTTCTACCGTTGAGCTAATATTTTACATTGTTATTCTGTGAGAGCCACCCGAACGAGCAAACTTATTCGTGCTACAAGCTCTACCAAGTAATAAAAATCACGTTATCGTTATTTAATTAAGTCATTGAATACCTGATGACAGACAACAAACTTATAGTCACCGTGACTGAGAAAATTAATTTTAAATCGGATGTTTTAAATGCCCTTTCAATTTGACTAAAACTGACGTTAAATTGACCGTCAAATTACAATAAAGACTGATACCGTGATAATAAATTGAAGAGGTTCTATCAAAGATTTCAGGTAAATAATATATTTGGACTTTTATTGACGAGCAGCCACTGCTCGTCAGTAAAGTTCCAATTATGTTGAATCAGGCGGCGTTAATATTAATTTCTGCTAGCGATGTTCGACGATGAACGAAATGACGAACGAATGAAATTAAATGAATTCGTGTTGAAAAATCTTAGTTCCATGAACGATATGATAAATACTTTAAACTTATGAAAATTCACGTAAATAGCACAAGTTTCAAATTAAAGTTCCTTGACTTATTTAATAAACTTCAAGTGCTTAATGATCTGCTGTTTGGGTAATGCAAACAAAATTAACATTTATGAACGTAAAACTTTTATACCGTATAAAATATGTATCATATGTATTTCCATATATTTATTCTTATAAAATTGTGGTAACAAATGAACAAATCAAGTGTTTATTTATCTTCGCGAAAATCATAATTATGAGCTAATTGAAAGTAATAAGAACTGCGGTTGCTAACCCGCCTGTCAAGCTTCGTAACTACACCAAAATACGCTTTTTATAGGCTTTAATGATAAATCGAAAATTTTTAAGTTAACGAAAAATTTCTATTTCTCTGTTAACAATCCATAAAAGCTTTTACAAAAATTTACTTCGCAAATATCCGCGTTACAAAATAAAATGATGTGTCTTACCTAGTATGAAGAAGCACCTCCCGCCCGATGATGCCTCAGGTTATCACCTGAGGATGCCTCGTGTAGAGGCGAAACACGTGTCGTATTATCGTCAGTGGTGTGTCTTGCCTAGTGTAGTGGTATTGGAAGTAGCGGTGCTGGGATTAGTGGTGACGGGGATAGTGCACGCAATTGAGGGAGGGCGGGAGGTGCTTCTTCATACTAGGTAAGACACATCATTTTATTTTATAACGTGGATATTTGCGAAGTAAATTTTTTTCAAAGCTTTTATATAATGGATTTCCGCAAAGTAACGCCTGATTCTATTAATTATGTTAACAATCCGCTTAAAAAGTCAAAGAGAACGAAGTAATAATGTACTTTCTCCAGACCGAATTTCCGTTACTGCAGCCAGCCTCATAGGAGACTAGCCATCGACGCAGAACATGATTATAGTGCCCTAGTGTGTACGCAAGCACAGATTAGTTAATAGTTTACTAAACAGATACATCCCTCCCATACAAAAGCGAAAATACCTACGCTATAATAGCCTACAAAATCTTAATAATAATATCTACTGTTCGCAGCGAGAGGAAAATGTACCATAAATCCGCGCATAAAGAGTCGAGATTGTGTTGAGTGCCGTGCGACTCACGTGCAAGCGCGTCATCGCACGAATGCTCTAGGGTTGTACCTATGATGCTTATTGTAATAAAACGAATCTTGCGAAATTACCACATTTTTTATTTGTCAATAAAATATGTTTGAGTTTTATAAAATAATTTATACATATTTTTCCTTCAAATTGAATTCTCGGTTATTAAATTTTATCGTTGAAAATGGTTGTCACTTAATTTATAAATTACAGCACTGTTATGCTTTGTTTCGATGTAATCTTATAGTTAAGAAAAAAAGACAATTTTTCATTTGTTTTTTGACTCTGACACCCATCCACTGCACAATAATTACGTGGTTTCGGCATTTCGAGGAGTAAGCGCGGGAAACGTGTGCGGTGCAAGCGCTCAGGCGGGCGTGCGGCAGCCCAATGTCAGTTGTATCGTGGGCGATACGCAAAACGGTAGGCATATAACGCAGGGTCTTGAGCGAGTGATGGAGGCCTGACGCAAGCACAGGTGCACTCTCAATTCCTTTACTCTCATAGTCCGATGGGACGGTAAACCGACACGACCTGAGAGAGATCAGGCCCAGGACCAACGGATTTACGTGCTTTCCGAGGCACGGGGGTGAAACACCGCCAAATCCCTGACTCCAGGCAGCTACTGAGAATTTCTTGATAGACAAATATAATAAATGATATTTTTAGCCCGACCCGGGTTTAAAACCCGGGACCACATGATTAGCAGTCGCACTACTACAACCACTTGACCAACGAGGCAGTCAAAAATAAAACGGAGTAAAGCTGTATAGAAACTAAAATACATATTCGTCGCAGGTGCAGTATACGTTTCGAGATATGTAGTTGGCAACAGGCTTTTAGCTTAAATTCGATTTAACTTATTATTAACTACAGATAATTAGAGATGAATTGGATGAGAATTCACACATATTTTCGTATGGGGACCGTTGAGAAACGGAAAACCTTTATAATGGTAACGAGGTATTCCATTTTAGTTCTCAAGAGTGACAACGCATTTGCATTTTGATTTTTAATTAAACATAAAATATAGATGTGTATGCGCCATATTAAACTTAAAAGTAGTTTTAGACTTAAAGAAAATAAAAAAAAACATTATACTTAGTCGGGTCATAAGTTTTGTCGGACCGGCCGACCTCGTACAGTTAGGACATCAGCAGTGAAGGCGTGAATCCAACGAAACCTGTTCGTAAACAAAAAATCTTAGCTCTTCAGATGGGCTGAAGCAGAAACACGATCAAAGGAGTGATCAATGAAGACCTAGGACTAGCTTATCGTAAGAAGACCGGACATTTTTTGAACGAGCGTTTAAAAAATATTAGGCTGGATAGATCCCGCGCTTTGTTACGGCGGTACGCGGGAAAAAGATGTCGCGAAATTTTGTTTTCGGATGAAAAAATATTTTAACATAGAAGAAAGTTATAATAAAGAAAATGATAAGGTGTATGCTCACAACAGTGAAGAAGCCAACACGCGTGTTCTGAGGGTTCAACGAGGACATTATCCTTTGTCACTCATGGTTAGGCTTGGAGTCTCATATTCAGTCTTAACTGAGGTGTTTTACTGTGAAAAAGGTATAAAAACCAATACTGAAGTGTACCGAAATACCGTCCTAACAAACATAGTGTAACTTCTTTCTCAAACAATGTTCAAAAACAGACATTGGATATTCCAACAGGACTCTGCACCAGCTCATAGGGCACGAAGCACGCAAAAGTGGTTGACCGCCCGTGGAATTGACTTTATCGGACATGAAGACTGACCATCTTTTAGTTCAGATTTAAAGCCACTGGATTGCAAGATATGGCAAAATTTGGAGGACAAAGTCTGGGCTAAACTTCTTCAGAATTTGGAATCTCTCCGAGCATCTTTGGCTAAAGCAGCGGCAGAAATAGATATGAATGTGGTGCGTGCTGCGATTGATGATAGGCCGCGTCGATTAAGGGCATGTATTCAAAACAGGGGAGGACATTTTGAATAATGTAAATAAAATTGTATTCTAAATTAAATTACCTTTCATTTCAAATATAATTTCTATATAATTATTAAAAAGTGTATCATTATTATTATTAAGTAGTATTATTTATTAATAATTTTTTGACAGAACTTATGACCTGACTAACTACATAATATGTTATACAATTATTTTATTATTCTAAATTAATTTTTTTATCCTGTATAATTCTTTTTAATTTTTATATATTTAAATATCTTCCGAACTCCGAGTTTTAATTATGCGATAAAGTTTGTATCAGAACATTTAAATATATTTAATTAGGTTCAAACCCCGTTTTTTGAAGTCGCTCAAAATCATATTTAGTTTATAAAACTCAAAAAGTAACTCAAACTAAATTACATATTTCAATGTTTTACCCTCAACAGATCATATCAGCAGAATTAATTTATGCGAACCTAATGTTCTTTTAATTATGTTTTGAGACCAAAACAGCTTTAAATTAACATGTTTTATAATTACGTAATTTTAACTCATGCGTTCATTTTTGTGAGCAAATTATACGAGATAGAAAGAACAGCACAGTTCGGACGCAGTCTTACGTTAATGCTTCTGAAATTTATTGCATACGGTGTGTAAAAACTATGCGATTATTTTATGGTAACTTTTATGTGTGATACACTGAACGTTTTGCACAACTGATAAACAAATTCATTTATATGTATATAATAAATTTACTACTTTTCAAAGTATTTTCTATTAACAGAACTCATTAAAATTTAACTTTTTTATTCGTTCAAAGCATTTTTAAAAACACAAGGACCATGGTTTAAAGGCATATTTTTCACGTGCTAGTTGAAAGCATCGATGGCCTCTTCTGGCTCTGAAATATGTTATTATAGTGTACACTTAATATTTATATATAACGGGTATTTCAGAATGCAGTCCCTAGTTTCAAAAATAATCACTGAAGTGCTCCCAGACCAAGTACAAGGGCTGGGCAGGTGACTTGAGGTGGGGGTAAAATACCGTTTTCAATAGTCCTCATGCCATGGTCAGGTGAGCATCGGGGTTGTGTAGTGGAGACGTTCTTTAGAATCGAATGAAAAATTTCTTTAAAATCGTTGAACTGTGTTAGAGCCAAGCGGCAGCTTTTGCTGTCGCACGGATGAGCCGGCTCGAACCGGGGTGGTACCACGACCTCACAGAATACCAGCGTGAAGTAGAGGTTTACCCCTGTGTTTCGCTTGGTGAGTGCAGGTGGCCGGAGGCCCTTTTTACTGGAAATGAGGCATTCCATCTTAGTCCTCACGGGTGACAACGCATTTGCATTTTGATTCTCAAGCGAGGATAGATGTAGATGTCTATAGGGCCGCAGCAACCACTTACCATCAGGTGGACTGTGTGCTCGTTTGTCACCCTTATCCTATAAAAGAAAGCGTTGTAGCTACTCGGAGGGCTTTTTGGATCCGGTTTGATTTGAATCGTAATGGTAGTGTTCCTGACCGTAAACCAATTTGAAAATTTTCCTACAAAACTAGTTGGGCGAATTAAAAGTGTCCGAACACCTGAAAAAATCGCGGCAGCATGAGCGTCAATTGAATAGTCTCCAACCCCATCTGCGCGAAAACATGCCGCTGCGCTCGTAATATCGTCCAGAACTGTAAGACAAATCTTAAACACGGACTTTTAACTACACCCCTACAAGATAATGCTTGCACAGGAAATGAGTGCACGAGATTTTGTGAAACGTAGAAATGCTTGCAACGCAATCCTAACTGCTGTACCCCCCGGTGCTGTTTTGTGGGCTAGCGACAAAGCGCAGTTTCATCCTTGTAGCACAGTGAACAAATAAAATTTTTGTTATTGTGCATCTGAAAACCCTGGTGGACTCCATCGACGACGTCTTCATAGCCCCAAAGTAAAAGTTTGGTACGCTGTGTACTCTATAAGCATTATTGGGCCTTATTTTTTTGAATCCGAAGGGTCAACCGTTACCATGGCTTCGGTTCGCTATTGTGAGATCTTGGAGAAGACGAAATTTTGCAAGAGTTCTTTTCCGGTCACCTAATCTATTTACAGGGGGATAATCCATGGCCCCTTCGCTCCGCTCATTTGACCCCGTGTGACTTTTTTCTGTGGGGATACGTGAAAACTGAGCTAATGATTTCTTGTCTTTACGTAAAGACTACACATTAAATGAAAAATAATTTTTGCGGATTCTATCACGTTTAATTGAACTTTTTAATTCCCGCGTAAAAGAACATAGTATATATAACTGACTTGAAGCACCGACGTTCTGGAAAGTCTGCAGTTTGTGAACATGTTCAAGATCGTCCCTGACATTACACCAAGGATGATTCGGGAGCCTAATGAAACTAAAAAAAGATCCTAATGTCAATAGAGAAGATGCACCCATCGGTGGTGCCATTTACTTGGGATCCTATAATTAATAAAATTAAAACCAAGCCCAAGTATACTACTTCAAGACATTAAGATACTGTAAGCTCATTCTGCGTAGATCGGACCAAAAATTAATATTCAAAAACTTAAGGTAGCCGGGCTAACTATGACATCGGGACGTCAAACACCTCCGTCTCCCTCGTGACCATGGGTGCTATAAAGCACCCGAAACGTCGGGAATTAAAAAGTGAAATTAAACGCGATAGAATCCGTAAAATTTAGTTATTTAATTAGTTTCATTTAAAACTGAGGTATATAAACTTTGACTTCGAACCCTAAAAGATCTCTTTTTATTTTCTTCTCTCCATTTTTTTACGCTGGTATTCTGTGAGAGTGTGGTCCTTCCCATGTCGAGCCAACCCATTCGTGATACAACCGTGATAAACTATAATGGCAGCGTGACTCTACCACGTTAAATATAATACAGTTTTTACACGTATGATACAGTTTATATATCCATAATCTTATTTGTGATAAAGGGATTTGTGTATTAAGATGGGATAACAAAACAAATTAAAGTCAACCAAACAAAATCTTAAATGTCTAACATCCCACTTTTAGATATATTTAATATCGTCCTCCTATACCCATAAAACCTTTTTAAATTTCACATAAATTTATGTTTTAGCCGTCTAGTAGTTACTCAAATCTTTTGCATATTTTTAACAGAAATTTAATTGGCTTTTAAATGCTGTAGGTATAAGTCTATACTTACATAGTGTCTTAAATTAAGTCTGTAATCTGATATATAAATTAAGTATAAATAAAGTTTAATCCAGTATAAAATTGAGCTTAGAGTTCCTAACAAGTACTGTCATGGGTGCGACATTAACAAGAGTAAGTGAAGTAATACAATTATTTAGAAGAATTCAAATGTGATGCTAAGTTATTACATTCCGTCTGTCGGAATTTGTAACTTGATTATTAATAGCCAAATCATTGAATATAAAACAAGTCTTAGACTGGCACGAATGTCACTTGATTTATTTCTTGAAGTATCGTATGTTTTACAATTTGACTAAAGCAAAACATGCTATAAAAGAAAGTAATTTTCTAAGGGGTAGGAATATTTTTTCACCTAGGAGTTCGTTTGGGTAGGTACTCACTTTCAGAGTGGTAAGACCTCCTGTTGTGCATATTCTACTTTAGATTTAACTGTACTCGTTATTTTTTATTTTGGTGTACAATAAAGAGTAATTAATTAAATAAATAAATAATAAAGGGTCGTTCCTGTTGCCTATTTCTGACGCCAAATAGCAATGTTTGCACTACAGTGTTACAACCAGTACAATTACAGATTTGAGGCATTCCACTTGAGTCCTCAGAGGTGTCAAGGTATCTGTAGTACTAACACCTGCTAAAATTAATTGTTTTGACTATCCTTTCTTAATCTTTGTATAATAATGTCGAATAAGGATGAAAAAATTGAAAATTTGTCAGAATAGAATATAGGTAATGCAGATATTCCGCAGATATTATAAAATAATACATAACAAAAGACACATTTTAATTTTCCACTGGTACGGAAAACACCTCTGTCCTGAGAATAAGCAAGATACCCAGTTTAACTATTTTTCTTTAATATTTGGTGATAAAAGAGGCATACAATAATTAATATACAATTTATTTTAGTAAGAGCTTGGAAACGATTGCCTCATTACTAGCGGTTACTATGTATTCATTGATATAATAATCCTTTATATATTTTAATTCTGGAAGAAAGACATACCTTGTATATTTTCTGAGAATTTGTTGTAAAAGTATATTACCTCATGAATGAATAGCATTATCTAGGTTTCGAGTCACTAGTTATTATATCTTGTGTCTTATTCCTTATGTATACCTAACATCTTTACCACGTTTTTATTAACTTGCTTTCATGTATCATTTCATATCTGTTCTGGTCAAATTTAGTAATTGATTTTAATATCACTTCCCGATGAGCTTAAGACTTGAATTTTTTTAATATGGCTCAGATTTGAATCACAATGTAAAATTATTTATTTATTTATTCTTTATTGCATTCCTTAATCTATAATTAAAAATTAAAAATTTTGTACAGTCGACTTCAATGTAAGTTATTAAGAATAACTCAAAAACCATTGGTCTGCCCTTGATATGGGACCACACGAGAAGTACCAGCATTCAAATAAAAAAAGATTCATCGAAATCGGTTCCCCCAGTAAAAAGTTATAAGGTAACACACATAAAAAAAACATACAGTCGAATTGAGTACCGTCTCCTTTTTGAAATTCGGCAGAAAAGAATACAAAGGGCAGATTTTATGCCTTGAGGCATTCTCTACGTATATACAAATATTTACATATATACATAAACATACATATAAATATATCAACATACATATATAAATAGTACATATAAATAACTATGAATATATACGTCTTATAATATAAATGACATGGATGATTCATGTAAGAAGCGTTGTCTTTAATAGATGATTACTTTTTAAAAGTAAACTTATTGGGAGCTTTTCTGATGTCATCGCGTAAGGAGTTCCAAAGGCGTATAGCCTAAACTGTAAAGGAGTTTCCATAGAATTCGGTAAAGTTAACTGGAATACATATTTTGTTGTTAGAAAAAGAACGTAGAACGCTATCATGAGATGATGAGAGATAGTAAAATTTACTCTTAAGTTAAAAAGGCGAAAATGGGTCACTTAATATGGAAAAAAGGACAAGTAATATTCTGGAAATACGCCTCCGCCGGATTGTAAGACAACTAAGATCTATATTGCGAAATATGGTCATACTTACAAAGCCCGAAAATAAATCTTATACAGTTATTGAGAAGACGTTCCATCTTGTTCAGAAGATTCTGGGACAGATCCGGGTAACACGCATCTGCATAATCAATTATGGGTAATATGAGCGATTGGACAAGCATGATCTTAGACTTTGTGGTGATAAAATGTTTTAAAAGATACATAGAACGTACCGTGGCAGCGATTTTGCGACTCACTTCAGAAACCTGAGTTTTCCAATTCAGTGTGCTGTCATGTGTAGGCAAAGATTTTTTACGGACTTACTGAACGGTATTATAATCCCATTGTAATAAATTGAAGGTAAGTCTGCAAGATTAATCTTGGCTAGCATCCTTGAGCTACCCACCAGTATAGCTTGGCATTTGCGGCACACCAGCTTCCACATCAGCCCGAGCTGAGGTAATCTGCCCCATACGGACTGACTACTGTCGACCGCGACGATAAGTTGTAAACCATTCCAATGCTGTAGGGCCAAAACTTAGATGACAGGGTATGGAAAGAAGGATTCCTAGATCAACTGTGTTTAAAGCATTTGAGAAATCAGCTATTACCACTACTGTTACTTTTTTTCTTCCATTCCTTGTCTAATATCGTCTGTGACGTTAATTAAAGCAGTACTGGCACTATGACCAGGGCGAAACCTAGACTGATATATACTCAGTAGGTTATGTTTCGAAATAAATGTAGATATTTGCTTGTAAACACAGGATTCTAAAGCTTTGGAAAGAAAGGGTAGAATGGATATAAGGCGAAAGTGATTGGGAAGAATGGAGTAGGAGTTTTAGGAAGGGGCTTTATAAAAGCCCTTTTCCAAAGATTAGAGTACTGACCTGAATCAAGGGAAAAATTTATAATATGAGAAATAGCCGGAAGAAGGTGCTCTAGCATAAATACCGACATACTATGTCTACTAATCTCTTCATAACCGCCCCGGACTGAATTGCTAAAATAAACTTTTTGACATCATCCTAAGAAACAGGAGAGAAATTAAAGGTTAAAATAAAAGTAAAAATATTAGGAATTTGCACAGAAGCAATGGAAGCCACAGTTTGAGAGGGAATTGTAGGGTCCATTGCTTTACAGAAGCGAAATGTTGGTTGATTTCATCAAGTGATAGAGAAGGATCACAATCCAATGTAGCTGGCCTGCAAAGAGCAAAAGATCTAAGAAATTTCCACACTTCGGCGGGAGAAGAGTAATTAATACAATTATGGAAATATCGGCGTTTAGCTGCCCGTGCCATTTGATTGCACCTATTCCCGGCTCCTTTAAAATATAACCAATTTTCATCAGTACGTTCTGTCTTACGAAACGAAGAAAAGGTCGATTTCATCTACACATTGCCAACTTTACACATTGCCAAATAATAGAGCAAATAAAAATATATCATTTTTAACTCAAAGACTACATTAGGTAAGTAGTAACTTAACTATTATTTATTATTTTTAATGTGTTCAGGTAGATACGTCATACATATACCTCAACATTGAAAGAAAATGTAGTTGTACCTCATAACCTATGTGACTGAATAGTTATTGTTATAATGTTTATAATTGAATAATTAGTTTTATAATATTAAAACGCATGTAAATATGTTTATATTATAATTTCAGACGACAAGAGTGGTAAAATGTTGTCGGACGAGAATATCTCTTTTCAAAACCTTTTGATTATAAAAAAGGCAATAATATAGAATCTGTGAGGATCATTTCGAAAAATCCTGTTTTAAGTTTAAAAAAAAAAAGAATAGTAAAATGTTTATTTGGAAATGCTTTTCCAACACTCAACTTGCTAACAAATGACGGTGCTTGTTCGAGTTTCAGCCAACGTGAGCATGTATCTGAAATGAATGTATGAACTACTTGCGCAAAAATATTTTAAACTCCAAAGAAATATTGTAAATATTGGTAATTATATATTAAAACGTGTGCAAAATTGTATATTTGTTATGGCATGCTTTCCACTATAGATTATTAAAAAAAAAACTTTACATTACGAGTACATTTTAATTTACCATTTAATTAATAGGTAAAACAAATTGTTGAAGAACAAAAATTATAAAAATAAAATGTTTAAAATAAATAGCTTTAAAAATATTCTATTTTAAATATAATATATCCTATAAATTAATTTTAATAAGTTTTGAAATAGCTTATTCCTTCTCTTCTTCTCTAGCCTCGTTTTTTCGAGGCATCACATTCTGTTGATGTTGAATTAATCCTTTTTACAGGATCACACCTTATTTGATAACGTTATGTATACAATTTATTAACGTGGGGTTTTATTGTCCTTCAAATATCTTTTGTGATGTATGGATAAGACGTCAGTTTAAAAAAAATTTTTTTTGAGCGATTGTAACTATTTTTCGAAGCCATCCACTAAGCCTTCTCGTTGATTCTGATGCAAAAATGATTTACATGAACAAATTGTATCTTATCTTATTAAAAAGATATAAATAGCAGTACATATATATACCAATACTATTTATTGATATATAGTATTGATAAGCCAATAAGCAAGCAAGAGCAAAGTTCTGAAAAAAAGTGTAAAATTATATATTACGAAATTTTTTTTTTATACTCCTTACACTAAGAAGTCGAATTAACCCTTTTTTGGATGACTGTGCGTGTAGTAAGCATACATTACGAGTATGTAGCAATCATATGTAACCAGAAGATTGAATCGAAAAACTTTATTGAAAATTTCCAACGATACCTATAGAGGGAACAAAATTGCAATTCAATAAAAAATGGTATAACAATTTATTCGTAGGACATTAAATTACTATTTTTTACCGTATTTGATCGCATCTATTTAGTTTATCATTATACCTAGTACAATTTTAAAAACAACAATATTAGCGGCTTACCGGTCGGTATCAGTAAATTTTTGTTACATACCCTAGTGTTTTTGTTTCTAATAGTCACAAAATATAAATAGCTTTGACTTACTGTTGAAAGGATATACTACATTTATTTAAATTCAACATACGTAAGGCTGTTTCTCTGACACGTAATTATTTTAAAATTTGAAATAAATTGCAGTAACGCTTGACACAATATTTTAAAAATTTGTACAACCAACTTAAATATATATGATAAAGGATAACTCAAAAATTATTGATCATACCTTGATCAAATATATATGGGACCACATGAAAAGTACCAGCTTTCAATTAAAAAAAAAAGAATCATCGAAATCGGTGCACGTAGAATAAAGTTATGAGGTAACACACAAAAAATACAGTCGAATTGAGTACCGCCTCCTTTATTTAAGATGGTAGAAAATTGGGCAGCGACTGTGACGTCAAAAGAGATGTGTTGAATTTTAAAGGTGTGAATTGATATGTTAGTGGCACTGCCCCACGTTCTATTGTGTGTGTTATAGTGTTCTACGGTTATACCATTATTTTTAAACTTAAGATTTAATTTAAAATTTGGCTACTTTTTGAAAATATGTATTTTTTCTAGGAGAACCTTTTCACTAAATACGAGGCATTCTATCGTAGATTACTTTGCATTGTAATAATCGAGAATAGATGTAGATGCCTATGAGCCTCAGCATCCATTTACCTACAGGCAAACTGTGTACTAGTTCTTCACCCTTATGTACGTGGTGTGTAAGACTAGTCATTAACACATTGTGGATTTTTCATCGACGTGGAAATTTTTATTAAATGTTGTTTTTCTCTCCTATATTAAATGTTATAACCTTTTTAACTTTCACCTCAGTGTCACGACACCTGCGCTACTTATGTATATTAGGAACGTAATGCTTTTGCACAGTAATTAAAACCACTAGTTTCATAACTTTGGATTACAAAATAACATTTTGCACTCCCACGTAACGTTTGTTTAGTATATCGCGGAGTGCATATAAATATACTTATATAATAGCGAAATAATGCAATTTAGAAACTTCTAAGCCATTATGAACTATGTTACGTTCTGGAATTTCAGTCGAAATAATATAATGAAACAAATTAGAAACCCAGTACGTTAAATTTATTTAAAATACTAATTTAATTTCGTACAAACAAATTATAAATAAGTATATTTGTATGTGATTTTGAGACCCAAAGTTTAGTGGTAGTATGGATAATTTAACTTGAAAAACAAAGTCTTCTTTAAAATAAAGAAATAACTATAACATAATCATACATATATATAGTATCATATATATACAGCGTGTTCCTCAGTAAAGTGCAACCCAGAAAGGGGGTGAAACAAGACCATACATCATCGACCAAAAATTGAAAAAATATTTTACTTTTTATGGACGAATTAAGCAATAAAATTTAGATTACTTAATTCGTCAATCAAATTAGATAAAATTTAAAATTAATGTAGACTCTATATACAAAAAATAACGACTTCTTCCAAAGTAGTGGGTCGATTACGTTATAATTTCGTTAATTTGTTATTACAGACCAACACTTCAATTTTACTTGTATGTTTAAACAATGTTAAAGCTCAAAGTCACTCGGTACGTGATGGTGAGGGCTATGCTCGAAATTACTACGAGGAATAAAGTGCTTACCAACAAGGTTATCCTCAGAAGAACAAAGACAAACTGGCATACCAGTGTATTACTAAGCTGAATTAGCAAATGGTCAGCCATATACCTTGAAGAACTGACAACCAATGGAGACAAAAGGGTCTAGAATGACAGCCTCGGGCTGGCAAGCATTGTATTAGCAACCCTCCAATAGATGGTGTGACGTTGTGTTATCGTTGGTTGATGGCTCCATGGCGCATTGGCTTAGCTTAGAAAAAGTTGCGACGCAGAGGGCCGCAGGTTCGAATCCTTCACGGAACAATTATTTGTATGGCCTACAAATAATTATTCTGGATCTGAATGTTAGTCCTTGTGAAATTTATCTATTATGTATGAACTGCTTTCAAAATAAAGGAGAAAATATTAGATTGGTCTTAACTTTTTTTTAAATTATTCAAAAATGTATACTGGTGACTCAGCACCACAGACCACCATTACTCTCTACCGAGACAAGAACGCCAACTTCATACTAAAAAAGAAACACGTTCTTATGAGTGTACACTAAAAGCGCCACGGTGGGCGCCCATATAAAACTTTTTAGCGGAAATTTCAAACCATTTTATTCTGTAACTTTATTTTTTTATTATTTTTCTATTATTGCCGTGTAGTGGCGGTCAAGAATATCCACTACCCCATATCCTCCCGTGGGTGTCGTAAAAGGCGACAAAGGGAAACAGGCAGGAGATGGGTAATAGCCAAAATTACAATAAAAAAACTGCAGTTGCCAACCCGCTCGCCAAGCGGGGCAACTATGGCAAATACCCCCCAATGACTAAAGCAACAAACAGACGGCCCCCAGTCCCCGGCGGCCCCGCTATTCCTGGCTACGGTGGCGACCATGGTAACGGCGGGGCAGGGGGTGCTAAGAATCTCCGGTGGAGGTTCGGTTGCCACCTTAGACGACTCGACCTAGCAACGTACAACGCACGCACCCTGAGGACTGACGAGAAGATCGTGGAGCTGGAAGAAGAGATAGACAAGTTGCGCTGGCATATTATAGGATTATCCGAAGTCCGAAGAGAGGGGGAGGACACGGTAATCCTCGAATCCGGCAACTTGCTCTATCACCGGGAGGGCGACCATCTGTCCCAAGGAGGTGTCGGATTTATCGTCCACAAGTCTCTCGTTAACAACGTTGTAAAGATCGGGAGTGTGTCGACGAGGGTTGCGTACCTTATACTCAGAATCACCAAACGGTATTCGCTGAAGGTCATACAGGTTTACGCACCAACCTCGGCACACCCCGATGAGGAGGTAGAGGAAATGTATAAGGATATCTCTAGAGCCATGCATTCCTCCAAAACCCAATATACGGTGTTAATGGGAGACTTCAATGCAAAACTAGGCACAAGAGAGAACGGTGAGCTGAAAGTAGGGAGATTTGGAGTAGGGCAACGGAACCCAAGGGGCCAGCAGCTGGCCGACTTCATGGAGAAAGAGGGACTCTTTATGATGAACTCTTTCTTCCAGAAGCGGCCCCACAGGAAGTGGACCTGGTCGAGCCCCAACGGTTCGACAAAAAATAAGATTGACTTCATTATGATGACCAGGCGACAACTGTTCAGTGATGTCTCCGTGATCGCGAGGGTGAAAACTGGTAGCAATCACCGAATGGTTAGAGGCACACTGAACCTAAACGTTAAGTCAAAGAGGTCTCGTCTAATGAAGTCAATGCTCCGTCCCCCTCGTGCTCTGTTCCAAAGTCCCGAAACCTTTCAGCTCGAGTTACAAAACCGTTTTCAGTGCCTAGAAGACTGCAATGAAGTGGACGATATGAATGACAAGCTCGTGGAAACTGTCCATGCGATCGGAGCTAAGTTCACCAAGACCCGCCGCAGAAGAACACAAAAACTCTCCGATCACACTCTTAATCTTGTGGCTGTTAAACGGGAGATGAAGCTAAATTCTTCAACAGACTTGACAGCATACAGGCATCTGAACAGACAGACCTCCAAATGCATGCGGCGGGACTTACGCAACTTCAATACAGCTCGTATTGAAGAAGCGATAGAGCGGAACCAAGGCTCCAAAGTCTTTGCCAGAGATCTGTCTGCCAGAAAGAGCCAACTGTCAAAGCTGAAGACGGAATGTGGCAGCATCGTTTCCGGGACACCTGAGATTTTGAGTGAGATTGAGAGGTTCTATGGGCAGCTGTACACGTCATCGTTGGAGCCACACGCAAGTGTGAGTAACGATCCAAGAGCGAGTGTCATCCGACACTATTCCGAAGATATCCCGGACGTCAGTCTAAGCGAGATTAGAATGACTCTCCAGCACCTTAAAAACGGTAAGGCCCCAGGCGAGGATGGAATAACAGCGGAGCTTCTGAAAGCGGGTGGAAGACCGGTACTTGAAGTCCTTTAGAAGCTCATTAATTCCGTCCTCCATGGTGGCATTACACCGGAGGCGTGGAGCAGAAGTGCGGTGGTCTTATTCTTCAAGAAAGGTGACAACGCTCTCTTGAAGAACTACAGACCGATTTCCCTTCTGAGCCGCGTCTACGTGCTGTTTTCGAGAGTCATTACGAATCGTCTCGCGCGCAGACTTGACGACTTCCAGCCTCCCGAACAAGCCGGTTTCCGAAAGGGCTTTAGCACCATAGACCACATACATACCCTTCAGCAAGTTGTACAGAAGTCCGAAGAGTACAATTTGCCACTATGTCTGGCGTATGTGGACTATGAGAAAGCCTTTGATTCCGTCAAAATTTGGGCGGTGCTGCAGTCCCTTCAGTGGTGCCAAGTTGACTGTCGGTATATTGAAGTGTTGAAGTGCTTTTACAGTAGGGCTACGATGGCTATCCGAGTACAGAACCAGAGTACGAAACCTATCCAATTGCAGAGAGGTGTAAGACAGGGTGACGTCATATCCCCGAAACTCTTCAACGCTGCATTGGAAGACGTTTTCAAGCTTCTGGACTGGAAAAGTTACGGTATCAACATCAATGGCGAGTACATCACTCACCTTCGATTTGCCGACGATATAGTCCTTATGGCAGAATCGCTGGAGGGCCTAAGCACTATGCTCAATGACCTCAATAGTGTTTCCCAACGGATAGGTCTTAAGATGAACATGGACAAAACAAAGATCATGTTTAATGTCCATGTCACACCTATGGCGGTAGTTGTTGGGAGCACTAAGCTCGAAGTTGTTGACGAGTATGTTTACCTGGGACAAATAGTCCGACTAGGTAAGTCCAACTTCGACCGAGAGGTCAATCGACGGATTCAACTCGGCTGGGCAGCGTTCGGGAAGCTACGAAACATCTTCTCGTCAGACATACCTCAAAACCTTAAAACGAAATTGTACAACCAGTGCGTGTTGCCAGTGATGATTTACGGAACTGAGCCGTGGTCCTTCACTGCTGGCCGTAGGAGGAAGCTCAAGGTCGCTCAGCGAGCTATGGAGAGGGCTATGCTCGGAGTTTCTCTGCGTGATAAATTTAGGAATGAGGATATCCGCAGTAGAACCAGAATAACCGACATAGCCCATCGGATTAGTAAGCTGAAGTGGCAGTGGGCCGGCCATATAGCTCGAAGAACCGACAACCGATGGGGAAGAAAGGTTCTCGAGTGGTAGCCTCGTACCGGTAGGTGAAGTGTAGGGCGTCCCCCCACGAGATTGAGTGACGACCTTGTAAGACATGCAGGAAGTCGATGGATGCAGGTGGCTCAGGACCGTGCTTTGTGGCATTCTTTGGGGGAGGCCTATGTTCAGCAGTGGACTTGTGAAGGGCTGTAATGATGATGATGATGATTTTTTTATTTAAGGCAAATTCGAGTAATTTTGGCTCGAACCTCACAAACCTATTTTGTATTCACATATGCTCATTTATAAGCTCTTATCAGTGGTCAAGCGAAAAAAGGAATATAAAGGAAATAAAAAAAATACATTTTGACAAATCAACTTATTTAAACAGATAACAGTTTCTATCAATATCAACATTATATATATATATAATTTATAGTCGTAAATAACTATAATAATTGAGTATAATACCAAATAACACTAATTTGTTTAAATGATTCTGTTTAGATTATTCTATGTGGAACTTGAATGACTTTCAGATGACCATGGGTTTATGTCATTAATATAATTTTCAATTGTATAATATGCTCTTTTAGTCAGTGTATTTTACATAATTTTTTAATTTACGTAAAGTTAAGTCAAGCATTAAATCAGATATTATTTTGTTGAAAAATCGAATGCCTTGTGCTGTAAATAAATGTAAGTTTTCTATAGTCTAAATAATGGTATAAAAAGTTTTTATTTTATTTCTAGTATTAAGGTCATGTATGTCACTATATTTATTATACGTAGGTATATTGTTCCCAACAAATAGTATATTCGAGTATATGTATTGAGAAGCAACAGTTAATATGCCGAACTCTTTAAAAAGATCCTTTAGAGACACTTGTTCATCCAAGTTATAAATGGAACGAACCGTTCTCTTTTGCAAAATAAATATCATATTGATGTCCGCTGCCACACGCCATAGTAAGATACTAAAATACACAACACTATGAAAACAACTGAAATACACTAAGCAAGCAGTTTCCACATCTGTTAACTGTCTAATCCCACGTACTGCAAATGCAGCTGAACTTAGTTTTTTTGCAAGAGTAGTAGAGATATGAGCGCTCCACTGAAGCTTAGAATCCAATGTGATTCC
Source organism: Parnassius mnemosyne (assembly GCA_963668995.1). Classification (NCBI taxonomy): domain Eukaryota; kingdom Metazoa; phylum Arthropoda; class Insecta; order Lepidoptera; family Papilionidae; genus Parnassius; species Parnassius mnemosyne. Next base: position 8,894,217 of record CAVLGL010000057.1, read on the forward strand.
TAAAGGCACTGTTAACTATGCTCACCAATATTTATACTCGTGGTTACATTTTTTTATTTGACAGTGTAAATTCAATGAATTTAGAATTATGTATATATATAGCATTAAATAGAAGATGATCAACCGTATACCACCGCTGTATTTGCAAAAGAGCAACACTTACATCGTCAAAGTTAGTTTTATTTCTATCTACACCGAATATAAGAGAAGTTTCATCTGCAAATAACACTATTTTGCAAAATTTGGATACAAAGAACGGAAAATGGTTAATATATGTCAAAAATAGAAAAGGACCAAGAATAGAACCTTGTGGTACACCCATTTGAACAAATGACCCGACTGATTTTACTCTATTTATTTCAACCCTTTGTATGCGATCCGTTAAATATCAACAAATAGTTTCAAGAGATGTATGCTTAAATCCGTAATGATACAGCTTACACAGAAGGATTTCGAGATCAACACAGTCACACGCTTTGGAGAGATCACAGAAAATGCCAAAAGCGTTTTTATTATTTTTCTAAGCTTCATAAATGTGTCTGAACAATGCAACCTCTGCATCAGTTGTAGATTGTTTCTTTATGAACTCGTTTTGTTAAACATGGAATAAGTAATTTTATTAAAAATGTTCTTCAAGCTGTTTCAGAATAATTTTTTCATAAATTTTACTTAGAACTGGTAATACAGAAATAGGTCTATAATTGCTTGGATCACTTTTTTCACTGGTTTTGTACAAGGGTATGACTTTATAGTATTTTATAAGATCAGGAAAATACCTTTGTCTACACATTAATTAAATATCAATGCGAAATAAGGAGCAATACTGAACATAATACCATGTATAATCTTTACCGACATTCCCCACACATCCATGGTATTCTTTACTTTAATTTTTTTAAATGTTCTAACAATTCTCTATTATGATTATGTTTTTAATATTATATAGGTTATATAACTTTTTTCTACTCCTATGTATTCTCACAGTGGCCCAATCACTAAACTTCATCTGTTTGTAACTACTCATAATTATTGTTTTAAAATTTTTGTTAAACTCAATCTCTAAAATTTGAAAGAGTCCATTTTATAATAAGTGTGGATGATTTCGATGTCTGTCAAGAAGAGGTACTAGTAATTTAATGTTGTTATTGAAATGGTTTAAACGCGATGATGTTACTGAACGAGAAACTCGTGCAATCTTTTGATCTTTAAATGCAACTATTTGGCCACAATGATCAGACGTTAATTTGCTTATGATAGACTTTTCTATTACCTCACAATGTGAAAACACATTATCCAAACATGTGGAAGTTATTTATGTTACTCGTATTCTAATAAGTTCATGAAATAAATGTCGTAAATCAAAAGAAAAAAATAGTTCACTCAAGTTCCACACAGGATATTTCTATAACACGTTCACAAAAAATACCACAATGTCTTTTCGTTCCTTACATTTACTATCACTACAAGTCAATGTTAATGAACCACCATGTGCGGCGGACTTTCGGATAAATGCGCTTATCGTATTATAAATGAAAACAATAATAAATAATTCACATTTCTTCAGCCAATGTTCCGTTATGCATAATAAATGAATATTGTATTGATGAAGAAATAAGTCGACTTCTAATTACTTGCAAGCAGCATTGAATGTTTTGATGACTAATATTAAGTTTTAAAACCTTAGCCTCTGTCTTATCAAAAAGTTTAAATTATTATTAGTTGACAACCCAATAGCAGTTACACTATTTAAACTAATGGATTGGTATACATAATTTATCATTGGGTTTTTTATATTGTAAGCAAGTAATGCTACAATAAGCTTTTTTACAATTATGAGGAAGGTTCAAGTTACCTTGTGAATATATATATATATATATATATATATATATATATATATATATATATCATAATGCACATAATATAAACTTACATTTAGTTTTATTATGAATATTTAAAAAAGTTATGGTTTCATCGTTTAAGTAAACAAAACTACGAGTTAACGGTTAATTAAACTATTTACTAGGCAACTATAGGGTGTATCAGGTTAACAATTATTTATAACTTGTGGTGTCTACTTGAAATTCATCATCATGATCATCATCATTACAGCCTTTCATTAGTCCACTGCTGAACATAGGCCTCCCCCAAGGAATGCCACAAAGCACGGTCCTGAGCCACCTGCATCCATCGAATACCTGCCTTGTCCTGAAATGTCTTACCAGGTCGTCACTCCATCTCGTGGTGCCCTACACGTCGCCTACCGGTACGTGGCTGCCAATCAAGAACCTTTCGTCCCCATCGGTTGTCGGTTCTTCGAGCTATATGGCCGGCCCACTGCCACTTCAGCTTACTAATCCGTTGGGCTATGTCGGTTACTCTGGTTCTACTACGGATATACTCATTTCTAAGTTTATCACGCAGAGAAACCCCGAGCATAGCCCTCTCCATAGCTAGCTGAGCGACCTTGAGCTTTCTCATACGGCCAGCAGTGAAGGACCACGTCTCAGATCCGTCATCACTGGCAACACGCACTGGTTGTACAATTTCGTTTTAAGGTTTTGAGGTATGTCTGACGAGAAGATGTGTCGTAGCTTCCCGAACGCTGCCCATCCCAGTTGAATCCGTCGATTGACCTCTCGGTCGAAGTTGGACTTACCTAGTCGGATTATTTGTCCCAGGTAAACATACTCGTCAACAACTTCGAACTTAGTGCTCCCAACAACTACCGGCATAGGTGTGACATGGACATTAAACATAATCTTTGTTTTGTCCATGTTCATCTTAAGACCGTTAATATGCGTTAGTAGACACTATTAGGGTCATTGATCGTAGTGCTTAGGTCCTCCAGCGATTCTGCCATAAGGACTATATCGTCGGCAAATCGAAGTTGAATGATGTACTCGCCATTGATGTTAATACCGTATCCTTTCCAGTCAAGAAGCTTGAAAACGTCTTCCAATGCAGCGGTGAAGAGTTTCGGGGATATAACGACACCCTAACTTACACCTCTCTGCAATTGTATAGGCTTCGTACTCTGGTTCTCTACTCGGATAGCCATCGTAGCCCTACTGTACAAGCACTTCAGCACTTCGATATACCGACAGTCAACTTGGCACCACTGAAGGGACTGCAGCACCGCCCAAATTTCGACGGAATCAAAGGCTTTCTCATAGTTCACATACACCAGGCATAGTAGCAAACTGTACTCTTCGGAATTCTGAACAACTTGCCGAAGGGTATGTATGTGGTCTATGGTGCTAAAGCCCTTTCGGAAACCGGCTTGTTCGGGAGGCTGGAAGTCGTCAAGTCTGCGTGCGAGACTATTCGTAATGACTCTCGAAAACAGCACGTAGACACGGCTCAGAAGGGAAATCGGTCTGTAGTTCTTCAAGAGAGCGTTATCACCTTTCTTGAAGAACAAGACCACCGCACTTCTGCTCCACGCCTCCGGTGTTATGCCACCATGGAGGACGGAATTAAAGAGCTTCAAGTACCGGTCTTCCACCCGCTTTCAGAAGCTCCGCTGTTATTCCATCCTCGCCTGGGGCCTTACCGTTTTTAAGGTGCTGGAGAGTCATTCTAATCTCGCTCAGACTGACGTCCGGGATATCTTCGAAATAGTGTCGGATGAGACTCGCTCTTGGATCGTTACTCACACTTGCGTGTGGCTATAACGATGACGTGTACAGCTGCCCATAGAACCTCTCAATCTCACTCAAAATCTCAGGTGTCCCGGAAACGATGCTGCCACATTCCGTCTTCAGCTTTGACAGTTGGCTCTTTCTGGCAGACAGATCTCTGGCAAAGACTTTGGAGCCTTGGTTCCGCTCGATCGCTTCTTCAATACAATCTGTATTGAAGTTGCGTAAGTCCCGCCGCATGCATTTGGAGATATGTCTGTTCAGTTGCATGTATGCTGTCAAATCTGTTGAAGAATGTAGCTTCATCTCCCTTCTAACAGCCATGAGATTGAAGAGTGTGATCGGAGAGTTTTTGTGTTCTTCTGTGACAAGACTTGCAGAACTTAGCTCTGACCACGTGGACAGTTTCCATGAGCTTGTCGTCCATATCGTCCACTTCATTGCAGTCTTCTAGCCACTGAAAACGGTTTTGTAACTCGAGCTGAAAGGTTTCAGGACTTTGGAACAGAGCATGAGGAGGACGGAGAGTTGACTTCATTAGACGAGACCTCTTTGACTTAACGTTTAGGTTCAGTGTGCCTTTAACCATTCGGTGATCGCTACCAGTTTTCACCCTCGCGATCACGGAGACATCACTGAACAGTTGTCATCTTGTCGTCATAATGAAGACAATCTCATTTTTTGTCGAACCGTCGGGCTCGACCAGGTCCACTTCCTGTGGGGCCGCTTCTGAAAGAAAGAGCTCATCATAAAGAGTCCCTCTTTCTTCATGAAGTCGGCCAGCTGCTGGCCCCTTGGGTTCTGCTGCCCTATTCCAAATTTCCCTACTTTCAGCTCACCGTTCTCTCTTGTGCCTAATTTTGCATTGAAGTTTACTCTACCTCCACATCGGGGTGTGCCGAGGTTGGTGCGTAAACCTGTATGACCTTCAGCAAATACCGTTTGGTGATTCTGAGTATAAGGTACGCAATCCTCGTCGATACACTCCCGATCTTCACAACTTTGGTAACGATTCGACTTCTACATAAAAAGGGGTTTTAGTGGCTTATCGTAAAAACGATAACTTTTGAAAGTATCAATTGTTTAACTATTTTTAAATCTCTTCATCTATCATGTGGGAAGCCATGGAATGTAAATCGCAGTTAAATTTTGTTTTGTTTAGTTATAGTTAATTTTTTTCGGTTGCGAAATGTCGAAATTTTCGGTGTTTTGGCAGCCTTTATTAATTTATTTTACTAAATAGACTGCCTTCTTCACTCACTTCAGCATCAAACGCCATCGTGAGTGGATACTGTATCGGTTGTACGCAGTGGCTCAAAAAGATCGCTGTAGAGATACCAAATATTCGAAAAACAAAATTTCATACATGCCTTATTATTATAATAATCAGTTATTTTTATTATAATATTATAAGAGCACAGAATAAATAATAGTAGTACGTACTTAAAAATAAGTAAGACTATTATATTTATAACTAGCTGTTCCCCACGACTTCGCTCGCGTGTTAGAGTTTTTATGTTTTTGCGCGGAACCCTAATACTTTTCTTTTCTTTTTGCTAGTGAAAATCCCGTTAAAATCGGTCCACAGACAGACAGACAAAAATTTTAAAAATTTTATTTTAGTTATAAGTACCATATTTACTTTCATATACATTTAGTAAAAAACTTTAATTTTGACATTACAAATAGACACTTCAATTTTTTTTTTGTATAGATTAAATATGTCTCAGGATTTATGGAGTGACCTGAATGATGATATGATGATCATATGAGCTTTATGAGTCGTGCACTTTTGGATTTTCCAAACTTTTTTAAAATTAAAGTTTTACATAAAATTATTGGAAAATTGGAAGTATATGAGGGTTATTAGTGAGAACTTGTTTGTATTTACGCTACTTTAATAAATTTCCGTATAATCATCTTATGTGTAATTTTTTTTAATACGCTTAGGGCATGCACAATTGGATTTACCAATAGTTTTTTGTGGTTTTACTATTATAATTTATGTTACATACAGAATTTCAATTATTTACATTTCTACTGTTTTGCTTCATTTCAGAATCATATCATATAATATATATATATATATATATATATATATATATATATATATATATATATATAAAAATGTCAATCAATTTTTTAGCGGCTTAAATATGCTCATCTATTTGTTTCTGGTCTGTTTGATATTTTTGACTTATGGAACTAAGTGAACTGGTTAAGTGATGAATTTCATTTTGTAATTGTTGAATGTCAGAATTATACAACAATTCATTTTGTTCATGCTTAAGGCCGGCCACATACATACGGAATTCCGTTTCGAGATTCCGTTTCGACATTCCGATTCGGGATTCCGAACGCAGCAAGTCCATACAAAATCTATGACCCGGTACAGGTGACACAGGTACATTATTTTTCCGTACGGAATTTCTCCGATTCGTGATTCCGTATGACCGCCTGTGCGTTCGGGATCCTGAAGGGAAAAAAGCCACTCCGAACGCACGTCTTCCATAGATTTTGTACGATTCGCAACACACATTCGTAAAAATTCCGTACGGAACGCGCTCAGTGTTCGTCGCACGACCGAAGCGAGTAGGTGTGTTCATGTATGTTTTTACATTTAACCTTGTACGTGTATAGCTTTACGTAACCTTTCATCTTATTTTATTAATAATTCGTCGAAAGAATCTACATACATAAATATTTAAAAAATATCTCTGGATAGATAGATCTTTTTACATAATATTTTGTACGTGGTAGAGCAATTCTGCAGCTATATTAGAAGTATAGTTGTAGCATGAATGGGTTGGCTCGACCAGGGAAGGACCACGCTCTCACAGAATACCAGCGTAAAATAGGAGCTTAACACTGCTGTGTTTCGTATGGTGAGTGTAGAGAACCGGAGATCCATTTTACTGGAAAAGAGTAATTCCATCTTAATCCTCACGGATGACAACGCATTTGCATTTTGATTAGCAAATGGGGATAAATGTAGATGTCTATGAGCCACAGCAATCACTTACCATCAGGTGGACTGTGTGCTCGTTTGTCATCCTACCCTATAAAAAAAATATTGCAATCTTAGGGTGATAAGGGGATATACCTAGTAAGAATGATACAGCAAAAATGGAATCGCAATTAGAAAATCGTCGTCATTATTCGCAGACAGAATGTCTAGAATCAATGGCTAACGTCTCAACTGACCCTTGTTATTCCGAACGGAAAAAAAACGTATGTGTGTGGTGTATTCACGGAATCCCGATTCGGGATTCCGTGAATACACCACAAAACGAAACGGGATTCCGTATGTATGTGGCCGGCCTAAACCTACAATTTCTTAGTTGTTCCATTAGTTGTAATCGTTTTTTTCTTAATTGAAATATGTCAGACATTGAATAATGCATTTCAGTAATTTTTGCTTACATTTAATTAGTTTCGCAATTTTAATGTATTTTTGATATTTTTTGCAACTACTTATGTAAACAACTGTCTGTTTAGCAATGGCCTGGTCTTCCTATTCTGCATTTTCAACTGAGACATAGATGTTTCTATAAGCTTCAGTAATACTCATCTTCAGCTCCGTTATGCGACTCAACGCCTTTTCATGCACATCACTACACTGAGTAAAACAATTCACCATTTCTTGAAGCCGATTTCGCTGTTCCAAAATGTTCATATTGGGTGAACTGCCATACATTTAAAAGGTTGGACCAAAATTACTCGAATTTACTTAAGAGGAGTATGTGGGATAAAATAAAACAAAAATAGATATAGTTATGTAACTTTATTTTTTGGAAGAGAGATTTTTTATACACTATATATTATTATTTATGTTTTATTGCTTTTGCAGATAATATTCTTCACAGAACATTAACGAAAATTTTAATCAGCAAAATTCTCACAGTGAAAACATAACTCAGCCCAAATACATGATCTGAAACAGCTAAAACTCGAAGCAATATAGTAATACTCCATGCAAAATAATGATCAATAAATTCTAAATGCTTTAAGATTTACCACAATATTGTCATAAGTTTTCTTCTAATTGTAGGAAACCTGCGGAGTGATAAGATCATTTTTTGCTTTTTGTTTCCACAACACTTAACATCTCAACATCACACATCGTGCATAAAATTTTAAAATAATGAATTAAGCTATAGTCTATACTATAATCTCACAAAAATGTTTACATACACAATTGCGAGGAAATGCCTACAAACGAAATTGAAGTATTCTGAACCGATAATAACTGAATTTAAGCAAAAAAGCAATATTAAAATCTAAGCCTATGAAATAAATTTTAAAAAAGAAGGTTGCCGATTTTTGACCTGACTATGTATAGAAATAAAATAAATCTTAAAATTCAACTAATTTAATTCTTAATTAAATACGCGTATCACAATGTTAAAAGAAACGCAGGAGAAAAATATTTTTAATATTTATTCATGCTTATTCTACGTCAAGGGTAAACTTATTATCACCATATTTTGAACGCATGTAAACTACCCTTTTTCTAAGACGTTCTATTTCACATTTTTCGCATTTCTCTACTTGACTTAATTGAACTTTGTTTCTGAGCTTTAGACATTTATTTTATTTAATCAGTAAGTATTTCTCTATATTCTTATATATATTCCTTTATATATATATATATTTCTTTATTACTTTTTGTATAGTACAGATTAATTAAAAATAATATAATAATTAAATAAATAAATAATGCAGTAAGTATGTCATTGAGTGCACACGAGTGAAACTAATTTTTTGACATTTAACAGTTCTACGATTGGCATCGGCGCAGTCCTTCGTTTCTACTAGTTAGTCTGTGCCTTCATTGTTGCCAAAGAGAATATAATCACTTGTTGTGTTTGCATCTCGTTGTGTATTGTCCCATTTTGTATGTTTTTCATTGATCATATAGAATAGAAATATGTAGAGATACACAAGATTTTTCTCAGTATAATCTCAGAGGAAGTGGTGATAGAACATTAATAAGAGATAGAAAAATTTAATATTTGGTAACGGCAAATCCTAACCTAAAGAGTAACATTAATATTTTTGGGCTTCGTAGCGTTTAAATCGTAAAAATGACTACATGACATTATTTTCTAAACTTACAGGAAGTTTTTCTACTATACCTTATAACTATACATTTTTAAAATGTATGAAAAGTGGGCATGGTTCTTTCAGAAAATATTTTCATTATGAAACACGTTGACAAACAAATGTCGTTTTTTTCTCTTTTAATTCATCGTCTCTTTTAATAAAATTCTGCTAATATTTATTAATTTAATTTTAATCAATTAGTAGGCTGAGTGGAAATGGGGCGGCTATCAAGCTTGAAAAACCGAAAACCGATGGGAAAAAAAGGTTTTAAAAAGGTCTCAAGCAGCCTCTTACCGGTAGGAGAAGTGTAGGGCGACCCCCCACTAGATGGAGTGCCATCACTCCATCTATGTATCTAGCATGTCTTACCAGGTCGTTCTGGTAAGACATGCAGGAAGTCGATGGATGCAGGTGGCTCAGGACCGTTCTTTGTGGCGTTCCTTGGGGGAGGCTTACGTTCAGCAGTGGACTTGTGAAGGGCTGATGATTATGATGGTAATGAATAGGTGAATTAATTGTGCAAATCTCAGAGTAATATATATGTAGTTATACTCTTATGAACATATAAAACTTTAACTCCTCATGTGCCCGACCAATATATGTTTTTACGCTTCAAGTGTCAGGTGCCGTTCGGCAGGTCGCGCGATACCGGTAGGCGCTAATGTAAATAATGGTATATTTTTACATTTGTATGCCTGCTATATATAAAACTTATACGCATCGATTCGTTATGAAACACGATATTTTATTTTTCTTTATAAATATTAAATTCTATTTTTATAATATTATCAATCTCATTTCAAAATTGCGTGACGTAACTTTGTCGGTTTCTTGTACGTAAAGTGTAAGGATTATAAAATTAAGTCCTTATGTCAAAAGAGATTAAAAATCACTCCCTATAAATAATTTTTGTTCACACAACAACATCTACCTCCTATTAAGTGGCAAAATAAAAACAAGTTAAAACAACCGAAAATGTTCAATTCGAAAATGTTTGAAAACGTTGCATTACGGCCTTGCCATTAATCTATGTTGTTCAAAGATTAAAAAACAGCGTTTTATCTTTGAACAAAATAGATTAAAGACAAGGCGTATTTAATTGTGAAATGGGCACACGGGGTCAGCTCACACATGGGTATGCATGCGCTGTCAACTCCCTGTGGGTGTCATGACACTTGAGGGTTTAACACAGAATTAACATTTTCAGTTTTTTCCGATATAATATGTATTTTTGTATCTAATTTTTTAAATGGCAATCTGAAACAACGCGAAAGAAAGAAACAGCGATATCATTTTCTCGCTGTAATTTTATACGCCTAATCCTCACATATTATACATATCGTCATCGACCACGTCCAAATGGCTACAGATTCCTTGCTACAACAGGTCCCATCCGCAGAGATCGTGATCCTTGGCGATTTTAACGCCCACCATGCCGAATGGCTCGGTTCACGTTTAACCGATCATGCGGGGAGATCTGTTTATGACTTTGCCTTGGCATATGGTCTGACACAACTGGTTACTTCGCCTACGCGGATTCCAGATGTCCTCCACATCTACATCATACACCTTCCCTGTTGGACCTTCTGCTGACCTCTCATCCGGACGGATATCAGGTTTCCGTCGATGCCCCTCTCGGCTCTTCGGACCATTGTCTGATCCGGAGTGTGGTGCCACTCACACTCCCTCCGCGGTTGCGTTCTGCAAGTTGCCGCCGTGTTTGGCATTACAGGTCGGCGGATTGGGATGGAATGCGGTCTTTCTTTGCATCCTACCCATGAGGGCGGGTTTGCTTCTCGCCGGATGATCCCAGCGCTGTTGCTGATTCTGTCACTGATGTGGTGCTACAGGGAATGGGACTATTTATTCCATCATCTGTGGTACCCATCGGAGGCAGATCTCAGCCTTGGTTTGGTCGCTCCTGTAAGACTGCATTACGCAGTAAGCAGGAGTGTTATCAAGCCTGGGCTGCGACTTCGGCGACTCGGGATGTAAACACCAGCTCACTTAAAAAGAAGTATAATTTCGCCTCCAGGTCCTTCAAAAGAGTTATTGCCAAGGCAAAGTCAGAGCACATAGGCAGAATTGGCGAGAAACTTGTTCGCCTTCCTTCGGGAACCCGTGCATTCTGGTCTCTCGCCAAGGCTGTCCAAGGGAATTTCTGTAAGCCATCACTACCATCTCTGCACAGGGAGGACGACTCACTGGCCCAAGACGCAAAAGACAAAGCTGACCTTTTAGGCTTCCTTTTTGCGTCCAACTCGACTCTTGATGACGGGGGGAAAACACCGCCGACCATCCCGCGGTGTAAGTGCTCCATGCCGGATGTGCTGTTCTCACAGCGCTCGGTTCGCAAAGCACTTCTCTCCCTGGACATCCAGAAGTCGAGTGGGCCTGACGGGATCCCACAAATTGTGCTGAGGACGTGTGCTCCGGAGTTGGCACCGGTCCTAACGCGTCTTTTCCGGTACTCCTACTTCCAAGGCGTAGTCCCGAATTCATGGAAGACAGCTTTTGTCCACCCGATCCCTAAAAAAGGCGACCGCTCAGACCCGTCCAACTATAGGCCAATCGCGATCACCTCCTTGTTCTCCAAAATAATGGAATCCATTATTAACTGCCAGCTCATCCGGTACCTTGAGGATCACCAGCTGATTAGTGACCGCCAAAACGGTTTTCGTCGGGGTCGATCAGCTGGTGATCTTCTGGTCTACCTGACCCATAGATGGGCGGAGGCAGTAGAGTCCAAGGGGGAGGCGTTGGCCGTTAGTCTGGACATTGCGAAGGCCTTTGATCGGGTTTGGCACAAAGCGCTTCTTTCGAAGCTCCCTTCCTATGGGCTTCCCGAGAAATTGTGCAATTGGATCACCAGCTTCCTTGCAGATCGGAGCATCAAGGTCGTTGTAGACGGTGCATGTTCTGACTACAAGCCTATTAACGCTGTTGTTCCACAAGGCTGTGTGCTATCACCAACGCTGTTTCATCTGCATATCAATGATATGTTGCTAACTGGTAACATTCATTGCCATGCGGATGACAGCACTGGTGATGCTCTATACACCGGCCGTGCCAATATTTCTCGGGAAAACGTCGCCGAGTACCGGAACAAACTTGTGTCTGAAGTCGAGTCTTTGCTGAACAAAGTCTCGGATTGGCGGCGACTAAATTTAGTCCAGTTTAATCCTCAGAAGACACAAGTTTGCGCGTTTACCGCTAAAAAGAACCCCTTTGTCGTATCTCCTCAGTTTCAAGGCACTCCCCTTCTTGCCTCAGCCAGTATCGGTATTCTCGGAGTCGACATATCTAGTGCCGTGCAGTTTCGTGGTCACTTGGAAGACAAGGCCAAATTAGCCTCTAAAAAGCTTGGCGTGCTCAGCAGAGCGGGACAGTATTTCATGCCGGCACACCGCCTGCAACTTTACAAGGCGCAGGTTCGGCCTCACATGGAATACTGTTCCCATCTCTGGGCAGGGGCTCCCCAGTGCCAGCTCCTTCCACTTGACCGCATCCAGCGCAGAGCGGCTCGAATCGTCGACGACCGAGCCCTTTCCGATCGGCTCGATTCATTGACACTGCGAAGAGATGTTGCATCCCTTTGCATTTTCTTTCGCATCTACCATGGGGAGTGCTCTGAGCAATTGTTCGGATTAATCCCAGCCGCCAAATTTCACGAACACACATCGCGGCAGAACTCCCGATACCATCCACACCATCTGGATGATTGGCGGTCCACCACTGTGCGATTTAGAAGATGTTTTCTTCCTCGCACGACTTCCTTGTGGAATCGATTACCATCAGCGATTTTTCCGGACCGATACGACTTAGGGACCTTCAAGAAAAGAGCGTACTCCTTTTTAAAAGGCCGGCAACGCATCTGCAATTCCCTCCATGGTGTTGCAGTTGTTCATGGGCGGCAGTAGTCACTTACCATCAGGTGAGCCACATGCTCGTTTGCCCCCACTCCTATAAAAAAAAACATAGACAAAATTATGATTGTGTGCAAGTTTCTCGGATTTCATACAGAGTTACATTACCCTGCTCGGGACCGTACTTTGTGGCAAGCTATGTATGTGGGAATTCTATCATCAATGGACTTGTGATAGTCTGTAATGATAGTGTGATTGTGAACAATCGTTGGTAGTATAGCCGTAGATAGTGAATTACTACAATTCATTTAACATTTCTTAATACCTAAATACTAAATTGCATTCTGTTGATATTTATTGAGTCAAAGATTCAATAGATTGAGATCGTTAACTAAAACTTGTAGTTACTGAATTGTCACAACACGGCTATAAATTGCTTGTGTTCGGTGATTTCGGGGGACTTCGAGATGTCATCGAGTTAATATTGCGTAACCATTCAATTGCTTACAACCGATTCGGAATTTAGTCCTAGTTAAGAGATAAATTGATGCTTTAGAATTAGAGTTAAACGTAAGCTCTAATGTAATGAAGAGTAAAATATGTTATCTCTTTATTTATTTAGAGTCTTTGTCAAAAACAGATATGTCAGCCACATCATACTTAATTTTAATGACACAATTGAAAAAAAAACTTATGGAAATCAAAAATAATTTGACAGTATTTTATCACCACCATCATCATTCATTAAGTCGGCAGTTGAATATAGGTCTGCGGCGACGCATTGCGATGCGAGCATGATCCTGAGCCAGAATTGGGATAAAAAAATTACAACAATCAAAATCTAGTATCCCAGTCTTTAAACGGCTGTAATTTTATTACATGGGCCGCAGTCACGTTCACGGAAAAATATTTGTAGGCCATACAAATACTTGTTCTGTGCGGGTTTGAACCCTCGGGCCTTATAGCCGCAATTTAATGCTTAGCTACTGCACCACCAAACCGTATTATTTGTTATGTTAGAATATACTGACCTTGTAGCTATAGTGGTACTGTAAATATATCCATAACCCCATATTATCATACCGTTGGTATCGTAAGAGGTGATAGTGGGAAACAAATCAGAAAATGGGCAGCAGCGTTTTCCTAATAACGACTAAAATTTCGTGGATATTAAAACCTGCGTTTGCCGACTTCCAAGCGTGGCAATTTTGGCAAATATATGAGGAAGGCCTATGTACAGCAGTGAACTTTAATAGGTTGTAACGGTAACGGTAGAATATACATGTAATTTATTAGTTGCTTACAAAAATGCTTAATAATATGTATGCTGTCGTGGAATAAACGATACATAATTTTCGATTTTATCGTAGAACAGTGTTGGTGTTATGCCAGCTTGTCTGTTGTGCATGCTTCACAGATTGTAATCACTAAAGAGTTGCCAAACAACTTCTTGTTAGTGCCAAGTTTGATTATGTATTGTAAAATTTCTTGTGCAGTTTTCATTGTTATAATATTTATTACAAGCAACCCGCCCCGGATAGATAAGATTTAATAATGTTACATAGGTTTACGATAATCAAATACTATTTATTTTATAAATTATTCCTCGTTTTCTAAATAAGATCTTTAAATTTTTTATAAAATATAGCCTAGATCCCTCCTGGCATAGCTCTCTCTCTGTTCGTAAATTTTCATCGCAATTGATTCAATCAATACGAAGAAATTTAAAATTGGTTATTTATGTCTTAATAGCATGCATAAGACCCTTTAAGTAACAAATTTCGTAAAAGCCAAAATAGCTAAAATTAGTTTTAACACCATTATAATCGGTTTCGCGCTCTCTATCTGCATGTAATGCGAATATGAAAAGTTCATATTCGCAAAAAAAGGTGTCTTTTACGACGCGTTTTAAGGTTAAGAATCTAGTTTGTTCTTATAATAACTTGTAATGATCAATTTGGAGAGTGTTTTTTTTTAATTAAAGTTGTCAAGGACATGTTTTTCCTTTGCATAGCTTTTTTACGTAATGTGACAGAATTTTAAAAGATTATCTTTGAGCATTTTTGTCGTGAAATTAAACAAATTATGAAATGTAGTCATTAGGATAAATTTTTATAGTGAAAATTTCAAAAAATCTAAGTCGATTTATGTCGTGAAAACCACCACCTTTCAAAATATGGTATTTACACCATAAACTGCATTACAGTGTTTAATACTACGCATAAAGTTATGGCTTTTACTGCATTAATTATCACCCAAAATGTTAAAATAGGTGCATAGAAACGCCACATCTTTTTAATTGCTATTTTTTACATATTTATTTATCTATGGTGGAGTGAGCGGTGACATCCCCGACCCCAGCGTCTCTGCCGTAGATAAGCTAATTTATCAAGTAGTTAATAATAAAGTATGGAGTATAAACAGTGATTTGGATTTCCTTTTACGAACAAAACAAGCGTTGGAACTTATGATAAACCACAAAAAACTATCAGGATGGCAAATGGTAAGTAAAATTATTATTATTAACGATGTAAACAAATTATTTCTCAATTAAATTATGTTTTAAATATATTATGTGTTATTATCTAAATTACAATGAGATTAGTCTAACCACCTCCTGCTAGTGTATCAACTGGTTTTTACTACAAACGGTCATCTATTGTTAGGGTATCAATTGGCTTTTACTACAAACAGTCATTTATTGCTAAAATATCAACTGGCTTTACTACAAACGTTTATTTACTGTTAAAATATAAATTGGTTTTTAATTCGATTTATTTATTAATAAACAATACGCACTTTGATTTTGCAACAGAATATCATAATTATACTGAGTGTTGCAAAATTAATAATAATACAAAATCCAGTGCTTATTAATGCTCTTTCCTTAACATGATGTAAGTTAAAGTCCTTTGGCATATTTACTACTAAAAATTAAGCGTCACTCATATTTTATTTTAATAACTACACGTTTCCTTTAAATGCAGCATAATGGATTATACTACAAAAATTGTATTTGTAAAGATTAGCTATGGCTTTACTATAGAATATCTTTTTATTAGTGTGATATTAATTGGCGCTAAATGCAAAATATGTCCTAAATACAACTTGTAATTTGGCCTTTCAAATTATATGTTTGATATCATTATGTAACGAAAGTAGCTAACAATTTTTTGTTTAACTTTACAGGTCATACTTTAAGGACATCATTGGTACACCAGATATGAGCAGTGTCAAAAAAATCAGCTAAACTATCAAGAAAACGATACAATAAAAACATATCTACTAAAACACCTGTCAAAAGACAGCGTGAATTTTATAAAAAGAAAGTGATGTTAAAACACCTTAAGGTATAATTCGGTGAATGCTACTTAAACTCCTCGAAGAGTAGAACTAGGTGTGCCGAGTTTGGCCCCATTCTTTTAGTTATGATGAGGCTTTATCTTACGGACTTGATAGAATAACCTGAAAGTTACTTCGGTGAATGCTACTGGAACTCTTCGAAGAGTAGAAATAGGTGTGCCGAGTTTCGCCTCGTTTTGTTAGTTACGATGAGACCTTATCTACGGACTTGATAGAAGGACCTGAAGGTGTACTTCGGTAAATGCTACTAGAACTACTCGAAGAGTAGAAATAGGTTTGCTGATTTAAATAAAATTAATTTCACGGATTTTATCGCGTATATTAACTTATTTTATATTCCCGAAGTTTTGAGCACTTTTGAGCACCCACGGTCACGGGGGGGGGGGGGGGACTGAGGTGCATGCATTTGTTTTAGAGAGCACCAGGAATCAATAACAGTAAACATCTGGCCACCGAGCTCCAACACGTCAAGCAAGTTTTGTACGACAATAAGCTTCGGGTCCCGCGCCTACGTCACAGTGAACGAGTGAAGCCGGCCACAGTCGAGCGAATGCCTGCTGTACTGCCATATGTCAGAGGTGTCACTGAGAAGATTGGCTACATCTTGAAGCGTGCTTCCATTAAAACATATCTTAAGCCGCCGAAGAAGATTAGTCAGTTTTTACTATCAGTCAAGTGTAATTTTTTTTTTCGTAATATGTTACTTTGTACTTAGTTTAGTTACTGAATTTACGTGTGTGATTGGAGAAACAAATAAATGCTTTATCTATCTATCTATCTATCTATGTTCCTCTGCAAGATGCAGGAGTGTACAAGTTTGATTGTGAATGTGGTCTCTCTTATATAGGACAAACTAAAAGATACATAAAAACCCGCGTTAAAGAACACATAGATGATGGGAGTAATCGACGTTCCGGGAAGTCTGTAGTCTGTGAACACGTACAGGATCGCCCCCGTCACTACATTAGATTTCATAGACCACAAATCCTCGCTAAAGTACACCGATTCCTTCCAAAAATAATTCACGGAGCTATTGAAATCAAAAAAACATCCTAATTTCAAAATAGAAGATGGCTGGGTGCTACCATCTGCTTGGGATCCCTAAATTAATAAAATTAAACCCCAATCCTGCTTGGATAACTGCAAGACCAAGATACTGTAAGTTCATACTGCGTAGATGGAAACAAAAATTAATAATTTTTAATCTGGAGGTAGCCGTGGTTAACTATGACATTAGGACGTGATACACCTCGTCAATCGACGGATTCAACTCGGTTGGGCAGCGTTCGGGAAATTACGGCACATTTTCTCGTCAGGTATACCTCAAAACTTGAAAACGAGACTATACAACCAATGCGTGTTGACAGTGATGACATACGGAACTGAGACGTGGTCCTTCACTGCTGGATGGATGAGGAAGCTCAAGGTCGCTCAGCGAGCTATGGAGAGGGCTATGCTCGGAGTTTCTCTGCGTGATAAACTCAGAAATGAGGATATCCGCAGTAGAACCAGAGTGACCGACATAGCCCAACGGATTAATAAGCTGAAGTGGCAATGGGCCGGCCATATAGTTCGAAGAACCGACAACCGATGGGGAAGAAAGGTTATCGAGTGGCAGCCTCGTACCGGCAGGCGAAGTGTTGGGCGTCCCCTACTAGATGGAGTGACGACCTGGTAAGATATGCAGGAAGTCGATGGATGCAGGTGGCTCAGGACCGTGCTTTGTGGCATTCCTTGGGGGAGGCCTATGTTCAGCAGTGGACTTATGAAGGGCTGTAATGATGATGATGATGACACCTCAGTCCTTCCCGTGACCATGGGTGCTGAAAAGTGCTTGAAACGTCGGGAATATAAAATAAATTATTATAAGCGATAAAATCCGTAAAATTAGATTTATTTAAATGTGTAGTGTTCGCGTAAATATAAGAAATCATTAGGTTTTCCGAGTTTGGCATGGTTTTGTTAGTCATGATGAGTCCTTACATCCGAACTTGATACAGAGATCTGAAGGTGTACTTCAGTGAATGCTACTGGAACTCCTCGAAGAGTAGATTTAGATATGCCGAGTATGGCCTCGTTTTGTTAGTTATGATGAGACTTTACCTCCGGACTTTATAGAGTGACTTGAAGGCGTACTTTGGTGACTGCTAATGGAACTCTTTGACGAATAGAACTACATTTTTTTTTATAGGAGAGGGGGCAAACGAGCATGCGGCTCACCTGATGGTAAGTGACTACCGCCGCCCATGAACAACCGCAACACCAGGGGAATTGCAGATGCGTTGCCGGCCTTTTAAAAAGGAGTAGGCTCTTTTCTTGAAGGTCCCTAAGTCGTATCGGTCCGGAAAAATCGCTGGTGGTAAACTATTCCACAAGGAAGTTGTGCGAGGAAGAAAACATCTTCTAAATCGCACATTGGTGGACCGCCAATCATCCAGATGGTGTGGATGGTAACGGGAGTTCTGCCGCGATGTGCGTTCGTGTAATTTGGCGGCTGGGATTAATCCGAACAATTCCTCAGAGTATTCCCCATGGTAAATGCGAACGAAAATGCAAAGAGATGCAACATCACTTCACAGTGCCAATAAGTCGAGCCGATCGGAATTTAAATATTTGTTTCAATTTTCTTCACGATTTTATGAACATTATGTGTCTTGCACTTTTGAATTTTCCAATCTTTTTGTACATTGAAATTTGACATAAAACCATCGGAAAATTGGAAGTATATTAAAAATTATACAGTTTTTAGTGAAAACTTGTGTGTAATTATATTAATTTAAAAATTAACGTATAATCATATTATACGTAATTTTTTTAATTCGCTTAAGGCATGCACAATTGGATTGACAATTAGTTTTTTTTTAAAATATTTTTTAGACTTTAGTCGCACATGAGGTCAATTTTTGACTAATATGAACACCGTATAAATACAAAACGTATTTTACCTTCACAGAAATGAGAGGAGGCCTGTGCCCTGCAGTGGGACATATGTAGGAAGTAACTTTAATTTATTTTATGATTTACTATAATTATGATTTATTATATTTACGCGAACACTCTTCATTTAAATAAAACTATTTTTATGGATTTTATCGCGTATATTAACTTAGTCAAGTGTAATGTCCCTCTGCAAGATGCAGGAGTGTACCAGCTTGATTGTGAATGTGGTCTCTCTTATATAGGATAAACTACAAAATGAATAAAAACCCGCATTAAAGCACACATAGCTGATGTGAAGAATCGACGCTTCGGGAAATCTACAGTCTGTGAACACGCACAGAATCGCCCCCGTCACTACATTTGATTTGATAGACCACAAATATTCGCTAAAGAATACAGATTCCTTCCAAGGATGATTCGCGAGGCTATTAAAATCAAAAAACATCCTAATTTCATTAGAGAAGGTGGATGAGTGTTACCATCTGCTTGGGATCCTATAATTAATAAATTTAAATCACAACCCTGCTTGGACAACTGCAAGACTTGAAGATACGAGTACTGTAAGTTCATACTGCGTAGATCGGAACAAAAATTATTAATTTTAATCTGGTGGTACCCGTGGTTAACTATGACAATGGGACATCAAACACCTCAATCCTCTCCCGCCCCCTCCCCCGTGGCCATGGGTGTTGTAAAATGCTCAAAATGCCCGACGTTTTATATAAAATAAGTTAATATACGCGATAAAATCCGTAAAACTAGTGTTATTTAAATTATTATAATGATTACTTATATGCCGTAAAATCTTTTTATTAATTGTTACTTTTATTTATTTATCTATTTAGAAGAAAATTAAGATCAACTCATTAAAGTAAATTGTCAGACACGTTTTTGTGTATGTTCTTTGTAAAATTTTTTGTTCTTTTTATAATTAATTTTCTAGAAACTATTTAATTAATTAATTTTAGACTTGTCAATGCTGGTGATAAAAGGGTTCCTTCTTTTCTCGTTCAAAGGCTTCAATGGCACTACAACGCGGGAAGCTGGACTGTATCAAGATAATTAAAATATATTATCTTGATACAGTCATTAATTACTAAAAAATAATTAATTAATGCCAAATAAATTTCTTATAAAAATTATATTGAAATTGAATGCTAAGTATAACAGAAACTTTTTAATTCAATATAGATTATAAATAATACCTATTGAAAGACATTGCTTTGTTTAATTACCACTGGTTCGAAAAAAATCGCTGTCCTGGGAAGAACCAGCAAGAAACCCAGCGGGCCTTTTTTTTAAATAACAGCTTATAATCATGTTATCACAATTAACCACACATAACAAATTAGAAATAGCTTGGTAGCGATCACCTTATTCCCAGATGTTACTATCATCCTTAAATTCCTTAATATTATAATAACCCTTTTTATACAAACTTTGTTTGATAAAGGTTTTAAATTTTGAGCACGTTAAATTTTGTATATTTTCTGGGATTTTGTTGTAAAAGCGTATACATCGCCCCAAGAATGAACTACTGACTCGGTGGATTCGAATAACTGGTACTACTAGCTATTCCTAGTATTTACAGAATGAATATCACTTATTTTTGTATAACTACCTTTATTTTTGTGTACGTACATTACATTTTCATAAATGTGAAATATATTTAATATAAAACAAAGCAAACTAAGTAGTGCGTAGAATGGTTGTAGCACTTGAATATCCTTCTTTACTTGTTTATAGGACGAACTTTGAACAAAATAAACTCGATATTTTCGGGCACTAAGAACGGCGCTTCCCACAAGAAGAGCAAATCAAGTAAACTTCACGGGCAGTAAAGGCAGCGTCTGCCAATTAATATTATTTTAAATGTGTAGTGTTCGCGTAAATATAAGAAATCATTAGGTTTTCAGAGTTTGGCATGGTTTTGTTAGTTATGATGAGTCCTTACCTCCGAACTTGATAGAGAGATCTGAAGGTGTACTTCAGTGAATGCTACTGGAACTCCTCGAAGAGTAGATTTAGATGTGCCGAGTATGGCCTCGTTTTGTTAGTTATGATGAGACTTTACCTCCGGACTTTATAGAGTGACTTGAAGGCGTACCTTGGTGACTGCTAATGGAACTCTTTGACGAATAGAACTACAATTTAAATATTTGTTTCAATTTTCTTCACGATTTTATAAACATTATGTGTCTTGCACTTTTGAATTTTCCAATCCTTTTGTACATTGAAATTTGACATTAAACTATCGGAAAATTGGAAGTATAGTAAAAATTATACAGTTTTTAGTGAAAACTTGTGTGTAATTAAACTAATTTAAAAATTAACGTATAATCATATTATACGTAATTCTTCTAATCCGCTTAAGGCACGCACAATTGGATTTACCAATAGTTTTTTTTATATTTTAGACTTTAGTCGCACATGAGGTCAATTTTTGACTAATATGAACACCGTATAGATAGAAAACGTATTTTACCTTCCCAGAAATGAGAGGAGGCCTGTGCCCTGCAGTGGGACGTATGTAGGAAGTAACTTTAATTTATTTTATGGTTTACTATAATTATGATTTATTATATTTACGCAAACACTGTTCATTTAAATAAAACTATTTTTACGGATTTTATCGCGTATTATCTTAGTCAAGTGTAATGTCCCTCTGCAAGATGCAGGAGTGTACCAGCTTGATTGTGGATGTGGTCTCTCTTATATAGGATAAACTACAAAATCAATAAAAACCCGCATTAAAGCACACATAGCTGATGTGAAGAATCGACGCTCCGGGAAATCTACAGTCTGTGAACACGTACAGAATCGCCCCCGTCACTATATTTGATTTGATAGACTACAAATACTCGCTAAAGAATACCGATTCCTTCCAAGGATGATTCGCGAGGGTATTAAAATCAAAAAACATACTAATTTCATTAGAGAAGGTGGATGAGTGCTACCATCTGCTTGGGATCCTATAATTAATAAAATTAAATCCCAACCCTGCTTGGACAACTGCAAGACTTGAAGATACTGTAAGTTCATACTGCGTAGATCGGAACAAAAATTATTAATTTTAATCTGGTGTTACCCGTGGTTAACTATGACAATGGGACGTCAAACACCTCAATCCTCTCTCGCCCCCTCCCCCGTGCCTATGGGTGTTGTAAAATGATCAAAACGTCCGACGTTTTATATAAAATAAGTTAATATGACGCGATTATATCCGTAAAACTAGTGTTATTTAAATTATTATAATGATTACTTATATGCCGTAAAATCTTTTTATTAATTGTTACTTTTATTTAATTTAAGAAACGTATTTAGAAGAAAATTAAGATCTATTCATTAAAGTAAAATGTCAGACACGTTTTTGTGTATGTTCTTTGTAACATTTTTCGTTTTTTTATAATTAATTTTCTAGAAACTATTTAATTAATTAATTTGCGACTTGTCAACGCTGCTGGTGATAAGGGGGTTCCTTCTTTTCTCGTTCAAAGGCTTCAATGGCACTACATCGCGGGAAACAGGACTGTATCAAGATAATTAAAATTTTAGTTTTAGTTCTTTTTATTTTAATTAATGCCAAATAAATTTCTTCATCATCATCATCATCATTACAGCCCTTCACAAGTAAATTTCTTATACAAATTATATTGAAATTGAATGCTAAGTATAACAAAAACTTTTTAATTCAATATAGATTATAAATAATACCTATTGAAAGTCATTGTTTTGTTTAATTACCACTGGTTCGAAAAAAATCGCTGTCCTGGGAAGAACCAGCAAGAAACCCAGCGGAACTTTTTTTTAAATAACAGCTTATAATCATGTTATCACAATTAACCACACAAAACAAATTAGAAATAGCTTGGTAGCAATCACCTCATTCCCAGGTGTTACTATCATCCATAAATTCCTTAATATACAAACATAATTGTTTGATAAAGTTTTTAAACTTTGAGCAGGTTAAATTTTGTATATTTTTTGGGATTTTATTGTAAAAGCGTATACATCGCCCCAAGAATGAACTAAGGTACGTTGGGGTAAGATCGGTGATGGGGCAAGACCGTAGGATTCAAATTCCCGGCGAATTATGCTATACTTTGAAAAGCTAACAATATGCTACACGACGCCATTTCATCCTGCCCCGACCCTCAGTTCGCGCCAGTCACTCCAGCAAGCGGGACCTGTGCTGCGTGGCATTTTATAAAACAATGTAATTTTTGTATTATTTTTGTCCATCCGATCTTTCCCTATCACTTTTATTTACGATTTTTAGCGAGAATATGGCTTCTTTTGTTATTATTTTGTGTGGATACTAATTTTTATGAAGTTATAGCTAAATAAAGCTGGTCCATGCAGGGGTAACATCGCTGTAGGCCGAGATCCGATGTTTCCCCTCGTGAGTGAAGATCGGATGAATATTATCCGATCTTTGCCTGTTACAAATATGGCAGTGGTTGTTAAACTTTCATTGGTCGTGTATATTTTTTCGTTGATTACTCAAGTGACTATGGGACTCAGTCTCGTTAGCAAGTCTGTATATTTAAAAGTAATAAAACAATACGATGGTTTTATTACTTTTAAGTACACATTAAAATACATTTTTTTATAGGATAAGGGTGACAAAGGAGCACACAGTCCACCTGATGTTAAGTGATGTTGCTGCGGCCCATAGACATCTATATCTATCCTCTATTACAAATCAAAATGTAATTTTTAATAATTATTTAAAAAATAATTTATAATAATAAATGCCGCTTTGTTAAAATATTTATATCTTCCTTAACTCCTGCATTATCCCAGGGCATTTCGCCAGTCCTTACTGTTATTTTTTTTCCATATAAAAATCAAATGCATCCGATCTTTCTCTTATATTGAGTAATTCCATCTTATGTCATAACAAAGTTTGAGAAATATAAAATTACAATTTCTTTATATCAGGGATAAGATCGGATGGCAAGAAACAAAAAAAGAGAAAATTGTTTGGAATATTTATGTTTCTAGTAATTTATAGATCATATTGAAATATGTTTTTGAGCGTTAAAGATAGGACAAATCTCTTTTATAAACTTTTTTCTCTAAGCAGTAGAAGTGGTTTTAAATTTAAGTCCGGTCTTACCCCTTAATGGCCAATTTTTCATTATGCATATAAAAAAGTATGTCTAGTTTTCGCACACCTTTAAAGCAGAAACCGTTGAGTTTACACAAGTAAAAGATTCTCAGAGCTAAACTACGTTTAACGATTAACGGTTTGCTCCATGTTCCATAAATCTGACGTATACGAATGTCGAGAAATTAAAGTTTTTGGCAGACTCTTCCAACTATTCGAAAATCCGTCCGGTATTACCCCAACGTACCTTACTGACTCGGTGGAGTCGAGTAACTGGTACTACTAGCTTGTGACTGTTCCTAGTAGTTACAGAATGAATATCACTTATTTGTGTAAAACGACTTTTATTTTTGTGTACGTACATTACATTTTCATAAATGTGAAATATATTTAATATTTATTTTCAAAGCAAACTAAGTAGTGCGTAGAATGGTTGTAGCACTTGAATATCCTTCTTTACTTGTTTATAGGACGAACTTCGAACAAAATAAACTCGATATTTTCGGGCACTAAGAACGGCGCTTCCCACAAGAAGAGCAAATCAAGTAAACTTCACGGGCAGTAAAGGCAGCGTCTGCCAATTAATATTAACAAGCTACTTGAAAATCAACAAATAGCTTACTGAAGTTCGCGTTTGTTGTATTTAACAACAAACGCGAATTTCAGTAAGCTATTTTCTTTTTATGGTTCCGTATATCAAAATGAAAAACGGATCCCTATTAGTATTTTTTGTTCTTTTGTCCATCTTACCGTCGTATCCAAGCCTTTTCTCTCAAAAACTGGAGAGATATAAAGTAAAAATTATTGATGATAGAAGTAAAAACGGTTCAGTAGAAAACTTGGTACATCTTTAAAACATATTGTGCGCCTGAAGAACTGTGGCATTTTGTAGTTATAGTTTATATGAAGAAGGAGTGCAGAAGCTTTGTATATAACATAATATGTTAGAAATACATTAAATTAAAAAAAATAAAACATACATTGTTTACGTCCATGTTGAACAAATGATTCTAGACCATCACACTGCTAATGTCTCAATAATATGTATGTTATTATTCTTCAAAGTCAATCACATAATGGTCTGTGGTCAAACAGTCGTACAGAATAGAAATTGTAGCGAAATAATTTTAAAATATTGACAAAAATTATTTACTGGCAGATTGACTGATAATTTGCGAATTTTACTGTTAATTTTAAATGGTTTCATAATATCTTCGTTATGAACAGTCTGTGAAGTCTATGGCAAGAGACTAAAAGTTAATTTTATATTTTATTTTTTATAATATATAGTTGAAGCGCGAATATGTCGGCTCGACTGAGGTAGGGCCACGCTCTTACAGAATACCAGCGTAACATTGCAGCTTAATTCTGCTGTATTTCTTATGGTGATTGTACAGATCCGGAGACCCTTTTGACTGGAAACGAGGCATTCCATCTCAGTACTCGGGGTGACAACGCATCTGCATTTTGATTTTAGTTGAGGATAAATGTAGATCTCTATGGGCCGCAGCATCCACTGTGCTCTGCTCTGATTGGTAAGCCTCACAGGTGACAACGCATCGTAGCAATATTGACGTTGGATGCAGGTGTTGTAACCACCTAATATCGAGTGTACTGTAAATTCGTTTATTAATTCAAATTTGTTAATAAAATTGATTATGAAGCAATTAAAAGTGTCTTGTGATGCTTCAGTGCAAAAAGACACTCTGACCTCACAATTATTATCTTGATTATTTCTGCAAGCAATAGTACAAACATTCTTCTGTTCTGCTTTAGAAGGTATGTGGAGTTAGCGTAGTAGCATTTTGTAGGGCATTCCATCTAAGCTCTCATTACATTTGAGGGCTTAGATGGAATGCCCTACGAAATGAAAAAGACATCTTTTTTCGAAATTGATAAGAGTGAGTAGTATGTACGGTCAGGTATTCTATTAGCTTTTTTCTCATATTCTTCTTAAATGAAATTAATACTTAGGCAACCTGCACGATAAAAGAGAAGCGCACATAGCCCCGTGGCGCAGAGCTGGCTATACAGTTGGAAAAACGTACAATTTAACAAAAAATAATAATTAAAATACAGCATTATTACGCTTTTATTTCACGCTACTATTTTTGAGAGCGGTAAATATCTTAAGCTGACGTGGCCGAGCCGACCAGTGTACAACTATAACTTGATACTATAAGAACATCCAAGATTTTCTTTTAGTGCAGTCTAAATATAGGTTTGAAAACATTGCCTCACTCCTCGCAATGTTCGAGCGAATTAGTACTAAAGCGGGTAGACCTTTATAACAAACAACTTACTTCGGGGGTCTATTTACTTTTTTTTATAAAAAAAATAAATTTGGTCTTTTAAAACGTGTTTTCAATATCACTTAAATAATAATAAGTCTTTTCATTTTCATTTTAAAACCTCTGCAAGTAGAAACGTGTACTTGCAGAGGTTCCAAAATAATAATATTTCGGTAAATTTACAATGGTTCAAAAATGTTAAAAATTACTACATCGTCGCCTTATACAAGTTGAGATTTCAAAGTTTTGTGAGTTTTTTTTCCTAAAGAGATATTATTTAATTTGTTCTATACCATTTTGTTTCAAAGACTTTATGGCTTCTATTTATGGCTATACTATTTATGCCAGACGTAAAATTTCCAGTCCAGTGATAGGAAGAACGTCCAAAATACGGTGACGTCCAATGCGTCCCCCAAACGTGGCGGTTATGACAAATTCTCCCTTCAACAAGAGAGGCTCATATCCAGCATTGCACTTTTGTTGTATGGTAAAACGGAATAAAAACAATATTCAAGTAACATTTAAACATTCAAACATTATACATAGACTGTGGCTCAAACTACTTAAGTCACAGAGTTACAAAGTACCACCATAACTCTTACATCGTAAGCGAGACCCACTTCAATGAGGTAAATTGGCAGACGCGCAGTGCTTTGCAAATGGCCACAACAGTTTGTGGTTCAAGTCATATTATGTAAGTATTACTTTATTACACATTTTCAGGTTTTAGACAATATTAGATGAAATTGTAAGTAAATAAATATTAATTAAAAAAAAACTTTCCTAAAACAGGCTGTACCCTACGCAAAAGTTGTGTAGAAGAGATTACTTTCAGTATCAGTGCTCAGTGATAACTTCAGCCGTTGTACTTGAAATTATACTTTATTCTTATACTGAATTTCAGTGCATAAAAAAGAATAAACAAATAGCAGAGCAGCCAGTCTCTCGCTATTCTATAGAATGCATTTCGGAGAGTGTGCTCAGGAATTACATGCTTTAATTCCGCCCTCCCCTTTCCACCATCGGACAATCAGACGGTCGATGGGTCTATACTCCTTCTTGTTATCGATATTCCATGCATTCAAACAAAACGGTTTGCTTTAATTTGCCGGTGTGTGTCTTTTCCGTTCAATAACAATCTGGGCGTTATCAATGCAAAAACGAATAGGCATTTGTTACGCTAAAACTTTGTAATTCACCATCCTGAGCTTCATCACCTTACATCATTCATCACTTATCAGCAGGTAAAATTTTGTTCTAGTACTGGTTTATAATAAGTTAAAAAATGAAGCTTATTTGGAGTTAATAACAAGAGTATTAATAATGTAAACAGTGTTAAAAGTATTCATTAAAAATATGCTGCAGAAATGAGTGACAGAGTCGATAAGGGTCACCCTGGAAAGAAATTCGTCAAAAAAATTGTCCGATCATATAGTAGTCATATTCCGTTTGCGATACTACTATGAGACAAAAACTTTTTCATACTATATTATTAAAATGACATTTGCTAATTTTTAATAAATATTGTATATATATATATATATATATATTGTTCGCGCCAAACGCTAATTTCAGGAACTAACGCGAGAGGGCGCGCGCCTCGGTGCCGTACTGGTTTTGACGTCAGCCGAGCGGTGGGTGGAGAACGCGTAAAAGCGAAAGAGTCGTCTGCCAGCGGTGCTTGGGACAGCACGCTGTCATTTTTTGTCGGGAACTCGGAATAATTCGGCGCGGATAGTAAATATTCTGTCTAGGATTTGTGACGCGTATTCCTTGCTGTAGAGCTTCCCCGGGACTTATTGGGTCCGACTCAGAATCTGTAGAAGTGCATTCGACAATATTAGCTAGTGCGGCCTTTGATATTTTAGAAATAAATGTTGCTACGCGAAACGGTAGTGACCTTTGATCCGGACACTCCCTGTTCATTTTGTGTGTTAGGCGTTATAACAAACAATAGAGTTAATGGACTGTCATCGTGACGAACGAGGAAAGTGACTGTGGTCCGGCGCTGAAGCAGTCTGAAGCGGTGCAGCATTTTGGAGCAGCCTGGAACTCGGCCGCTGCTGGTCGCCTATGCTTGACAAGGCCCCACACATTCACACCTCACTGTACACTACTCGCCATCCACTATTACACACACTCACGGCCTGCCCAAGCCTTGGTGCGAAGTTAGCTTCGGATAATGGTAAGTACTATGTGTTTCTAGCTTCCTCC
Source organism: Parnassius mnemosyne (assembly GCA_963668995.1). Taxonomy (NCBI): domain Eukaryota; kingdom Metazoa; phylum Arthropoda; class Insecta; order Lepidoptera; family Papilionidae; genus Parnassius; species Parnassius mnemosyne. Next base: position 8,922,751 of record CAVLGL010000057.1, read on the forward strand.
CATCTGGTTTATTGTAATTAGGAAATTCCACGTGGCCATATTCTGGCCCCGTCCCTCTGCTGCTCGTCGATGGGATTACTCATGGGCCCTAATCCCGTCATCCTTGATTGGGGCAGCTAGGGGCGTGTACATATATATATATATATATATATATATATATATATATATATATATATATATATATATATATATATATATATATTATGTGAATAAAAATGTATTAATATACAATTAAGAAAATTTTATTTTGCCTGAAGTATAAAATAACGAAAAGAAAATCCATATACTTTATTAACACTTGTACCATAACCCAAATGCAATAGAGGAAGATTGTAAGCTGTCAGGCACCACCGGAAATTATACGGGCCAAGGGGGCATGAATCAACAGTTATTAGGTTTCAGTGCATTCAGAAGTAAACAAGATAAGACTTAAGCTAGTAACAATAATAAAATGGAAGATATATGCACTTTAACAGGAGTAAACTTTTTTTTGAAGTGGGTTTCTCGAGGGAAATTTAATCAGAAGATAGGCAGCAACATGTCCCTGATAACAGCTGAATAGAAATAAAAAAAAAACACTGTCATACGTGGAAACTAAGGCAATCTGATAATTCCACGAGGCAATCTATGGAGTAGGCGTATGTTCAGCAGTGGACTCTTGATTATTTTTTTAGAATAAGTATGACAAACGAGCACACAGTCCACTTGATGTTAATGGTATGCTGTGGCCCTTAGACATCTATATTTTATCCTCAATTAATTATCAAAATGTAGATTCAATATCAACTCTGAACACTAAGATGGAATGCCTCAGTTCTAAAGGGTCTCCGGTTGTCTACACTCCCCATACGAAACATAGCGGCATTAAGTTGCTATTTTACGCTGGTATTCTGTGAGAGTATGGTCAATCTCCGGTGGAGCCGACCCATTCGTGCTGCATTTTTATATTATACAAAATAACATATAAAATTAACTTTTTTCTCTTGTCATAGACTTCACAGTCTGTTCAAAACGAAGATATTAGAATAGAATAGAATAATGATTTATTTGCATTGAATGTAGGTAATAACAATAAGGTGTTGACAAAGTACATAGAAGATCCGTACATTCTACCATTTTGGCATGCAAATATTAAATTAAATTTATTTCTATATAATCATCATCATCATCATCATTACAGCCCTTCACAAGTCCACTGCTGAACATAGGCCTCCCCCAAAGAATGCCACAAAGCACGGTCCTGAGCCACCTGCATCCAACGACTTCCTGCATGTCTTACCAGGTCGTCACTCCATCTCGTGGGGGGACGCCCTACACTTCGCCTACCGGTACGAGGCCGCTACTCGAGAACCTTTCTTCCCCATCGGTTGTCGGTTCTTCGAGCTATATGGCCGGCCCACTGCCACTTCAGCTTACTAATCTGTTGGGCTATGTCGGTTACTCTGGTTCTACTGCGGATATCCTCATTCCTAAGTTTATCACGCAGAGAAACTCCGAGCATAGCCCTCTCCATAGCTCGCTGAGCGACCTTGAGCTTTCTCATACGGCTAGCAGTGAAGGACCTCGTCTCAGTTCCGTAAGTCATCACTGGCAACACGCACTGGTTGTATAATTTCGTTTTAAGGTTTTGAGGTATGTCTATTTCTATATAATACTAGTAATTAATTATAAATAGATTTAAAATTATAATTATGAGTATAAATAGTTATTACATTGTAATAATTCAAAGTATTGCATTATTATTATTACATAAATTTATATTGTTGAAATTTTATAGCATAACACATTAATTATTAATACAAACAACATAATATAAACAATTAATTAACTGAAACGTTTTTTAAATATTGGTATCATTTAAGAAGTCAGACACTGAGTAATAGCATCTTTCCAATAACAAAGAAGTAACACTCTATTTAAATATTCTAATGGGTTGATTTTTTACAAAATTTGGGATATTGTAATATATTATGACAGGTGCCATGCTCATAACACTTTTTTTAATAAAGCTATTATAAAATCATTTAAAATTTACACTAAAATTCGCAAACTATCAGTCAATCTGCCAGTAAATATTTGTTGACAATATTTTAAAATACTTTCGCGACAATTTGTACTCTGTGCGACTGTTTGACCACAGACCATTATGTGGTCAAACAGTCCATTTGCACTACAACCATACGTATATTACATAGTGAGCTGCAACATGGCTCTACCACATAAATAAATGATACGCTGTAATTGTAATGGTGATTATAAAAGTGCATTTTTTTTAAGGAAGAGGCAAACGAGAATACTGCCTCGCATGGTGAGTAATCACCGCTGCCTATGAAGATCTGTAACACCGAGGAATTGCATATGTATTAACAACTAAGGAGATATAGTACCAGAGGTACAGCGTAAGAGAATCTAACCGTATAGGATTCGTAATGCCGGAATCTAGGAAATGCCAAAAAGAATTACAGTTTCTAATATAATGAATGTAGAGTCAAACTACTGGGATACTACTATTGTAGGTAGGAATCTTTTGTAGGTGAGAAATACCCTCTTACCTATTTCCGTCTTACGGAAAAGAGAAGGGAAGAATGTTAGTATTAATACAGGCTATGAGATATTCTATTCTAGTCCTCAGTATTGACGCACAAAACGCACTGGTAGTATTTTTATATAAAAACTAGAGTGACAAACGAACTTACAGTTGTAAGCCACTGCTGCAGTCCATAGACACCTGTAACCAGTTTCAAACAAGAAGTCTTTCTTTAATCAAACTTCTATCATCATCATCATCATCATCATCATCATCATTCCAGCCTATCACAAGGTCACTGTTGAACTTAGCCCACTGCAGTTTCACACATAGATTGCTTCTTAGGGGTATATTTGGCATACTTGCAACGAGTGACAGACGGGTTGCCAACAGCAGTTCTGTATGTTTTATTTGTTATTAGAAAGATGCTGCTGCCCCAATCTGCTCTGTCAAATCCTTAAGAAACAGCAAGATGATAATAAAGGGAAGTGTATGCTCTAGCGCCACCACTATACGAAATTGAAACTTAAAAATTTCAAGTTTATAACAAAAAATAATTTGATAGAGCAATTCCTTTATACTTTAGTTTAACTACTGGACAATTAATGTGTAATTACATTGACATTTAGGATATGGAATGATCTCAAGTTCAAGAGAGAAAACAAATTTAGAGAATTGTAGTGGGAATGCAATTTTTATAAAATACTTAGGTCAAGTAGGTATTTAAACACAAACGCAAGATCATCTCAGATCTCTTGTTATAGAAAAAATATAACGATGTGCTTATTTTGTAATTATTACACACTTGTATCAATGTAATGGAAATTTGTAATTTAGTTTTAATTCACTTGTAGACGTCTGATAATCAGAAGTTTTGCAAATGCTAGTGCGAACTCATGGCAATACAATTTTGCATGAAAATGATATCTAATGAGTTTTATTTTTCTTAAACTAATTATTTTATAATGACATTAAAATTTATTTAGCCGCTTATGTAGTTTTGTATTAGTTTATGTTTCGAACACATTATTCGTTACAGCCTATCTGCACATAGGCCTATTCACCCACACTCTTATGTCTATCCTCAATTAAGAATCAAAATGAAGATGTATTGTCAATGACTCCTAAGATATAATGGCTCGTTACCAGTTACTAGTTTCCTAAAATCTCATCATTGTTAATAGAACAGAATAGAATAATTTACATTAAATATAAGTTACAAGTAACATTTATTTAAAGTCATGTTTGAATTATTAAAATATACGATATTGTACAAATATATAATGTGGAATAATAAAATATACTATATTGTATACCAAAAAAAAAAACAAAAATCATATTATTTAAAGATACAATTGGCGGTATTATCGCTTAGAAGCGATCTCTACCAAACAACTACATTGCAGAGGATATGACCTGTGAGAAAGGGTAAGCATGTACGTAAGTTGTTAAAAAAATTCGACTTAACTATAATTATACACTCGATAAATACGTATATAATATATTAAATTAATACATTTCAACTACAAAAGTATAGAAATACATATAGGTATATAATAGCACTAAGTAGTAAACAGGTAATTGATATAAGAGCCTTGACGTAAGGAAAAATAATTTGTAAAATAAGCAGGAATGACTATTTAAGGAGGAAAGAAGTGCGTTTTGGAAAGTTTTTTTTTTAAATTTTCAGTTCATTGCGTATTTGTAATGTGCAGTTCCAGAGCTGACAGCTTCAATAGAAAAGGATTAAGAATAGGAAGGAGTATTATGGACGGAATTTCTGAGGTGAGGTTTTTATCAGGGCGAAGAGAGCGACAGTGAGTGTTACCAAGAAACTCAAACCATTATTGAAGTGGAAAGTGGAATTGAATAGAACACAGTATAAAATAAAAAGACTGTGAGCATTCCTGGGAAGACTGAATGAAAGCCACTTAAGTTTGTCGTGAAGTTCTGAATCATGGTCATAATTTCGTAGTCCAAATATGAACCGTATACAAAGGTACTTAATACGCTCAAGTTTATTAATCAAATTTTAATTTAAATTGATATAACAGTGTCAGAATAATCAAGAATCGTTAAAAGAAGTGATTGTGAATTGCCTAATCTACGGAGAGATCCGAACGACGCAAACACCCTCACTTCCATTTACCTGTGGAGCCCAAAATAAAAATTTGTCCAAATTAATGCCTAGATTTTTAAAGGTGTCACTATATTGCACGTACGTTCCAGTACCATCAAAAACAGTTCAACAGTGGTAGAACCACGCTACAGCTTCTCCTGTAGCATAAATGGGCCGGCTCGAACCGGGGCAGTACCATGACCTCATAGAATACCAGCGTAAAGTAGAAGCTATGCTTTTGCATTTCGCTTGGTTAGTGCAGGTGGCCGGAAGCCCCAACCCCCCCCCCCCCATAACATGGTAGTGGAATTTAAAAAGAAAAGAATACCCCAGCACCCCTGGTAATGGAGAATCCGTCACTGAGCATCCACGGTCAAGCTACCCTATAATTCCTGAGCGTGGGTGCTCAGGTTGCCTCGCGTATTCTGAAGGGGCACAATTCCGCTCTATACTAACACTGCACGGGGCAAACAGAGCGATCAAACCATGGCGACCCCTGTCACGCTATCCGTGGACTTCTATTACATCAAGGGACTTCCCTCGAACCTTAACGCCGTCCACTACCATCTAGAGACGGCGAAGCCGGCCTTGCTCATTTTGACCGAGACGCAGGTATCCTCTCCGGATGACACTTTGTACCTGTCCTACCCGGGGTACAAATTAGAACACTTCTTTGTGCCCCGGGATGGAGTTTGCGTATACATCAGAGAATATCTGTTCTCGAAGACACGGCAGTCTTGAAGGTATGGACATGTTCATCCATTGGCTACGCGTAGACGGCAATGAACATCCCCGCATCTACGGGTGCCTGTATAGGTACCATAGCGGTAATGCCGCGGATTCCATATGTAGAAAATCATACACCTTCCCTGTTGGACCTTCTGCTAACCTCTCATCCGGATGAATATTAGGTTTCCTTGATGACCCTCTCGGCTCTTTGGACCATTTTCTGATCCAGAGTGTCGAGCCACTAACACTCTCCTCGCGGTTGCGTTCAGCAGGTTGCGCCCGTATTTGGCGTTACAGGTCGTCGGATTGGGACGGAATGCGGTCTTTCTTTGCATCCTACCCATGGGGGCGGGTTTGCTTCTCGCCGGATGATACCAGCGCTGTTGCTGACTCCGTCACCGATGTGGTGCTACATGGAATGAAACTATTTATTCCATCATCTGTGGTACCCATCGGTGGCAGATCTCAGCCTTGATTTGGTCGCTCCTGTAAAACAGCATTACGCAGTAAGCAAGAGTGTTATCAGGCCTGGGCTGAGGCTTCGGCGGCTCGGGATATAAATATGAGCATGCTTAAAATGAAGTATAACTTCGCCTCCAGGTCCTTCAAAAGAGTTATTTCCAAGGCAAAGTCAAAGCACATAGCCAGAATATGCAAGAATATAGTTCGTCTTCCTTTGTCAACCCGTACATTCTGGTCTCTCGCCAAGACTGTCCAAGGGAATTTCCGTAAGCCATCACTACAATCTCTGTACAGAGAGAATGACTCACAGGCCTCCAAACGCCGCAAAAGAGAAAACCGACATTTTAGGCTCCCTTTTTGCGTCCAACTCGACTCTCGATGACGGGGGGAACACACCGCCAACCTTCCCAAAGTGTGAGTGCTCTATGCCTGATGTGCGATTCATACAGTGCTCAAGACGCAAAATACTCTTCTCCTTGGACATCCACAAGTCGAGTGGGCCTGACGGAATCCCGCCAATTGTGCTGTGGACGTGCGCTCTAGAGTTGGCACTGGTTCTATCGCGTCTTTTTCGGTGCTCCGACTCCCTAGGCATTATCCCAAATTCATGGAACAGCTTTTGTACACCCGATCCCTCAAAAAGCTTCAATTTCGCACAAAATATAGTTTTTTTCACTCCTCACATTGCTTTGTATTTGTTCGAAAGTTTCAGCCATTCTGAAGATTGGCCTAAACAAACATATAAACAAAGAGACAAAAATTTTAAAATGAGTATATATGTTACTAATAAAAGGAGTAGAATAGCTTCGAACAGACTAACATTCACGTTCATAGATAAGCTTTACATAGGTAAGTACATTTTACATAGCTATAGAGAGAATGATAGAATAGTAGACTTTATTGGCGATAGATAGCGTTACTAGGCAGTTTCTCTCTTCTTGTTAATTTCAATACAAAATGAACACCACCACTTATTGAAATAAACAAAAGAAATACAGGACTTTAATTCAACAATGCCTATTGTTTAGGCCCAAAAATGGTTATTTTGAAACTGGTTATTTTGATTGCGTGTTGAAGAGCATTTTGCAATATTTTAGTAGAGATACGGTCTGGAATTGAAGCTCGCATTCCATTTTGAGGGCGTAGCCCGGTTGATTGGTTTTAGAAATCATTGTTTAATTGTACCGTCGCGTTAAGAGCCTTTTGTGTGTTGACTTGTAGTTGGTTTGCATGTCAACTAGGTTGATTTTGAATTCTCATTGCGGCATATTATTTAATATCGAACGAAGGAATTTAGTTGTTGTTTGCAACGCTGTACTTTGTGACATTGCCTTGTTGCTTTTTACGATGCTGCCAACCTCTGTGCTCATATCTAACAATTTCGAATTGATAAATCTGTACTGACCGCTATTCCAGAATGTTCGATGGCCATTATCATCGGTAAAAACTTTTCAGTTAATCCCGCCAAAGGTAAACACCCGACCCACTCGTCAGTATTCTCAGATCCGGTTCCTCGTAGTTTATTCGCCGTATCCACTATTTGGGTTACGTAGACAGTCATGGATTCACAATCTTCTAGGCGTATGGAAATAAAATGCCGTAGTAAACTGATTTTCCTTTTGAATCCAGAATCATCAAAGAGTAGTTTCAGACGCTGCCACACACCATGGACAGTAGTTTCATTCTTAATATGGACATAATTCGATGAATCAATTGTCATAATCAATTTTGCTTTTTTCTTTTTCTCGCAATCTGTAGCGGCGACGGCTTCGGCGTCGGTGTCTAGTGCGGTTTCTGGCTTCACGTTTTATCCAATCCTTCCAGACTGAGGAAATTTTCTGCGGAAAACGCCCACTCATCATAATTTTCACGTCCGTTGAGTGTTGGCATGTTTGCAATGTAACTGCCGGCCATTGTTCAAGCGTGTTCAAAAAACACAAATACGACCAAAAGTTCTGATCAGAACAAATTCTAGTCCAATCCACAACAATTCACAAAAAAATTGCTTTCTTGCTGGCTTCATAGATAGCCAATGTATTCTTGTTAATTTCAATATAAAATTAACAGTTTCTACTTTAGAAATCTTGAGTACGCGAATGAAAGTTGTAGGCTGCTGCTATCTTAGCTCTTAAAAGTATAGCTGTAGTATTTACAATAGTATCTTTATTCATTCATACATCCATACCACCTGTTCACAAGCCATAGTACAGCTGAATTTAAACCGCCACCTCATAAAAGGGGATATTTGCCATAGTTGCCACATTTGGCAGACGCGTTAGCAACCACAGTTTTTATTATTAATGATTTGTTATTAGCGAGATGCTTCTGCCTATCTCCTGCTTCATTTCCCTTCTGACGCTTTTTACAACACTCACGGGATAGTATACGATAGTTGATTCTCTTAATGCACCAGTATATTGCAAGACTGGAAACGAGGCATTATGCCATCTTAGCCCTCACGCGTGACAATACATCTGAATTTTGACGATAGATGTAGATGTCTATGCGCGGCAGCAACTGCTTACCATCAGTTGGACTATGTGCTCGTTCATTACCCTTATGTTATAAAAAAAAAAACTTATAAATTTTTTATTTACTTTTAAACATAAATGCATATTTATAATGACTAAGTATTTATAATGTTGTTATGAATTACTTGTTTTCAATTTGCCCCTTAATTAACCTATAGGTTAAAGTAAATCTAAATCTCAGTATTACTTTCTACGACACTCAGGATTCTTGGAATTCGGCCAAAAACAACGATGACACGATTAAGCCACCAAACATCTGCGTTAGTTGATTTACTCCTCAAATCAAAGAGCTCAGATTCGCTTGCATACATTTAAGCTTTAACAGCTTGCACATTCTTTGAAATGTATACAGCTTTTAAGAAGTCCATTACTTCGAAATATTATACTAACGTAAACACTATTGTGTAGTGGCTGCATAAGAATATCCAGTACCTACTAATATCGATACTTAGGTGTAGAAAGAGGTGATGGGCAGCAGCACCTTCTTGATATCAACTCAAACAACAGAACATGGGTTCACGAGTGGACATAATAAGGCTATTGTAGAACGAAATATTTTGGAACGAAATTCCTTATCTCACGGTACGAATTTGACGGATGGAGCTAGGCGACAAAAAGTATAAGATTTTTTCCGTCACAACTCTTTCTATAGTACAAGTGAGATAGAATAACATTCATCTCCCTCGCACTGTTCTTATCTTGCCATGAAATAAATATTATTTTAAAGGACGCTTCATTTTAAAAGACGCTAGTAAGTAATTAATTTATTTGTATTTGTTAATCAATAATATAATACGTTTATCAATAATAATATACTACGAAAAGAACTTTGTTCCAAACGAGATTTTCACGACACTCTCACATGTTTTTATTAAAAGAAAAATATTTCTACTGACAACTTCTTCATTAATCATTTTTAAAGGTTACAAAAAAAAACTAGTAAATCCATCAATCAAGAATGTAAGAATGTTATCTAATTATATAAAATATAGCAGCGGCGCTGTCGTCGCGACGCAAGTGAAAATTATGGAAGTCTAAATCATGGCGTAATAGGTAGAATAGCTATGTACTACGACACGGGAGCGTCCTTCTTCCTTTCACGTCCAAATTAGGAGTGGAATGTGATGTGATCACGTGCGTGCAACACGACAACATGCAACCTACGAAAAAATCAATTTTAAGCTTTCGTCATCGTCCTCAAGTATCTTTTCAATTCACTTCTGAACAGATGTCATCTGCAGTCTTCAGACCCTGCACGCCATCTACCTTTACAAATTTCATCGCAGCACTAGAAAAACGCGTCATGTTTATTTTCTACTCTCTGCGCTTTTAGTGTTTGGCTCGGCTCTGAGACGTAATGCTCGTCTCTGCCTCACAACACTCTCGCAGATAACTTGTATTCTTCTCGACTTATCGCAGACTGCAAGGCAATACCTGGCACTTGCATATTCGTCGACTACCGGACTGTTCTATCAACTTCCGGTCTGAACAGGGGAGTGACGTGGTGGCGCTGTCATCGCGCCCCATTATTATTAAATGATTATCAGGAAGAGATCCTTTAAACTATATTAAAAGTAATTTCATTGTTTATAATGTGTTATCATTTTAAACTGTTGGGAAACAATGAATTTGTACGTAACTACTGAAGCACCGGGGAACACAGAATACTCGTAATGTAATCAACGCTTAATACAAACATTGTAATGAAATTGCAGCATGTTCCAAGTAAACTAAAACACAAACAATGTTTGCAATGCGTGCTTTTCTGCAATATCCTTCGAACTTACACCATGTATGCACTCGATTTCGATTTGATTGCTATAATGTAAAGTTACACAGGCACAGGTTCCCTCTCATTTCTGAAGAGTTTAGGAAATAGATTTTTTTTTAAACTTATTAGACATGCAGACACGATGTTTCCATTCCTTGCCCTACGCGTTATTAATTAACACTTAAAACTGCTATTAAAATTATATTGTTGTCAACGAGGATCGAACCCTGTTTGCTCGCGTAACGTTGTGGCGAGCGCTTAACCCTTGACCTACCATGGCTCACAGCTACCACAGCTCTTACATAGTACTACCAAAGTATGAAATAAATAAAATCCCTTTAGAGTTCTAATGAGTTTAAAATAAGAGGTTGGAGGGTAAAACATACTATATATATTATATACTACAGACAAGTACAATCAGACTAGATCGTTATGGACGCGCTACCCAAATCCGATCTTCGCCGGCACTAATGAAATTGTAAATCATAATTTAAAGTTTATATATTTACTACATCAATAGTATTGGTTATGTTACGTGGTCAAGCCATGCTGCAACTAAGTTAAGGTCATATATAATGCAAAAATGAGTCAGCTCGGCTGGGGTTGCACCAGACTCTCACAGAATACCAATGTAAAATAGCATCGTGTGTGTGAGTGTAGAGAACTAAAGGCACTTTTAATTGGAAACCAGGCATTCTATAACAAATATATACAAAAATACAAATAAATACCAAAAATATACCACATTTTCTATTGAGTTTAGAACGTTTCAGATAGGGCAAAATAAAAAGTAATAAAAATTATTGTGGGAATGATTAATTAATAATATTTATATTTATAGGTGTTTTTAATAAAAGTAATGAACAAGCTGCAAGGTTCAACTGATAGTGTTTTTTGTAAAAACAATCGTAAAATTTCTGTTCTCGTTTTTATCAAAGGTTAATTGATGAAACGTAATCAAGATCACTTCATATACATTTATGATTTAAAATTAAACATTTTGTACAACCGACTTCAATATAAATTATTAATAATAAATGAAACCAATTTTTACTGATTTTATCACGTTTAATTTAACTTTTTAATTTCCGACGTTATGGGTGCTTTACAGCACCCGTACTTGGGGGGGAACTTCCGGGGGGAACCGAAACGTCGAGAATTAAAAAGTTTAATTAAACGCGATAAAATCCGTAAAAGAATAGTTTCATTTAATGTATAGTCTTCGCGTAAATATAAGAAATCATTATATTAATAATAACTCAAAAATAATGGTCAGACCTTGATCAAATAAAAAAATACCAGCTTTCAAATAAAAAAAGAATCATCGAAATTGGTTCACCCGGTAAGAAGTTATGAGGTAACACACATAAAAAAACGTACAGTCGAATTGAGTACTGACTCCTTTTTGAAGTCGGTAGAAAATATATTTAATAAAATTGGCACTTGGCATATTTGGCCTTCTATTTACAACTCGGCAGAAATTTGAAAAGAAAGATTTTGTCTGTTCTTAAATCTCTTGTGTTATCATTTTTCACAGAAGTAAGTTTTTAAGTTTGTATTTTTTTTATTTGAACTCTATATAACTGATTTTTAAATGTAAAACACCGACTCAAAATCAAATAATAATTGGTCGTTAATTTTTTTAATCCACTTAACATTTTTAAAGTTGCGTTGAAGCTCCAACAGTAAAAAATACCCAAATATATATATATATATATATATATATATATATATATATATATATATATATATATTATGGTTGTTGATGAAGATAAGGCACATATTTATACAACGCATCCCACCAAGAATTTCTAATGTAAGCTAAGATGTGATAATAACTGTAAACGATTGAATTACAAAATAATGAAAACATTTGTAAATACTTGCTTTACAACCGTATTAAATATTATTTGACCGAAATAAAATAAAACAAGTTAGTCTTCGACATGAAAGTAAAAAAAACAAATATTTTCGATTTTTTTTGCAATATCTTAACAGCCGGGTCAGCGCGTGATTCGGATCCGTCTAGAGATGCTAAATTTCAGCAAGCACTGTCGAATTCAATAGGAGAGACAGAAAAAACGCTTCCTTATACAGAAGGGCAAAATTAATTATTTAAAGTAAAATCATAACCTACATATATAAACATAAACACTCACGCCTGTCACCCAGAGGGGTAGGCGGTGACTATCGAGATCCATTTGGCACGATCCTGACACACCTCTCTCACTTCCTCCACATCCATATACCTACGCATACACGCTCGTCGGTTAAATGTACTCTTAATTTGGCCCATTTTCAATATATCGCCAATTTGGTCGATAAACTTTCACCTAGGGCGTCCCTTCCCAACTCTGCCGTTCACCTCTGCAACATAAATTTGCCTTTACACTCTTTACTCATTTATTTTTTCTACGTGACCAAACCACCGAAACATTCCTTTCTTCACACAACATAATATTGCAAACCACACTCTTCTCTTCTCTCATTCTGTAATTCAGATTCATCACTAACTTACTCCTTAATGACTGCATTTCTACAGCATTTATTTTACTCTCGTGCTACCTCTGCCACACCCAACTTTCACTACCATACATTAAAGGAGGGACTTACACAGCACTTTGAATTGCCATATATGCCTTTTTGGACATATTCAGACTTCCCACAGTAGAGTCTAGAGCCCATTCCTCTATTTCATGCGTTCACTCACTTCATTAAAGTAAAATCACTTTATTAAAAATCCAAATAGACCAATAGATTTATTAACACGTGACACATAATTTTACTTATTATACTCAACATTATTTTATGGAAATGTGAGAAAGGTGAAAATTTAAATATTTTCTGAAGCTACTTTGCAACTATTTTCTATTGAGTAAATTTTGTGGAATCGTGTTTTGCTAAGCGCCACCTGAAATACACTCAATTATAATACACGATGTGAAATCACAAAACAATCCCCATGCAGATCATTGTGGTTCTATTCAGCATCTTAATATGTGCATACCTCGGGATTTAGAGATTTTAAAAGTTTTCATGCGCAGATGCTGGAATATATAATATTATATTATTACTGTCCCGTATGAGACAACCTTTATTCCTATATACATATTCTCATCACACAAAATACATTTTTATAGTTGGTTAAAAAATTATATCTACTTGTTGCCACTCGAGAACCTTTTTTTCCTAATCTTTATCGGTTTTCCAAGTTATTATGTCAAGCCCATTGCATTTTCATTTTAAAAAAACCGTTGGGATATGGCAGTTTCTCTGGTTCTACTGCGGATATCCTCATTTCTAACTTTATCACGCAGAGAAACCACTCTCTAAATCACAATTTTTACATTTTTCTGATGATTGTTTGTCTTACATTTGAAGAAAACATAAATCCAAGAATGTTTTTATATAGTACTTAGGGAAGCACTATTTTTTTATTTAAATTGTTTGACTTAATTTTATAATCGTGTACAACTATCTGCATTTAGATTTCGCTCCCCAATAATGTTCTATTAAAGTCATACTTATATAAACAGCGTTTTATTGTAAAATATAATTATAAAATTCAGTATCACTTAAAATTTCTTTTTCTTTGATCATTTTAAAAATTTATTTATTTAGTAAACAATATTTTTAGTTACCAGTGTACAGATATGAACTAAGGTAAGTATTTTTCATCATAAAAATATTTATAATTGAGTATAAATTCTTAAAACTAAAATATATTTGAACGAATTCGCTCCAATACTGACGCGCAGTCCACCCTCGACGACTTCCGAAAACGGACTGCGATAGAGTTTGCAGGGGATTACAGGGCGACGGAGCAGGCACGCATGCGCGAATATATTCAATTTCGAGGGAAAATGATATTTTCTCCAGTAAAACATTGAATAAGAATAAAACTCTCAATTAAAAATATTAACATTTTTTTAAATGTAAAAACTATTTAAAGTAATGTTGCCGTTTTGGAGAAATTTTGCAAAATATGACAAAGATAGGTACTCTTTGAGGATTTTTTTTCTAATAAAGGATTGACAAAAATACAGTTTATTCAATTAAAAACATATATTGAAGTCTTTAGCCTTAAAGCCGTGGTAGCTCAGATGGTTAGCGCTCGCCGTAAACTTCATAGTACTCGAGCAACCTGGGTTCGATCCCCGCCGGCACCAATGAAATTGTTAATTACAATAATTTTAAGTGCTGATTTACCACGTGCTCGGCGGTGAAGGAAAACATCGTGAGGAAACCTGCATGTCTAAGAAATAAGAAAAAAAATATTTCGAAGACATGTGAAGTTCGCCAACACGCATTAGGGTAGCGCGGCGGACATTTCATTCCCTAAAACCCTCTCAGAAATGATAGGAGGCCTGTGCCCAGAAGTGGGACGTAAATAGGCTGCAATTTTACTTTTTTTTATTGAAGTCTTTTCTGTCGCTTTATATTTTTTCATTGCAGATTAACAATTATTGTGATTTTTTTACTCAAATATCCAAGAGTTTAGTTATTACACCCGCTTTTAGGGCCTCAGAGAGAAAATATAATTTGGTTGTCAAATTAGGGTTTCTTTATACCATCCTTATCCCATTGTATAATACAATTGTGTACGTTCTCTTATCGCCCATTTCATTTCTTTTCGGTCCCTATTTTATATTTACCGAAAGGTGACTTTTCTGATATTTAAAATTATATTATTGCATATAAATGTGAAAAAAATTGCATAGAATCGATGATTTGATCGTAACTCAATATTGATTGCTTATTTCCAGCGATACTATAGGCAATGGGCACTTGCAACTGATTCGGAGGATAGAAAATGAAATGCGCTGCAACCATTAATTATAGGGAGTCTCTGACCATCCAAAGTGGAATGCAGGAGACATCCATAGGTTAGAGGAAAAACATATTGTATACCAACTTTTTAGTTTGTTTTAATATTTTCCCGTGCAGGCAAAGGGATATTAGCGTGACTGAAAGTGATCAAAATGCTTAATTTAATTTGTTAATGCATTTCTTACGAAAATATCAGATGAAATTTACAATAAAAAATTAAGTTCATTCTTGTCCTTTTATAATAAATAGTAAATAAGTACGACAGATATTTTCGATATTCTCGTATTAATGTAATACGTATTTAGCCTATTATTTATTTTTACTTTTCCAACTTTGCCTTTTCAATTTTTTATTGTAGATTTATATATCCATTCTAAACGGCCGTATCCTTAGCGGGATCGTTCTATAATTCCCTCATTCGTGGAGCAGTTTAACGTTTCGATTTGATTCACTCAATTGCTCCGAAAAATTGCTTAGAATGGTCAGTTTTTTTATAAGATAATGACAAGCGGGCACACAGTCAACCTGATAGTAAGTGGTTGCTGTGGCCCATAGACATCTACATCTATCCTCAGCTACGAATCCAAAATGCAGGTGCGTTGTCACCCGTGAGGACTAAGATGGAATGCTTCACTTCCAGTAAATAGGGTGGGTCTCCGGTTCTCTACACTCACCATACGATGTTTCGCAACAGCATTGAGATGCTATTTTATGCTGGTATTCTGTGAGAGCGTGGTTTTTCCCCGGTCGAGCCGACCCATTCTTGCTACAACCATACTAATAATATAGCTGCAGCATGACTCTACCACGTATAAAGAACATCTGGTCAGTACATGTAACTGTAATATGCTTTATTTTAAAACGTTTTCTGCAAAGCTGGAATATGTGGAAAATATTTTTCTAGAATTTTTTTTAGAAACTCCCTACAGTTTCTCGTCTTTTACTTTTTTTTGAAAATCATCTAGCCTCTTTAACTTAGTATCAAAGGCCCTAAAACTGAAGTGATGAATGAACTTACAGTCCACCGGATGGAGACTAATGCAGACCATTTATAGAGAACCGGAGACCCTTTTTACTGGAGACGAGGCATTCCATCTTAGTCCTCACGGGTGACAACGCATCTGCATTTTGATTCGTAATCAAAGATAGATGTATATGTCTATGGGCCACAGAAACAGCTTGCCATCAGGTGGACTATGTACTCGTTTGTCACCCTTATCCTATAAAAAAAAACCATGGACACCTGCAGCCAACTTATAAGAAAGAATGCCCCAAATGCGTTGTCACAGTGCGATGCGTTTTTTTTAAAAATTCAATAATTGTGAAAAACGAGCACTCAGTGCATCTGATGGTAAGTGTATGCTGTAGCCCATATACATATACATACATCCTCAATTAAGGATCAAAATGCAAATGCGTTTTTAACACTGAGGACTAAGATGGAATGCCTTGTTTTTAGTGAAAGGGTCTCCGGTTCTCTATACTTACTATACAAAACACAGCAGCTAAGCCGCTATATTACGCTGTTAGTCTGTGAGTGCGTGGTCTTACCGTAGTCGAGCCGACTCATTCATGTTGCAACTACAATGTAGCTGCAACGTGGCTCTAAACTCATCAATTTTAACCGGGCAATCTAGAGAAATATTAAAGTACTGGTAATGACATTCTAACTTAGACTCCAAAGGTGATAACATATATGCATTTTCATTATTTAATGGAAATAGATGTAGGTGTCTATAAGTAACATACAGTAACCACTTACCATCAAATATTGACTCTGTGCTCGTTTGTCATTTCCTCTTGTATAAAGAAGTACCTGCTAGTGACGGAGAGCAGCGTTATAGCTTTGTGTTCATCAATCCAGCTGCCATGGTTGGTAGCTAATCCTCCCTATAAGGAGATAACACTATGTCCGATTTTGGATTAACATGAAAAAATATACCAACAAATTTATCTTGAATCTGAATATTGCATTAAAGGTGCACAGACAAATCTACATCACATGTTTTATTTAATCAAGGTTATCATCACCATTACAGTCCAACTCTCCAAGTTCTCTGCTGAACTCATTCCGCCTCAAGGAATGCCCTAAAGAACTGTCCTCAACTTCCTGCAACCATTGACTTCTTGCATCTCTTACCAGGTTGACACTCAATCTAGTGTACACTTCACTTCGCTCGGTTGTCGGTTATTCGAGCTGTATAGCCATCCACTGCTACTTCAGCTTACTGATTCATTATTAATTTTGTGTTTTATTTAATAAATGTAGTTCTTAACAAAATTCCTTATATTTTGAATCTAACATATATTTATGTGAAAAACAGTTTATGAAGCATTAGTCAACAAATCAAACCTAAAGCTCCCACTGTAATAGAGACTGAATTCAATGGGCCAAATTGCGGGAACAGCAGTGCTCTGCAAATGGTCAACATGATTGCGGCTTAAGTTAGAGGATTAAGAGGGCGATTTACTATGAAAGAAACATTTTTTACACGGTGGAGCCATGCTGCAGCTATATTATGGTTTTAGCACGTATAGGTCGGCCTAACCGTGAATCTCACAGAATACTAGCGTAAATATGCAGCTTGATGCTGCTGTGTTTCGTATAGTGAGTGTAGAGATACGGAGACCATTTTTACTGGAAACGAGGTATTGCATCTTAGTCCTCTATTGTGATAACTCATATGCATTTTTATTCTTAGTCTTAGCGAAATGTAAATGTCTAGGGGCCACAGCATACACTTACACTTAGGTGTGCTGCATTTTTCTTATATAAGAGGGAGCAAACAAGTTTGCGGCTCACTTGATGGTAAGTAACTACTGCAGCCCATAAACAGCTGGAACACTAACTATAAAACAATTAGTAATTATTACTTATACTATTTTTAAAGCAATATCGCCAACTCAATACTTGGAATACTTCCGTAATACTAAGCTTTTTAACCTACTACGGAGGGTAATGTGTTAATCAGCCTATATATGTATATATTTATGTATGTGTGCATGTTTCTTCCTTTGTGGTGCTCTAAAGACCAAACATGTGGGCCAAGTTTGAAGATTCTTACGTCAATCAATTTGCCTTAATCTTGTGAGTGTTACTATTATAGTAATTAAAAATTAAATGTGGCTACAACCAGATGCCATATCGCTCCAAAGAAAAATTGAAAATCGATGAACTACATCAAGTGGGGGTATCATTGATTAGGTCTTTGAAAATCATGTTATATATGGGCTTCAACCAAGGATACAACTGTATGCCTGTCTCATCAAAGTGTAAATGGTGTTATGTTATTATGTCTATTTTAAAATATATTCTAACGACTATGTTATAAAATGACATTACAAAATGTACTATATTTCGGTTCGTTTCTAGTCGTTTCATTTTTATTATTTTCATTTTTTATAGATAGATCAGTCACTTACAATATGGGCTTAACGACTGGCCAGTGCCGGAAGATCGTAAGCTGTCGGGCGCCACAGGAAATTACGCAGTGAGCGAGGGTATGAATCAACTGTCCTGTTTATCGTATCATAGAAACGTCATTTTGCAATTTTAAATTAATATAATTAAATATATTTAAATAAAATATCTATCAAGAATTACACAATTATTATAATAGTTTAGAAAAATAAGTGTTAATTACATTATGCAAATGTTTATTCCGATAGAAAACAAAGTTTAATAAAATAATAAATTTGTAGCAAAAAGAGATCCGGTACGTCTACTGATGCCACTTGTTGAACTATATTATTTCACAGGAATTATCTCATAGTTTGTATCAAGGTATATAATATAGTTTATAAAAATATTCGTAAACAGCCATTAAAGCGAATGAAAAAAGTTTAGCCACTGCTAATAAATACTGCCTTTTATAATATCAAAGAATTTTTCGACCATAACTTTTGATTTTGCTTTTCATTTTTCATTGATTTTGCTTAAGTATGTAAGTTATTATAGATGCAGGATTTTGCGTGATACTAGTCAATTGAACAAAAAGTTAGGTATTTATCTAATTTTGTTATGTTCTTCTAAAAACATAGATGTAATAATTACAAAGTGGTAGTTACATACTGGTATATTTTGTGTTTATTTCTTATTTTGGTTCATTTCTTATGAACACATTTATTTTAAATAATAATAATTTGTTCGCACGCCACGAAAGGCAAAATATGTGGAAATAAATATTGTCTCTGTATCCATCCATCTGTACTCATGTTTTGAACGAATAAAATTATTTTATTTTGATTTTGATTTTGTTCACTTGTTTTTTAAACAATTTTTCAATATAATCAAAAAAATATAAGTAATGTAAAAACATTAAAAAATTGGGATGCCAACCTTACACCTGATTGCGGCTGGATTAAAAGATGTAAAACGCAGTGTCACATGATGGGATCTCGGGCTATTCTATTCCCAACTAATATTATATATTTGGTAGTTTATTCAGTGATTTGCATTTCTTTCAGGCAGCAACGGAGGAACGTATGACATGTTTTTTTGCATACAGATTATTTATGAACCACAAGTTGGTTTAAATACTTTTTATCTCCAAAAATGCACGGTTTCTGTAGAGTAGATTTGGAGCGGAATACTGTAATTACCTTTTAATGTTAAAAATGGATAAAATTTAGTTTGAAGATGTTAGGTCTTGGGATAACATCCCGGAAACTTTTTATCCCAAAAAAATGCACGATTCCTCTGGGATAATTTTATAAATCTTACTTATATTGCTAGATGGATTTTGACGAAATTCTGTAAAGACATTACATAGTTCCTGAAACATCAAATAAAATATTTTTAAAATATATTTTATACGTTGTTTCAAAATATTACTAGAAGATATACAGTCCCTATGGATTTTAAATTTAACCGAATTTAATTCAAATTTCTTGTTTGGGTGTGTTTTTCAAATTCTATATAAATACTGTTCTATTCAAGGTTGGCTGGTAAAAAATGTTATATAGCTTTAAGTTCGCCTTTTTTAAGGAATGTTGATGCAATAAGATATAATATATATAGAAATAATTCATTTTAGTTTACTTTAATTTTACACACAATCCAGCAAAAGCGATGTTGTTAGGGAGATCAACTACAACGTCCATGATTTAAATATCTATGTGAATGAATTAGTAGCACGTTTGTTTTTACAGTACATAAATAGTGAAGAGCGCTTCTTCTTTCTCGTATCCCCTGAAGTGGCAAAACTATTGTAAATCAACCGCCGTCCCAACGTTGCAAGAACAAGCAACACAACAAGAACAAGAAGTTTAACGGTGGTAGAGCCACGCAGCAGTTTTTGCTGTTGCATGTATGGGCCGGCTCGAGCCGGGTTGGTACCACGACCTCACAGAATACCGGCGTGAAGTAGAAGCTTTGCTTCTGCGTTTCGTCTGGTGAGTGCAGGTGGCCGGAGGCCCAATTCCCCCCCCCCCCCATCAACATGGTAGCGGAATTACACGAAGAACTACCCCAGGAGGGTACCAGCACCCCTGGAGAATCCCTCGCTGAGCATCCACGACCATGTTATTCCGATCCTGAGCGTGGGTGCTCAGGCTGCCCCGCGTATTCTGGGGGGGGCCAAATTCCGTTCAAAAGCATTACTGCTAGGGGCAAACTGAGCAAGAACACCAAGGCGACCCCTGCCACGCTATCCGTGAATTTCTGCAACATCAGGGGACTTCACTCTAACCTCAACGCCGTCCACTACCATCTCGAGACGGCGAAGCCGGCCTTGCTCTTTCTGACCGAGACGCAGGTTTCCTCTCCGGCTGATATTTCGTATCTCTCCTACCCGGGGTACAAATTAGAGCATTCCTTTGTGCCTCGGGCTGGAGTTTGCGTGTATGTCAGAGAGGACATCTGTTCTCGACGCCTCGGCAGTCTTGAAAGTTCGGACCTGTCCATCCTTTGGCTACGCGTAGACAGCGACGACCATCCGCGCGTCTACGGGTGCCTCTATAGGTCCCATAGCGGTAATGCCGAAACAGACCGACTCATCGACCACGTCCAAATGGCTACAGATTTCTTGCTACAACAGGTCCCATCCGCAGGGATCGTGATTCTTGGCGATTTTAACGCCCACCATGCCGAATGGCTCGGTTCACGTCTAACCGATCATGCGGGGAGATCTGTTTATGACTTTGCCTTGGCATATGGTCTGACACAACTGGTTACTTCGCCTACGCGGATTCCAGATGTGGAGGATCATACACCTTCCCTGTTGGACCTTCTGCTGACCTCTCATCCGGACGGATATCTGGTTTCCGTCGATGCCCCTCTCGGCTCTTCAGACCATTGTCTGATCCGGAGTGTGGTGCCACTCACGCTCCCTTCGCGGTTGCGTTCTGCAGGTTGCCGCCGTGTTTGGCATTACAGGTCGGCGGATTGGGACGGAATGCGGTCCTTCTTTGCATCCTACCCATGGGGGCGGGTTTGCTTCTCGCCGGATGATCCCAGCGCTGTTGCTGACTCTGTCACTGATGTGGTGCTACAGGGAATGGAACTATTTATTCCATCATCTGTGGTACCCATCGGAGGCAGATCTCAGCCTTGGTTTGGTCGCTCCTGTAAGACTGCATTACGCAGTAAGCAGGAGTGTTATCAAGCCTAGGCTGCGGCTTCGGCGACTCGGGATGTAAATACCAGCACACATAAAAAGAAGTATAACTTCGCCTCCAGGTTCTTCAAAAGAGTTATTGCCAAGGCAAAGTCAGAGCACATAGGCAGAATTGGCGAGAAACTAGTTCGCCTTCCTTCGGGAACCCGTGCATTCTGGTCTCTCGCCAAGGCTGTCCAAGGGAATTTCTGTAAGCCATCACTACCATCTCTGCACAGGCAGGATGACTCACTGGCCCATGACGCAAAAGACAAAGCCGACCTTTTAGGCTCCCTTTTTGCGTCCAACTCGACTCTTGATGACGGGGGGAAAACACCGCCGACCATCCCGCGGTGTGAGTGCTCCATGCCGGATGTGCTGTTCTCACAGCGCTCGGTTCGCAAAGCACTGCTCTCCCTGGACATCCAGAAGTCGAGTGGGCCTGACGGAATCCCCCCAATTGTGCTGAGGACGTGTGCTCCGGAGTTGGCACCGGTCCTAACGCGTCTTTTCCGGTACTCCTACTCCCAAGGCGTAGTCCCGAATTCATGGAAGACAGCTTTTGTCCACCCGATCCCTAAAAAAGGCGACCGCTCAGACCCATCCAACTATAGGCCTATCGCGATCACCTCCTTGTTCTCCAAAATAATGGAATCCATTATTAACTGCCAGCTCATCCGGTACCTTGAGGATCACCAGCTGATTAGTGACCGCCAATACGGTTTTCGTCGGGGTCGATCAGCTGGTGATCTTCTGGTCTACCTGACCAATAGATGGGCGGAGGCAGTAGAGTCCAAGGGGGAGGCGTTGGCCGTTAGTCTGGACATTGCGAAGGCCTTCGATCGGGTTTGGCACAAAGCGCTTCTTTCGAAGCTCCCTTCCTATGGGCTTCCCGAGAAATTGTGCAATTGGATCGCCAGCTTCCTTGTAGATCGGAGCATCAAGGTCGTTGTAGACGGTGCATGCTCTGACTACAAGCCTATTAACGCTGGTGTTCCACAAGGCTGTGTGCTATCACCAACGCTGTTTCTTCTGCATATCAATGATATGTTGCTAACTGGTAACATTCATTGCTATGCGGATGACAGCACTGGTGATGCTCTATACACCGGCCGTGCCAATATTTCTCGGGAAAACGTCGCTGAGTACCGGAACAAACTTGTGTCTGAAGTCGAGTCTTTGCTGAACAAAGTCTCGGATTGGGGGCGACTAAATCTAGTCCAATTTAATCCTCAGAAGACACAAATTTGCGCGTTTACCGCTAAAAAGAACCCCTTTGTCGTATCTCCTCAGTTTCAAGGCACTCCCCTTCTTGCCTCAGCCAGCATCGGTATCCTCGGAGTCAACATATCGAGTGACGTGCAGTTTCGTGGTCACTTGGAAGGGAAGGCCAAATTGGCTTCTAAAAATCTTGGCGTGCAAGTTCGGCCTCACATGGAATACTGTTCCCATCTCTGGGCAGGGGCTCCCCAGTGCCAGCTCCTTCCACTTGACCGCATCCAACGCAGAGCGGCTCGAATTGTCGACGACCGAGCCCTTTCCGATCGGCTCAATTCATTGGCACTGCGAAGAGATGTTGCATCCCTTTGCATTTTCTTTCGCATCTACCATGGGGAGTGCTCTGAGGAATTGTTCGGATTAATCCCAGCCGCCAAATTTCACGAACGCACATCGCGGCAGAACTCCCGATACCATCCACACCATCTGGATGATTGGCGGTCTACCACTGTGCGATTTAGAAGATGTTTTCTTCCTCGTACGACCTCCTTGTGGAATCGGTTACCATCAGCGATTTTTCCGGACCGATACGACTTAGGGACCTTCAAGAAAAGAGCGTACTCCTTTTTAAAAGGCCGGCAACGCATCTGCGATTCCTCTGGTGTTGCAGTTGTTCATGGGCGGCGGTAGTCACTTACCATCAGGTGAGCCGCATGCTCGTTTGCCCCCTCTCCTATAAAAAAAAAAACGGCAATTATAGCCTTGGCTGTAGCTTCCTCAAAAATTGCTGCAATGTTGCTCAAAGGTGGATGGATGTACATTGAGTGTTGTTGACACTTAATCTTTTTTTATAGGATAAGATGGACAAACGAGCACACAATCCACCTGACGGTAAGTGGTTGCTGTGGCCCATAGATATCCACATCTATCCTCAATAAGGAATCATAATGCAGATACGTTGTCACCCGTGCGGACTAAGAAGTAATGCCTCTTTACCAGGAAAAAGGGTCTCCGGTTCTCTACACTCACCATACGAAACACAGCAATTTTAAGCTGCTATTTTACGCTGGTATTCTGTGAGAGCGTGGTCCTTTCCCGGTTGAGGCGACCCATTCGTGCTACAACTATACTACTAATACAGCTGCAGTATGGCTCTAACACGTAAATAATCTTACAAGCAAGCGCTAACGAGCAACACAAGCAAGATTTGCTGCCTTGGCGATCTCTTACAGCAGTGCAAGTTAAATAGTGTTGCAAAAGTGTACTATGCCAGAAAGCCGTAGTAGCAATTGTTTGTTATTTTAACAAACGTCTCACTCAAATTTTATACAATATGTATGTATATCACTCTCTTTGTTTGCAGATAATTGTGACGCGTAGACGTGTACTCCCAAAAATTATACAAATATTGTGGTAATAACATGAAATCAATGAGTTTTTTTAATATACATTACTTTCATTGAAAACAGCAGAACTTTAGATTCTTCTACAAATAACATACAGTATATGACGGCAGTAATCAACTGCGTGAATCAAACAGTGACTTTGCACAGACACTGCCAGTTATTAAGAGAGGCACACCAGCGGATGACATGAGCTCATGTTTGCCTCAAGCAATGTCACTATGGTCATGGTTGGGGAAAATGACATCTGATGTGCAACATTCTAGTGACCAAGAATTGAGTACGTATGCAAGTCAGCTGTTGGTTGACTGTAAAAAAACTCAGATAGCAAATTTCATGTCGAACTTTGTGCACACGTTTTTTCAAATTAAATAATTTTTTTTATTTTAATATATGTAGCAGATGAGATAATTTTTAAGAGGATATATTTAAGAGGATATTTTAATATATTTAACATTTAAGAGGTAGGGCCGGGGGGAAGAATACGGCACACATGATGATAAGTGGCTACCACTACCCAACTGTAACACAAGGGGAATCGCGGGTGCTTTGTCAGCCTTTTAAAAAAGGAAAGGGTAATTTCCTAAAAACTGCTTAGTCGTACCGGTCCGGAAAAATTGCTGGTGGTAGTTGATGTGATATCTACAATGACATTAAGTGGTAGCCATCTGGGTAGGTAACCCTTACCTATTCCTGTCGCCAAATAGCAATAGTATACAATAATAGAGCCAAAATATTAAATAAAGATTAGTGCCAGTGGTCAAGTTATTTACAAATTCGAGTCAATACGGCAGGAAGCTAACCGCGCCATCTACCTGAAAAACAGAGCAACGTCTGCCGGCAAAGCTATATTAAGAAAACGTCTTTTACTTTAATGCATTCAATATTAAAGTAAAGATTGCATAAAAATCCAGCCGTTAATTATTTTTTAACAAAGACAACTGATCAACTAACAACGTGCTTTAAAATAATCAGATGGGCTTATTTTCAGCCCTGTACACTCTTATCTCAAGTTGCTCTTGGTTGGATTAATTAAAGCTCTTTTCATTAGATATCGTGCTTCATTGATTAGAGGTTGCACTCTCTACTCACATGATGCACGAAGTACAACATATTTTAAAAGAAATAAAAAGATACCGTCTGCGGTGATATATTATTATTAATAAAAAAAGTAATTTCGTACATGGTGCCATGCTTTAATATTATGGTTGTAGCACGAATGGGGAAGGAGCACGTTCTTACTGAATACCTGCGTAATGTAGCAGTTAAATTTTGCTATATTTCGTATGGTGAGTAAAGACCGGAAAATCGTTTACTGGAAACAGGGCATTCTATCTTAGTCCTCAGGAATAACAACGCAATTGAATTTTGATTCTTAATCGAGGATATATTATGCAGATTTCTATAGACTATGGAATCCACTTACCGTCAGGTGGACTGTGTGCTCGTTGGTCACCCAGAATGTTATTATTCAGAATGTTATTAGAACAAGCGCCATATATTATTTGCCTTTTAATATAACATATTGATATTATTTTACCTAGCAACACTAAAGTATTTTATATTACATCCAATACGTGAAGTACAATTCATGCATCATTAGAACATAATTGAGAGAGCGTGTTCAGTTAGATCGTTTGCCAGATCAACACTCGCATTTCGATCAATTAAGACTCTTCCGATTGGCGTGATTGTTATGTGATATATGAAAGAGTGTATACGAGACTCCATAATCTTATTTTGTTAAATTTTACTTACAAGGACTATCGAAAAATGATTGTCAAGAAAAAGGTAAAAAGATTAAAAAAATGTTTAGTGCACGAAACTGAGTCACTTTCTGAAAATCTTTGCAATACTAATGAGAAGGAATCTCCAACTTTCAATTGATCCATGTCAGTAGTAAGAAGAATATTTACATAAAATTTATTGTCATTGACTATGACTGACCTAACAAAAACATCCTCTGCTTTATGGAACTCTGTCGAAGATTTATTTGCTATTTTAGGAATTTCTTCACTAAACCAAAACTGTTCCATCACATTTTCAAGTTTTTGCGAGTCACAAATTGCAAGATTACTAACAATATTCTTACACTGTTGTGATAAATAATATACATTCCTTGCAACAAAATAACCAAATAAGGTATTCTGCAAGACAGAACCTTTAAGTAGTTTAATATGCCCATCTAATAAAATGTTGTAATTAATATCAGCTCCCAAGAGAAACGATATTTCCCGTTGTAAGTTAAAGTAATCATCCGATAGCTGAATATCTTTAGGCAATTGATATTTACAAACTTCAATTTTTTTTGGGTAAACACGTTGTAGTTGAGTTAACTACATTACAATTTACTTTCAATTTTATATTTTACACTGGAGAGAAAATGCCAATATAAAGATATTTATTTATTTTATTTATTTTGTTAAAAATACCAATAATACTGGTTTTTTGAATCATAGGATCCAATGACAATTTACTCATTATAGAAGTAGTAATAAATGGTGCTCGACTTTTTTTATATAGGATAGGGTGACAAGCGAGCACACAGTCCACCTGATGGTAAGTGGTTGCTGTGACCCATAGACATATACATTTATCCTCAATAAAGATTCAAAATGTAGATGCGTCGTCACCCGTGAGGACTAAGATGGAATACCTCTTTTCCAGTAAAATGAGTCTCCGGTTCTCTACACTCACCATACGAATCACAGCAGTGTCAAGCTGCTATTTTTCGCTGGTATTCTGTGAGAGCGTAGTCCTTCCCTGGTCAAGCCGACCCATTCGTGCTACAACTGTACTACTTATATAACTGCAGCATAGCTCTACCACGTGGACTGCCGCTATCAAGTAATGCCCTCACAAATAATTGTTGTCTCTCAATTTCAAGTAATTTTCATTTTACTGTTGGCAAAAGTACTTATGTGGAAGAAGAGATATTTGTGTCAAGAGTTATGGCTTGCTCTTGATCTGTATTACTATTACTACTTAGAAGTGTATTGTGGCCTTTCTTATAGACCCTACATTTAAAATGAAATCTAGAACATACCTTGTGACTATTAAAGCAAGTCGTACATAGTTTAAGATTATCTACAAATTTAATTCGTTCACCCTCAGTAACCATTTTTAATTCTTGGACATTTAAATAATAAATGGCCAACATTGTCACAATATTTGCATTTCCTTTCATGAGTGCCTCTTGTATCAATATTGGTAACCTTACATGATTTTTTAGATTCACTCTTATCGCCTTTCCTCAAGCGCCATTGCACGTTTTTCTAAAAATTTTAAGAACTCTTCCATCATAAAGTTTCAGGATTCCTAGCAACCTGGAATGCCATATTAGTATATTGATCCATTTTTTTGTTAAAATATTAATAAGCAGTATATCCCATTTATCAATGGGTTGCTGTAAATTTTTAAGAGCATAAATCTGTTGCTGCACTTCTGAAATAAAAGACATAATAGAGGCAGTAGTACCCCGGTGCATAGTTGGCAATTCCAAATTTATGTCAATGTGATTACTTATCAAACGAGACTTATTATCAAATATTTTTTTTAGTAAATCTAAGGCTTCCTTATATGACTCATTGACTAATGGAAGATTAACTACTACAGCTAGTGCCTCTTCACACAAGTACTTCCTTAAGGTAAATAATTTTTGAACATTAGAAAGTATTTGATTATTATTAAATTTAGCCATAAAAAATCCATGAATGAAGTATACTTAGTATAATCTTTGCCACTGAACACAGGTATGGCAATATTAAGCACTTTTGAGCATGAGCACACTGCTGTGTTTCGTATCGTGAGTGTAGAGAACCGGAAACCCTTTTTACTGGAAAAGAGGCATTCGATTTTAGTCCTCACGGGTGACAACGAATCTGCATTTTGATTCACAAACGAGGATAAATGTATATGTCTATGGGCCACAGCAACCACTTACCATCAGGTAGACTGTGTGCTCGTTTGTTACTCTATCCTATAAAAAATTAGCCAGTTGTACTTTTGTACAATAGACATGATTTCATGTTTTATAACATATTTTCTAGTTTTGAAACAATTGAAAAATATTTTTCTTCTAAAATCTCCATAATTTCTTCGTCTTTCATGTCAATAGCCAAAATTTCCAACTAGATTATGTCATAATCATATATTGCATTCATTAATGTATTTTTACGCGCTTCCAACATATCAATGCTACATGTAGTCAGATTACTAGTATAATTTACATACTTTTCAATTCTTGTTACAATACCTTTAATAAGACCTCGTTGAATCTTTAACTTTTTTAATTTTTACTGCATTTTTGATATAGATTATCTTAATATTTTAATCACAACACAATTTTAAGCTGCACCAAAGACTTTTTACTTTAATATTCATGCGCACAACAGTCAAAAGAGGTTAATATGAGTAATAATAATATGATGAGGGGGCTGAGTTAGACTCGGCCGCTTTTTTTGGGGCTGCGCGTTTGCGCTTTTTTCCTGGACGAAGGTGAAGCATTCGTCTTCGGGCTTAGTGGGGGCACGGGTCTCGGACAGGGGCCACGGGTGGACATCGCGAAAGGCGTGGGAGACGCAGCATCGTATACCTACGCAAAATAAAGCAAAGTTAGTCAAGAAAAGGTTAAGAGGAGAGGGGGTTATCTATATGGACAATAGGCTTGGGCTGTGTGCACGTACTAGGTGAATAGGACGAACACTTATAGACCTAGTGCGTTGGTGCGCTAGGGCGTATACGTAGCTGTTGCCAAATGCAACAAGCAACACAAAAATTAGAAATGAAGGCCGGCTCTTTGGTGCCGGTTGTGTTTCGGTCCACTGCGATGAAGCCAGGAAGTAGATTTATTACACACAAAACGCACTTTGCGCCGCAACAAGCGTCCGATACAGTTCACAGTGAGACTGCTTCAGAAAAAAGCACTCACCTCAGTGAGACCACCAAATCAGTAACTAAATACAGAGTACCAAGTAATGCAGTTTATTATATAACTATAGTCAATCTTGCGCATGAGCAAAGAAAGTGGAGTTACAGGAGTGAACTCAACCGACACGTCTGGAATATACAGAGCCCAAGCGGCTTACCGATACGGGACTGCCATACTTCAAGCCTTTACTACTCAATATTATTGTCAATAATAATTTCCCTGTTCGGTTTTCGTTTGCCGTAAGAAGTGGCGAAGTTCAGAAAGGATCTGCAGTATGATCGCTTCTTTTAGCTGTGAGTTGCCCGGCTATCGGCACGCTTCTGCGTGCTCCTGATTCTTGCTAGCTCATTAACCGCTACACGGACGGGTCAACATAGGCCTCTGCGGACCCACCCCGAACGCCTTTTCGTGGCAGGGGGGGGGGGGGGCTAAAAGCCATGGCTACTAGGCTTGGTCACTCATACCCGCCTACCCGACAAGGACTGGTTATGTCGGACTCGCATTGTCTAAAACACTATGGTATTCCACCTTCCCCGCATATTGGCAGCGCCACGGGAACGCTTTCGCACAAATTCACGGTTCCAACAGCCGCCCATTGCATCCCCTCATCGGGGAGGATTTCTCCACCGCTCAGGTAAGATGCACCACGAAGACGCGGAGGATATGGGGCCAGGAAAACCGAACCCTCGGAAGCACTAGCCTTCCCAACCCCAGTGGCGGATCAGGTCTCAGGCTCCACCGCCAACCAATTTTCGGCCGTGGAGGGAAGGAACAGCGGCAACACCACCACCACATCAACGGTGTGGGCCTTCAGAGTCTCGGAGGAAAGGGCGAGCGGCGCATCGCCACACCAACGCTCTTCTTTGCCCGGGACTCCACCTCGGCTGCTGCGATAGTGGGAGAGGACATCTCTCTAGCCGCAGCCCACCAACACACATTCGAAGTAGGCTCACCAAGCCCACTCAGAGCGGCCACCTCGTCCGGCCCTACACCACGGGCCAGCCAAGTATTCCTCTTAGTACACCGCGGGTGATCAAGCCACGGCTTCTAAGCCCTCCCGCCACGATAAGGCGGGGACCTGTTCGGGAGGGAGACTGTTACATACCTAACCCTGATCTGTCTTGATAATATTCTATTAATACAAATAATAACGATTATTGTTATTATTTCACTTTATTGATATATGTATATTTATCATTTCTATTTATATATTTATAGAGCCCAACCCGATGAGAAAACTATTTAAATATCCCCCATAATAATAACTGCCATTTAATTCCTAATTTTCATACAACAGTCAATATCAGTTAAATAGTTTACAATATCATGAATCATTAAATTTACACATTATATTTTTTGGAGTAAATGTCATGTCAATGTTAGCATCAATTCCATAAATTATAATAAAAAAAAAACTAAAATTATTAACTTAATTATCATAAAGTCCTACTCCCCGCGGTATCGTGCCTAGAACGCTGACTACATTTCCCCGCTGAATGGTTATACTTAGCCTTTGAGCGAGAAAAGAACCAACCCTCTTAACACCAGCAGCAACAACTAGTCTCGGAAAGAGTTCATTTAGAAACTTCTTCGCACGTGGACCCCATGGACCCACAGTCTCTACAGAAAATGGCACAAATATGTAGTCATCTCTCACAGACTCATATTTGCGCCCCTTAGTTCAGCTGCCTCTGATGTCTCCCCGGCTCTAAACGAGATACCCTTGAGACGAGAGGCCGCCAAAGTGTCTACGCAAGTCGCATCCCATACTAGGGCTTTACCTCTCTCCCACGGGAGTAACGTCATACCGTCGGGTATTTTGACATCGTTTCTGAATATTCCATAAGGCTCTAAAACCGAGAGAACATTTATAAAGAAAAGAGCCCTTCTGATGACATCGTTCAAAGAACCGTGCCTTGAAAACCTACCAGCACTTTTCTTACATGAAAGTCATTGGAGCTGATTACGCTGCTACCACAAGGGCACTGATGGGGTTGACAAATCGCCGCTCCTAGTCGAATTCCTAAAGCGATGCGATAGCTTTCCCCATCAAGTTATGTGTCGAGATTACTTGATTGTAAAACGTGTAACCAGTGACTAGATTCCTTAATCGAAAGCAGCTAGAAGGCTTGGCTGATCTGGGTCACTTGGAAATTATGAAACAAATATTTCTGCACGCTCTGTACCAACGGATAACCCACTGATTTGTTAACTTAACTTCATTTTCAGAACATTTTCGCCAGTACAAAGCGTTCGCCATGTCTGGCCCTGCCTCCGTAGCAAAGCACAGGCCTTTTTTATTATTTAAAATTATGTTATGTAAATTACGGACACTATGCTCGGAAGCAAGGAAGTCAGGCAATGCAACGATAGAAAGGTTTCTCTGACCAATACCACCAAATTTTATAGGTAAAGTAGCTTGATTCCAAGCTGTTGTATTAAAACTTAAATTTAGATTTTTTCGATAGCTATTTTAAGATTATTATCAATATCTTTTAAAATATCCTAACATTTCCAGACTGGACTCAAGCGGAGTAATTATGTAAATCTAGGTACAAGGAGAAAATATTTTAAAATAGTAATAGAGCAATGTTTGATTGGAAATAAAAAAGTTAAAAATTAATTTACAAAATTAACTTAAGATTATAAATAACGTTTGAGTAAATAAGCATTTTATATTAAAGTAATTGTCATTTTTTTCTTTTAGTTGATTTTCATCACATAATTTTATAATTTAATATATTTAATTCTACATAATACTTAATTTTATCTACAATATTAAAAACTGTAATAATAATAAAAAAAAAACTAAAACTAGAAACTTAATTATCATATAGTCCTACTCCCCGCGGTATCGTGCCAAGAATGCTGGCTGCGTTTCCCCGCTGAATGGCTATACTTAGCCTTTGAGCGAGGAAAGAACCAGCCCTCTTATCACCAGCAGCAACGACCAGCCGCGGATGGAGTTCCTTTAGGAACTTCACCGCACGTCGACCCCACGGACCGATAGTCTCTACAGCAAATGGCACAAATATGTAGTCATCTCTCAGAGACTCATATTTGCGCCACTTACTCAGTTCAGCTGCCTCTGATGCTGCCCCGGCTTTAAACGAGGTACCCCTGAGATGAGAGACCGCCAGAGTGTCTACGCAAGTAGCATCCCACACTAGGGCTTTACCTCTCTCCCAAGGGACCAATGTCATACCGTCGGGTCTCTTGCCATCGTCTCTAAATATTCCACAAGGCTCTAAAACCGAGGGAACATTTATAGAGGCAAGAGCCCTTCGGATGACATCGTTCAAAGAACTGTGTCGTGAAAACCTACCAGCGTTTTTCTTACATGAATGTCCGTGGAGCCCAAACTTGTCGACGCTGCTACCACAGGGGCACTGATGGGGTTGACAAATCGCCGCTCCTAGTCGGATTCCTACGGCAATGCGCAAGCTTTCCCTATCAAGTAATGTGCCGAGATTACTTGATGGTAAAACGTGTAACCAGTGACTAGATTCCTTGGTCGAAACAGCTAGAAGGCGTGCCTTATCTTGGTCACTATGGAAATTATGAAACAAATCCTTCTGCACGCCCTGTACCAACGGAATATCCCACTGTTTTTGTTGGTTAACTTCCAGTGGAATACTTTCACCAGGACAGAGCGTTTGCCATGTCTGCCCTGCCTCCGTAGCAAAGCACAGGTCTACTTTATTATTTAAAATTATGTTACATAAGTCACTGACACTATGCACGGAAGCAAGGAAAGCAGGCAATGTAACGCTAGAAAGATTTCTCACACCAATGCCACCAAATTTTATAGGTAAAGTAGCTTGAGTCCAGGCTGTTGTATTTAAAGTTAAATTTAGAATTTTTTCTATAGCTATTTTAAGACTATTATCAATATCTTGTAAAATATCTGAACATTTCCAGACTGGACTCGAGCGGAGTAAGTATGTAAATCTAGGTACAAGAAGACAATATTTTAAAATAGTAAGAGCTATGTGGGGGTTTAATTTATACAATTTATCAACGTGGTTTAAAAACTGATCAAATTTTGTTTTTAAAACAGGTTTAATACTATCGAAAAACAACGGGGCACCTAGCAGGTATAGTGATTCCGTATTGACAGTTTTTATTCCTGGACAAATATGATTAAAATTTTGAATTAAAGTGTCTCTATGAGAAGTAGATAAATTATTGGAAAAAATATTTCACATTTATTGCTATTTGGTTCAAGGCCAATATTTTTAAAATTTCGAAAAATATGAGTAAGATCGCTGAGGACGTCATCTGCTCTACCTCCCAGTGTACCGTCGTCTAGGTACCATTTTATAATAAAAAATAATAAAATTGAAACTAATAATCAACTGAATTTGGCTATAAAAATAAAATCATATCATTATTTATATTATATTAACAATAGCAATTTATTTCTGGGTGAAGGCATCCACCATCCTTTTCTAAGAGGTTCTTTCTGCCTAACCAGGTCATTATTTTAAATATACCAGAAAATATATTCCGCATATTTCAGTAAATAAATCTAACATTCCTTTTATTTAAATTTTTTGGAATACTTTCTAACATTTTCTCGGTACAAAAACTTAGTAATTTCATTAGTGTTGTACTTTTTAAATTATAGCATTGACAGTAAATCTCATAACTTATTTATGCCGCCTCCGGGCCTATGTCACTTGGTATTTGCCCTCCAATTTGATTACTTCGAGAAAAATATTTTTAGTAAGGCCTCGAAGTTATTTACAGTCTATCTCCAAAACCGAATTTCGAAACTTAGTACCGCCGCAATTTATTTTATGCTAAGTTACCAAAATGTGTAAAGGGTACATTTGTCATTCGCGCAATAAATTGTGTGTGTCATTTGGTGACCTACACTTGACCTCTATATAAAGTTTATTGCTTATCAAATAGACTTAAATTGAGACGTAATTGTCTTGTGGTGGCATTGTAAGAAAAGTTATCACTTCATTTCTTGACTATGGAAAATTAATGATAGAATGAGTGATTAATTCGTCACACACTAACACAAAAAATTATTGTGAGTGTAATTTTATACACACGTATGAAACGAAACTTCTTGTCAGCTTATTTATAAACTTTACTTTATTGTTCTTTTTTTCTATATATTACATAAGTATTCTTTTATATAGGTGAGGGGGCAAACGAGCATGCGGCTCACCTGATGGTAAGTGACTACCGCCGCCCATGAACAACTGCAACATCAGGGGAGTTGCAGAGGCGTTGCCGTTCTTTTAAAAAGGAGTAGGCTCTTTTCTTGAAGGTCCCTAAGTCGTATCTGTCCGGAAAAATCGCTGGTGGTAATCGATTTCACAAGGAAGTTGTGCGAGGAAGAAAACTTCTTCTAAATCTCACAGTGGTGGACTGCCAATCATCCAGATGGTATGGATGGTATCGTAAGTTTTGTCGCGATGTGAAATGGTGAAAGAAATTAAGCGGCTGGAATTAGTCCGAACAATCCCTCAGAGCACTCCCCGTGGTAAATGCGATAAAATACGCAAAGAGATGAAACATCTCTACGCAGTGCCAGTGAGTCAAGCCGATCGGAGAGAACTCGGTCGTTGACGATTTGAGCCACTCTGCGCTGGATGCGGTCAAGTGGAAGGAGCTGGTACTGGGGAACTCCTGCCCAGAGATGGGAACAGTATTCCATATGAAGCCGAACCTGCGCCTTGTAAAGTTGCAGGCGGTGTGCAGGCATGAAATACTGTCCTGCTCTGCTAAGCCCACCAAGCTTTTTAGAGGCCAATTTGGCCATCTCTTCCAAGTGACCACGAAACTGTTCGAGTTTTTTCTGATCAGCTCGACACATTTTCTATCGTGTTTACCACGGGGAGTGCTCTGAAGAATTGTTCGGATTAATTCTAGCCGCTCAGAGAGCCGTGCCCAAGTAGCATACAAGCGTCATGAACATCAATATAATAGAATAGAATAGAATTATTTTTATTCAATATACATTACATGTGTAATTCTTATTGAAAGTCATTTTTATTTTACCGCTGGTTCGAAAAATAAACCCTCTGTCCTGGGAAGAACCAGCAAGAAACCCAGCGGAACTTTTTTTTTAAATAAATTTTACAATATAAATGATTACGAACTATTTACAAAATTTATTTTAGAAACTGCTTGGAAGCGACCACCTCATTCCCAGGGGTTATTATCAGCCATGTATTCATTTAAACTATAGTAACCCTTTTTATACAGTTTCAGCTTAATCAAACATTTAAACTTGGTAATAGAAAGAACCTGTACAATTTCCGGGACCTTGTTGTAAAAGCATATACATTGCCCCAAGAATGAATTACTGACTCTGTGGAGTCGAGAAACTGGCATCACTAGCTTGTGTTTGTTCCTAGTGTTTACAGAACGTATATACTATATAACTAGATATAACTTAGTGTACACGTAACGTACCTAGTTGACCAGACTAAGGTCTACCATACAAGGGCCCATACAGCTGTTAGATTCGACGGACAACTAAATGTGGGGCTCAAATGCCTATGGATATTTAAAATATATGGTCTAGGTAAGTCGCATGACTTACCTGACGTTGAGGCGAAGACTGTCCCAAGGCTAGGTCAGGCCGTAGGTGTGTAGGTGGATGTAAAGCAGTGTTTAGTGGTGTGTATTATGGTTGACCTGACTAGACCGTTGAAGTCGTCAGCAACCCTGACTTCGGCACCGCCTCCCGGTGTGGTATTCTCCAGCGGCAGCACAAATGGACAATTTCTTTCTTCAATTTACTATGTCAGTCTATCAACTTTATTGTAAATTGAACTAACTTCAAAACGCAACTAAATCCCGTTAATTATAATCAAAACGTAAGACGCGGCACGACTGATGAACGGGGGTTAAAGTTCACTTCCGTTCACTCAGCAACAAGTTATTTCGAGAACCGAACGCAATCTTTTTAGGCACTTAACGCGAGGGTCAATTAAACATTAACTTCCCAACAATTAGTCAACCCGTCGTCTAATGTTCTAGACTACACAATTCCTCGTCGTTGCATAAATTTGTTAACAAAATCGACACGATCAGAGGTAACCACGCGGCTCGAGTAGACTCACAGCAATGCCCCGCCCGGCCGCCGCATGACGACAAAAAAATGCCGATCTCCCACGCGTCCGGCGCGTGCGGGGAGGCGCCCGTGCGCCGACGCGCCTCCGTTATAATAATTTTAAATTTTAGCGTTTGGCGCAAACACTTAGATTTCTTTTAGAAGCTTATAAGAGTGTCGAAAAGAGATTGTACCCTTATAAGAGTGGTTTATGAGTTATTATACAGCTCAAGCTGTATAAAGTCTCTATTATGGGATCTAAGTAAGCTTAGGGTTCTTAATCAGAATACGAAAACTCTACTATACAACTTTAAGTATTTTGCAACACTTCAATCTGATTTTATCATTAAAGATGTATAGAAGCTGTTTTTTGCATACTGTCACTTGCTTATTACAGCTTTAAGTGTTATAATAGTATCATTCAAATATTATTTCTGTACAATGGTGTATGTGAACTCTCTTCTAAAACTTATTCTTATCGCGTAATTGTACACTCTTGTAAATACTGTAGTTTTATAACTTCTGTCTATGAGAGTGATATAAAACTACCATGGTAGCTCAAAGGGTTAGCACTGGTTGTAAATTTCACAGTATATGAGCAAACCGGGTATGATCCCCGCCGGCACCAATGAAAATTATTAGTTGTAATTTTAACTGCTGATTTACCACGTGCTCGGCGGTGTAGTAAGCATGGTAAGGAGACCTGCATATCTGAGAATTAAGAAAAAAAAATATTTTGAATACATGTGAAGTACATCAACACGCATTGCGGCAGCGCGGCAGACACTTTTTTGCTCTAAAACGCTATCAGAAATGAGGGGAGGCCTGTACCCAGTAGTAGGACAGTATATAGGCTGTGACTTTAACTTTAATTCTAGTCGCCAAATTTCATAAACGCACATCGTGACAAAACTTACGTTACTATCCTTGCGCCATTCACTACTGGGACATTTACTAGAAGTGTTCTTCCCGGCACGACTACTTTGGTGAATCGTTTAGCATCGGTGCTTTTTCCGGACCAATACGATTAAGGGACCTCCAAAAAACGAACTTATTCTTTTTACAAAGGCCGGCAGCGCAGCTGAAATTTCACTGGTAATGTAGTTGTTTATAGGCGGCGATCGACACTTTCCATCAGGTGATCCGCATGCTCGTTATCCCCTCTGCTATACAATAAACTGCAGTCTATGAACACTTACTTCCTACTTGAAACATATAATACTACAGATGGGTTTAATAAATTATTCAGTATAGATTATAAGTAAACTATCTTTCTTTACCCTTCAGCATTATTAGATTGAGACATATAAACTCTTCCTTAGCATTAGATTAACAGATAGCGCAGATATCAGAAAAAGAACCCAATTATTTATTTATTTATTTAAATACACATACACACTTAACAACTATCCTTACAGGCTAAACAAACCCACTACAATAGTGTCGCTAATCTAATTAAATATTAATTATTAATTTAATAAATAATGATAAAGCATAACAGAAGCGGTAGCTCAAGGGCTCAGCACTTGCCGTATACGAGTATTTCAAAGTACTTGGTGGTGAATAAAACACCCTGAGAAGGCCTTTATGTCTAAGGAATCATATTTCGTGAATATGTGAAATTTGTTAACACTCACATCCATTAACTTTACCTTTTTACCTACTTAATAAACTACCCCTAAATAAAAATAAAATTTAACTACACTACTAGTACTCCTACGCTCGGTAAACAACACGTAGTTGATAAAATTTTACGTGGTAGAGCTACATTATCGTTTTGCACGAATAGACCGACTCGACCGGAGAAAGACCATGCTCTCACAGAATACCAACCTTAGATAGCAACTTAATGCCGTTGTGTTTCCTAAGGTGACCCATTTTACTGGAAACGGGCATTCTATCTTAGTCCTCAGGAATGACAACGCAGTCTGCTTTTTGTTTCTTAATCAAGGACAGATGTCTATGGGGCACAACATTCACTTACCATTAGGTGTATGCTCCTTTATCTCCCTTATTCTATTCTTTATATATTTAAAATAAAACATCAACTTTGAAAATACACATGGCACTTTCAATTAAAATATCTGCAACGCCTAATTTTTTTTTCTTTTTTTTTAAAACTTTACCCCCACACTAGGATTTTCTCCTTTATCGTGGAGGCAGTTTATAAATATAAATTGCACAAGGACAAACATCAAGACCCGAACAATTATTTGTAGGCCATACAAATACTTACACCGTGCGGGATTCGAACCCGCGGCCCCCAGCGCAGCAACTCATTGATAAGCCACTGCGCCACGGAGCCGTCAAATGATAATCACACTCGATTGAATAAATTTAATTATTTGTAACTTTACTCAAATAAAAGAGAAAAATATAATGAATAACTATAATTAATAGCGGCCTTGGAAGAATTATTAGCCAAGTATAAGAAATTCTCGCTGCATGCCCAGTATGTGTTGGACATAAGAAGAGTTTTGTACGTATTTCTGGCCGCCTTCTGTGCACATTTTAGGATAAAACATGCATTTAAAAAATATTTTATATATCTCATGTGGAAAATTTACAAGTGAAATAAAAGAAAGCATTAATTAAATTACAAAATTATTAGGTTTGATAATAAATTACTCCCTTGCGGCGAAAGCTAAAGACTTCAGATTCAACATAAACCTCTATAACTTCCAGTGGTACTTCTCAAGATATTACGTTCCTATTAGATTTTATATTTTGGATGCTTTTAAAATCCCAAAGCTTTTTTTACATTCATCATCATCATTACAGCCCTTCACAAGTCCACTGCTGAAATAGGCCTCCTCCAAGGAATGCCACAAAGCACGGTACTGAGCCACCTGCATCCATCGACTTCCTGCATGTCTTACCACGTCGTCACTCCATCAAGTGGGGGTATGCCTTATACTTCATCCGCCGGTACATGCCCGCCACTCGAGAATCTTTTTTCCCCATCGGATGTCGGTTCTTCGAGCTATATGGCCGGCCCATTGCAACTTCAGCTTACTGATCCGTTGGGCTATGTCGGTCACTCTGGTTCTACTGCAGATATCCTCGTTTCTAAGTTTATTACGCAGAGAAACTCCGAGCATAGTCCTCTCCATAGCTCGCTGAGCGACCTTAAACTTCCTCATACTGCCACGTTTCTGGAAGAAAGAGTTCATCATAAAGAGTCCCTCTTTTACCATGAAGTCGGCCAGCTGCTGGGCCCTTGGGTTCCGTTGCCCTATTTAAAATTTCTTTACCTTCAGCTCACCGTTCTCTCTTGTTCCTAGTTTTGCGTTGAAGTCTCCCATTATCACCGTATAGTGGGTTCTGGAGGAATGCATGGCTCTAGATATATCCTCATACATTTCCTCTACATCCTCATCGGGATGTGCCCAGGTTAGTGAGTAAACCTGTATTACGTTCAGCGAATACCGTTTGGCAATTCTGAGTATAACCCTCGTCGACACACTCTCAATCATAACAACGTTCTTAACGAGAGACTTGTGGACGATAAATATGACACCTCCTTGGGACAGATAGAACTTCCAGTGATAGAACAAGTTGCCGGATTCGAGGATTATCATGTCCTCTCTCTCTCTTCGGACCTCAGATAATCCTATAATATTCCAGTGCAACTTGTCTATCTCTTCTTACAGCTCCTGGATCTTATAGTCAGTCCTCAGGGAGCGTGCGTTATATGTTGTCAGGTCGAGTCGTCTTAAGTGGCAATCGAACCTCCACCGGAAGTTCTTAGCACCCCTTGCCCCGCCGTTACCATGGTCGCCACCGTAGCCAGGAGTAGCGGGGCCGAGTAGCTGGGGGCTGTCCCCGGCGGCCCCGCTATTCCTGGCTACGCTATTTCTAGCTTGCGAACGGGTTGCCGACCCTAGTTTTTTGGTCTTGCTTTAGTTTTTGTATTTGAGTTTTAAAATTATACTTTATATAGGATTGAATAATGTTGCATTATCTTATTTGAAAAAATACTTTTTTCCAGTATATTAATAGCAAAACGATTTAGATTTAGAAGAGTCCTTGCTTTGCAGACACACATCTTACTCATAATATTATAGATTATTGTAATTTAGTTTATTTACGGCCTTCATTTTTAATTTATAATATACAAAAGGAGTATCTTTAACGTACTACAATTCATACTAAATGACGTACATCCTAAACCACAGATAGTTTTCTGTAAAATTGCGAAAAATTCGAAGTAGTCATCCTATAAGTTTTAAGTTGTAAAATTATATTAGCTATTTCATTGTCAGATTCAGTTCATGGGTGGATTTTGCCATAGTTGCCATGTTTGACAAGTGTGTTGCAAGTTTTAGTATTTTTAATTATTATAAAGAAGATGCTGCTGCTCATCTTGTGTTTCATTTTCCCTCTGTCGTCTCTTACGACACCCTCGGGACGAACAGAACAATTTCTATTTAATATAGATACATAATACTTACTGAAAGTCATTTTATACTTTTACCACTGGTTTGCAAAAGAAAACGTCTGTCCTGGGAAGAACCAGCGAAAAACACATTTTTGTTTACAACCGCACAACACACACAGTGGTGTGTCTTGCCTAGTGTAGTGGTGTTGGGAGTAGCGGTGCTGGGATTAGTGGTGACGGGGATAGTGCACGCAATTGAGGGAGGGCGGGAGGTGCTCTTCATACTAGGTAAGACACATCATTTTATTTTATGACGCGGATATTTGCGAAGTAATTTTTTGTAAAAGCTTTTATATAATGGATTTCCGCAAAGTAACGCCTGATTCTATTAATTATAAACATTTTATTTTAAAAAAGCACAATTTACAATATAATATTTTATACAATTGTTATGAAAACATTTAGAAACATCAGTGATCACCTCATACACGGGGATTATAATCAGTCATGTACATTTTAGTAGTATAACTACTCAACCGTCCACGGTGACTACAGTCCCCAAAAACCATTATTGCCTCACCTGTCTAGGCACCAAACGATATCTTTCGGTTTAAACGCATACAGCGCAAAATATAGCTGTTATTAATTCAGTTAAAAATTATAGATGGTGCTAAATGAAATTTGTCGTCTGTGAGAGTGAATTTTATCTGTATAATAGTTACAAAATATTTAGAAAAAAAAGTTAAAATTAATTTTCGCCATTTTTGTTTGTGGAATGTTAACGAGCGATAACTTTTCTGTTTTTATACGTTATTTCTAATGTTATTGTACATCAAACTAATTGTGAAGATATTTTATTTAGTAAATATGTATCATTACGACAATTCCAAAACGTTTACATATAATAATTTAGCTCTAAATTTTAATCACTATACGCGATCATCGTTTATTAATTATATGTTGTTTAAAATGCATTATATTCAGTTTTTTGTGTTAAATGAATGCAAAATCTAAAATTATGATTTACTATTAACACGATGATAGCAATTTATAAACGAAATATCTGTTAAGATGTGTCTAGAAATAATTAAAACCTATTTTTATTCATTTATTTACTTATTTATTCAAATTTATATTAGGTAAACATTATATACTTATGTATATTGAGTATATAAGATATTATTGATATTGGTGTAATTTTAAAAGGAATATCATGTACTATTATAATATAAAATAATTGTAAGTATTCCAGTAAGTATTAAACTTTTCTTGTAAATCTCGAAATAAAAAATAAATACGATTTTTTTATATTCCCATTTTTAAGCGTTATTTTCAGACTTTATTTTTAATTACTAATTTTCTTTTAACAAAATAAAATTTTGAATTCTTTGAGTCTTTTGAAAGTTAGTCTCGGTCTACCTCGACACCTTTTAATATTACCTTTCGCGCTATATATTTTCTTCACCATTCGGTCTTCACTCATTCGCTCAACGTGCCCAAACCACCGAAGCACGCCCTTATCAAATTGCTCGAAGAGGGTAGGGTCAAGAGTACTCGGATACCTAGACGTGCATGTATGAAGAAGATAATGAATCTGAAAGAAGCGAAAGAGGTATGTAAGGATCGTGACACTTGGCGATCTGTTCTCTCTGGCTACCCCGTCAGGGATTGTGCGTGAAGATAAGTAAAGTTTGAGTCTTTTGACAATATTTTTCATTTGAATGTAGCTATAGTAGTTTTTCAGTAGTAATCTCGCGCGGTCGTAAAAATAGTGACATTTAATGCGCGGAAAGGTCAGGCGTGAATCACTCGCGCGGGGTGGACGGTTTAGTGGTTATTAACCATTACCAGACAATTTTTGCTTAATAAATAATTTAAACCTTTTGATAAAAAAAGGTCTGCATATTCTCTGGGACTTTGTTGTAAAACTTTGTCGAGTAACTGGTATAACTAACTTGTGCTTGTTCCTAGTATTTACAGAATGTACATCCCTATTTTTAATAAAACTATTTCTGTTTTTGTGTACATACAACAAGTTCTCGTTAATATGTTGAGAGGCCAATTTTAATATATTTATTTCTTTAAATTCTTCTCTAAAGGATTCCTTCAGACCTAGGCTCGGACGATATTGAGTAGTCGATATTCTCACAGTACACGGTTGGATAATTTTTGTATCTTCTCGTTGTTACTTAGATGGACAGCGACTGAAAATCTCTTTTCAAATCTTTCCTTGAAAGTACTGACGACATGAGACGTAGTAGGAGTCAATTTTTCTACAAAAAATTGCGAATTCCACTCCAATTTTTATTGTTAAGTAGTGGCCTTAGATATGGTTAAACATTTATCATCATCATCCTTACAGCCCTTCACAAGTCCACTGCTGAACATAGTCCTCTCCCCCGCGCAAGAAATGCCATGAGCCAACCTGAGCCACCTGCATCCGTGGACTTCCTGCATGTCTTACCAGGTCGTCACTCCATCTAGTAGGGGGACGCCCAACACTTTGCCTGCCGGTACGAGGCTGCCACTCGAGAACCTTTTTTCCCATTGGTTGTCAGTTCTTCGAGCTATATGGCCGGCCCATTATAACTTTGCTTGATAATCTGTTGGTCTATGTCGGTCACTCTGGTTCTACTGCAGATATCCTCATTTCTGAGTTTGTCACGCAGACAAAACCCCGAGCACAGCCTTCTCCATAGCGACCTTGAGCTTCCTCATACGACCAGCAGTGAATGACCACGTCTCAGATCCAAAAGTCATCACTGGCAATTCGCAACAGGTCTTAATATC
Source organism: Parnassius mnemosyne (assembly GCA_963668995.1). Classification (NCBI taxonomy): domain Eukaryota; kingdom Metazoa; phylum Arthropoda; class Insecta; order Lepidoptera; family Papilionidae; genus Parnassius; species Parnassius mnemosyne. The sequence continues at coordinate 8,966,119 of CAVLGL010000057.1, forward strand.
AACATGGACAAAACAAAGGTCATTTGTAACGTCCATGTCACACCTAAGCCGGTAGTTGTTGGCTAAAAGTTGTTGACGAGTATGTTTATTTGGGACAAATAGTCCGCGTAAAATAATACAATGCACATTCTTCTAAGCTTTTTGAAAGATTTCGCCCAATGGCAGCTAAAATAACAGCAATGTCACTATTATAAATCTGCACATGCCTTTCCCCAACGGAGTTGTTTCGAGGAAGCAAATCAATTTTGCGCCATTGAGCTTTTTAACCCTTAATTGTTTCTATTATTTTTATAAAGTTAAATCTATTTTTGACAGTGCCAATTTAGTTTTTTTTTAAGGAAAGTAAGAATGACTACGAAGTGTAAGCGGTTAGTACCCGTGTGCACATGAGGTATTGCTTTAGCACTAATGGCCGATTCATAAACAGATAAAGAGTGGCGCTTTCGCAGAAGACTAGTGTAACATATACTGCCCGACAAGTCCAAAGAACAATACATTACACCAGGGATAATACAAACAAAGTTGTATATAACCTGATCCGATTATGATCTGAAGTCAGTCCACCTGATGATAAGTTGATGATGTAGCCCAGACATCTACATTTATTCTACATTGATAATCAAAATGCAGACGCGTTTTACCAATGCTTACCACATCAGCAAAAGCTCATGGACTAATAGAGAAAAAGATCTTTAGTTTCAATGTACGGCTCCGTAGCTTAGTGGCTTAGTAATGAGTTGCGGAGCTGAGGGTCGTGATTTCGAATACTGCACGAAACAAGTATTTGGTATGTCCCACTTACTTGCCCCGGGTCTGAATTTTGGTTCTTATGAAATTTATGTATATAAACTACCTCCAAAATACAGCAGAAAATTCTAGTGTGGGAGTGACGTTTTAAAAAACAAAAAAGCAAGGTCAAGAGGAATATACCTAAATGTGTAACCTGCGAAAAAATAGACATTCTATGCGGAGAGTAGATATTCAATAATTATCAAGATATATTAACAATCTATATATCTAACTTAATTACACTCTAGTGGCAATTTTGGTGTACAGTGCTCCTATGTAACCGGCATTTTCATTAGATAGTTCTCAGAGAGGTAGACCCAATTTGCGGTCGCTTTGTATCGCTTGTAACACTAAAATTGCTGTTAAAATTTAAATTTTATTTGAGTTTCATTTTGTATCTAAGTAAAGAATCCATTCTCTGCCTAGGAGTTCGTTCGGTCACACCACCACCCTCTTAACTATTTCTGTCGCCACACTGCTGTGGTCAGGTCATCTGAAGGGTATAGAAAGCCAGTAAAATTACAAGTTGTGAGATATTCTGTCTTAGACCTCAGAGGTAACTACGTATCTGCAGTTTTACGTAGATTTCAGTAGCCACTTACTATACGCTTGTTCACACTGTTTGTTCGTTTTTACCTCAGTTTTATAGAGAAAAAAAGGATGAAAAATTATAAATATATAGCACGCACTACATCTTTAAGATGAAAAGAAAATACATTTACTACATTTATTAACAAATACTTCAATACATAAAAACAAAGAAAAACATACTTTCAAAAACAAAATAGTAATCTAAAATAACACTATATCGGTATTACAATCTTGCTCCTACGGCTAATAAGTAATTTTATTTTAACTACCTTAATTATTCCCTCCCCTATACCATTGGAAAACCAATTTTCGACTGGGCTTTTGTTGTCGATATTCCATTAATAGGAACCATACGGCTTGCTACGTCTTTCTTAACGCGTATAACGAAGGAGTGGAATAATTTCCTGGCGTCAGTCTTTCCATACGATGACTCCCAAAGTATCTACAAGGCAAGACTGAGTAGTTGATTTGTTTATGTTATAATATTGTGAGAGATGTGGACCGGAAAACCATTTTGCAAGTAACACAGCATTCTAGGACACACCTTTTCGTCAGGCATAACTGTAAACTTAAAAACAAGATTGTACAACCAGTGCGTGTTCCCAGTGATGACTTACGGATCTGAGACGTGGTCCTTCACTGCTGGCCGTATGAGGAAACTCAAGGTCGTTCAGCGAGCTATGGAGAGGGCTATGCGCGGGGTTGCTCTGCGTGATAGTCTTAAAAAGGAGGATATCCGCAGTCGAACCAGAGTAACCGACATAGCCCAACGGATTAGTAAGCTGAAGTGGCAGTGGACCAGCTATATAGCTCGAAGAACCGATAACCGATGGGAAAGAAAGGTTTTCGAGCGGCAGCCTCGTACTTGCAGGCGAAGTGTAGAACGCCCGCCACTAGATGGAGTGAAGATCTTGTAAGACATGCAGGAAGCCAATGGATGTAGGTGGCTCGGGACCGTGCTTTGTGGCGTTCCTTGCGGGAGGCCTATGTTAAGTAGTAGACTTGTGAAGGGCTGTAATGTTGAATGATGAATAATAAGTAACAGACTAGTACAATATAAAAATAAAAATTAAGATTTGTTTATTTTATGGTCGATATTTCTTAGCTCAACTAAACATGACACTTCTAGTTTTAGAGCCTATTGCAACATTTAAAAGTGTCTTATATCACAGTAAAGTTTATGGTTCGATTAGTAATTGCGTTTAATTCGTATAAAACAGAAAACTAAATTTTATTTCATTTATTGAATAGAACCTATTAAAAGTTCAGTGCTGAACATTGGCCTGCCATACAGATTACCTCATAGGATTTTCCACGGTTGCCACACTTGTTGGGAGCATTGGCAACTTGCCAAATATTTTTGTATTTTTTGGGTTTTTATCAGAAAGATGTCTATTGTCTGTTAATTTCCCTCTGACACTCTAACGGTACCCAAGTATTGATGTCATCTTCTTCAAAATAAGACAATGCGTAGCCTTCTTTCTTTAAAGTTGGCGACAGGAATCCATGGGCTGCAGTTGCCACTTACCATTAGGTGGACTTTCGGTTCGAATGTCACTTCGGTTTTGTTAGCAAATTCACGACAGAAAGCATATGTACCGATATTTTTCAGTGAATAAACAAAATAACAACGCTGTATGAGTAGTTACTTCGTTTATTAAAACTATCATTTTAGTATAATGTAACAATAATTTGAATTTGGAATTTTTAGTGGAATGCAATTTATATGAGTATAACTTTCAACTGCACTGCACTGAAAATATCAATTTTTAGTTTAGGTTCAAAGATCTTATAAAAACACTTTAAAAATATATATTTTTTGCATAAGCAATAGGAAAAATTGTTATATAAAAATATTTTGTGTATTGTTTTTAGTTATTTTAAGTCAAGGTTTGACTACAACCCACCTGATATTAAGTGGTGATGAAAACCTTGATACTAAATTCAGTGTAATAAATCCCATTAATTCTTGTGTTAAATTCACTCGGACTGTAATCAAACGGAGAAACAGACGCTGACAAATTATTCCACTCTTTTGCTGTACCTACGCATTACGAAAATAAAATATTATTTTATGTTAAATAAAATATTATGCACACCACGACTCAATTTAATAAGGTAATCTTATTTGTTAAGCAAAGCGAATATTATTCATGTAGCCAAGGCCGGACATGGGATGAATAAATTCTGAAACAAAGTGAGCTACCGCTCTTATAAATATTAATCAGAAACTATTTGTAAATTTTGAGGTGCTAAAACCAACAGTAATATTTCAATAAATATTAATATGAACATTTAAATAATGTCTGCATTTCAATTAATCATAAGCTGGTAATTAATATTCCCATACCGTGTAGTTACGGTGTAAGAATATCTACTATCCCATATCGTCTGGTGGGTGATGTTGTATATTTATACGTGGTAGAGCCATGCTGCAGCTATATTAATAGTATAGTTGTAGCACGAATGGGTCGGCTCGATCGGGGAAGGACCACGCTCTCACAGAATACTAGCGTAAAATAGCATCTTAATGCTGCTGTGTTTCGTATGGTGAGTGTAGAGAACCGGAGACCCTTTTTAATGGAAAAGAGGCATTACATCTTAGTCCTCACGGCTGACAACGCATTTGCATTTTGATTCGCAAACGAAGATAGATGTAGATGTCTATGGGTCACAACAACCACTTACTATCAGGTGGGCTGTGTGCTCGTTTGTCACGCTTATTCTATAAAAAAAAACTTCCCAGGACATCATTTTATCTAGTGTTGAGCCGCACTACTCTGCTTACCGCTACGAGACAAGGCAGGTTAGTATATAGGTTATTACTTTAATTTTAACATTTTATATAGTGTCAATTTATAAAGAACAAGTGCATGCTTCAGGCAGAAACATACACGTTTTATCTTGTTTAGGTACAAGTTGTTCACCTACAAATATTAGTATTTTCCTTTTTCATTGCTCTCTGTTTTATTGTTGATAGAAAAAAAATTAAAAAGATGACATTTGTATCTCAGACGTGTTCCTTAACGATGAAGTCTAATGTCTGAAATTTCAGGTCTCTAAAGGAGCTGGTAGGAGGTAGGTAAGAGATTGACAACGAGACCCCTGAAAGCTTTGCTGTAGCTAACAATGAGTGACAATGGGCCGGTCACGTAGCTCGATAAACCTAAAAAATATGCGCGAGGGTCGTCTGGTATGCCGCATGTTTGTTTACTTACTCTAATATATAAAACGATGTGAAAGAAACCTGCCACTCACTAATGAAGAAGCTTAAGTTTGGTTAGCAAACTCGTGCGCCAGGAGTAAGTGGAAGCAATATAAGTGGGATAAAATTGAGGCTTCTGCGTCATTTGCTCTCGCTTTACGTGCTACATGCCGCTGAAGGTCCCAATTCTCTCCAGTAGAGGTTCCACTTCATAGTTAAAATGCAATGTGGTACAAAAAAATCATATACCGTAATAATATGAATCGTTGCTGGTCTGAAACTATTTTTTTATTCTCCTTCTCGAACACAAAGATAGTTTAAATTAAAAGATAAAGTTTTTATTTACATTATTGAAAATCAAACAATCACTTTGTTTCTAAAACCCCATTTCTTAATTCTGCTTCTTTTTAGCTGAAGAGGTGGGCCTTTATGGGATAATCTTTTAGAACTAACTTGTACACGAAGTAGGTGGGCTTTTATTAAAATTTATATTTTTTTCGGAAATGTAAATACAGTTGTACTTCTTCACCTCGTAAATTTATCACTTTATTCTAAGCGTCCAACAGGTTTATATTGATAGCACTTATAGAACTTTGGTTAACAGGAAAATAAATTAAGATTTTAGATATTTACCAAAGTCTAAAATTTTACCCTGTGCTTTGCTTCTATTAAAGTGAACATATTCAAACAAAAAATATTGGTTTTCAATGTATTATTAAAAGTTAGTTTTAATACAGTGTTCTTAATGTTATTTTTAGATAGAGATTTTAGATTTTTTTGCAAGCGCTTATTTAATTACAGACTCTTTTTAGTGTAGTAATATAATGAGTATTAAATAATTTATTTTTAGAAATATTTAGTACCTGGCTTAGTACTTTAATTAACGTATTGTTGCTTTCAGACCAAATCAAAAATCGAAATAAAACTATAAATTAAAACTCTAAATCTAAAAACTAAAACTACATTTATTAGAATAAACTGATGCGTACATGTTAAACATTATTCCAGTCACCAAAAGTCCTATATTCACAAGTAACTTACAAAATTAGTCCCGAAAACTTAACTATTTTACCTGAAATTTTCTTATCTGACATATCGCACACATCTCTTCAACTAATGAAACAAATGTTGAAGAAACTTACATATAATTTACCAAAGAGCAATGAATCATCTATTAAATCTTTTAATACTAAATATGAAATTATATACCAAAACATTGATCTATTATCTGTTAACAATGATTTTGCAGAAAAATTACGAACAAGTGTTAAGAATTCGAGATTTGTGAATCAGGTTGAACTATTGAGTCCATAAGACACTAAGAACTAAATATTGTAAAATATAATCCGTTAAGATTTGGTACTTATACACTATTACCCGAAAAATACACAAAACAAAATCATGCTTAAATTTAAAAAAATAATAATAATAAGCACTGCATTCTATGGACTATTGTAGCTCATTTGTATCCAACCACAAGTAATGCTAATAGAGTGAATTTATACCCTCATTACGTAGAAGTTTTAATAACAGATAATATGACATTTCCTCCAAGTTGTAATAATATTAAATTATTCGAGGAAATGAATCCTAATGGGAGCGTTAATATTTATGGTTTAAATAAAAAAATAATGTGAATGGATCCGCTGTATAAATCTTTGAAAAGAAAGATATTATAGTCTAATGAAAACTTTAGAAAGGTATGTGTATAATTAGATCAAATAATCATCAAAAGTTTACTCAAAAAGTTGATAAACTTGTACTTAATAGAGGTGATGTCAAAAAACAAATTATGGCAGATGGATTACCATGGGGAGACTATAAAAAAGCATTTAAAAATTAATGTAAAACTATGTAATGCTACTGCTATGTACTGTATAAGTAATAGATAAATGTATAGCTTACCTTACAAACGCTATGAATATCTTGCCCAATAACTCAACTGGAAGTGGAAGTACACTAGTTACCGCGGGATAGAAAAATAGTAGACCGTGCGGGCGAAGCTACTGGCGTTCGCTAATTACACATTGAAAGTACCTCCATCAATACAAACAAACATGTTCATGCGCACTAATTTTTGTACTGTGTGGGAATCGAACAGCAACCTTTGTAGTCTGCTCGTAGTACAAACCACTAAACCATTGAGATCAACACCATTGGTTGAATAAATTGATATTATAAAGAAACTGGCGCACATGTTGGCACTAATTTGGGTGAACTAAAAAATTTGGACCTATACTGGAGAGAATTGGGACCTTCGGCGATAGCTCGAACGAAGCGAGAGCATGTGACGCAGAAGCGCCAATTCTATTCTACTCATATACCGAGAGGGTTTTAGGCCAAGAAACTATCCGCCACGCTGCTTCAATGCGTGTTGGCGTACTTCACATGTCTTCGAAACACATATTTTTTTTATTTTTTAGTGATGCAGATTTCTTAAGATATTTTACTTCGAAGCTGAGCGTAACGAAAATCAGCACTTAAAATTGCATTTAAAAATTTAATTGATGCTGGCGGGGATCGAACCGGAGTTACTAGCGTATAGTGAAATTTTGCAGCTACCGCTCAACTCTTTAGCTACCACGGCTCTAGGTGGGAAGTAAATATAAATATATATGTAGAAATCAAATATAATAAAAAATAAAAAAATAAAAACTTTTTAAACCTTGTAATAATATATTAAAATTTTAAATAAAAAAATAGAAATGACGTTAGGAAGTTTCTCTTAAAATATGTAAACTTGTGATTTATAAAATTATCTCTCTAAGAGCACCAATATTTTATTGGAGCATCGTAGTCCGGAATAATCTTTCTTAAAAGGGGAAAACGCTTTTTTCCTTATTTCGCTAAAGCTCCCTTAAATATCATTGGATTTCAGATATCAGGCAGGGAAAAAATCATGCATAAGTTTCTATTATACAGAAAATCGAAAATTGTTGTTTTCAATATAAGCTTTAATATCAATAACTAATAATGAAAGATGGAACCTGGCCGTGTAGTGGTGACGAAAAAGAATCCATCACTGCATTCCGTCCCGTGAATGTCGTGGAAGGCGACTATGGGATAAAACAGAAAATCTACTGAAAATATTTTACGCTTTCCGTTAGATGGGGGTATAATCATCATAAGTACGTAAAAATGACGACCGTAAATAGCGTTAAAGGTGTGAGATATCTGATAATGAAAAAAGATTCTCGAGTGGCAGTCTCGTACCGGTAAGCAAAGTGAACGGTGGCCTCCCACTAGACGGAGTGATGCCCTAATAAGAGATGCATTAAGTTGATAGATGCATGCTTTGTGACATTCCTTGGGAGAGACCTATGTTCAGCAGAGTACTTGTGATGCGCTATAATGATGATGTTGATGATAAAAGACAAATTTGTATTTCGACGAAAACAGTGATCGTACTTTATCTAGACGGCTAATAGTAAGTTACCTAAACCTTGAAACGTGAAATTAATATTTTTGTTTTATAATAAACTAATTCTCCATTCACTCCTTATTATTTTTGTTACGTACCGATCCATTTGTCCATTACAATATATAAAAGTCCACTGCTGAACATAAGGCCCCCTCATAGAATCCCTTATATTGCCATAGTTGTCACGCTAGGCAAGCGAGTTGAAAACCAACGTTTTTTTTTTATTTTAGTTGTTATTAGGAAGATGCTGTTGCCCATCTTCTGCTTTATTTCCCTTTGTCGCCTCATATGACACACACGGAACGATATGCGGTAGTAAATATTCTTACACCGCCGCTTTAAAAGTCGAAGTCGAAAACGAAAAATATACCGGTACAAGTTCGAAAAACTGTCCTGTTAAGCAACATGCATTTTTAAATTTATTCACACAATTCACAGGCACGTCGTTCCAAAAATGTGATTGTCCGCGTGCATATTTACGGGTGGGATGTATCGATCTAGAGCAACTGGAACGGACATGCATTGAAAAATGAGTGCACTTTTGATAAAATTTTGAGGTATGCCGTGTGGTGGCGGTTAAGAATATCCACTAACCCATATCGTAAATCTTCTTAAATAAATAATCTATCCGTATAATCCTAAATAATCTTCCAGTGGGTGTCGTAAAAGGCGACAAAGGGAAACAGGTAGGAGATGGGCAGCAGCATCTTCCTGATAACAACAAACTAACAATAAAAAATACTGCGGTTGCAAACCCGCTCGTAAAGCGTGGCAACTATGGCAAATACCCCCCTATGACGAGAGTAACAAAGAGACGGCCCCCAGTTCCCGGCGGCCCCGCTATTCCTGGCTACGGTGGCGACCATGGTAACGGCGGGGCAGGGGGTGCTAAGAATCTCCGGTGGAGGTTCGGTTGCCACCTAAGATGACTCGACTTGGCAACATTCAACGCACGCACCCTGAGGAGTGACGAGAAGATCGTGGAGCTGGAAGAAGAGATAGACAAGTTACGCTGGCATATTATAGGATTATACGAAGTACGAAGAGAGCGGGAGGACACGGTAATCCTCGAATCCGGCAACTTGCTCTATCACCGGGAAGGCGACCATCTGTCCCAAGGAGGTGTCGGATTTACCGTCCACAAGTCTCTCGTGAACAACGTTGTAAAGATTGAGAGTGTGTCGACGAGGGTTGCGTACCTTATACTCAGAATCACCAAACGGTATTCGCTGAAGGTCATACAGGTTTACGCACCAACCTCGGCACACCCCGATGAGGAGGTGGAGGAAATGTATGAGGATATCTCTAGAGCCATGCGTTCCTCCAAAACCCAACATACGGTGTTAACGGGAGACTTCAATGCAAAATTAGGCACAAGAGAGAACGGTGAGCTGAAAGTAGGGAAATTTGGAATAGGGCGACGGAACCCAAGGGGCCAGCAGCTGGCTGACTTCATGAAGAAAGAGAGACTCTTTATGATGAACTCTTTCCTCCAAAAGCGGTCCCACAGGAAGTGGACCTGGTCGAGCCCCGACGGTTCCACATAAAATGAGATTGACTTCATTATGACGACCAAACGACAACTGTTGAATGATGTCTCCGTGATCGCGAGGGTGAAAACTGGTAGCGATCACCGAATAGTTAGAGGCACACTGAACCTAAACGTTAAGTTGTCTAATGAAGGCAACGCTCTGTCCCCCTCGTGCTCTGTTCCAAGGTCCCGAAACCTTTCAGCTCGAGTTACAAAACCGTTTTCAGTGCCTAGAAGACTGCAATGAAATGGACGATTTGAATGACAAGCTCGTGGAAACTGTCCATGCGGTCGGAGCTAAGTTCTGCAAGACCTGCCGCAGAATAACACAAAAACTCTCCGATCATACTCTCAATCTCATGGCTGTTAGATGGGAGATCAACCTATATTCTTCAACAGATTTGACAGCATACAGGTAATTGAACAGACAGATCTCCAAATGCATGCGGCGGGACTTACGAAACTTCAATACAGCTTGTATTGAAGAAGCGAACGAGCGGAACCAAGGCTCCAAAGTCTTTGCCAGAGATCTGACTGACAAAAAGAGCCAACTGTCAAAGCTGAAGACCGAGTGTGGCAGCATCGTTTCCGGGGCAACTGAGATTTTGAATGAGATTAAGAGGTTCTATGGGCAGCTGTACACGTTATCGTTGGAGCCACAGACAAGTGTGAGTAACTATCCGATTAGAATGGCTCTCCAGCACCTTACAAACGGCAAGGCCCCAGGCGAGGATGCAATTACAGTGGAGCTTCTGAAAGCGGATGGGAGACCGGTACTTGAAGTCTTTCAGAAGCTCTTTCATTCTGTACTTCATGGTGCCATTACACTGGAGGTGTAGAGCAGAAGTGTGGTGGTCTTGTTTTTCAAGAAAGGTGACAACGCTCTCTTAAAAAACAACAACAGTCCGATTTCCCTTCTGAGCCGCGTCTACGTGCTGTTTTCGAGAGACATTACGAATCGTCTCGCGCGCATCCATGACGACTTCCAGCCTCCCGAACAAGCCGGTTTCCGAAAGGGCTTCAGCACCACAGACCACATAGATACCCTTAGGCAAATTGTACAGAAGTCCGAAGAGTAAAATTTGCCACTATGTCTGACGTATGTGGACTATGAGAAAGCCTTTGATTCCGTCGAAATTTGGGCGGTGCTGCAGTCCCTTCAGCGGTGCCAAGTTGACTGTCGGTATATCCAGTGCTGAAGTGTTTGTACAGTAGAGCTACGATGGCTATCCGAGTACAGAACCAGAGTACGAAACCTATCCAATTGCAGATAGGTGTAAGACAGGGTGACGTGATTACCCGAAACTCTTCACCGCTGCATTGGAAGATGTTTTCAAGCATCTGTACTGGAAAGGATACGGTATTAACATCAATGGCGAGTACATCACTCACCTTCGATTTGCCGACGATATAGTCCTTATGGCAGAATCGCTGGAGGGCCTAAGCACTATGCTCAATGACCTCAATAGTGTCTCTCAACGATAAGTCTTAGGATGAACATGGACAAAACAAAGATCATGTTTAATGTCCATGTCACATCTACGCCGGTAGTTGTTGGGAGCACTAAGCTCGAAGTTGTTGACGAGTATGTATACCTGGGACAAATAGTCCGACTAGGTAAGTCCAACTTCGACCGAGAGTTTAATCGACGGATTCAACTCGGCTGGGCAGCATTCGGGAAACTACGACACATCTTCTCGTCAGACATACCTCAAAACCTTAAAACGAAATTGTACAACCAGTGCGTATTTCCAGTGATGACTTACGGATCTGAGACGTAGTCCTTCACTGCTGGCCGTATGAGCAAGCTCAAGGTCGCTCAGCAACTCTGGAGATGGCTATGCTCGGGGTTTCTCTGCGTGATAAACTTAGAAATGAGGATATCTGCAGTAGAACCAGAGTAACCGACATAGCCCAACGGATTAGTAAGAGCTGAATTGGCAGTGGGCCGGCCATATAGCTCGAAGAACCGACAACCGATGGGGAAGAAAGGTTCTTGAGTGGCAGCCTCGTACCGGTAGGCGAAGTGTAGGGCAACCCCCCACTAGATGGAGTGACGACCTGTTAAGACATGCAGGAAGTTGATGGATGCAGGTGCCTCAGAACCGTGCTTTGTGGCATTCCTTGCGGGAGGTCTGTGTTCAGCAGTGGACTTATGAAAGGCTGTAATGATGAAATGATGATGTACGAGTATGGTTTATATTTCTAATATAAATATATTTATGTTAGTAAATCGTTAACTTTATATGACCGCTGGCCGTTAAGTAGCGGCTTAGGAACAACCACTTTCCCATATATGCTGTTATAAGAGTCGATAGAGGTAAATAACAAGACAATTTGGGCAGCAGCATCTTCCTGATAATAACAATAATAAAAAACTGCAATTTCTATCTGCGTGCTAAACGTGCAACCATGGAAAATATTTAAGAGACAACATTTAAAAGTTTATGTTCAGCGGTTTAATGAGCGGCAATGAAAATTGTTTCATTATCATCATCATCATTACAGCCCTTCACAAGTCCACTGCTGAACATAGGCCTCCCCCAAAGAATGCCACAAAGCACGGTCCTGAGCCACCTGCATCCATCGACTTCCTGCATGTCTTACCAGGTCGTCACTCCATCTCGTGGGGGGACGCCCTACACTTCGCCTACATTGTTTACCGAAGTCTTATAATCTTTAGACAAACTAATATTTCTTATTATGCATATGCATATGCATATAATTGAAACATAACTTTATGTATTGTAGTGAACGTTGGCTGAGGCAGTAGAAGTGTAAGAGTATAATAAATGCTGTAGACATATGGTCTTTAAGGAGTATGTTAATGATAAATCTGAAAGACAGAGTGAGAAATAGTGTGTTAAGGGAAAAGTGTGATTTTCGAGATGATGTTGTGACCACGATTAATAAAGAAATACTTAAGTGATTTGGTCACGAGTGAAAATAATGTACAATAAAGAGTGAGAATGCAAATTTATGCTTGCAGATAAGTGAACGAAAGAGTCAGCAAAACGCGTCGTAGACTGAATTTTATCGACCGAATTGGCGATATATAGAAGAAGGGCCAAATCAAGAGTACCCTTAACCGACGAGCATGCGCGCATTGTGCCAAATGGAAGTCTGCAGTCTCTGCCTATCCCTCTGGGTGAGAGCCGTGAGTGTTTATGTTTTGATATGTCATAATTGACACGTCTGCTGAATGTTTTAACCTAGCTCATTTTTCTACATACATTCACCTAATTGTCCCAAAAAAGCAATATTTTGAATGATATGGCCATCTCACGAGAAAGATCTATGAAAGATTAACCTATCTCTGGAGATTCTCCATTAAGTTTATTGTGACAAAAAATGTAAGTAGAATAATTTTTCTTTGTTTAGTAAAAACAAGAGATAGATTAAATATTTGAGAACAGCTGTAAGGAAGTAAGAGTTTTCTTTGAGAACAAAATAAACTTTTAAGTCTTTAAAGAGACTATAGATCAGTTAAAGTTAAAAGTACTGTTTGCAAGCCCGTTATTAGAGTAATTTCAATAACAAAATTGCTGAATTGAATTTTTTGAAAATTTAATTAGGTGTTCAATAAGCAATTACCCGTCCAGTGAAATTACCTTAGGGTCATAAAATATCATCGACATTTTGTACACGGGACGATGGATGATACACTTTTGTCTGTGACAACCCTGTTGACAAGTTGTAAAATAATTGCTCTTAACTATTTTTAAAAATTAAATACTATAAATTGATAATATCCACCTCAATCTTGATTTAAAGTTGTTAAATACGACTTACTTGTACTTGTGTAGTCACTAAAAGTCAGAAGTATTTTAATTAAATTGTGTTTAGTGTTCCAACCAAAAGTGACAGCTGTAACGAGCATCCCTTAAACTAACTGTAAGTGTAATTTCTTGTTATTCCTTTAACATTTTCAGATTTACCTTTTAATTGAGTGTGGTTACGGATTTCATTTTGCATTATTTCCATGGTTATTTGATTTGAGATCTGTATATAGACACATAGATTTAGACATTTGGTGTCTGTTTCTACGGTTTTCTTTTTTTTTTGTTATTTATACTTAATATTAAAATGAAAACACGCAATGCCAAAACGCGCTAACTGGAATACCAACTTCAAATGGCGCTTCAAGAACTTAAGGCGTCAAAGGAGCACTGTGAGCTGTTTTGTAAAGAAGGGGATAACTATGAAAACGAAATAGTAAAAATAATTGCTAAAAATATTGAGCTAAAAAGAGATATAGTTAAGTTGCATAAAGAATATACATTTGTTTTAAAAGAAAGGAATCAACTTCTAAGAGCACTCGATGAGTTTGACCAATGCAGCAAGGAATATGAGGAATCCTTCAGATTAATTGCTGCATTGCAGTTACAGTTGAGTCTAATGAGCAGATTGTGCAATTAAAACAATAGATACATAACTTGAATGCATCTCAAACTCAAAGTCTGTTCAATGAGCTTATAGAATGTGAATCTTCTAAAGCATTGTAACCCTCCAAGACAATCGATTTATATGTTGATGATTATGTCACAGCACCAAAGACTACCTGCAGTAAATGAAAATTAAAAAAATACATTAAAACTAATAAATATATTAGAAAAGTGCACAAGTCAATTAAAACTAAAATTAATATTAAAAATTATATAAATGTCTGTAAAGACAAGCAAGAAATAATAATTTAACTTAATCTACATTCAATTGAGGTGGAAAATATGAATAAATGTTAACTGATATAGAATGTCTCAATTCAACAATTTTATCACTTAAAACTCCCTACAAATTATATGAAATAAATGTGATGTAAAGCTCTCAGGATGAGATAAAAGAACACATATTAGCCATGCATGATCTAGTAAAGTTATGTAAATATTGTGAGGAGAGCTTTGACTCTTTAATGAAACATCAGAATGATTATCAGCACTCCATACCAGGTTCATCAGGGCCAATATGTGTAAATAACAAAGTAAACAGCAACGACGCATTATTTTTATTTACACTCTATGGGAGTGCCATGACAAAGGATATAAACTTAAAAAGTAATGTAAATTTAAAAAAAAAAATTATTATGTATTATCATGACAAAGGCGAAAACTTGGGCATGATGTTAAATAACTGTTTAAAAAGATATTTGATCAGTAATTATATCATGCCTGGAGCATCTTTTAGTCATATAATGAATAAAGATTTAGCTAGTAAATTTTGCCCTAATAGCACATTAATAATTCTTGTTGGGAGAAGAGGCAATGTAAACAAAAATCAATTATTAAAATATATTGATTATATAAATAATTTAAATTTAAATGAACATAAATTTATCGTGTTTACATTGCCTTTATGCAGGGTTGGCCACAGAAAAACAAGATATGATTTAAATTTATTTATTAATAAGTTTTCATGTGATAATAATTAAAACTTTTCAATTTAAATTTTTGTAATTCTAATAATATAATGAATTTAATAGACATAAATAATTTAAGTAAGAAATTTTTCCAAGGACTTGGCTACACAGACATCTGCTTCTATTGAGCAATATAATGACTTAATATGTAATTTGAAGTCAGTTCAAAGTAATTTAAATTATAAAATAAGACAATAGAACTGATCATTGAATTTAAATAATTTAGAATATAGCTTACAAATCCTTAATTGTATGACTCTACTGAGTGATAATAAAAATTGTATTCACCTCTTGCATCAAAATATATAAGGCATGATAGGCAAAGAGTTAGAAATTGAATTGCCATAGTAACGATATTCATATTTTATGTATTACTGAAAATTGTTTAAAAGCTTATAACTTAATGTAAATGTTTGGTCAGTTATTTCAATAGAGAAACGGTTTTAAGAGGTGGCTCCTATGATCAACTACAACACCAGTGGAATCGCAGTGCCCGTTTTTTCCAAGTTCCCTATGTGGTATCGATCCGGAAAAACTGTACAATGGCTGAACTAGATAATAAGTAAAATCTTTCATATATTTACAAACTCAAAGGCATATCCCGTGAAGAGCCCACTGTTGTACGAGTTTTTGGACCAGTGTAGTAAGAACAGTGGCGAAGTCATGAACCGAATTTTGGGTGGCGATAAAACTTGAGATCATCGCTATGAGCCTAAGTCAAAGCAGGAGTCCAGGTAGTGGCATAAAAAAGGTGCAGCACTGCCTAAGATGTTCAGAGTGTCACAATCAGCTGTAAAGATTATGGCTTCAATTTTTTGGAATTCAGAGGCGACAATAAAGATAAAGGTGTCAATATTACTGGACAGTATTACGCTACACTACTTAAAATTAAAATGTGTGATTAAATAAAAAATAAGGAGAAATTATTTTCGTGTTGTGCTTCTTTTGCACGATAACACACCCTTTCACAAGAGTCATGTTGCGATGGATACTTTACATAAGTGCGGCTTCGAAACGTTAAACCTTGTGGTCCAGTTTCTGCTACTTCGAATTATTATTTGTTACCAAATATGAAAGAAAGGGAAAGAAATTTACAGATGATGAAGAAGTGAAATTGGCAACATCTGCCTATTTTGAAGATTGGATCGGTCTAAGAAGCGAATTAGGATAAATGGAGAATATATTGAAAAAAAAATCATGTTCAATTTTACCCCCTTTCCTTTTAATTTTGCGAACTTTTTGACCTCTCTTCACCGTGGTAGGAATCATTTTCCGTAGTTACTACGCTTCAAGGGTAAACGAACATATAATCGTATTTTAAATACGGGCCATTTCGGTCCATAAATATAAAATTTCTCTACAGTGCCATGTATCGGACCCTGGCATAATTATGCAACATCGTCTCAAGAACAAAATATAATGTGGTATGAACTTAAGTGATCAAGTCGTTGTGAAAATACACGATCACTAATAAACGCACCAGCGATTGTATATGACTAGATGACTATCCTATCGAATTTATCGACGTCCGCAATATTTCCTATACTTTTCTCTATAATTGGTTGGCACATGACAAGTAGTATTGCAATTACATATATTACTATCTACACATATAAATAAAATTGAAATATATGTCTGTAATATAGAAATAACTGTATTTTATTGATTTGAGTGGTTATTTGCATGCCAAGCTCTTAGGAATAGCTAAACTGATTGTAATGATACTTAACAAAAATAGTCCGTGAAGCTTTAAAATTTTTTTTGAGAAATCAAAAAATAAAGTAAAAGGTATTTAATGATTATCTTAAATCTAAATAACGCCACATTATAGATCATTTATACCTTGGTAAAACCGTGGCAAGTCACTAGTTTTTTAATAAATAATATCATATGATTTACTATTAAAAAAGTCACCTATAAATATACCAACAATAATTTATAACTCCGTGTTCGCATGCCATAGGATGGCAAAATGCCAGCGGTTTAACCCTCCAGTATCTCACGTTAGGTGGTACTGTTCCACGAAAAACAGGCATAAATGAACCGAATTATCCTAAATTACTACCAGCTACGTACATAATTTTATACATTATACAATAATGAAGTTTATTTGAAAATGTATTATATTATATATATATATATATATATATATATATATACTAGCTGGCCAGGCAGACGTCGTACTGCCCTCTCCGACTTAGTCCTAAAAAATCCTTAAATTTGCAATAAAAAATACTGAGGGTTACTTATCGGGATAAAAACTATCCTATCTCTCAAGTTGAACTAAACTGCATACAGTGTGCAAAATTTCATTGTAATCAGTTCAGTAGTTTGAGAGTTCATTGCAGCCAAACAATGTGACACGTAATTTATATATATATATATATATATATATATATATATATATATATATATATCATTACATATATACTCTTCTACTGACTGAACTCCTCCTAAACGGCTGGACCGATTTTATTCGAGAAGGGTTTAGATTCACAATTGGATCCGATAGATGGTGCTGTTATCGAGAACTAGAAATCACCCGTGCGAAGCCGGGGCGGATTGCTAGTGTATTTATATTGACACTAGCGATTGCTAACAGACACACAAACGATTATTTGTTTGTGTGTCTGTTAGCGATCTTATAACTTCTGTATTATATCTCATCTCTCTCACGAAGTTATTCCTTCTTTCTAGGAACTTTCAGAGTTATACTATTTCAAATCGAAATGAAATATAAGCAGTTGATAACGTATATTTGAGTAATAACAACCTTCTTAACACTAAGTATAATTCTTCATTTGAAAACATGTTGCAATTTTATCGATTATCCATCCACTACAGCATATTTTAACGTGATAGAGCCATGCTGCAGCTTTATTAGTAGTATAGTTGTAGCATGAATGGGTCGGCTCGACCGGGAGAGGACCACGCTCTCACAGAATGCCGGCGTAAAATAGCAGCTCAACACTGCAGTGTTTCGTATGGTGAGTGTAGAGAACAGGAGACCCTTTTTACTGGAAAATTTCCATCTTAGTCCTCACGGGTGATAACGCATCTGTATTTTGATTCGCAAACGAGTATAGATGTAGATGCCTATGGGCCACAGCAACCACTTACCATCAGGTGGACTGTGTGCTCGTTTGTCACCCTATCCTATAAAAAATATTATAATCCACTCCTGAACATAGGCCTCCCCCATAGATTGCTTCATAGGAGGGATCTTGCCGTAGTTGCCACGCTTGTCAAGCAGTTTGTCACCCCGAAGGCCTAACATGGAATGCCTCGTATCCAGTAAAAAGGGTCGACGGTTCTCTACACTCACCATACGAAACACAGTAGCATTAATCCGCTATTTTACACTGTTATTCTGTTAGCGTAGCCTTTCCCCGGTCAAGCCGAACCATTTGTGCTACAACTATAATATAGTTGTACAACTTACAAACAAGAAGCTAAGATCTATAAAATATTAAGTTTGCTTCTTTTATTATATTTCTTGTATGGATTGCATCATCTTCATCATAATTACAGTCTACCACAAATCCACTACTAAGCATCGGCCTCAATATATTGCCTCATAGAAGGAATAATTTCCATAGTCGCCACGCTTGGTAGATGGGTTAGCAATCGCAGTTTTTTTGGTTGTTATCAGGGAGAAGTTGCAGTCTCTGCCCTTTTTCACTTTCCTCTGTAATCTTTTATGACACCCATGGGATGTTATAGGGTAGTAAATTCTCTTGACGACGCCACTACATGGCGTCAGCTAAAAGATATTTCAGCAATTACTTGTGCCTTTGTACGAACACACTTCAAACATATTGATATTTCTTTATGTGTACATGAATAAATAAAATTTTCTAAATAAATTAAATGATGAGGGTTTACAGTTGTGCACGCATCACTACTGGATAGATTTAAATGATAAATTGATAAAGATGATAAATTTAAGTGCTGTGTGTTTTCTTTGTAAATATATCAATCAACGCGGACGAAGTCCCGGGTACCATCTGGTACAAAATATTTTTGTAACAAAAAGTTACTTCTGATTTTTTGTAACCATGATAGGTCGTGATATAGAAAATAAAAGAAAAACAACGTAGAGTACGAACAATATACACTGTTATACCTATGTACAATTAAGCTGCTAATACCACCAAGTAATACGTTGCTTATTATAGAGTTACATGCTATCTAAATAGGAGATTTTTTGAGAAAAGAGACAGCAGATATTTTGTTGCTGGCTCTTTATGACTGGCTGGTTCTAATACTGACCAGCAACAAAATATCTGCCGTTTTTTTCTTAAAATGTCCTATATAGATAGCATGTACACCTATAAGTAACAATATAATACTTGGTGCACCTTATTGATAGACTTTATTTTGTTGCTGGCTCTATTTGACTTGCTGCTTTTATTTATAACCAGCAACAAAATATTTGCTGTTTTATTGTTCTAAAAATCTCCTGTAAAGAGAGCATGTTAACTTATAATTAGCAACTTATCACTTGGTGCAGTTTATCGATCCATTTTATTTTGTTGTACGCTTTCTAGGAGTTTTAGATCTCATAATATAATTATATATTTATTAATCAGCTGCAATATACTCGTAAATTTGAAACTTCAGAACCAGTGTTAGAACATACCTTGATGTGTAATATTTTTTATTTAAAAAAAAATTGCACTATACAGAGTACGAAACCTATCCAACTGCAGAGAGGTGTAAGACAGGGTGACGTTATATCCCCGAAACTCCTCATCGCTGCATTGGATGATGTTTTCAAGAAAAACCTCAAGAAAAACTTTTTTGTTTATTTCTAGTACGATTAAATTAAACAAAATTATATATAATAAGAGTTATACATAATAATATTTAAATGAATACATGATTAATAATAACCTCTAGAAATGAGGTGATCACTTCCAATCTTATTCTAAAATTAATTTTGTAAATAGTTTGTACGACTTTGTTTTTTAATCATTTAACACTTTTGTTGTAAAATGGCGTTGAAGTGTTAGTTCAGCCAATCTGGATTAGACTGGACAGACAGAAAAACATATTAAAAATGCTATTGTTAATTAAATAAATGAATTGTATTTTTTAACGAGGCTGCCACTCGAGAACCTTTCTTCCCCATCGGTTTTCGGTTCTTCGAGCTATATGGCCGGCCCACTGCCACTTCAGCTTACTAATCCGTTGGGCTATGTGGGTTACTCTGGTTCTACTGCGGATATCCTCATTTCTAAGTTTATCACGCAGAGAAACCCCGAGCATAGCCTTCCCCATAGCTCGTTGAGCGACCTTGAGCTTCCTCATACGGCCAGCAGTGGAGGACCACGTCTCAGATCCGTAAGTCATCACTGGAAACACTTACTGGTTGTACAATTTCACATAACCGCTCATAAACTGCCTCAAAAGGGATATTTGCCATAGTTTCCACGCTTGGCTGGCGAGCTTCCAACCGCAGTTTTTTATTTTTAGTAATTATTAGGGAAACTCTATCTTCCGATTTGTTTTCTTCAGTTATCTCATTCATATGAGTTGGTGTCATCACCATTGGGACTATCATCGTGGTTGTGAATCTTCTCACACTTCCTTCGCGGTCGTATATTTTTTAATTATTTCATTTTAGTTTCATTTTACTTACCTTTCTTCATTACGAGAAAGATAAATTAAAGTTCGTAACTTTACCCAGAAAATATTTCATTCTTTTTTATGAGCCCATAAATTAAAAAAATATTTATGATTATCCCTTTTCTGATCCTTTGGAGGCGAGGACTTTCTTAAAACGAACTTTATTACAGCATATTTACGGAGCAATACCAACCGACAACTTTTTTATTATATCTTTGGTCTACACTGACCGTTATTTGTTAGCTTGAAGTTACTTTGTTAGAGTTTGAAGTTACGACCATCCACTAAATCTAAAACCAAAGCAGCCGCTAGGAAGTCATGTTTCCTAGCGTCACAATAACAAATGGTTATAATAGTGTTAACCTATACATTATTGACAATTGTGACATCCACACCGTTTATCACGAGCATTATGAACAAATTGTTTTTACAGGTTGAGAGTTTTATTCATCTGTACATTTTTCACTGTTGTGTGTATAATGTACAGTGTCATGCAGTTCCTTAATTACTAAGTTTCTGTAAACGCTTACACTATTTACAAAAATATCAATATGACTGAAGTTGCGGTTATAAGAATTTAGTATACGACGAATAGGTGCACGCCTGCGTTAGTGCGTGATGTTCGTGTGGCAAATAGGTGTTTCGAACGACAGGCTCGCATGTACGATTTTTCCTAACGTTAAAAAAGTCAGACGGTATAAAGAACATATTTTGGATATTGTGAGATGGAATCACAATAAGTAATTTCTCCCTATATATAGCTGTAATTAGCTGTAAGTATCTGGTTGTCCGATGGTCTAAGTGTTCACTTAGACCATCGGACAACCAGATACTTAGCTAATCTCCACTTCTTTCTTTTTGACATACCCCGCATTAGAATTAAGCGATATGCTTTGTCGCTCGTAATTCGTAGGAAAAGGGTGGCATAATTTACCAGCATCTGCCCTCCAATCCAATTAAAGTGTGGGTTTTTTCAAGGCTAGAGTGAATAGACCCTTGTAAGCTAAACCATTACGCTTTATTATCTTCGGCTACATCACCTGATAGTAGTCAAGAACTGGCTTATTGTAGTTAAAAAAGTATAGATTTGGATATGCATGGATAACTCCTGCTATGTTGACATCTTCAAGACAAGTTTTCAGTTAAGGGTGTTTGTCAGGGTTAAGCTTTGCACTGATTTTGGATTTCGAAAATGTTTTTTGAATTAGTTACGATAAAAATAAATTCCACCAACTAAAATTGCATATGACGAAAAGGGTCAAGTAGACATTAGCATACTTATAAAAATACATACATACTTCTTGTTTAAAAGTCAAAACTAAAATACTTTTAATTGTTCAATTACATACACTAATCTATATATGGACTGGCTACACACCGTGATATAATAATGCGATTTGATTTTCGCCATTTTGGCGCTGACAGCAGATGTGAACGTCTACTGAATTAATAATAGAGATAAGACAGTGTGACAAAATATATCGATAAAAATTCTATACCCAGGCCTACCCGTAACTTCCATTCTATTTATGTATCGTATTAATATAATGCCAAACATTAAATAAATGTATCAATTAATACTTAGGCCTTATATGCAAGCTTTATATCTTGCTGCAATAACAGAGCGGATTTTGTTCCGGGTTTAAAATGAGGAAATGCTTACTCATACCCACTTGGTGGGGGAAAGAACAGATTTTGTCCCACTCGCACCTACTAAAATCCCATGGTGTTCCACCTTTCCCACACACTGGCAGGGACACGGAAACGCTATCAAACACATCCACGGTCCCACCAGTGAGGACTCCCCTTCAGTTGAGGATTTCTCCTCCCTCTTTTCCTTTTCCGAAGGCGTGCAAGGTGCACTGCTTTCCGCAGCTTCTTACTCCAATTGCAAAACGGACTCCCTGAGCCCGATATGTGGAGGCCATGAAGCCAAGAAAATACGAGCAATCTGAAGCATCAAGTGGTACAGCACCGACAAAGTCGCGGAGGATAGTCGAGTGGCGCATCGCCACACCAACAATCCTCTTCCTTTGCGGCTCTACCTCGGCTGCAGCGATATAGAGAGAGGATTCTCCTCTAGTTACAGCCTACTAACACACATACAAGCCCACTCAGGGTGGCCACATTGGGCCAGCCATACGTTAGCATGGATTACCAAGCCACTACTACTAACCCCCCCCCCCCTCCTCGCCTCCCCCACGCAAACTCACTACGGACTTTAATAATTTTGCAGTTCCAATATAATTATATTTCCTTGATACTGATCATATTTAAAAAGATTTAGCAAATTTACGTCTTGTAAGCACAAAATAATCATCAGGCGACCTTTTTACATTTGTCTATGGCCCTTGAGTCTGGGGAAAATAAGGAGAGAAGAAATAAAAAACATTCGAAATAATAATCTTTATACTTATTGGTTTTCAAAGTGGTTTGTTTCTGATGTGTAATAAAACATTTTATTTTGAACGCCAATTCTCAATTTTTGTGCTCTTTAGCCACAATTTTAGTATAGGTTTAGTTGGAAACCTGTCATTTAATAAACTTTGATAATTATCTGTTGTCAGCAACTGTGGTTGTAAACAGATATGGGTAGAAAAGAACATCGATAAGTAATATAGACAAGGAATATGACAACCCTATTGAATTTTATCGTTTAGCAAAACTCAGTAATATAAAGCCAAACATGTTAGTAATTACGATATTAATTTAGATTAGTAACAAATTTTAAAGTACATATATTATCAACTAGTTTTAATTTGTTTAATATTAGCTGTAAATTCATTTACGGAATGTTATCCCACTTTCCTTTTTGTAACGAGTTTTACATGTTATGCACACTCATTGTTACCAAAAATAATTCTTATTATGTTACCAAAATCAAACATAAATGAAACCGCATAAAATGGTTTAATTTTTTTAGTTTAAACATTCAAATACAGAATAACGATTTAAGTATACAACAGACTGACATATTATATTAATTTTGGTTCCCGTTACGAAAAATGAGGGCGCATCAAATCGGCATATGCATATTGTATGGTATAACCAGTCCAGCGTACTTCTTTATATAGAGGTCATTGGTTACATATCATTCGATGTGACGTCATTTACAGCGTTGAATAATGATAATAATATTATGGCCTCTCGGTAGAGAGAGTAATTGTGTTCTGTGATGATGGCGTTTTTGAATTACTATGAAAAGATATGGTTCAAGGACGAAAATTATGTGGCTGTTTGAAATTCATTCGGAGTGTCTCACAGAACTACAATTTCACTGGAATCTTGGCATAAAACAATATCAAATGAAATTAAAGACAAACATCCAAATTTAGTAAAGTTTTTGGATTGCTTGCAATAAAGCGCCCATTTTTTTCCAACACATCTGTTGTAACAAAGAAATTTAGAAAACATTATATACAATAAAAATACAAATTCATACAGAATATACAATTACGTCTGCTCAATAATGAAGTTGTGAGTAATTTCCTGTACATATTACAGAATTTACATATTACTTATTATTATTTAAACCAAGGAAGTTTAATTTGGTTTAAATAAAATACATAATAAGATTTTTGTTTAAGTTTATGGTTTTTAAAAGTTAATCAACAATATATTAAAGTATGAATATATTTTCTGTTGAACTGTATTTGAGGCGGAAATGCGGAACAACAATCAAAAAGTGAATTCCGACTGTCCACCCCGTCTAGGATGAATAAACGAACACGCGTTTTCGAGTATCCACCCTAGGCTAGATTTCTTAGGGTGGATAAACGAAATAACCCTTTAAGACATTTCAACAAATTATATGAGTTAGAACTTCTACAATTTTATGCACTAGCGTCTAATCTAGGCCGAGCTTGTGTCTTAGACACTAGTCCCTTTCAATAACACCATTATTTGCAGTTATAATAGTATACGGCATATAATGATTAACTTAATCTATTACGTTACTGATTCGCAAATACATTACTACTTTTTGCGTTTACTGTCAACTAACTTTATGCGTATTACAGGTTAGACTACTATTTATAGGAACTTTATTAATTATATTAATTTTCTCTTTATTTTTATAGGAATAGAATAGAATAGAATGGTTTTATTCAATATTGATTATTACATAATACTTATTGAAAGTCGTTTTTTATTTACCACTGGTTCGGAAAATACCACTGTCCTGGGAAAAACCAGCAAAAACTTTTCTTAAACATCATTTCACTTAACAATAATTTTGTTTATAAAATTTAGTAGTAAGTTTTTAGGATATTCCTACTCACTGTTAATGTAACAAAAGTAGAAGGCAAAACACTTCTGCGTGGTTTTTAAGGATACAGCACCATTAAACTCAATAGAACAATATCGTTTATGCTGATTTGTTGGAAGCGATTCAATTTCTCGGAACGAAAATTGAATTTCATTACAGCAAATTGCAGGATTTCTACTAATCAAACAGAGTAAACTATGAAGAGGCAAATCACATTTAATGAAAGTCTTTTATATATTTAAAATTAATTTTGCTATTTATTTTTGAGGAAAACTCCGTACTATTTTAATCATAAAAGGCACTGCAAATTGTAATTTTGTTGATGTCTGTTTTAACCGGCTTTTTATTAACTTGACCTGTCCAACTTGTGTGCAACTAGTTTGCAAAATTTGCAATTACTAAATTTATAGTTAATCATGAATGTGTTATTTATACAGGTAATTAAGCTTGTAATAACCGAGCGTTTTTAATTGCATTTTCCTCAGTACAATATTGTGTTCACGCATAATTTTTTAATATTTAATTTTGATTTTGATTTTGATTCTTAATCGAGGATAGATGTAGACGTCTAAGGGCCACAACAACCACATACAATCAGGTGGACTGTGTTACCATTTTTCACCCTTATCGTATAAAAACAAATATTTTATTAGGTTATGTGTATGAGTGTAATGGATGTTTCGCCGTGAAATTTTTTACGTGTTTTTACCGTAATAACATCATCCCATTGGTGTCGTATGAGGCGACAAAGGGAAACGAACTAGGAGATGGGCAATAGCAACTTCCTTATAACCAATCCACTTGCCAGGCGTGCTAACAATGGCAAATATCCTACGAGGCAATCCAAGGGGAGAAGTATGTTCAGCAGTGGCCTTATGACAGTTCCTAATGGTAATCATATGCTAATCGAAGTTTATAATTTTCACCCTCTTCCAGGCATCGAAATAACCTTAAAATAATTTTGCAAATGTATTAAGAACTGATGTCGACAAAAAAAATTCATGATCATGACCTAGCTTGTCTCATTATATTAGCTTGACTTGATTGTACCTATGTATTTAAATATCATCATTATCATCATTACAACCCTTCACAAGTCCACTGCTGAACATAAGCCTCCCCCAAAGAATGCCACAAAGCATGGTCCTGAGCCACCTGCATCCATCGACTTCCTGCATGTCTTACCAGGTCGTCACTCCATCTCGTGGGGGGACGCCCTACACTTCGCCTACCGGTACGAGGCTGCCACTCGAGAACCTTTCTTCCCCATCGGTTGTCGGTTCTTCGAGCTATATGGCCGGCCCACTGCCACTTCAGCTTACTAATTCTTTGGGCTATTTCGGTTATTCTGGTTCTACTGCGGATATCCTCATTCCTAAGTTTATCACGCAGAGAAACTCCGAGCATAGCCCTCTCCATAGCTCGCTGAGCGACCTTGAGCTTCCTCATACGGCCAGCAGTGAAGGACCACGTCTCAGTTCCGTAAGTCATCACTGGCAACACGCACTGGTTGTACAATTTCGTTTTAAGGTTTTGAGGTATGTCTGACGAGAAGATGTGTCGTAGCTTCCCAAACGCTGCCCAGCCGAGTTGAATCCGTCGATTGACCTCTCGGTCGAAGTTGGACTAACCTATTCGGACTATTTGTCCCAGGTAAACATACTCGTCAACAACTTCGAGCTTAGTGCTCCCAACAACTACCGGCATAGGTGTAACATGGACATTAAACATAATCTTTGTTTTGTCCATGTTCATCTTAAGACCTATCCGTTGGGAAACACTATTGAGGTCATTGAGCATAGTGCTTAGGCCCTCCAGCGATTCTGCCATAAGGACTATATCGTCGGCAAATCGAAGGTGAGTGATGTACTCGCCATTGATGTTGATACCGTATGCTATCCAGTCCAGAAGCTTGAAAACGTCTTCCAATGCAGCGGTGAAGAGTTTCGGGGATATGACGTCACCCTGTCTTACACCTCTCTGCAATTGGGTAGATTTCGTACTCTGGTTCTGTACTCGGATAGCCATCGTAGCCCTACTGTACAAGCACTTCAACACTTCGATATACCGACAGTCAACGTGGCACCGCTGAAGGGACTGCAGCACCGCCCAAATTTCGACGGAATCAAAGGCTTTCTCATAGTCCACATACGCCAGACATAGTGGCAAATTGTACTCTTCGGACTTCTGTACAACTTGCCGAAGGGTATGTATGTGGTCTATGGTGCTAAAGCCCTTTCGGAAACCGGCTTGATCGGGAGGCTGGAAGTCGTCAAGTCTGCGCGCGAGACGATTCGTAATGACTCTCGAAAACAGCACGTAGACGCGGCTCAGAAGGGAAATCGGTCTGTAGTTCTTCAAGAGAGCGTTGTCACCTTTCTTGAAGAACAAGACCACCGCACTTCTGCTCCACGCCTCCGGTGTAATGCCGCCATGGAGGACGGAATTAAAAAGCTTCTGAAGGACTTCAAGTACCGGTCTTCCACCCGCTTTCAGAAGCTCCGCTGTAATTCCATCCTCGCCTGGGGCCTTACCGTTTTTAAGGTGCTGGAGAGCCATTCTAATCTCGCTCAGACTGACGTCCGGGATATCTTCGGAATAGTGTCGGATGAGACTCGCTCTTGGATCGTTACCCACACTTGCGTGTGGCTCCAACGATGACGTGTACAGCTGCACATAGAACCTCTCAATCTCACTCAAAATCTCAGGTGTCCCGGAAACGATGCTGCCACATTCCGTCTTCAGCTTTGACAGTTGGCTCTTTCTGGCAGACAGATCTCTGACGAAGACTCTCGAGCCTTGGTTCCGCTCTATCGCTTCTTCAATACGAGCTGTATTGAAGTTGCGTAAGTCCCGCCGCATGCATTTGGAGATCTGTCTGTTCAGATGCCTGTATGCTGTTAAGTCTGTTGAAGAATGTAGCTTCATCTCCCGTCTAA
Source organism: Parnassius mnemosyne (assembly GCA_963668995.1). Lineage (NCBI taxonomy): Eukaryota > Metazoa > Arthropoda > Insecta > Lepidoptera > Papilionidae > Parnassius > Parnassius mnemosyne. The sequence goes on from CAVLGL010000057.1 coordinate 8,993,906, forward strand.
CAGCCATGAGATTAAGAGTGTGATAGGAGAGTTTTTGTATTCTTCTGCGGCGGGTCTTGCAGAACTTAGCTCCGACCGCATGGACAGTTTCCACGAGCTTGTCATTTATATCGTCCACTTCATTGCAGTCTTCTAGGCACTGAAAACGGTTTTGTAACTCGAGCTGAAAGGTTTCGGGAATTTGGAACAGAGCACGAGGAGGACGGAGCGTTGACTTCATTAGACGACATCTCTCCAACTTAACGTTTAGGTTCAGTGTGCCTCTAACCATGCGGTGACCGCTACCAGTTTTCACCCTCGCGATCACGGAGACATCACTGAAAAGTTGTCGTCTGGTCGTCATAATGAAGTCAATCTCATTTTTTGTCAAACCGTCGGGGCTCGACCAGGTCCACTTCCTGTGGGGCGGCTTCTGGAAGAAAGAGTTCATCATAAAGAGTCCCTCTTTCTCCATGAAGTCGGCCAGCTGCTAGCCCCTTGGGTTCCGTTGCCCAATTCCAAATTTCCCTACTTTCAGCTCACCGTTCTCTCTTGTGCCTAGTTTTGCATTAAAGTCTCCCATTAACACCGTATATTGGATTTTGGAGGAATGCATGGGTCTAGAGATATCCTCATACATTTCCTCCACCTCCTGATCGGGGTGTGCCGAGGTTGGTGCGTAAACCTGTATGACCTTCAGCGAATACCGTTTGGTGATTCTGAGTATAAGGTACGCAACCCTCGTCGACACACTCCCGATCTTTACAACGTTGTTAACGAGAGACTTGTGGACGATAAATCCGACACCTCCTTGGGACAGATGGTCGCCCTCCCGGTGATAGAGCAAGTTGCCGGATTCGAGGATTACCGTGTCCTCCCCCTCTCTTCGGACTTCGGATAATCCTATAATATGCCAGCGCAACTTGTCTATCTCTTCTTCCAGCTCCACGATCTTCTCGTCAGTCCTCAGGGTGCGTGCGTTGTACGTCGTCTAAGGTGGCAACCGAACCTCCACCGGAGATTCTTAGCACCCCCTGCCCCGCCGTTACCATGGTCGCCACCGTAGCCAGGAATAGCGGGGCCGCCGGGGACTGGGGGCCGTCTGTTTGTTGCTTTAGTCATTGGGGGGTATTTGCCATAGTTGCCACGCTTGGCGAGTGGGTTGGCAACCGCAGTTTTTTTATTATAATTTTGGCTATTATCAGGAAGATGCTGCTGCCCATCTTCTGCCATTTTCCCTTTGTCGCCTTGTACGACACCCACGGGAGGATATGTGGTAGTGGATATTCTTGACCGCCACTACACGGCACATGTATGAATGTAATGGAATTTTTTCTATTCAGTTTTCACATACCTCCAGACGACTGATGACATTAAAAATATATGCACGAAAACAAAAATTATTCTCTTTTAATTAGACTTCTATTCACCTATTATCTAATAACTTGGATTAGATATGTCAGACCTTTTAACACGTCACGCTGCACATATTAGGTATGGCACGGATTACATCACGAATGGGTTACTCAACCGGGGATGGACCACGCTCTCTCAGAATACTAGCGTAATTTCTTTTTATTGCTATTAGTTTATTGCTGCTGTGTTTGGTATAGTGTGTCGAGAACCGGAGATCTTTAGTCCTCAGGAGTGGCAACGCATCTTTTTGACTCTTAATCGAAACTATACGTAGATGTCTATGGGCCACAGCATCCATTTACCATCAGATGACCTGTATGCTCGTTTGTTACCCTTAATCTAAAGTTGTCATTTATACCATATAAATGCCTAATGCTAGTATAGGCTGATATTTTTCAGACATCTCTATAAAGCTCTAACTTTGTGCTTTACCCCAAGGTTCACAAATACGTATATCATTGAAGCAATGCTTTTGAGATGTTTCGGTTACTTACTGAAACCGAAATATCTGAAATCTATTACATCATATACGTCCCACATATGGGCACACACGTGTCTTTGAGCTTATTAATTTCTCAGACAAGCTGTTTTCCATACGATATCTTCCTTTCTCAATCACTTGATAAATTTACGCTTAAAATCGCAATTAAACATTCCTGCCTATGGGGATCGAACCCGGGTTGCTTGGGTACATATTTACACACAACCCCCTGAACTACCACGGCATAGTGGTCTTCGAATGGGCGAAATTAGTATAAACATGTGTATATTAAGCAAGCTGTATTTCACTTTCAGTTCATAGTATATATATTATACGAGATTGTTACCTATGACGACAATCTCCCTACGACTATTTAACCACATAATATTATAGGTTCGACATTGGCAGTATGAACCTAAACACTGTAACACTATTTTATTTTCTGCCGACTTCCAAAACGTAGACGGTACTCAATTCGACTGTATAATTTTTATGTGTGTTACCTCATAACTTTTTACTGGGTGAACCGATTTCTATGATTCTTTATTTGTTTAAAAGCTGGGACTTCTCGTGTAGTCCCATATGAATTTGATCAAGGTCAGACCAATTGTATGCTTATTAACTTATATTGAAATCGGCTGTACAAAATTTTAAATTTTAAATTATAGTTTATGTATTTGGAACATAATATATTATTTTACTGCTTCCTGCACTCTTTGTCCATATAAACTTTAAATATGCATGCTATATGCATTCTTTTAATAAATTGATATTTTAAACAACGGTACATGAAATTTTTGTTAAAATTTATATCAACATTTTTAATAATTTGGTCAATGGGTATACACAGGAGAGTTTTCTTAACCAAGATAGATGTGTATTGTTATTTTCCTTGAGTAAATTAGCCCATTCCATTGTGTATTTCAAAAAGATTTCTTCTTGTCGTACTTTCCATTGGCGTAACTCCAACACAAAACAATAGAACGGTAATGGGATTTTTCTTTCTAAGATAACTTTTCAACTTAATTTTAATAAAACTACGGAACAACTTTAATTTATAAAATAATATTTTGAATTTTAATATTAATATTTCCAATTTTAACACGCTTTTATTAGCTTGACTTAGTTGTATGTATGTTTGTATATTTTACATTGTAGTGCCATGTCATATCTATGTTATGTTTGTAGCACGAAAGGGTCGACTCGACTAGGGAAAGTCCATGGTCTCATACCAGTGTAAAATACCAGTTTAATGCAGTGCAGCAGCTGGATTTCGTATAGATAGAGTAGACAACCGAAGATCATTTTAACTTGAATCGAGGCATTTTCCTTTTTCCCCACGGTTAACAATACATCTGTATTTTGATTCTATATCACAGGTAGATTTAGAAGTATTAGGGCCACAACACCCAATTACAGAAACAGAATGACAACTCTGTGGCGCAGTGGCTTAGTATTGAGTTGCAGCGTAGAAGGCCGCGGGTTCGAATTCCGCACGGAACAGATATTTATGGCCTGCAAATAGTTGTTACGGTTTTAGATGTTTGTCCTGGTGCAATTTATCTATTTCAACTGCTTCCACGATATATAAAAAAATCCTAAGTAAGGTAATATCTACTAAGGCAATAACAATAGTTTTAGTTGGATTTTTTAAATGAGTATATAACTTGAATAATTTTTAAACTCTTATTTCGTATCGCTTAAAGGAAGTAAATTTAAAACTACGTTTCAGAACATGTGCCTTGATGGAGACCACTTAAAATTTGCAACTAGTTCGCAAAATTTTCAATTACTAAATATATAGTTAATCATGCATATGGTGTGGTATTTATACAGGTGATTAATTAAACTTTTAATAAACCGAGCGTTTTTAATAACGTTTTTCTCAGTAAGCTTCACGCACAAATTTTTAATATTTAATTAATTAATTTATTAGTATAATAAAAAAATATTTTATTTATATATATTTAATTATATTATAAGGTATTTAAAGGTATAAAAATTATTGTACTTTTCATTAAAAGAAAGCCGACTTCATAGATCTAAGAAAAATATAATAATTTCCACATAATAGCTTCAGAAGTCGGCATTAATAATTCCATATACTACGTATGGAAGTATCAAAGGCACGGCTGCAGCTGTTATGCTACAATGCCGTTAAATAGTTACATTGAAAACTTCATTCCTTATTTTTCTACCTTTGGGGGTGAATTTTTCTACAAATTTATATAATAGAACCCTTGAAGTACCTATTTAAATAAAAAATATCATTAAAATCCTTCCACAATTGACCAAGATATTGCGTAACATACACACAAAACATCCAGTAACTTTCATTAGAATGTCATGAGCGTTATGTTAAAACAATAAAATTGTAATTGTACCTCTATATTTCCATTATGTCAAGTTATAAAATGAATAACATGACTCTCAAACACATTATTATTATAATACTAGCGACCCGCACCGGATTCGCCTGGATTTGATCTATTAATGTGGCTTTATTTAGATTTAAGATAATCAAAGACCATTTATTTTATCAATTGCATGCCGAGCGCAAAGCGCATAGGTATGTTCTACTAGCGCCTAAAAATCAAGATTCCAACGTTTTGTCGCATGAAATCGTATCCAGCAATCATATTATACATATAAATGGTATAAAAAGCACATTGCCAGAAAGATAAATGATTGTTGAACTTATTAATATTTTTTTAAATCGATTAATTGCTATTTTTACATAAAAAGGGGGTTTTAGAGGCTTATGGTGTGAATTTATTAAGTCCTCTAGGCTTGTAAACACGACAACTTTTGAAAATATCAATTGTTTAACTCAATCTATTTTTTAATCTCTTCATTTATCATGTGGAAAGCCACTGAATGTAAATGGCAGTGTAATTTTGTTTTGTTTAGCTATAATTAATTTTTTTCGGCTCCAAAATAGCGAAATTTTCGGTGATTTCGCAGCCTTGTGTTAGAATTTATTTCAGTAAACAGAGACTGCCTGTGGCTCGCTCACTCGCTCGCTTAGTTCGGCGTCAACCACCGTTTTGAGTGGATACCGTATTGATTGTTTGCAGCGGCTCAAAAAGATCGCTGTACAAATAAATACAAAATATTCCAAAAACAAATTTCATACATAGGGTAAACTACCCAATTATGGACACTTTGAGACGTCCGTCACAAAACGTTTAGAAAAAAATAGTTTAATAAACAATTGTTGTAATTTAGATGTAGTTATTAATAGTCCGTCATTATTATTCTCTTAAAATTGGCGATATTGTGCACATTAAAAGTACTATTTATGAAAAATGTCCATTTTTCTGAAGTTACCTCTAACTCCCTATTATTGACATACAATTTCCTATTAATGACACTGTACTATCTAAATATTGACACCCTGGTTCTTATGTCTGTTAATCGTTAATTTTAACAAATTTATTGGAAAAATTGTAAATAAAATAGGACTGTAGTTTAGAAATTTGTAATAGAAACTAAACAGTTTCATCAAAAATAACATTTTCTCCTGTTAATCACTATAAAAGTATCAATTAATCAACATTACAATAATCAGCAGTTTGGAAATCACAAAAAAAACAGTTATATCAAATAAAGGTAAATATCTCTTATAAGTCACTATAAAACTATCAACGAATCAACATAAGGTACAAGATTAATTTAAAGTAGTTTTAACAATAATGTTACACGGTAATGATGTATGTATTACGATGGTTATTTATTTATTTATTAAACTGAGATCATAACTTCTTTTAAAAACTATAACAATTTAGTACCTACTGAGAATTTTCTTCAAGTAATTTTCGAAATCATCATCTTACAGCGTTTTTTTATCTAATTTTGGTTTAACATTAAATTCTTTTACAAATCGTTCTATTAAACATAAATTATCTTAGTCACGAATCTTATCACCAATGTCCTTAGACGCTACATTCAGTCTTACATTAGTACACACAGTCTTCATAGGTGTTTCTAAGAGTTTATAAGAGGCAATCGTTCTATTTTTATCATCAAAATTAAGTTTTATTTTTACTTTTACAATTTCTTCGGCCTTATATTCTGTAGAAAATATATGTTGCTCAAAATTGGTATCCATCATTATTGCCTTTGGTTCTTCACTATATGCTTCCCTGTTAGTAAAAGTTTCCAATCTGTCGGTAGTTTCAATTTGTGTAATGATGTCGTCGGACATCACAATTACTTTGGTTTAAAAAGTTTTTAGTTTTCTTAGTCTGTTCTTTTTTCATTATTCTCGCTTCTTTTCTTTTCGTCACGTCTTCTACCTTTTTTTGTTTCTCGTCAGCCTTTGACTTCTCTTTTTTTGCCATTCTTCAGATGTCAATACAAACGAAATCCTTTCTGTGTTTCTCACTCCTTTCCTGACTGGAGTTTTTGCTAAAACTAAAGTGTTTTTTAGATTAATTTTTTTCACGGATCTTATTATTTTCTCACTTTTAATTGCCATGATCTTTGGTAGAGAATTTGCAAGTGTTATAATATTTTGTACTGAGCATTCAGTAAAAATATAATTATATAATTTTCTAAATCTTCTTTGTTAATATGTGAGACGTTAGTTCTATTAGTTGTAAATTGTAATAATGTATTTAAAATAACTGGTGAAGTATGAATCTGTACTTCATGTGGAACTTCAAAGCAAGATAGCCCTTCTTGTGAATCGTTTCATTCTTCCACAGAATCACATAAAATTGCAGGAAGATTAGCGATATCGAAATTGGATTTTCATTCTTCAGGCGCATTAAATATCTTTTGTTTAGCTGATATAGTCTCATTAAAGTCGTCTTCAGGTTCAATGGATGTAACGTCTTTTGATATGCATACAGTAGCTCTGTTATTGGAAGTTTCAGATGAAGTGGACTTAAGAAGGGATAGTGAAACTCCAAAGAAATCAAAAACTTCTTTCAAAATTCTGTCTTTTTCATATTTACATTCCTTAATCATATTGAGGAATTTACTTTTTTGTAACACTACATCTTTTTATTACTTTTTAATTGCTTTTTAGTCGTTTACCAAGACATTTATCAAAGTTTATATTGTCAGGATTCCACGGGAAAAGCCCAGCAGCCCTAAAACCATTTTGCAGTATTTCCGGATGAATAGAAATATTTATGGCATTTTCTAAAATCGGTGCAAATTCCAATTTTGTTAGAGCTTGAGATGGATTTTTTCTTCTCCACTCCATCACACTTTTTTTCCAACTATTTTTTAGTGGTTTAAATGCGGACACATCTGTAAAATTCTTGTGGCGTTTGGGTAAAGAGCGATAAGAACGATTTGTAATTCTGAACAAAGTTCACTGACACTTAGTGTTACGTGTGTTTTATGTCCGTCAACAAACAGGATGACAGGAAATTTTGTTGCTGTTCGCGTGAGGTATGGATGTAAAACATTCCTAATATAATCAACAAAAATGTCGGTTTTCATACAACCGTTATCGCTGAGGCCAATACCCCAATCTTTAGGTACTTTTGTAGCAATTTCTTTGGGTAGTCTTTTATTTGGGTAAATTACTAATGGTGGAGTTCGTTCTCCATTTGCTTTAAAGGTAAATAAAACAGTCAAGGATGCCTTGGCTTGACCTCGATCAATTTCGTAGACATTTTTGTCACCTTTTATGGAAAGAACTCTCCCACTCTTTGGACACAGTTGAAAGTTTGTCTCGTCACCATTTAAAATGAGCGAAGGGTCTTGGAGAATGTGAGTATAATTATTTATTTCTAAATAAGAATATATATCACGAAACCAACGTCTTATATCTTCTTCAGATACGCAAGAACTTGCATCAGTGATACTTTCTGGGGTTCTAATAGCCAAATCCTTATGTCTTTTCATAAAGAGATGATCCCATCTTTCCCCTGGAACACCATCCTTAATAGGATTCGGTCTATTGGCCTTTTTAAGAATTCAGCTACACTTGTAATCAGGTCTTCTTTTCGTCTTGGAAAGCCTTTTCTGCTATTAATATTTGATCAAATTTACTAGATCTTCTTCCTCTTTTGCTGTCAGAACGGTAGGTGGATCTGGTCTCTCATTTTTGTCTGGATGGTTTGTATGAAAAATTAGTGTAGACCTAGGGACACCATACGTTTTTGAAGCCAATTTCTTGGACATCATAATTTTTTTTTTATTTCGAAAACAACAGCGTTCTAAATAGTTAACATTAAACAATATTATTACTATAATAAAGGCCAATAACAGGTTTCCTTTAATTAATAAGGCAAAACATACTACGGTCGTAATGATTAGTATCATTTGGTATACACTCAATTTTACACTTATAACATTAAATGTTTGCATCTGTTCCCTCAGGCAATATGCACATTTGACAAGTCTCATACACAAATTCATAAACATATGTACATGCACACTAATAAAATCAGTAACAGCACACACTGCTCAACGGTACCAAACAAATAAACACGAATACACACATGTTAATTTCTTATACACAAGATTAGCAGTATATTATTATTATTTTTACTCTACTATAAATTATGTTATTTTATTTAGGTCCATCCTTTATTTATTCCTTCTAACGCTTATTTGATATTTTCTAAAGAGTATTGCTTTCGTGTTTTTTGGGATTTTTTCTTTTTATTTATCTCATTTAGAGAATCTTTACCTTTCTTTAAATCAGTATTTGCTTTATCTTTGGCCATACTGTAAATAACAAAACGAAATTTTTTTTTTATATTTTAGAGCTAATACCTAACCTTAAATATCTTTTAAATTATTGATAAAATAATTGATTGAAATTAATAGTTATAAATTGTAGTAACAAACTTATTATTGACATATTTATTTCCTGTCATTGACATGGTGTCCATAATAGGATATTTGACACAGTGTCAAAAAATGAACAAGTAAGCCAGACGTCTTTAAATTTATATAAAAAAATGATCCCTGTCGTTTAAACAAATATTTTTTATACAAAATTCCCATCAAAATAAATAATTATATGAATCCAAACATTGACATACTATGTTAATAATAGGTAGTGTGGTATATTTGCTTACCAATTATTGACAACCCTATTTTAATTTATCAATTTTTGAATAAGTAAAAAAGTGAGGATATAGAAATGTTTATCGATTTTTCATCAATTCATAAAATATAAACATCAGCAAACATGTGAATGTTAAAGACGAAAAACTATACTAAATTGTTTGCACTTACCTTTTTGATTTTCTAACAAAATGGCGACTTTTTTATGAACACGGAGACGTTTGGTAAATCGACTAGTTTTTTTCAGCTATACTTGTTAAAGAACCCAAACTGTATTGCCATAACAAAATAATAGAAATAGAGATGCGTTCACTTTAAACAACTTTGCTCCTATATTGAGCGTGAATCTTATAATTTTAATTTATCTGTAGAAGTGTCAATAATTGGCGGGGTGTCAACATTAGGGCAGTTTACCTTGATAATTATAATAATCAGAGATTTTTATTACTATATTTTAAAAGCACAGAATAAATAATAATAGTACGTACTAAAAGTAAGTAGGATGTAATATTTATACTTGAATACGTCTTGGACTTTTTGGAGTGACATGAATGATGATATGATGATCATATGAGCATTATGAGTCGTGCACTTTGGATTTTTCAAACTTTTTAAAATTGAAGTTTGATATAAAATTATCCGAAAATTGGAAGTATAATAAGGTAATTAGTGAAAATTTGTGTGTATTTAAACTTCTTTAAAAAAATCCGTATAATCATGCTATACGTAATTTTTTTAATGCGAAGGCATGCTCAATTGATTTTAACTATTTATTCTATCATCTGTGGTACCCATCGATCAGCTTGTTAGCGCGATTTAGGCTTCGACGTGTTTTCTCTTGTGGAGCGACGACAGCGCCGCCACACCACCCCCCTTCTCAGACCGGAACCGGACCGAACTACCAATCGGAGCGTTGGCCGCTCCTCGGACAGAACACCTTGCCCGGCGGGATATCTCCCCTTTTCCTTTCACCCGCCACACGTGAGAGTCGTGAAACACTCCTTTCGAAAGAAGTTCCTTTCGTAATATATTATTATTGATAAAAGTTTTATATTATTGATTAACAAATACAAATAACTTAATTACTAGCGTCTATTAAAACGAAGTGTCATTTAAAATAAAATAATATTTATTTCATGGCAAGATAAGAAAACGTGCCAGGGAGATGGATATTATTCCATCTCGCTTCCTTATAGCCGCCAAAGCCGTCTACACTACGTCAGAAGGAGTCATGATGGAAAAATCTTACACTTTTTCTCGCCTAGCCCCCATCCGCCAAATTCGTAACGTCCGATAAGAAACTTCGTTACTAAACCTTTAACTTTTTTTAGATAAAATATAGCTCCCATTCTGATAAAATAGATCCTTTCTAGCATTGCTCTCAAACTGTTCGTATAGTAACAGAATAGACTCAGCCATTTCGAAGATTAGCCTGGACAGACAGACAAACAGACAGAGAAAAATTCTAAAAGTGGTTATTTATATCTTAATAGCTGAGCTAAATATAAGTCAGTTATTTCAATATTAGAGACAGCACTTAAATTTTATTTATAAATATTTATAGCAAGTAGTAGTAACTATAAAGAGACTTGCCTTGAAAGGGTAGAGTAAGGGAACCCACTTAACCAACTCCTAGGTGTCGTAAGAGACGACATATTATTAGATAAATGATACATTTGATAGGCAACAGTATCTACGTAGTAACAACTCAGCATAATAAAATACTGCGGTTATTAACCCGCCCGACAAGCGGGACAACTATTGCAAATATAATAGTAAGACTCCTTTATGACCTAGAAGTCCGCCTAAGTAGGTAACACCCTCTTAGCTACTCTGCTGCCAAAGGCCTAGTTTGTTTCTTCTTTGTTTCTAGTTGGTTTAAGGGGTGCATAGCATGAATTAGCCACTTACCATCAGATGGAGTATAAGTTCCTTTCTCATTTCAAGTTTATAAAAAAAAAACCCTTTTGAGGAGAAATATGATGGAGGCCTATTTACAGCATGGTTGAATAAATGATGTATGAAGTAAGAATAAGTATGAAGTAGTAATAACAAATTGTTTGTTTTTGATCATAGATCATCATCATCTTCACAGCCGTTCACAAATCCACTGATGAACATAGGACTCCCTCAAATAATGCTAAAAAACACGGTCCGTGTTTTCTCCACCTTCCTTCGTCTTTTACCAGGTCGTCACTCTATATAGTAGGAAGCCGCCTTATATCTCGGTTAGCAAAGCTGCTACTCGAGAACCTATCTCATGAATCATTCTTAGAACTACATGGTCTTCACATAGCCGTGTCAGGTTACTTACTAATCCGTGCTTATTGATAATGCGCGATAATTTTGTAATCAAAAATCTTATATTACTAATATGAATTCTGATATATAATAAACTTTATTTTGTGTACATTGAAACTATAATAACGGTACAAATTATTTTTTATTCATTACAACAAAACAGCCGAACTGTTTTTAAAAGTACACTACTAAACATGGTCGTCCCAATAGACTGCCTCATAGGATATTGCCATGAAGACGCTTGGTTGGCTAGTGCAGTTTATTTTATTACTTCAAGTTGTCATCAGATAGATGCTGCTGCCTATGCCTAAATGAAGAAAACGTATAAATCAGAAACACACAAATACTTTGAGACTATTATTTAATAGCTGGAACAAGAACTCGATGATATTAATCATTATAACACTATTTTACCATATAATCGGAATATCAGAAGACAGAAGAAAGGATTTGTAAATGGCGTTGGATATATTGCGAATACTTTATTCGCCGATTTAAATGAGAGATTTGCTGAGCAATATCAAAAGGACATAGAAACTATCAGATTCAATGAATATCACTCACACAAACTGATTCATAACCAAACTATCATCATGGAAGATGAATCAAACATATTACAGAAACATGAATATATCATGAATAAAAGCTTCGCTCTCATTGAACAACACATTAATAGTTTTAAATTAGATACGGATAGAATTCGTATAGATACATACAATGGTATATAGTTTTCACTATCGGCTCTAATATCTCACATTATTATTACTAAAATAAAGAGCATACAACAAACGTTAATTGACACAGTGACTGATATTTAACAAGGGCATATAAGTACCCATATATTGCTCCCGAAACAGTTGCAGAAGCAAATGTATATCATATCTGGGCAACTACACGGCGATCTCGTACTTCCAGTAGACAGATCCAATAACATGCAATTATATAAACTACTACGCGCTTCTGCGAGAATCATCGACAAATATTTAATTATAGAAATAAAGACACCCTTATTAGGGTGTTACATCTATGAATTAGACAAAACTATCGGTGTGCCACAAAAACGGAAAAATCATTATTACAATATTATTTCCAACGTTTCTTATATTGGCTTCAATATAAGGAGAGGCCCAGTTATGTTTTTATCAGAATTCAATCTTTCATCTTGCCGTCATTTGTACGAAAAAAAATTATTATGCTCCCTAGATAATCCTGTGATTATTGATTATTATATATAAGCATTAAACAGTCCACATGTGACATTAACTTAATTAACAGTGGCACGAGCTTATCACTTTGTTCTTCAGAAGTATCAAGTTGCCGAGAGAGTTTGGTTAATTTACATGCCGATAACAGTTGGCTGTTAGCGTGTTGCAAAGAAAGCGCAATGCGCATTATCTGGCCGACAGAGTGTCGTCCCAGCAACTGAGAGGCAATGGAATCTTACATCTTGGCTCGATGTGTAGCATGAAAGGAACGAGCTTTACGATATTTGTACACAATAATTTTATTAATAAAATTAATATGAGCGAAAACATAGAATTCCCAAAGGTGTCAATTTTAAAGAAATTGGTCAACACATCTAGCATTCGACTTACTACACAATTACGAGCAGGCGAGCAAGATCAAAAATGGCGTGTACTTAATACGCAAATAGCGGAACTAAAGAAACAGCCTCGTGGTGTACTAAGCGTTCACGATATGTACACCACTATGCGCTGGATATATCATCACTGGCTCACTGTTGCTTGTGAGCGGTGTCTTCGCGTTTCTGCGGTTAAGAGCGAGGTGTCGCCTTCGCGCTGCGGCGCCGCCGGGACCTTCTATAAGTTCGTCGCACGACCAGCGGCAGACTGGGGAGGCTACACACCCAGCGGATAGTGACAGTCCTTGTGCTTACATTTTGCGACTGCTAACGGTATAAGTTGAGCTTGATGAAGGAATACACTAGTACCTCACTTCAATGTTCTTTCTAATGATATTACTTAATAAAAAATTATATAGATACAGTTTTAATGATATAAAATGATTGTCACTACACCTTTCAGTTTTACTATGATGAAATGTTCCGTAATTAACAGTGTATGTATGACAAAATATTTACTATTATTACTATAATTTGACAAAATAATATAATAATAATAAATGATAAACTTAGTAAATTTACTGAACTGTCCACGTTTGGAAACTCGCGATATTCGACGAAATTTGATACACTCGACACGAGGTCCCACTTTGACCTCCCCGCACGCTAGATCAAAAGTACGAAGGACTGACGAAAGATCCCGCTTGTTCGTAAGCTCGAAGGAACAAAAAAAATGCAGGGTTTGTCTACATTTTTAGTATTTAAAGTGATAATTTAAAACGATATTGAAAAGAAATGATAACGAATGCTTGATATGAATGCTTCAACTGCACTACTCGCCGAGTAGTGCACTTCACTACTGGGCGTTAAAGTGCTGTGTTATTAAGACTGCTAAGTTAAAAAATTAAATACATATAAGTCACTGTGAAATATAAACGATTCACCGTACATAATTAAAGCAGTTTTTTGAACAAATTTAGGGAACAAATCTACGTGGTAGAGCCATGCTGCAGCTATATTATGGTTGTAGCACGAATGGGTCGGCTCGAACGGGGAAGGACCACGCTCTCACAGAAAACCAGCGTAAAATAGCAGCTGCTGGGTTTCGTATGGTGAGTGTAGAGAACCGGAGACCCTTTTTACTGGCAAAGAGGCATTCCATCTTAGTCCTCACGGGTGACAACGCATCTGCATCTTGAGTCTTTATTGAGGATAGATGTAGATGTCTATGGGTCACAGTAACCACTTACCATCAGGTGGACTGTGTGTTCGTTTGTCACCCGATCCTATAAAAAAAGGGAAAAATTTTCAAAAAGATAATTGCACAGAAGTGGTTGTTCATTAAAATAATTCCTAACAAGTTCTCAAAGTAGAAAGTAGCAACATTAATTTCCTTGATTTCAACAGAAAGTTGCGGTCAGACTGATATATTGTTGTTACGCAATTAGTGGCTGCAAGCTTGATGTCATGGTTGGTCAAGGCAGGGAAAAACCAACTTCAAAGAACTAAAAAATATAAAATGATTTCCCCGTAATAGATTTTGTTTGTTAATTACAAAATAGCAAAACACACGCCTCTCAGAGATTATCTGTACTATACATACTTATTGTTACGTCTCTGTAACTTTCATTACTTCGATGCTAAGACCTAATATGTTTCAGTGTTACAGATCAAACTAAAAGATCTATTTTCTTAAACGCAATGATCTAGAAAGAAAAAAGAAAGAAATAAGTTTATTTGGCACATAAATTATAACAAAAAAAAATCAAATAGAACATTTTTTTTAACTTAACAAAAATATTTAAAAACGAAATAATAATATGATTTCAAATCGATATATCTATTGTTTTGTGACAATGTGGAATTTACATAATTTTTCATTTACTTTATTAATTTCGTTTAAAAGCTAATTAAAGCATGACATGAACATATACCAAAGCAATCAAATCTTAAACTCACAATAATGCTACAGATATATAAACTGTAAGTTTGTAACAAATTATTACTAATTTAAACTTCGTACCAATTAATGTATTTATTATTGTTTTACTTTGTATTCGGTTCATAAATCTTCGTTCATTAGGGAAAAAAAGTTTCAATAATTGAATTACTAGATTATGCTTTTCTGTTTAAATATTAAGTATTAAATACTGATATTTAATAATTAATGTAATTGTATATAAATATCTAAGAAAGTATATAAAAAAAATTGCGTAAACAGCAACTTGATGATCCTGTGTTTCGTATGTTGAGTATATCTCTATACTCAACATAACCAAATACACTTTTCTCTGAAATCGAGTCATTTCATCTTAGTACTCAGGGTGGGGAACACATCTACATTTTGTTTCTTATTCAAGAATGGATGTAGATATCTAATTTTATATTCTACATATAATATAAAGAAGATGGCTATAACATCATCAGCAGAAACCATGCTACCGCCCTAACATATTCCTTAGACGCCATTTACATTTATTACATCGTCACTTACGAAACTGAACCAAATGGGGAGATGTATTGTCTTACGTTGCTATCAGTACACCGCAGTCTTATAATATATCATATTTCATTCATGTTAATTAGTTAGTTGATTCTTCTTTTCTTTGCCTAAGTCTGCTCACCATAATACACTCCTTAAAGTTCTGCTACAAAACCTGATGTTGAGGCACACACACACACACACACACACACACACACACACACACACACACACACACACACACACACACACACACACACGCACACACACACACACACACACACACACACACACACACACACACACACACACATACGCACACTCACACTCACACGCACACACAAACGCAAACGCACATGCAGACGCACATGCACATGCACACGCACACGCACACGCACAGGCACACGTACACGCACCGGCACACGCACATGCACTCGCACATGCACATGCACACGCACACGCACGAAAAATTGATGAAAGTACCCATTCTACAGATACCATAACCACTAAAAACATAATTTTTTCTACAAAACTCAACCCGATAATTTTATTTTTATCCACAAAATTAGTTATACACGCAAATATTTCATATTCAAATAATATTTTCTTTTGATACAAAGTAAATATGAATAGTTACATTCCAGAAAACTTAACAGTGAAATAGACTGACAGTGCACCTGCGTCATTCGTACGCTTTGAAAGTAAGCTGTCGTAATCTTGAAATTGTGACTTTATTTACATTCCATTGAGATATTATTTGCTATCTGTATTTACAGATGTTATATGTCATATCAACCTACTTTAAAACGCTCTTAATAGTTAAGTTAGTAGTATGCTGTTTGTGTTTTTCTATAAAAATAAAGTGACCAACGAACTTACTGTCCACTTGATGGTGCCTACTGCAATCCATGGAAACTGTAGCCAACTTAACAACAAGGAAAGCTACAGATGCGTTTTCACCTCCAAAAATAAGCTAGAATGCCTCACAACCTGTATGAATGTAATGGATATTTTTTTCAGTTTTATTTAATATATCATTACCAGTGTAATATGCCTATTGTTATATTATATGTCTCTTCTGTGGCAAATCCGCATACTCTATAATTCACTCGTATGCTTCAAGCGCAATACACTACAGACAGTTATATCTTACTGTATTTTACGTTCCATATTATCTATCGCAGTCGTAGTTGAAAATTACCATACACGTATATAGTAAGTACATTTGTTATAACAACGCAACGATATCTGAACGCCGCTCAGTATGAACGTAGCGTATCTTTCCTTTATAATATCATTGCACTGATATTCCTATCTTGACAACAGAGTCATTGAATACTTCTCCAACTGTTGCCGAGTCTTTACTGAAACATAATGAAAAAGATGATGATGAAAATAAAAAGAATTTAGATTTCAAAAAGTGTTATCACAAGATATAGTTAATTATTTCAAAACTCTTGATGAAAAAAAAGCTTTATAGGTATATATATTATGTTATATATAATGATAATATATATACTTATAGGCTCCCTATAAGTATATATATTATCTTTATATATATATATATATATATATATATATATACTTATAGGGGGTTTCCGTTACAGTTATTGCATTTATTTGCAGTTTTAATTGCACCTCATCTTGCTATTATTTTTAATATTAGTATCACATCTGGCGTGTTTCCCGATTTAATGAAGTATGGTGATTTATTTAAATCTGTTAGTACATTGGACCCAGCTATGTTCAGCCCTACTCCTATACCACTAACTCTCAGTAAAATTTTTGAAAAATTAATTATGGATATATTGTTAATTTTTTTTAATACAAATAAATTACTTGCTTACGCAAGATGCAATTCACAAGATGCCTAAGGTATTTTTCTTAATCTTACAATATGCCGGTGACAAAAATATTGCGCTTAGATTTCTTATTTCATATTCAAATAACAGAACTCAAAAAGTCATTGTCAATGGTAAAGATTCCTCCGGATGGGAAGTATCAATAGGCGTTCCTCAGGGTTCAATTCTTGGCCCGTTCCTGTTCTTAATCTATATTTACGACTCACCTTATCCTGTAAGGGAAAATCACAATATTGTATTATTTGTTTTAATTTTTAAACTCGAACTATAGTCAATAAATATCAACAATGTAAATAGTACTCTATTGAAATTATAATATTCGTTTAACGCTAATAATTTACTTTTAAAAGGCAAGAAGACAAAATTTATTAAATTTACAATACCTAATGTTGAATATTCAAATACCAATGCGCTCTGAAATAAGGAGGAGTTGAGTGTTGTGGATACTACTGTATTTCTTGTTATTAAGTTTTGTATATAAGACTTTAGAAGATACCCCTGTATCTTCTTTGGCTTCACTTTTAAAATAAATGTTTACTCGATTTTAAGCTTAATATTTAGCTCCATAATCCCTTTGTGCCTCATGCTTTAAGCATGTTATCTGCAGCTTACTACGTCTATTGATTACTGTGAGCACATATTCGCTGCACTCGGAGCGTATGGGATCGACGTCTTGTCGATTAATCAATTTCTTACAACAGCATATATTAATCAATCCTTCTTACAACAGCATTAAACTCGTAGTTTGTTGGATTATGCCAGTAAATCACATTGTAATAATCACGTAATATTTACTAGTACTAAAATAAAAAAAAGATAAATTTTCATGTCATTTTCCCAAAGAGGGATATGCTCGACGGTTAAAGGTACACCAAATTTGGCCCATCTTAAATATATCGCCAACCTATTGCATAAACTTCCGTCTACGACATCTCTTACCGACTCTGCCACTCTCTTCTACAACTTAAATTTGTTTTGTCACTCTTTTCTCGTTCATTCTTTTTGCGTGTCCAATCCACCGAGGCAATCCTTTCTTAATCCCGATCGTGACATGTTTTTACAAACCCAACTTTTCTTTTATCACATTCTCACCTTGTCATTCAGAGTCACCACTAACATAATCCATAATGACTGCATTTTTTTGTTAAAAAAAAAAACGACTCAATTTTCACTACCATAAACTACCATGTCCTGCATGTAGCTATACGCGTACGCTCCACAGCATGGTACGGGCGGTGAATGGTTGTGTTTTCCAAAATGTTTCCTAGTTATATCAATTTCATATGTTACCTGGAATACTACACATTGAAATAAAACTAATTTTACGTATTTTTAGACCCAGGGTCATGAGGAGTCCCGTGCTGTAAACCTAAATCGTGGGAAATTAAAATAAATAAAAACAGTTTAATAAAACGCGATAAAATCTGTAAATTTTTATCATGAAAGGGGTTTCGAAAAGGAGTTTCTTTAATCTCTACTGCATTATAATGATTCAAGCGAGAGCTCAGTTATCTTAATGCTGCAGTCGACAGAAGTTTACTTTACTGGATTAAAAACGCATTTGTTTCAATACTAGAACGAGTAGTAGTTGTTTAATGAATTGGAATACTGCAATAAATTTTTAAATGTATGGATTACAAAAGTATCACAATAGGAGTGGTTTTATAATCATCAGATAGGTTACCCGTTAACTAAATTATAATACGTCTTTGAAAAAGTAAAACAATTTAACTTTTTTATTCATACGAATGTTTTTTTTTTTCAATTCTTATTTATTACTAGGAACTTCTCCTCTGGCCTCTGGTATGTTTGGGTCGATACCACCCACTTCCTATTTCTGCCGCGAAAAATTCAACCAGTGCGTGCACTGCTGTGTTCCGATCTAAAAGGTACAGAGAGCCAGTACCATTACGGGTTGAAAGGCATACGCAACGCAATACGCATAAGCGACGTATCTCTTGCCTTCTTTTTTTGGCTGCAGTAGTTAATCACCATCAGGTGGGCTATAAGCTCTTTTGTCATTGTGTGTTGATTATGTAGTATTTTACATTTACATTTATTTAATGATTTAAATTGTTTGAATAACAATTTCAATAATAATTCTAAGCATTCAAACCAATAAATAATGGTTTGAATGCGTAGAATATCGACAACAAAAGGGTAGGGAGACCCACCACTCGTCTGGTTCCCATGATGGAAAGGGAAGAGAGGAATCACATTAATTTTATCCTGTCCAAACTCAATCGCCTTCAATGTATACGTTATTACAACAAGGTCCCGGAAAGTGTACAGGCTCTCACTATTACCAAGTTTAAATGTTTTATCAAGCTGAAACTGTATAAAAAGGGTTATTATAATTTAAATGAATACATGGTTGATAATAACCCCTGGGAATGAGGTGGTCGCTTCCAAGCAGTTTCTTAAAATAAATTTTGTAAATAGTTCGCAATCATTTATATTGTAAAATTTATTTTAAAAAAAAGTCCCGCTGGGTTTCCTGCCAGGACAGATGGTTTTTTTTCTAACCAGTCGTAAAGTAAAAAATAACTTTCAATAAGAATTACACATGTAATGTATATTGAATAAAAATTATTCTATCCTATTCTATTCATTTTCAAAGCAAAAAAGCAGAGTTCGATCTTCATGATAATGGGCCATATTTAAATGAATATGGACCACAGCATTCACTTACCATCAGGTGAACTATGTGCTTGTTTGTCACCTCATTCTATAAACAAAAAAAAAAACAGTAATTTTATTTGCGGATTAGCCACGTCCTCAGCAGTAAATGTAAAAAGAAACGTGAGAAACTTAGGAGGTTGTAATCGTTACAGTTACCTTCACCTAAGTTCAATACTGAATAAAGGCTACCTCTTGAACATAGCAAACTCAGTTTTCTAAAGTCTTATTTACAAAATTAAGACTATGGTAGGCGGCCATATTGAAACAAATTAACGCAAAAACGAATACTCATAATGATTACAAATATTTATTTAGAAACAACCTGCGTGAGGAATAAAATCGCAATTTAAAACGTATATAGCAGCCGCATCATGTCTTATTAGTTGATAATTAACTATATCTAGGATAAAAATTATTTATTTTTAGTGTAACGTTGTTTTCGCAACTTTGCACTTAAATCGATAATCTTGGGGTTGGTAATATTGTGTTCAGTTCTGTGATCACACTAACATGGCATTGGCGACTTATCTAACCGCCGTCCGAACAGGGGGTGGCAGACCCCAGCTCGGACGGTTAACTTGTATCGTTCTACGTTCTGGGTGGTGAGAATCACCCAGGCCCGCGGGTATACGGTGTGGACGCGATGTGGAGTCGGCGGACTCGCTGCGTCTTATCCGTTGTCCTAACTGTACTTGTGACACTAGGTGTGTGTGTGTAGTGTTGCTGTGTGATGGTTCAGCAACATTCAGGTCGTCGAAATCTAACGGTATCGGGTTTTCAATTAAAACGTTACGAGGCCTCCAACTTCGACCGAGAGGTCAATCGACGGATTCAATTCGCCTGGGTAGCGTTCGGGAAACTACGACACATCTTCTCGCCAGACATACCTCAAAACCTTAAAACGAAATTGTACAATCAGTGCGTGTTGCCAGTGATTACTTACGGAACTGAGACGTGGTCCTTTACTGCTGGCCGTATGAGGAATCCCAAGGTCGCTCAGCGAGCTATGGAGAGGGCTTATACTCAGGGTTTCTCTGCGTGATAAACTTAGAAATGAGTATATCCACTGTAGAACCAGAGTAACCGACATAGCCCAACGGATTAGTATGCTGAAGTGTCAGTGGGCTGGCCATATAGCTCGAAGAACCGACAACCGATGGGGAAGAAAGGTTCTTGAGTGGCAGCCTCGTACCGGTAGGCGAAGTGTAGGACGACCCCCCACGAGATGGAGTGGCAACCTGGTAAGATATGCAGGAAGTCGATGGATGCAGGTGGCTCAGGACCGTGTTTTGTGGCATTCCTTGGGAGAGGCCTATGTTCAGCAGTGGACTTATGAAAGGCTGTAATGATGAGGCCTACGGAGGGAGGTCGTGAAATTTAGATACGAAACGTTGGTGACTGCGTTTACCATTAACATATTAGGATCTGTTTCGGCACTCTCTAAGTAGCGCTGAGACATTAACTTGAAGTATTCCTGGAAGTTGGCAATCTCTGTTTAAATCAGAATTTTGCTGATACCTGTGAGCTTCAGTGGCTTTTGGAATGAATCTATTTTGGACGACTTGGAGTTCGTACAAGTTTCTGTGGGTCGCGTGCGCGAAAACTACACTTGCGTAAGACATTGTAGGTCTTACGCACGTTTTGTAATGATGAAGCTTGTGTATTAAGGACAATTTGCTCCTGTTGTAAATTAGAGTGTAAATTTCTTCCAGCAGGTTGTCCCATTTGTCGTTCCTAAAGTCAGCTATGTGCTGTTTTATCTCGTTTTGGAGGTTGCGAAGCCGAAATTTATGATCTATTGTGCGATAGAGGTCGTAGTGTCTTAAGGAAGTATTTTTGGCTCTAACTAGCTACCGAATGTCTTTCGGAAACTTCGTGTATTGATCGCTTGATACCCGAACCTTACGGGAGCAATCTTCGACCGCTGAGCTTAAGTGGGACGATAGGGCCCCAATCACATCATCTACGGCTAACTCTGGTGAGTATTTGTAGTCGGAGATTTGATCTAAGTGCTGGGAAGTCGTAGACTCGAGTTTGAACTCGAGTCCTGCGATTCCCCTGGTGTTGCAGTTGTTCATGGGCGGCGGTAGTCACTTACCATCAGGTGAGCCGCATGCTCGTTTGCCCCCTTTCCTATAAAAAAAAATACATCAAGGATGTCCGATCGATGTGTGGTAAAGAATGGGTAGCGAGTTTTATTCTCAAGTTTAGTCACTTCGAGAGATCTAACAAAGTTGCATCATTCGTGTTATCAGTAAGCGACTTCCAGGAGGAGTGATTTTTGTTTAGTTCTCCAGATAATATTATAACACTGGTGCTTAGACTTAGTAAAACTGTAATATCGGATTCAACTATGACTACTATCGGATTCAACTACGTTTGAGCGGCGGTAGATATGCCAATACGATGGTAAGTGGCGGATAGCCAGAGAGAGCTACCTTACATATAGAAACCAGCCGGCCGGAAATTAAAGGCCGGCAACGCATCTGCAACTCCCCTGGTGTTGCGGTTGTTCATGGGCGGCGGTAGTCACTTACCATCAGGTGAGCCGCATGCTCGTTTGCCCCCTCTCCTATAAAAAAAAAACATCAAGGATGTCCGATCGATGTGTGGTAAAGAATGGGTAGTGAGTTTTATTCTCAAGTTTAGTCACTCCGAGAGATCTAACAAAGTTGCACCATTCGTGTTATCAGTAAGCGACTTCCAGGAGGAGTGATTTTTGTTTAGTTCTCCAGCTATTATAACACTGGTGCTTAGACTTAGTAAAACTGTAATATCGGATTCAACTATGACTACTATCGGATTCAACTACGTTTGAGCGGCGGTAGATATGCCAATACGATGGTAAGTGGCGGATAGCCAGAGAGAGCTACCTTACATATAGAAACCAGCCGGCCGGAAATTAAAGGCCAGCAACGCATCTGCAATTTCCCTGGTGTTGCGGTTGTTCATGGGCGGCGGTAGTCACTTACCATCAGGTGAGCCGCATGCTCGTTTGCCCCCTCTCCTATAAAAAAAAAAGAAACGTCTATGTTATTAACAGGGGGTGTCGATCGGTACGCAATGCAAGGACCGTTTGTAGTAGATCAAGGTGCCGCCTGCACGGCTTGTCAGCCTATCATTTCTTGTTTGCGATCTTAGAATCGCAATGGCTAGGTTTCAAAAAGGTCTCTTGCACTAGCATAACGTCTACATCGTGGTTTCGCTGGAAGAGGTTTTTGGTTTCTGAGGCTGTTCGCGTAAAATAAAGCCACAGTCAGAGAGCGTGGTTTTTTTTCTACCTAAACGTTGTGTTGTCGTTCTGGTACTTTAAGTGAGGTGATTAGGCGCATTGGAAAGACAGATAGATGACGTCGATAAGTCCTATATGCTCAATTGTGACGTTCAGCTTATCCTGATGTGTTGTGGCACCTCGGAGTTTGCGGGCCAAAAAAGACAGATCAGCAATTTCAATGTTGCTAATGAAGCCGCAGACAAGAGAGAAGTCAGTGGTGAAAGAAGACGATCCCTGAGGACGGGCTTCAGTTTTAAGGCCTGAGGAGGTGGAACTGGCTGTGAGGCGACAAATGCAGGGACTTTCACCCGAGCGTTGGGTTTCGGCGCGGAAGGCGCGTGAGGGCTAGCAACATGCTCGGAGGCCCCTGCGACTGGGACAGGCTCGATGGCATTTTGAGACGAGGAAGTGGGCACCGAAGACGGTGTGGGTTTGCGGGTAGGCTGCCGAGAGCCTGACGCACTGGCTTGGCCTGTGCTTCCGGTACGGCTTTTACCTCCGCGCTGCTTCCTTTGCGGCACTTTGGAATACCCTATATAATTAGCTGGGTGTGCATCTTTGCGGCACTTGACGCAGCTCGGAGGTACAACAGTTTCAGGCATCCGGGAGCAGTCAGTGGTGCTGTGGTTACCTAGGCACTGGACGCACTTAGGACTGGAGTAGCAGTTTCTGGCCGAGTTACCATACTGTTGGCATTGCTAACAATGACCAACATTTCGGGGGGCTTCAACTGCGATCCCAGTTAGGTTGCAGATGCGCCAAACGTTAAAAATCTTCTTGCCTTCCGGAGACAAGTCCAGAAGGACAAAGCCTGTACCTTGTCTAGAAATCTTTTCTTGTCGGTCTGGTGGTGCATTCTATGCACCTCCCGGACCGGGAGTTTTGGGCTTAGAATTTGTTGTATACGTGCCCAGTCTCGAGCTCCTTAGTAGTCCAACGACGATCACACGAAGATTGCTCCTCTGGAACGGTGTATGTGTGAAAACTTATTTGCTGGGCGCGCAGGTGATTCCTTACACTGCGGAATTCCTCAGTCGAGTTCACAGACATACGAATTCCCTAACCGGCGTTTTGCACCTTTGGGCAATAGATTTTTTGGAGTCTAACTAGTTCGATAGGTTTCTCCATTGCTATTTATCTTGAACGATAATTGGTGGTGGTGGCTTTTATCCTGCATTCAGCAGAGGACCCTTTCACTGTGGGCTTAGCCGCAGGCTAAGGGGAGTGGCGGTGGCTGACTAGGGGGCCGAGTTTGGCTCGGGTACCATTTTAGGAGCTACGCGTTTGCATTTTTTGCCTTGGACAAGAGTAAACCTTCGTCTTTGGGCTTGGGCGATAGACGTGTGTCGGTCTCCATGTCGGAGGCTGATTCGGCATCCGAGAAGACCGGAGACGGACCACACCACGGGTGGACGTCGCGGAGGACGCAGGGGACGCGGCGTCATATATATAATGTCAATGGGTACGAGAGTCGTAGGTCCAATACTCCTCGATACGATCGGTAGAGGATCAGACACTCTGGATAGAGTAGCCAGCTAGGGTCGCGAGCACAGGCGCGGGCATGGGACGTGCATCACGCTGTGCCAGAAATACAGACAAAATGTCGGGACAGGCTCGACTGAAAATGTCGGCGAGTTCGACGATCGTTATCGACGCCATTTTGTTTACTAAGCCAACACAAGCACAGATATGTACCAAGCTCTTCACTTTTCGACGGTTGAGGTGCTTGCCTCCAAAAAACGCTTACACACCTAGCGCCTTAGTACGCTAGGATGTGTACCTAGCTCTTGCGTAACGCAACAAATAACACAAAAAAATTAAAACGATGGCAACCTCTAAAGCGTATTTTACTCTACTTACGGTTATCGTTACCAGGAAGCCAAAAAAGAGAGTTACGCACAAAATGCACTTTGTAGCAATACAAGCGTTCACTACGCTTAACAAAAAATAGTGAGACTACTTTCTCCCGGGACAGCGTGCTTCGCGCGACATAATGAGAGCACCAAGGCAACCAAACACAGAGCACCACGTAATACGTTGTATTCCGGTGGGTAGTACAAGTAATACGAGGTTAAATAAATAATGCGCAGGAACAATAAGAGTGGAGTGATGGGAGTAAACTCGACCGATTCGACCGAAATCTACAAAGCCCAAACGTAGAACCCTCTGAACCGAACCTGCAAATTGTTGCTGTGTTTTGTATGGTGAGCCTAGTACTGGCAGAACCGGACACCTTTTTCTGGAAACGACGCATTCCATTTTATACCTCAGGGGTAACAAACAACGCATTTGTATTTTGATTTTATCCAGGGAAGAAGTAGAGAAATACATTTTCATGTACTAATAACTCTAATCTCTGCCTGTGTAACATAAAATATCAATTATATGCTGTTTTAAATAAAATTTATTCACGATTTTTATATAATATATTAGCCAATACATTTGAAAATAATTAAATATTAAGTTTCTTTGAACCGTAACTCGTTGAATCTCTTACATTTTATATCAAGATTCTATACGTAGAGGCGAAATTGGAGTCTGCGAACTAATTCCAAGTTGTATTCCAATTTGTAGAGTTGGCATTGTTTGTATACTACGATCCTGCTACGATAAATACGATAAATTATGCTACGATATAAATATACGATAATTTTTTTTATTCTACAACATTTGATTTAAGATTTTTTCTTATGTTTAATTTTACTATTATTTGTCAGGATTATACTAGGTGATAGGACTCTCTAGGAGTCTGCCTGGGTAGGCCTCTTACCTATGTATATCTGCCGCGAAATAAAAGTGCCTGCACTCCTCCTGTGTTGTGGTACGATGTGTATATACACATATTGTTTGTCCTTAGCGCTTGAACTGTATTACGAGTATTCAGAGATGAACAAAAATAACTTTGACGTTTCTAGATAATGATTTTTCAATAATTACGTTTAAGAGCTATTCCCAGAGTCCTGAGGGTTATATGATTCCTACAAATGATGTAACCAAATTTCTTTGTGACTACGAAATTTCATTAAACCGCAAACGATTTGTGTTAAATTTTATCATTTATACATACATACTTTATTCGTATTGCATAGCCAATTACTATGTAACACATGACTCTAAATTAATCTAAAAACAAACTTTCATGGAATTAACTCTCGACTTCTCGTTGGACATTATATTGAATAGGGTGGAGTGTTTTTTTTTTTACATTTTAGATACGGCGGAGTGCGGAAACGGTGCCCTGTACTGATACATTCAGAATATATCAGGACAGCAAACATGAATTTTGACTGGAAGTACTGCCGCATGGGCATTGAAAATTTCAAAAATCCTGAAAATAAGGGATTTTGGTAAATGTGAAACAGGTAAAAAAATTGAGAAAATCGCATGTTTTATTAAATAATTTAATACTTTACATTATAGAGAGTGAAAAAAATACAAAAAATAACGTACTTTCCATTAAAATAAAAAAAAAAAACATCTAAAATTATTAAATTTTCGCCGTTTTCGACATAAATTTGAGACACATTTATGACGAACGTGTAGGGTCTGACATGACATGGTTTCAGTTCCATGGAATGTGCTCAATTGTTTGTTGTAAACGTTTCAGTTATGTTGTTGTAAATAAGCACTGTGAATGATATAAAGGCTATTAAAGAATGAAGTTTGACGCATTCATACTAGTAGACCAAATGTTTAAATATCTGCTATGTCACAAAGCAATAAGTTTTATTTGAGTAGTCAAACAGAGTACAATCCTTTATAATGAAACAAGACCTTAAGACGCCCATTACACGGTAGGTTTTGCTGTCAGTTTTACAACAATCACGGTTGTGATTGACGAATAACCTACCGTGTAATGTGGTGATTGCCGGCTGCATGAAATTGATTGACAAATATCTGGATATTTTGATTTTTACGTCAATCAACTATCAGTCACGAATTTTGATTGAACGTGTAATGACATTTCGTCAATCACGCGTCAGTCAACGCTTAGACAGCGATGGAGGCGGATGCAGAATATATTGAAGAGGCGGCTTCCACGCGCTCGTGAAGCCCGCCACCACTCCCGCCAAACGTGCTTCAGCCAGAAAAAGATTTTATTTTAAATTTTGAGGCTCTCCCCGAGTTGTGGGACACGCAAAACCCCGGGTAGGGTGGATGCCCCTAATACTAGCCACGCCCTTAATTCCAGCCTTTTCGCCTTTTTAATTCGTAAATAAGATTTCTAGTAGTCTTAACTACAAATATTGTCGGCTAATAAATTCTTCGTAACCAGGGGAAAGTATATTTCAAATATTACGTCACAGTTTTAAACCTAACAGTGTTAATTTAAAAAGCAAAACACGTACGCAATGAAAAACGCTAATTTTCCTAATTTTTTGACAAGTTATGGTCCCGATACAATTAAGCATATTTTACATTAGCTAATCTTTAGGCTTTTTGATTTGTATGAATGTGGCTATAGACATAGTAATGCAGCTATTTTTGTTTAAACCTATAAGTTTTTTACCTACCTCCTACCAACTCGCTTAACGACCTTAAGCTTCAGACATTAGACTTCATCGTAAGGAATACGTCTGAGATACAAATGTCATCTTTTTAATTTATTTATTTATTTTTTTCTATTCCAATAAAACAGAGAGCAACGAGAAAGAAAAAATACTAATATTTGTAGGTTGACAATTTGTGCCTCAACAAGATAAAATCTGTATCTACGCCTGTAGCACATACTTGTAGTTTATAAAGTTGACACTATATAAAATGTTAAAAGTTAAGTAATAACCTATATAATAACCTACCTTGCCTCGTAGCGGTGAGCAAACATGTGACGTCCTGGGAAGTTTTTTTTTTATAAAATAAGGGTGACAAAAGAGCACACAGTCCACCTGATGGTAAATGGTTGTTGTGACCCATAGACATCTACATCTATCTACGTTTGCAAATCAAAATGCAGATGCGTTGTCACCCGTGAGGACTAAGGTGGAATGCCTCATTTCCAGTAAAAAGGATCTCCGGTTCTCTACACTCATCATACGAAACACAGCAGCAATAAACTCCTATTTTACGCTGTTGTTCTGTGAGAGCGTTGGCCTTCCCGGATCAAGCCGACCCATTCGTGCTGTAACTATACAATTAATATAGCTGCAGCATGGCTCTACCAATGTGACTATATTTATAACACTTATTCATTATCATCAAAGCCGTGGTAGCTCTGGGGCTCGCTGTAAATTTAACAGTACGTGAGCAACCCGTACGTACATTAAACATGCAACATTACCTACCAGACGATATGGGATAGTGTTTATTCTTACACCGTCACTACACGGTATGGGAATATTAATTACCAGCTCGTAATTACTTGAAATGCAGACATTATTTAAATTTTTATATTAATATTTATTGAAATACTACAGTTGGTTTTAGCACCTCAAAATTTACAAATAGTTACTGATTAATATTTATAAGAGCGGTAGCTCACTTTGCTTCAGAATTTATTCATACCATGTCCGGCCCTGGCTACATGAATAATATTCACTTTGCTTAACAAATAAGATTACCTTATTAAATTGAGTCGTGGTGTGCCTAATACTTTATTTTATATAAAATTATATTTTATTTTTGTAATGCGTACAGCAAAAGAGTGGAATAATTTGTCAGCGTCTGATTCTCCGTTTGATTACAGTCCGAGTGACTTTAACACAAGAATTAATGGGATTTATTACATTGAATTTAGTATCCAGGTCTTCATCACCACTTAGTATCAGGTGGGTTGTAGTCAAACCTTGACTTAAAATAACTAAAAACAATACACAAAATATTTTATTATAATAATTATTTTAAAAGCACAGAAAAAATTATAGTAGTACGTACTAAAAGTAAGTAGTATCAATTTTTTGTCATGGGTGATATTTTCATTTGTTGTTGTTGAAACCGATAGTGCTGTCGAAATGTAAATCCAAGATGGCGGCCGTAATAGATATCAATTTTTTCATCATGGGTGTCATTTACATGGTTTTCGAGGGTGTTGAAGCCGATAGTGCTGTCGAAATGTAAATCCAAGATGGCGGCCGTAATAGGTATCAATTTTTTCATCATGGGTGTTATTTTCATGGTTTTCGAGGGTGTTTAAGCCGATAGTGCTGTCGAAATGTAAATCCAAGATGGCGGCTGCAATAACTGTTAATTTTTTCATCATGGGTGTCATTTTCATGGGTTTCGAGGGTGTTGAAGCCGATAGTGCTGTCGAAATGTTAATCCATTATTTACAGAAATAACTTACATACAAGGCTACCAAATCAACGAACATTTCGCCATTTTGGAGCCGAAAAAAATTAATTATAGCTAAACAAAACAAAATTATTTAACATTTACAATCAATGGCTTCCCACAAGATAGATGAAGAGATCAAAAAGTAGATTGAGTTAAACAAATGATATTTTCAAAAGTTATCGTTTTTACAAGCCTTGGGGACATGACAAATCCACAACATAAGCCACTAAAACCCCTTTTATTTAAAAATAGCAATTAATCGAGATAAAAAAAAATAAGTTTATGAATCATTTATCATGTAAATCAATCAATATCATTATATTTAAGGCATGCAAAAATTACGTTGACTTTTTCATAAAAACGGAAATTTCATTGGTCAAGGTCTAATATAAGTTTTCATTTATTTTGCATTCTATCAGCTTATAATATAATTTTATATAGTAATAGAAATACTTTAGGTGTTAATGTTAAAATGTATAACTTAAGGCTGTTTACTTAGACTGTCGTAAGAATACAATGCCTTAGCTAATCAGAAGCACGTATACCTTTTAGGATGGCTTCTGGACAGCTTTGCAAAGTTACTGCTTGGCACTCATTGTATATCTAGAAATTGTTGTTTTTGTCTGGATGTATTTGGTATACACAGGCTGACATTTATTGTTTTCATTTATTGGCACTCGGATTTAGCACCGCTAATCTGGAAGAAACGATTAGGACAATATTTTCTGTTGTATTTGCAGTGAAAGAAAACTTTATTTCTTCACTTAAATTTTAGAGCAATTCTTATTTAATCATTTCATGACTATAATTATAATCCATTCTAAGTCAAGAGGTAACGGATTAAAACTAAATCAGGAGATGGGCAGCAGCATCTTCCTTCTAACAAATGAAAATAATAAAATACTGCGGTTGCCTACCCACCTGCAAGCGTGACAACTATGACAAAATCCGCCCTATGAGACATATATGGGGAAGGTTATATTCAGCAGTGGTCTTATATAGGCTGTAAAGGTAATGGTATGATAATTTAAAAAAAAGTCACATTTTCTTTTAACGTTTTCTTATAATCTTTCACCGTCGCGGCTGCATGAGTATATTATTATTTAACCTACTTATGTAAAATATGAAAAAAAGAACAATAAAGTATATAAATAAGTCGTTAAGAAGTTTCGCTTCCTAAATGTGTACAAAATTACACGCACAATTATTTTTGGAAAAAGATGGTGGAGGCCTTCACCCGGAAATGGGTGTCCTATTAATAATATAAAATTAATAGGGCATCATTGGCTAGTGCTACCGATGACAACTTTACGGCAACTTGGACAAAAACTGTTAGCAAGGCCTAGGTGTGTCAAGTGCCTAGGTGACCATGGCACTACTGACTTCTTCCGCTCTCCCGAGACGGTTGAGCCTTCGAGCTGTGTCTATTGCGGCGAATTGTTGCAGGTGCCCCAGTGCGCCGCGAAGAAAGAACGCGTAGGTAAAAG
This sequence comes from Parnassius mnemosyne, assembly GCA_963668995.1. Lineage (NCBI taxonomy): Eukaryota > Metazoa > Arthropoda > Insecta > Lepidoptera > Papilionidae > Parnassius > Parnassius mnemosyne. Next base: position 9,024,760 of record CAVLGL010000057.1, read on the forward strand.
CCACCCCAGACTCGCGGGCCAAACCACACCATCAGCTTGCACCCAAACCCGCACCATCCTTAGTACCCATAGCCATAACTCAGACTAACGACACTTCCGAGCAACGTGCAAGCCTGCCTATGTATACCGCGTCGAAATACAACACTTGGGTGAAAACACCGGCAATTGTCATCATCATCATAATCATTATATCCCTTCACAAGTCCACTGCCGAACATCGGCCTCCCCTAAAGAATGCCACAAACTACGGTCCTAAGCCACCTGCATCCATCGAGTTCCTGCATGTCTTACCAGGTTGTCACTTCATCTAGTCTAGGGGGTCGCCCTACACTTCGCTTAGAGGTACAAGGCCGCCAATCGAGAACCTTTTTTCCCCATCGGTTGTCAGTTCTTCGAGCTATATGGGCGTCCTATTGCCACTTTAGCTTAGTAATCTAACGGGCTATGTCGGTCACTCTGATTCTACTGCAGATATCCTAATTTCTAAGTTTATCACGCAGAAAAACCGCAACCATAGCTCCATAGCTCACTGAGCGACCTCGAGCGTCCTCATCCGGTCAGCAGTAAACGACCACATCATATTTACATAGGTCATTACTGGCAACACGCACTGATTGTAAAATTTCGTTTTCAGGTTTTCAGGTATACCTGAACGGAAGATGTATCGCAATTTCCCGAACACTGCCTAGCCTCGTTGAATCCATCGATTGACCTCTCGGTCAAAGTTGGACCTACCTAGTCGGACTTTTTGTCTCAGGTAAACATACTCGTCAACTTCTTCGAGCATAGTACTCTCAACATCTAACCAGATAGGTGTGACATGATCTTTGTTTTGTCCATGTTAATCTTAAAACCTATCCGTTGGGAGACACTATTGAGGTCATTGAGCATAGCGCTTAGGTCCTCCTACGATTCTGCCCAAATGACTATTTTTTTATTTATTTATTCTTTATTGCCGTGTAGTGGCGGTCAAGAATATCCACTACCCCATATCCTCCCGTGGGTGTCGTAAAAGGCGACAAAGGGAAACAGCCAGGAGATGGGCAGCAGCATCTTCCTGATAATAGCCAAATGACAATAAAAAAACTGCGGTTGCCAACCCGCTCGCCAAGCGTGGCAACTATGGCAAATACCCCCCTATGAAGAGAGTAACAAAGAGACGGCCCCCAGTCCCCGGCGGCCCCGCTATTCCTGGCTACGGTGGCGACCATGGTAACGGCGGGGCAGGGGGTGCTAAGAATCTCCGGTGGAGGTTCGGTTGCCACCTTAGACGACTCGACCTGGCAACGTACAACGCACGCACCCTGAGGACTGACGAGAAGATCGTGGAGCTGGAAGAAGAGATAGGCAAGTTACGCTGGCATATTATAGGATTATCCGAAGTCCGAAGAGAGGGGGAGGACACGGTAATCCTCGAATCCGGCAACTTGCTCTATCACCGGGAGGGCGACCATCTGTCCCAAGGAGGTGTCGGATTTATCGTCCACAAGTCTCTCGTTAACAACGTTGTAAAAATCGGGAGTGTGTCGACGAGGGTTGCGTACCTTATACTCAGAATCACCAAACGGTATTCGCTGAAGGTCATACAGGTTTACGCACCAACCTCGGCACACCCCGATGAGGAGGTGGAGGAAATGTATGAGGATATCTCTAGAGCCATGCATTCCTCCAAAACCCAATATACGGTGTTAATGGGAGACTTCAATGCAAAACTAGGCACAAGAGAAAACGGTGAGCTGAAAGTAGGGAAATTTGGAATAGGGCAACGGAACCCAAGGGGCCAGCAGCTGGCCGACTTCATGGAGAAAGAGGGACTCTTTATGATGAACTCTTTCTTCCAGAAGCGGCCCCACAGGAAGTGGACCTGGTCGAGCCCCGACGGTTCCACAAAAAATGAGATTGACTTCATTATGACGACCAGACGACAACTGTTCAGTGATGTCTCCGTGATCGCGAGGGTGAAAACTGGTAGCGATCACCGAATGGTTAGAGGCACACTGAACCTAAACGTTAAGTTGGAGAGGTCTCGTCTAATGAAGTCAACGCTCCGTCCCCCTCGTGCTCTGTTTCAAAGTCCCGAAACCTTTCAGCTCGAGTTACAAAACCGTTTTCAGTGCCTAGAAGACTGCAATGAAGTGGACGATATGAATGACAAGCTCGTGGAAACTGTCCATGCGGTTGGAGCTAAGTTCTGCAAGACCCGCCGCAGAAGAACACAAAAACTCTCCGATCACACTCTTAATCTCATGGCTGTTAGACGGGAGATGAAGCTACATTCTTCAACAGACTTGACAGCATACAGGCATCTGAACAGACAGATCTCCAAATGCATGCGGCGGGACTTACGCAACTTCAATACAGCTCGTATTGAAGAAGCGATCGAGCGGAACCAAGGCTCCAAAGTCTTTGCCAGAGATCTGTCTGCCAGAAAGAGCCAACTGTCAAAGCTGAAGACAGAATGTGGCAGCATCGTTTCCGGGACACCTGAGATTTTGAGTGAGATTGAGAGGTTCTATGGGCAGCTGTACACATCATCGTTGGAGCCACACGCAAGTGTGAGTAACGATCCAAGAGCGAGTCTCATCCGACACTATTCCGAAGATATCCCGGATGTCAGTCTGAGCGAGATTAGGATGGCTCTCCAGCACCTTAAAAACGGTAAGGCCCCAGGCGAGGATGGAATTACAGCGGAGCTTCTGAAAGCGGGTGGAAGACCGGTACTTGAAGTCCTTCAGAAGCTCTTTAATTCCGTCCTCCATGGTGGCATTACACCGGAGGCGTGGAGCAGAAGTGCGGTGGTCTTGTTCTTCAAGAAAGGTGACAACGCTCTCTTGAAGAACTACAGACCGATTTCCCTTCTGAGCCGCGTCTACGTGCTGTTTTCGAGAGTCTTTACGAATCGTCTCGCGCGCAGACTTGACGACTTCCAGCCTCCCGAACAAGCCGGTTTCCGAAAAGGCTTTAGCACCATAGACCACATACATACCCTTCGGCAAGTTGTACAGAAGTCCGAAGAGTACAATTTGCCACTATGTCTGGCGTATGTGGACTATGAGAAAGCCTTTGATTCCGTCGAAATTTGGGCGGTGCTGCAGTCCCTTCAGCGGTGCCAAGTTGACTGTCGGTATATCGAAGTGTTGAAGTGCTTGTACAGTAGGGCTACGATGGCTATCCGAGTACAGAACCAGAGTACGAAACCTATCCAATTGCAGAGAGGTGTAAGACAGGGTGACGTCATATCCCCGAAACTCTTCAACGCTGCATTGGAAGACGTTTTCAAGCTTTTGGACTGGAAAGGATACGGTATCAACATCAATGGCGAGTACATCACTCACCTTCGATTTGCCGACGATATAGTCCTTATGGCAGAATCGCTGGAGGACCTAAGCACTATGCTCAATGACCTCAATAGTGTTTCCCAACGGATAGGTCTTAAGATGAACATGGACAAAACTAAGATCATGTTTAATGTCCATGTCACACCTATGCCGATAGTTGTTAGGAACACTAAGCTCGAAGTTGTTGACGAGTATGTTTACCTGGGACAAATAGTCCGACTGGGTAAGTCCAACTTCGACCGAGAGGTCAATCGACGGATTCAACTCGGCTGGGCAGCGTTCGGGAAGCTACGACACATCTTCTCGTCAGACATACCTCAAAACCTTAAAACGAAATTGTACAACCAGTGCGTGTTGCCAGTGATGACTTACGGAACTGAGACGTGGTCCTTCACTGCTGGCCGTATGAGGAAGCTCAAGGTCGCTCAGCGAGCTATGGAGAGGGCTATGCTCGGAGTTTCTCTGCGTAATAAACTTAGGAATGAGGATATCCGCAGTAGAACCAGAGTGACCGACATAGCCCAACGAATTAGTAAGCTGAAGTGGCAGTGGGCCGGCCATATAGCTCGAAGAACCGACAACCGATGGGGAAGAAAGGTTCTCGAGTGGCAGCCTCGTACCGGTAGGCGAAGTGTAGGGCGTCCCCCCACGAGATGGAGTGACGACCTGGTAAGACATGCAGGAAGTCGATGGATGCAGGTGGCTCAGGACCGTGTTTTGTGGCATTCTTTGGGGGAGGCCTATGTTCAGCAGTGGACTTGTGAAGGGCTGTAATGATGATGATGATGATGATTCTTTATTGCATTCCATAATCTAAAAGAATACAATACTATATAGTCGGCAAATCTGAGGTGAATTATGTACTCACCATTGATGTTGATACCGTATCCTTACCATTCCAGTAGCTTGAAAACGTCGGTTTACACGTATAATTTTACAAATAAGTCAATTACCTTTAAACTACACAATATAAAAATAAGATGGCTACTGACCTTGAAACAAAATGACTTATTCCTTCAATTTTTAGTCTCTATTGATAACGTCATAGATCGTTTTACAGAGCTATACGCTTTCAAAATCGGGGTTGTCACTTTGTCAATTGCTATTCGTTAAAATTTTTAGTTAATGCTTATTTTACGATTTTAAAATTTGATAATAGTTTAAAACTCACTTTTCCTTCGAATTTCAGTCGGCATACTAGCCGCACGATTTCCATGTCAATTTTGGTAAACACGTAGTTTTTATAAACATGGTTATAACTCGGCACCACGTCAATGAAAAAATCAAATTTTTTTAGGATTATGTAGCAGATAATGAGCTGCACAGTTTGATATAGAAAAACATGTATGTTGTAGATCTAAATCACGCAGCATTCACAAAAACTGGTTTATATAGCCTAAATTACCAAGTGCTTAACACAGAAAAACCAAAATAACACTTTCAATAACAGCATCTGAATTAATGCAAGTACTTGATGATACGGACGTCATGAAAACAAAATTTTTAACCCTTAATACGAGAAAATAGCACTTAATTTACTATTGTCACTGATAATTTTAAAGAAGGAGCTAAGCAAAACGATGCTTATGACTCCAAGTTTGCAGAGCACCTCTACAGCTCAACAAATGCAGAGTTAGTCGAAGGGAAGAAAAACTCGTAATAAAATAATGACTGCGAGGATCAATAGATCTACGAGCTTAAGTTGCACTTGCTGCGGTCCGAATAGAGAGACAGCGATTCTGCGTTTGGCTTTTGTAGACTTCGGACGTGTCGATCGAGTTCACTCCCGTCACTCCACTCTCTTAGCTCATGCGCACAATTTATTTTAATACATCACGCCTCCAGTATGCTGTACTGCTTGGTGCTGTGTCTTTGGTGACTGTTTTGGTATCCTTTACGTGGTGCGCGAAGCACATTGTCTCAGGTGACGGTACTCTCACAGTGAAGTGTAGTGGACGCTTGTTAAGGTGCAAATAGTACTTTGTGCGTAACTCTCCTTCCTAGTTTCGTGGTACTAGTATCGGCAACCGCAAAAGTAGAGTGAAACACACCCGCCGCCTTGAAGCGGCTATCGTCTTTAATTTTTGTGATGCTCGTTGCTTCCGGCAAAAGCTAGGTACACACCCTAGCGTACCTACGCTCTAGGCGTATAGGTGTTTGTTTTTAGGCACACACTTACCCCTCCAAAAATGGGGAAACTTGATACACATCTGTACTTGTGTTAGCATAGTAAACAAGATGGCATCCGAGGGCGGCCGCGCAAGGTGCTAGCCTTCCCGCACCTACAACGCTAAAACCGAACATGGGTGAAATTGCCGGTACTAGTCGCTTCACGGACAGTGCCCCCTCCTTAGGCCTCAAAACCGAAGCCTATCCCACAAGGCTCGTGATACTTCGCCGCTCACTTCTTGAAAGTTTGCAGCTTCATCAGCAAGATCAACGTTGCTGAGTTATCCTTCTTGGCTTTTCCAAATTCCGCGAAGCCACTTAACCTCAGGACAAGCTAAAAGCTACGATTTAGCACATAGGACTTATCGACGCAATCTGGTCTTTCCAGTGCGCCTAAACACCTCTTCCAAATATCAGAATAGCAGCACAAAATTATGGTAGAACTAAACCACGCTCTCTAACTGTCGCGTTCTTTAACGCGAACGTCCTCACAGACCAAAATTACGAGGTCGCGCTCTTCCTGCGCAACCACGATGTAGACGTAATGTTAGTTCCGACGATCTCTGACTGGCTCAAGGAAATGTCTCGGCGCTATTTCGAGAAAGCCGAGACACATACGAACCCGCAAGTGGTAAACTCAGCCACATACGCTCCGACTCTGAACGTCACGGTAAGCCTCCGGAGGCCCCGTAACATTCTAATTGAATCCATCGTTCCGCTAGATGCCGACTACCGAAACGTCGCCAGCCATTCACATACAAACTCTACACCCTCACCACAGTTACAACACCAAGGGATGGGACGCAGCGAGTCCGTAGACGGGCGCGCCGCACACCCCTCCACACCGCGTACACACTGTACACTCACGTCCCTGGGCGGTTCTCATTGCCCAGAACATCGAACGATATGAGTTAGTCGTTAGAGCCGCGGCCCCTCATTCTCTGTTCGGACCGCCGTTAGATAACTCATTTACGTGCACTGTTAACTGTCCTAGGAGTCGTCGTTACGCAACTACCGACACAGAATAATAAAAATTCCCTAAATCCGTGAAGCTATATAACCCAAAAGACTAACAGTACAAACATCATCAGAAAACAGTAATTACTGCGGTCAGTCCACGGATGGGTGACCGTTTTCTTAATATACCGAGATTGAAAGAACTGGGAGTGCATATTTTATCCTCGGGCACTTTAATCACATCCGGTGTACTTTAATATCTCCTGCGTATTTGGCTACTCTCTGTTAAGATCATTATGTTTTTAAAACTCATTCGGCTAAAATAATAATATGCTTATTACTTTTATTTTTAATTATTACATTATATTTTTCAGAGACAGATGAAAGATTCTATATTGTATTTAATTATTAATTATTATATAATTGTAATTATTAAAAATTTTACTTGAAATATGAAAAATAAAGCAGCTATTATTACGGAGTATCCCAGTTTTTTTTTTATTTCAACAGCAAAACATTTTTATAAAATATAAATAGATATTTACTTAAATATATACTACTACCTATTAATATTTGATTGACATTTTATTAAAAAAGAAATTCCCGGGAAATTGTCCATGGCAGAAAATCTTTTTTGCTCGTAAATAAAACTTTCCGATCTTATTCTTGGAGAAAATTGTTTAATATAATTAATAGAATCAGGCGTTACTTTGCGGAAATCCATTATATAAAAGCTTTCAGAAAAATTTACTTCGCAAATATCCGCGTTATAAAATAAAATGATGTGTCTTACCTAGTATGAAGAGCACCTCCTGCCCTCCCTCAATTGCGTGCACTATCCCCGTCACCACTAATCCCAGCACCGCTACTCCCAACACCACTACACTAGGCAAGACAAACCACTGACGATAATACGACACGGTTTCACCTCTACACGAGGTGAAACACGTGTCGGTGATATAGACTCTACAGTGGCTAACCGCTAAGTTATTCTTCGAAGTTCTTCTTAGCGGTTGCTTGTAAGATTATTTACGTGGTAGAGCCATGCTGCAGCTGTATTGGTAGTATAGTTGTAGCATGAATGGGTCGCCTCGACCGGGAAAAGACCACGCTCTCACAGAATACCAGCGTAAAATAGCAGCATAAAATTGCTGTGTTTCGTATGGTGAGTGTAGAGACCCGGATACCCTTTTTCCTGGTAAAGAGGAATTACATCTTAGTCCGCACGGGTGACAACGCATCTGCATTATGATTCCTTATTGAGGATAGATGTGGATATCTATGGGCCACAGCAACCACTTACCATCAGGTGGATTGTGTGCTCGTTCGTCCACCCCATCCTATAAAAAAGATTAAGTGTCAACAACACTCAATGTACATCCATCCGCCTTTGAGCAACATTGCAGCAATTTTTGAGGAAGCTACAGCCAAGGCTATATTGCTGTTCTTGCGAAGTTGGGACGGCGGTTAATTTACAATAGTTTTGCCCGTTCAGGGGATACGAGCAAGAAGAAGCGCTCTTCACTATTTATGTACTGTAAAAACAAACGTGTTACTAATTCATTCACATAGATATTTAAATCGTGGACGTTGTAGTTGACCTCCCTAACAACATCGCTTTTGCTGTATTATGTGTAAAATTAAAGTAAAGTAAAATGAATTATTTATTTATTATATTCTTATTGCATCAACATTCCTTAAAAAAGGCGAACATAAAGCTATATAACATTTTTTACCAGCCAACCTTGAGTAGAACAGTATTTATATAGAATTTGAAAAACACACCCAAACAAGAAATTTGTATTAAATTCGGTTAAATTTAAAATCCACAGGACAACTCTATACCTTCTAGTAATATTTTGAAACAACGTATAAAATATATTTTAAAATATTTTATTTGATATTTCAGGAACTATGAAATGTCTTTACAGAATTTCGTCAATATCCATCTAGCAATATAAGTGAGATTTATAAAATTATCCCAGAGGAATCGTGCATTTTTCCGGGATAAAAAGTTTCCGTGATGTTATCCCAAGACCTAACATCTTCAAACAAAATTTTATCCATTTTAACATTAAAAGGTAATTACAGTATTCCACTCCAAATCTACTCTACAGAAACCGTGCATTTTTGGAGATAAAAAGTATTTAAACCAACTTGTGGTTCATAAATAATCTGTATGCAAATAACATGTCATACGTTCCTCCGTTGCTGCCTGAAAGAAATGCAAATCACTGAATAAACTACCAAATATATAATATCAGTTGGGAATAGAATAGTCCGAGATCCCATCATGTGACACTGCGTTTTACATCTTTTAATCCAGCCGCAAATAGGTGTAAGGTTGGCAACCCATTTTTTTAATTTTTTTTACATTACTCATATTTTTTTGATTATATTGAAAAATTGTTTATAAAATACAAGAACAAAATCAAAATCAAAATAAAATAATTTTATTCGTTCAAAACATGAGAACAGATGGATGGATACAGAGACAATATTTGTTTCCACATATTTTGCCTCTCGTGGCGTGCGAACAAATTATTATTATTTAAAATAAATGTGTTCATAAGAAATGAACCAAAATAAGAAATAAAGACAAAATATACCAGTATGTAACTACCGCTTTGTAATTAATCCATCTATGTTTTTAGAAGAACATAACAAAATTAGATAAATACCTAACTTTTTGTTCAATTGACTAGTATCACGCAAAATCCTGGATCTATAATAACTTACTTACTTAAGCAAAATCAATGAAAAATTAAAAGCAAAATCAAAAGTTATGGTCGAAGAATTCTTTGATATTATAAAAGGCAGTATTTATTAGCAGTGGCTAAACTTTAAACTTTTTTTCATTCGCTTTAATGGCTGTTTACGAATAATTTTAGGAACTTTATTATATACCTTGATACAAACTATGAGATAATTCCTGTGAAATAATATAGTTCTACAAGACGGCATCAGTAGACGTACCGGATCTCTTTTTGCTACAAATTTATTATTTTATTAAACTTTGTTTTCTATAATGTAATAAACACTTATTTTTCTAAACTATCATATTTATTGTGTAATTCTTGATCGATATTTTATTTAAATATATTTAATTATATTAATTTAAAATTGCAAAATGACGTTTCTATGATACGATAAACATGACAGTTGATTCATACCCTCGCTTACTGCGTAATTTCCTGTGGCGCCCGACAGCTTACGATCTTCCGGCACTGGCCAGTCGTTAAGCCCATGTTGTAAGTGACTGATCTCTCTATAAAAAATGAAAATAATAAAAATGAAACGGCTAGAAACGAACCGAAATATAGTATATTTTGTAATGTCATTTTATAACATAGTCGTAGAATATATTTTAAAATAAATAGTAGTAGAATATATTTTAAAATGGACATAATAACATAACTATTTACACTTTGATGAGACAGGCATACAGTTGTATCCTTGGTTAAAGCCCATATATAACATGATTTTCAAAGACCTAATCAATGATACCTCACTTGATATAGTTCATCGACTTTCAATTTTTCTTTGGAGCGATATGGCATCTGCTTGTAGCCACATTTAATTTTTAATTACTATAATAGTAACACGCATAAGATTAAGGCAAATCGATTGACGTAAGAATCTTCAAAATTGGCCCACACGTTTGGTCTTTAGAGCACCATAAAGAAACAAACATGCACACATACATAAATATATACATATATAGGCTGATTAACACCTTACCCTCTGTAGTAGCGTAAAAAGCCTAGTATTACGGAAGCATTCCAAGTATTGAGTTGGCGATATTGCATTAAAAATAGTGTAAGTATTTGTTACTGATTGTTTTATAGGATTACCATCAAGTGAGCCGCAAACTTGTTTGCTCCCTCTTATATAAGAAAAATGCAGCCCACCTAAGAGTAAGTGTATGCTGTGGCCCCTAGACATTTACATTTCGCTAAGACTAAGAATAAAACTGCAGATGAGTAATCACTCCTCACATTAGAGAACTAAGATGCAATAACTCGTTTCCAGTAAAAATGATCTCCGTATCTCTACACTCACTATACGAAACACAACAGCATCAAGTTGCATATTTACGCTGGTATTCTGTGAGATCGTAGACCTTTCCCGACTAAGCCGACCCATACGTGCTAAAACCATAATATAGATGCAGCGTGGCTCCACCATGTAAAAAAATGTTTCTTTTATAGTTGATCGCCCTCTTAATCGTTTAACTTGAGCCGCAATCATGTTGAACATTTGCAGAGCACTGCTGTTCCCGCAATTTGGCCCATTGAATTCAGTCTCTATTACAGTCGTAGCGTTAGGTTTGATTTGTTGACTTATGCTTCATAAACTGTTTTTCACATAAATATATTTTAGATTCAAACAAATAAGAAATTTTGTTAAGAACTACATATATAAAATAAAAAACGAAATTAATAATAAAATAAGCTGAAGTCGCAGTGGATAGCTATACAGCTCGAATAACCGACAACCGAGCGAAGTGAAGTGTAGGGAGCTCCCCACTAGAGTTAGTGTCAAACTGGTAAGAGATTCAAGAAGTCAATGGTTGCAGGAAGTTGAGGACAGTTGTTTAGGGAATTCCTTGAGGCGAAATATGTTCAGCAGAGGACTTGTGATGGACTGCAATGGTGATGATAACCTTGATGAAATAAAACATGTGGGTATGTATGTAGATTTGTCTGTGCACCTTTAATGCAATATTCAGATTCACGATAAATATGTTGGTATATTTTTTCATATTAATCCAAAACTGGACATAGTGTTATCTTCTTATAGGGAAGATTAGCTGCCATCCATGGCAGCTAGATTAACGAACACAAAGCTATGACACTGCTCTCCATCACTATCTGGTATTTCTTTATACGAGAGGAAATGACAAACGAGCACAGACTCAATTTGATGGTAAGTGGTTACTGTATGTTACTTATAGACACCTACATCTATTTCCATTAAATAATCAAAATGCATATATGTTATCACCTTTGAAGACTAAGTTAGAATGTCTTTACCAGTACTTCGATATTTCTCTAGATTGGCCGGTTAAAATTGCTGAGTTTAGAGCCACGTTGCAGCTACATTGTAGTTGCAACATGAATAAGTCGGCTCGATTGGGGTAAGACCACGCACTCACAGACTAACAGCGTAATATAGCGGCTGAGATGTTGTGTTTTGTATGGTGAGTATAGAGAACCGGAGAACCTTTTTACTGAAAACAAGGCATTCCATCTTAGTCCTCAGTGGTGAAAACGCATTCTGAATTTTGATCCTTAATTGAGGATATTGTAGATGTATATGGGCTATAGCATCCACTTACCATCAGGTGCACTGAGTGCTCGTTTGTCACAATTATTGAATAAAAAAACGCATCACACGGTGACAACGCACTTGGGGCATTCTTTTTAATAAGTTGGCTGCAGGTGTCCATGGTTTTTTTTATAAAATAAGGGTGACAAACGAGCACATAGTCCACCTGATGGTAAGTGGTTGCTGTGGCCCATAGACATTTACATCTATCTTCGATTACGAATCAAAATGCAGATGCGTTGTCACCGTTGTCACCCGTTAGGACTAAGATGGAATGCCTCGTTTCCAGTAAAAAGGGTCTCGGGTTCTCTATAAATGGTCTGCATTAGTCTCCATCCGGTGGACTGTAAGTTCATTCATCACGTTAGTTTTAGGGCTTTTGATACTAATTTAAAGAGTATAGTAGATTTTCAAAAAAAAAAAAGACAAGAACTGTAGGGAGTTTCAAAAAAAATACTAGAAAAATATTTTCCACACATTCAAGCTTTGCAGAAAACGTTTTAAAATAAAGCATATTACAGTCTCGTACAATTACTAACCGGATGTTTTTTATACGTAGTATAGTCATGCTGCAGCTATATTATTAATATCGTTGTAGCAAGAATGGGTCGGCTCGACCGGGGAAGGACCATGCTCTCACAGAATACCAGCGTAAAACAGCATCTCAATGCTGCTGTGTTTCGTATGGTGAGTGTAGAGAACCGGAGACCCACCCTATTTACAGGAAGTGAGGATTTCCATCTTAGTCCTCACGAGTGACAACGCACCTGCATTTTGATTCGTAGTTGAGGATAGATGTAGATATCTATGGACCACAGCAACCATTTACGATCAGTTGGACTGTGTGCTCGTTTGTTATTATCTTATAAAAAAAATGTTAATTCTAAGTAATTTTCCAGAGCAATTGAGTGAACCAAATCGGAACGTTAAATAGCTCCACGAATGAGGGAATTATAGAACGATCCCGCTTAGGATAGGGCCGCTTAGAATGGATATTAAATGTACAATAAAATTTTGGAAAGGCAAGTTGAAAATGCAAAAATAAATAATAGACTGAATTAGTATTACATAAATACGTGAATATCGAAAATAATTGTCGTACTTATTCACTATTTATTATAAAAGGACAAGAATGAATTTATTTTTTAATGTAAATGCCATGTGATATTTTCGTACAAAGTGAACAAACTATTTAAATTGCTTAATTTTGATCACGTTTAATGGTGTAGAAGCTAATATCCCTTTGCCTGCACGTGAAAATATTGAAACAAACTAAAAAGTAGGTATACAATATGTTTTTCCTCTAACCTATGACTGCCTTCTGCATTCCACTTTTAATGGTAAGAGAGTCCCTATAATTAATGGTTGTAGGGCATTTCATTTTTTATCCCCCGAATTAGTTGCAAGTGGCCATGGCCTATAGTATCGCATGAAACAAACAATCAATATTGAGTTACCGTTAAAACATCGATTCGATGCAATTTTTTTCATATTTATTTGCAATATCATTTTAAATATTGTAAAAGTAACCTTTCGATTAATATAAAAAAGAGACCGAAAAGAAACGAAATGGGCGATAAGAAGTCGTACGCAATTGAATAGAACAGAATAGAATAACTTTTTATTCAATATAGATCATATGTGTAATTCTTATTGAAATTTATCCTTTACTTTACCACTGGTTCGAAAAAAAAAACTCTGTTATTTGAAGAACCAGCAAGAAACCCAGCGGGACTTTTTTTTAAATGTATATTTTACATTAATGATTGGTACTTAGATACAAAATTTATTTTAGAAACAGCTTGGAAGCGACCACCTCATTCGCAGGGATTATCATGAACCATGTATTCATTTATACTATAATAACCCTTTGTATACAGTTTCAACTTAACAAAACATTTAAACTTGGTAATAGAGAGAGCCTGTACACTTTCCGGGACCCTGTTGTAATAGCGTATACATTGCCCTATTAATGAATTACTGACTCCGTGGAGTCGAGAAACTGGTATTACTAGCTTGTATATGTTCCTAGTGTTTACAGAATGTACATCACTTTTTTACTAAAACTACCTTTGTTTTGTGAACATACATTAAATTTTCGTAAATATACTGATAGGCCAAAGTTAATATGTTTATTTCTTTAAATTTATCTCTAAGAGACTCTCTCGGTTTTTGGTTGTAAATAGCTCTAATGGCCCTCTTCTGTAAAACAAAAATAGTTTCAGAATCAACCGCATTTCCCCATAGCAAAATTCCATAAGAAATTGTGCTATGGAAATAACTGAAATAAACTAAGCTAGCTGTCTCCACTCTAGTGAGACCTCTAATCTTTTTTACAGCATAGGCTGCAGAACTTAGTCTGCTTGCTAGTTTGGACATATGGGGGCCCCATTGAAGCTTTGTGTCAAGAGTGATGCCAAAAAAAACAGTGGATTCAACAGGGCTCAGTTCTTTCCCATTTAAAAACACATTGGTTTTCAGATTTTTAACATTCGTTGTTGTAAATTTAATACATTTAGTTATATTTCCGTTTATATGTAGATTATTAACGTTAAACCAATGCACTAATTTTGATATAGCATTATTCACTTCGTCACATTAAAAATAATTGACGTTTAAGTTTAAAAATCAAAGAAGTGTCATCAGCAAATAATACTATATCATGATTATTACCTACAAGAGAAGGTAAGTCATTAATATACACCAGAAATAGGAATGGAGCCCTGAGGGACACCCATTAGTACAGGTGACCCGGAAGAACTTTTACCATTGATAATAACTTTCTGCATTCTATTACTTAAATATGAAATAATGACTTTAAACGCTGTGTCCTTGAAACCATAGTAATGTAGCTTCCTGATTAATGTCTCATGGTGAACGCAGTCGAAGGCCCTAGAAAGATCACAAAATATACCCAAAGCATCCTCTGAATTCTCCCATGCACAAAAAATACGTTTAATAAGCTTAACTCCAGCGACAGTTGTCAAGCGACCCCTTGTAAAACCGAATTGATTTTTATATAGCAATTTATTAATATTAAAGAAACTTAACATCTGATCCAAAATTATTTTTTCAAAAATTTTACTAAACGAGCATCGTTTAGTAAATTTTACTAAACGAGCATCGTTTAGTACAGAAATTGGTCTAAAATTGGCGGGGTCTAATGTACTACCAGATTTAAATAAAGGTATGACTTTACTATATTTCATGAAATCAGGAAACACTCCAGATTCGACGCTTGTATTAAATACAGTGGCTAGATACGGTGCTATTATATCTATTATAGATAAAATTACTTTAATGGAAAACCCCCATAAATCTGTAGTTTTTTTAAGATCAGTAGTTTCAAAATATTTAACGATATCTTTTGGTAGTACTCTATGGAATTTAAAAGTATTTGAACAAGCCTTTAGATTTAGTTTGAGCAATGATTCGGCTACAGTAGGAGAATAATTTTATGATTTTGTTGTCAAAAAAGGAACATCAGTAAAATATTTCTCAAAAGCCATAGCAACTTCTTGATCAGATCGCGTTAAATTATTGTTAATATTCAATTGAAAATCCGAGTTGCGCGGTTTGACCTTGCCCGTTTCACTATTTATTTGTCGGGTGCAGTTTTAATGTTGTTGCTTAAATATAAAGCCTTAGCTGTGGAGCACAGTTTTTAAATATATTAGAATATGTTTTACATAATATCTAAATATAAAACTATTATAATATCATCTTTCATCATATAGCTCGTATAACCTTCTCCTACTTTTATAAATTCCTACTGTCGCCCATTCATTAAATGATTTGCGACTGTTAAAAGAGAAAGTTTTAGATGTAAATATCCTACTAAATTCACAACTTATAATTTTAAATAATGTACCATACAAATAATTAGCACTATTTTTAAATGAAAGTGATGAAAGTATTTTTATTATATTACTTCTAAACCTCTCCAAGCGATGTTCATTTATTGGAACAAACACAACTTTCTTATTTTTCTATTTTTTGTGTATGTAAGTTAGTGACACCAACTGTCTACAGTGATCTAAACATAAATTTTGTAGAATTGATTTATGCAAGGGCTTAACATCAGTAAAAATGTTATCTCTTTAAGTCGCACTAGCCTCAGCAATACGTGTTGGTTCTAAGAATTAATTAACAAGATTATACGATTTAAACAATGAGCTAAACTTAATACTAATGGCAGAAGTTTCAAGGAGATTGATGTTAAAGTCTCCACATATTACAACAGACTTGCTCTGTTTACTAAGTTTGAGCAAAATTTCGTCCAAAATTCTTTCAAAATTGTCATAAGTAGCACATGGGGGTCTGTAAACACTTACAACAATGAGGTGCTCGAGCTCGACACAAGTCATTTCTACAGTTCGCTCAACAGAGAGGCTCACTATATCCTTACTTTCTTTATATAATAATGATTTATCTGCTAGTATTAAGGAGCCACCACGTTAACTTTTTTTCTCTATTGAAAGAACTGACCAACTGGTGATTTCTGAAATTAAACATGAAATTATAATCTTTTAGCCAATGTTCAGTAATACAAAGGTGTTTAGGCCTAAACTTAGGCATTTGAGGCGCCATCAAATCACGTTTGACTGGGCGCATCGCCCGATGGTATGATGCGCGACGCCGGGAGGGGGGGGGGCAGCGGTATGCCACTTCCCGGCGTTCAGCGTCGTGAGAAGAAGTCAGTAGCTTGAGAGCAGCGGCGCGGTCAATTAACGTATTTTGTGGTGACCGCTACAGCAGTTTTTCGCGCGACCAGTTTTGGTTTTTGTGGTCTAGATTTTTAGTATTTGTGCTCGTTTAATTAGCTATTTAATTTGTGATTCGTGAGGACCGCCTCGGATTAATTTGTCTAAGTTGTACGTTCGTGACGAGAGGCTTGTATTGAATTTGACTGATTAATTTCGTTTGAAAGTAATTGCGTCAATTATATAGTGATTGCGTGTTGAAGTTCATTTTGCAATATTTAACTTGCTTGTGTGACGTGGAATCAAGCGCGTGCGCCGATTAGAGATACGGTCTGGAATTTGAAGCTTGCATTCCATTTCGAGGGCGTGGCCCGGTTAATTGTTTTTGGAAGTCATTGTTTAATTGTACCGTCGCGTTAAGGGCCTTTTGTGTGTTGACTCTGTAGTTAGTTTGCGTGTCAACTAGGTTGATTTTAAATTCTTATTGTGGCGTGGTATATAATATCGTACGAAGGAATTTAGTTGTTGTTTGTAACGCTGAACATTGTGACTCGTGAAGAGATTGCGTTAGTTCCCTATTTGTAATTTAGTGATAAATGAATCCAGAACATTGAATATCGGACTTTGAACTACTGTTCGTTACTTGTGTCGGGTGTCATGTGTTTGATTTTACGATGAACGTTGAATTAGTTGAGTATGAAGTTAGTTAAATGTACAATAAAATTGATAGACTTACATAGTGAAAGGAAGAAAGAAGTTGTCATTTGGTGACGCCTGCTGGAGTGATGCAACATTGTGGGGCATCATGGGACTAGGCCGCTGCCCGATCACCTCAGTTGGTTTAAGTCACATATATAAACACCAACACACCACTTTACATGCACCTACACCTACCTACGGTCTCACCGAGCCTTGGGGAGATCTTAGCTTCGGAACCAGGTACGTACTATTTATTTACCTAGCCTTATATCTATTGTGTAGTATGATAGGTCAATTGTCCGTAGGTATTTCGAGCCCCACCCTTAGTTTTTTAGGGCTAGGTACGCATCAAGTAGGAAGATTATTGTTATCACGTAATCGGATAATTATAGTTGGCGTAATTAAAGTAGATAATATAAGAATAGTGGTGACGGGGGTGCACGCAATTGAGGGAGGGCGGGAGGTGCTTCTCATACAAGGTAAGACACATCATTTTATTTTATAACGCGGATATTTGCGAAGTAAATTTTTCTAAAAGCTTTTATATAATGGATTTCCGCAAAGTAACGCCTGATTCTATTAATTATATTAAAAAGGCTAGCACGGCCGACCAGGCAAGACTCTATTGTCAAATTAACAAAACTCCATCGTATTGCTGCCCAAAATGTTTGGTTCAATCAGCAGTGCAAACAACTTTATGTTATTCCCAATTATATTCGAATACGTTCCGGCACAAATAGTCGAGCAGCCCGTATTGCTATTTCTAAAACTCAGAACATTTGGCTGAATGAGGAGTGCCGTCATTGGTTTTCCAATAGAGATTATTTAAAAATCCATCTTAAAGTATTATACTCTGAACTTTCATATAAATTACATAATATTGAATTTGATATTTTGGATGGGAAAGCCAGAGAACTTGCTTCAATGGCTCTTTATGAGAAATATCAAATTTAGTCCCGTAAATTACAACGACTTGTATCCTCTTCATCCCGTAATCGTAATAACGACATACATACAGAATATCACCAATTTTATCCCCGAGTTAAAAATCTTTCCGATGTCCAGTTTCCAACAGATGAGTTGTCACTTTTACATAAAGGCCTAAAGTATAATTTAACACCTTCGGTCTCCCAAAAATCGTTAGAGACTATGGCTTTTGACGCGGAGATGGCTATTGTGATCGGGAAGAAAGATAACATCGTTAAAAGTTTGGTAGCTAATGATATTCGGGCTGTGCCCGCGTCTTCCCATTTCAATCCTGAGTTCCCTGTTTTTTAGTCCCTAAAGCAGAGAATAAGGGAAAACGACCTTATTTTTACTATAGCCGTTAAAGGCAATACTGTTGTTATTAAGGAGAGTAGTGGGTACAGCTAGAAAGTTAACGATGTTATCCAAGGAGATGACTTTGAGCTATTGGAGTCTGACCCAACCAAGAAGTTTACTTCGGATATTAAGTTATGTATACAACAGTCATCATATGTTTTTCCCGATCACAACATGTCTCGGAGCAATCTTGTTCCAATGAATCCTAAAGCAACCATTTTATATGGGTTACCAAAAATACATAAAGGACATGTTCCTATTCGTCCAGTTGTCTCATATATTGGTGCACCAGCTTATTTCCTTACTAAAAAATTAAACTTCCTCCTTCGAGAGAAATCTGGATTCAACCCCACTTACAGCCTAAAAAATCGCCTCGATCTCATTTCCAAAATTAAAGATATTCGTATTCCTCCTAAATCCATATTGTTATCTTTAGACGTTGATAGTCTTTTCACAAATGTCCCATCCCCTGACTGTTTGCGTATACTAGCAGATCTCTTTGAAAAACGTCGTCTACATCCCGGGGAAACAAATGATCTTCTTAACTTAACCTCTCTGTGAATAAAACAAAACTATTTCCGGTTTACTAACCGTTTCTATCTACAAAAAGAAGGGTTAGCTATGGGGTCCTGTCTAAGTCCCCTTATGGCGGACATTTTCATGGATCATTTCGAAAAACAATATGTAGTTGTCAATCAAAATATCTTATATTACTATCGATATGTAGACGACATAATTATTTGCTGGACTGGCACAAGGAGACAACTGGATGTTTTCCTCAATAAAATAAATAGAGTCCATGACAAAATTAAATTTAAACTTGAATTGGAACAAGATTGTTCCCTTACTTTTCTCGATTTAACAATAACAAGAAAAGAATCGTCACATGTTTTCCAAATTTATCGAAATATCGAAATTTATCTCTCCCTAAGTAGAGAGCGTTTGTGTCATCGGTCTGTATAAAAGGCACTTGTTTTGGCTCGCCGCTCACTTAGCGGTTAGCAACCGTAGAGTCTATATCACCTGAGGATGCCTCGTGTAGATGCGAAACACGTGTTGTATTATTGTCAGTGGTGTGTCTTGCCTAGTGTAGTGGTGTTGGGAGTAGCGGTGCTGGAATTAGTGGTGACGGGGATAGTGCACGCAATTGAGGGAGGGTAGGAGGTGCTCTTCATACTAGGTAAGACACATTATTTTATTTTATAACGCGGATATTTCCGAAGTAAATTTTTCTAAAAGCTTTTAGTTATATATGTATTTATGAAATTGAATATGGCTTGAAGCTATGATGATATTCGTCAACTAAGTATTAAAAGTAGTGCTGCTCAAGAGCTTCCTTGACGTGCACTGCGTCATTAGTTAAAGTTGCACGAAAATATAGTACGGATGAGTTGATCTTCTTAAAAAAATAAAAATAATTTGTAGCAACTAATGTCTATCTTCTAAAGATAACTTAGAGTAACCATTTTTATATAAAAACTCTCGTGTGACAAAATAATTATGTTGGTGGTTGGCGCGGCGGTGGCATGTAGATCTCTCTCAGTCTTATTCCAAAAAAATGTTTTAGTACTGGGTTAAGTTTAGGAGTAAGAAGTCCAGGTTTGTTACAATATTCTAGTTAATACCAGCACTAAAACCTGTGCTTATTACAAAACGCAGACTACCCGAGGACCAGTTAATACCAACGTTAGTATTATATTAAATATCATTCACAGATAAAAAACAAAAAATGATACTCTATCATTCGTTCATACAGGTTTCATTCAATGCAACGTTCGGTTTCATAAAATATTAATATTATTTTCATACTTAATTATGCTTAAATAATTATCAATACAAAAACAATACAAAAACATATCATACATTGTTATTATTTTACGTTAAAATCTATTGAACAAGCACGACATATACTTTTGACGCGCTTTTGATTATATCAAGTTGTTTTCAGTTTAACAACTCTAGCGTGAAATGTAGTGAATTACAGAGGTAACGCGAGCGCGGGATTCGAGACGTTCAAAATAGTTTATATTGCAGCCTTATAATAAGTAAATTAAATTATTAATAATTAATTACTATTACTTGCTATTACAGTTATATTTATATAATAATGGAACAAAAGAAAAAACGGGGTGAAAATTGGAGTTCTGAAGAAAAAGTTAGTGAAATATCGAAATTTATTTATCAGTACATAGCAATACTCTTATCCTCCTATTATCCTTATTTCAACAAAAATGAATGTTACAATGTACAGCACATATTATAGAGAATAAGTCGACAAAAACATCGGTAAATATTCAAAAAATAAAAGAGTGGAAGAATATAATTAATAAGTAAGTACTTATCGCATTTGTTATGTGTACAAACAGGTACGGTATTGTTTACGTGATTTCGTATTTTTTTTAGATTTAATGAGATAACAGGTATTTGCCGATCAGATAGCGAATTGAAATTATCTTGGAAAAGAATGAAGTTGTGTGCTAAATCAAACTTATACATATATAGGAGGGAACAATCAAAGACCGGGGGTGGCGGAAAACTTCCATCACCTTCTCTTGAGGACTTGGAAATAATATCCATTGCCCCTCACGACTTTATCGTTGAAGTTAATAATTATGATAGTGATGCAGTGGTAAATAAAATTACTTACATGTCTTACAAATTTAATTAAAATTAAAGAACTTTATTTTCCATTACTTTAGTACTTAGGTAGTGCTCTGAAATCTACTGTTAAAGCATACAATTTACAATCCAAAATTATTTTCCGAATATTCAAAATTTAATATACTTAGTAACAATTTAACATAAATTTCTTTATAATTAATTATATTAAAAATTGAAATGTCACAAATTCATATATAGTGGTCTATATAATATCATAACACACATGTTACTAGATTATATACACAGTCCGATTATAATTTTCTATTTTTGTCTATTAGGTATTATAATTAATAATTTATTAAATTACCTTTTGTCTTGGATCATAATAATATTTCTACAACATAGAAAATACCTGATTCAATAAATGGCAAAATAGAGGTAATGACAGGAAAACATGTTAATAAATGTTTTAATGATTTATTTTAGGATCCAGGGACTGTGGCTACATCATCAAAAGAAGTATTTGCTGACCCTAAGCCTCGCCTTAATTTTGAAAAACAGACACAGCTATAGTTAAAAATGTAGAAAATCCAGAACCTAATGTTGTATATGTGCAAGGTAAATAATACTGATTGAATATTTATTAAAAAGCAAAATATATTATTATTATAGTTACAATCATATGCACACAAGTTTGTAAATATTATACATGTTAATTTTCTAAAACTGTTATATTTATATTAATTTTTAGAGATAGATCCAACTACAGATACAGAAGAAAGTGCCAAAATGGTGAAAATAACCAACAATACTGTTATTACTAGGGGTATAACAAAAATTAAAAACAGGAAAAATAGCTTGCAAAATAGGTATGTTGAAAAAATTACATAGTCTGATACATTACATACTTTTTAAAATGTGAAAATTAGTATTTAAACACTGAAAATTGTTTTATGTTGTCAAATATTAAAAGCAAAGTTTAATATGAATTGATTTAAAAATAATTATAAAATATTTCTTTAATTGGTGTACAAGGTTAAGTGCACTTTTATTACTCTAGAATACTTTGTAAATGTCTAAAATAACTACAAAACTTACATTAAGTATTCCATTTCATTTTACAGAAGAGAATATGTACACCAAACAATTGTAAAAATTAACACAGATTTAAAAAAAGACAACTGGAAATGATGGAAGAGGAACATAAATACAATATTAAAATGGCTAACCTAAAAATTAGAAAATTAGAGTTACAAAAATCTTAATTAGAAAGTCAGAAAAACACAAGTTAAATAGCAGCTTAACGCTGCTGTGTTTATTATGGTGAGTGTATAGAACGAGAATAGAATAGAATGATTTTTATTAAATATAGATTATTACAGAATACTTATTGTAAGACATTTTTTATTTACCACTGGTTCGGAAAATACCTCAGTCCTGGGAAGAACTAGTAAGAAACCCAGCGGGACTTTTTTATAAACATATTTCTCTTAACAATAATTTTATTTGTACAATTTTTAAATGAATTTTAATAGAACCACCATGGTGGCGATCACCTCAATTCCAGTATTCACAATATTTTCACTTATGTATTCCTTGATATTATAATAACCTTTTTATAAAAATTTTCTTTAATAAAACATTTAAACTTGTTTATTGACAAATTTTGGATAAATTTTGTAAAAATTTTGAATGAGAGAGACCTCTTTTACAGGAAACGAGGCATTCCATCTTACTTCACACGGGTGACAACGCATCTGCATTTTGATTTGTAGTCGAGGATAGATGTGGACATCTATGCACCACAGCAGTTACTTAACATCAGATGGACTGTGTGTGTGTGTGTGTGTGTGTGTGTGTGTGTGTGTGTGTGTGTGTGTGTGTGTGTGTGAGTGTGTGTGTGTGTGTGTGTGTGTGTGTGTGTATGTGGTAGACTGTGTTTATCACCATTATCCTATAAAAAAAACTAAATATTTTAAACTATATCAGATACATATTTGTAAATATCCTCATATATGAAACTATTATTTGCAGGTACTTAATTGCTGCAAATATTTGTACATCTTTTATTAATAATTAAAATAAATAATTATAATTAATATGCATTTTATTTACATAACAATGAAATATAATATACAATAGTAAAAAACTATAATAAAAAAAACTAAACCTAATTACTTAGTCATCATACAGTCTGTGGCGGATTGGGATTATTTTATTAGATAAAGTGGACTGTATTGATATTCTAAATCCCCTGAAACGTTCAGTTACCGCAGTCACAAAATCACACCAAAAACAGCAATAAACTACTCACGGTCTTACTAGCCAGCCTCCCAAGATCAGCAAACGTTGACAGCTCCTGGTAGCTTCTTCTACACGGTAGAATACACTAGCAATTAGATTGTACACGGTACAATCTGGAGTAGTCCCTTTTTTAAGTTTTTGGAGAGATGTTCACATCACGAACACAAAGAGAATGTGTATGGCTTGTCTCGCCTCCTACCCTCCTCTTCCTTTTTTTTTAACTCCACAGATTATTACAACGCATATTACGTCGCAATGTTGCCACTAAGTGTAACCGGCGCTCCGATCGCAGCAGATCATTGTGCCTCGGTATAAATTTTGTGAGTTGCGGTTTGTTACTGAACACACCCCCCACCGAAACCATCTTGATGGTTTCTCCTAACTATATGAAAAAGATATTAGAGAAAATATTATAACTTAGGCTACGGAACATGCAAAATAACGCTGAGACACAGAATGTCCTCAACGAGAAAAAAAAAATATTAATACACGTAAAAACTAATTTGAATAAGGTAGAGGACTCAGTTTATTAACTGGTCTCTGTAGAGTACTCTTTTGAGTGCGAAGCGTAACACAACGAACAATCCCATCTAGACCGGGATGAAGAGCCTCAATTCTACCCAAAGGCCAATTGCACGGCGGTACATTATCAGTTTTTATGATTACGAGATCACCTATTTTCATATTAGATCTATCCGAATGCCACTTTGCTTTCTGTTGCAGCGTATTTAGATATTCGTGACTCCATCTACGCCAAAACATTTGTGAACATTTTTGAATATATTGCCAACGTGATCATCGATTTATTGTTATATCCTCTACATGATACTCAGGTACTGCTGTTAACCCTTTTCCAATTAGAAAGTGTCCCGCAGTTAAAACGTTGAACTCATCAGGATTATCACTAGCTGGTAACGGACAAAGCGGCCGCGAGTTGAGAATCGCTTCTACTTTACAAAACACTGTTGTGAGTTCCTCAAACGTCAAACTTTTTTCTCCTACGGCTCGCGTTAATAGATACTTGGCAGATTTAATTCCAGCTTCCCAGAGCCCACCCAAATGTGGTGCACCAGGGGGATTAAATCTCCATATAATTTGTCGTTTTGAGCAACCAGCCGTGTAGTGGCGGTCAAGAATATCCACTACCCCATATCCTCCCGTGGGTGTCGTAAAAGGCGACAAAGGGAAACAGCCAGGAGATGGGCAGCAGCATCTTCCTGATAATAGCCAAATTACAATAAAAAAACTGCGGTTGCCAACCCGCTCGCCAAGCGTGGCAACTATGGCAAATACCCCCCAATGATGAGAGCAACAAAAAAACGGCCCCCAGTCCCCGGCGGCCCCGCTATTCCTGGCTACGGTGGCGACCATGGTAACGGCGGGGCAGGGGGTGCTAAGAATCTCCGGTGGAGGTTCGGTTGCCACCTTAGACGACTCGACCTGGCAACGTACAACGCACGCACCCTGAGGACTGACGAGAAGATCGTGGAGCTGGAAGAAGAGATAGACAAGTTGCGCTGGCATATTATAGGATTATCCGAAGTCCGAAGAGAGGGGGAGGACACGGTAATCCTCGAATCCGGCAACTTGCTCTATCACCGGGAAGGCGACCATCTGTCCCAAGGAGGTGTCGGATTTATCGTCCACAAGTCTCTCGTTAACAACGTTGTAAAAATCGGGAGTGTGTCGACGAGGGTTGCGTACCTTATACTCAGAATCACCAAACGGTATTCGCTGAAGGTCATACAGGTTTACGCACCAACCTCGGCACACCCCGATGAGGAGGTGGAGGAAATGTATGAGGATATCTCTAGAGCCATGCATTCCTCCAAAACCCAATATACGGTGTTAATGGGAGACTTCAATGCAAAACTAGGCACAAGAGAGAACGGTGAGCTGAAAGTAGGGAAATTTGGAATAGGGCAACGGAACCCAAGGGGCCAGCAGCTGGCCGACTTCATGGAGAAAGAGGGACTCTTTATGATGAACTCTTTCTTCCAGAAGCGGCCCCACAGGAAGTGGACCTGGTCGAGCCCCGACGGTTCCACAAAAAATGAGATTGACTTCATTATGACGACCAGACGACAACTGTTCAGTGATGTCTCCGTGATCGCGAGGGTGAAAACTGGTAGCGATCACCGAATGGTTAGAGGCACACTGAACCTAAACGTTAAGTTGGAGAGGTCTCGTCTAATGAAGTCAACGCTCCGTCCCCCTCGTGCTCTGTTCCAAAGTCCCGACACCTTTCAGCTCGAGTTACAAAACCGTTTTCAGTGCCTGGAAGACTGCAATGAAGTGGACGATATGAATGACAAGCTCGTGGAAACTGTCCATGCGGTTGGAGCTAAGTTCTGCAAGACCCGCCGCAGAAGAACACAAAAACTCTCCGATCACACTCTTAATCTCATGGCTGTTAGACGGGAGATGAAGCTACATTCTTCAACAGACTTGACAGCATACAGGCATCTGAACAGACAGATCTCCAAATGCATGCGGCGGGACTTACGCAACTTCAATACAGCTCGTATTGAAGAAGCGATCGAGCGGAACCAAGGCTCCAAAGTCTTTGCCAGAGATCTGTCTGCCAGAAAGAGCCAACTGTCAAAGCTGAAGACAGAATGTGGCAGCATCGTTTCCGGGACACCTGAGATTTTGAGTGAGATTGAGAGGTTCTATGGGCAGCTGTACACATCATTGTTGGAGCCACACGCAAGTGTGAGTAACGATCCAAGAGCGAGTCTCATCCGACACTATTCCGAAGATATCCCGGATGTCAGTCTGAGCGAGATTAGGATGGCTCTCCAGCACCTTAAAAACGGTAAGGCCCCAGGTGAGGATGGAATTACAGCGGAGCTTCTGAAAGCGGGTGGAAGACCGGTACTTGAAGTCCTTCAGAAGCTCTTTAATTCCGTCCTCCATGGTGGCATTACACCGGAGGCGTGGAGCAGAAGTGCGGTGGTCTTGTTCTTCAAGAAAGGTGACAACGCTCTCTTGAAGAACTACAGACCGATTTCCCTTCTGAGCCGCGTCTACGTGCTGTTTTCGAGAGTCATTACGAATCGTCTCGCGCGCATACTTGACGACTTCCAGCCTCCCGAACAAGCCGGTTTCCGAAAGGGCTTTAGCACCATAGACCACATACATACCCTTCGGCAAGTTGTACAGAAGTCCGAAGAGTACAATTTGCCACTATGTCTGGCGTATGTGGACTATGAGAAAGCCTTTGATTTCGTCGAAATTTGGGCGGTGCGGAGTCCCTTCAGCGGTGCCAAGTTGACTGTCGGTATATCGAAGTGTTGAAGTGCTTGTACAGTAGAGCTACGATGGCTATCCGAGTACAGAACCAGAGTACGAAACCTATCCAATTGCAGAGAGGTGTAAGACAGGGTGACGTCATATCCCCGAAACTCTTCACCGCTGTATTGGAAGACGTTTTCAAGCTTCTGGACTGGAAAGGATACGGTATCAACATCAATGGCGAGTACATCACTCACCTTCGATTTGCCGACGATATAGTCCTTATGGCAGAATCGCTGGAGGACCTAAGCACTATGCTCAATGACCTCAATAGTGTTTCCCAACGGATAGGTCTTAAGATGAACATGGACAAAACTAAGATCATGTTTAATGTCCATGTCACACCTATGCCGGTAGTTGTTGGGAACACTAAGCTCGAAGTTGTTGACGAGTATGTTTACCTGGGACAAATAGTCCGACTGGGTAAGTCCAACTTCGACCGAGAGGTCAATCGACGGATTCAACTCGGCTGGGCAGCGTTCGGGAAGCTACGACACATCTTCTCGTCAGACATACCTCAAAACCTTAAAACGAAATTGTACAACCAGTGCGTGTTGCCAGTGATGACTTACGGAACTGAGACGTGGTCCTTCACTGCTGGCCGTATGAGGAAGCTCAAGGTCGCTCAGCGAGCTATGGAGAGGGCTATGCTCGGAGTTTCTCTGCGTGATAAACTTAGGAATGAGGATATCCGCAGTAGAACCAGAGTGACCGACATAGCCCAACGGATTAGTAAGCTGAAGTGGCAGTGGGCCGGCCATATAGCTCGAAGAACCGACAACCGATGGGGAAGAAAGGTTCTCGAGTGGCAGCCTCGTACCGGTAGGCGAAGTGTAGGGCGTCCCCCCACGAGATGGAGTGACGACCTGGTAAGACATGCAGGAAGTCGATGGATGCAGGTGGCTCAGGACCGTGTTTTGTGGCATTCTTTGGGGGAGGCCTATGTTCAGCAGTGGACTTGTGAAGGGCTGTAATGATGATGATGATGATGATGAGCAACCCTCTAATATATTGTTTTTTTGTTCGAGCATAAACCTTTGTACTTCGGTTAAATGCTTACTAGCAGCTATGAAATTAGTTCCGCAATCCGAATAAAGGAAGGAGCACACACCGCGTCGCGCTACAAATCTGTCTAAACACGCGAGGAAACAGTCCGATGACAACGACGATAAGACTTCAAGGTGTACAGCTTTTGTCGAATAACAAATAAATAATGCTAAATATGACCGTTCAACCCTAGCATTTCGTCGTAAACTTTCTTTTGTAAAGAACGGACCACCGAGGTCCACCCCTACATGCTCAAAAACATTACAAGGTATCAATCGGGCTGCTGGCAAAGGTGCCATCTCAGGCTGAAAGAGCACTGGGTTGTGTTTAAAAGAAATTTTGCATTTGGACAAAACTGACCGAATAATGCGACGGGATGCTAAAATCCAAAAATTTTGATTAATAATGTTTTGTAAGGTGCGTGGACCTACGTGTAAATATTTTTTATGTAAATATTCAATAAGTAAAAAGGTAAATCTACTATTTTTAGGTAATAAACGAGGATGCTTCGCGTTATAAGGTAACGCTGAATAATTTATTCGACCCCCCACCCTGAGGTATCCGCGTTCGTCAATAAATGGAGATAATTTTCTCAACGACGGAACGTACTTTGTGTCCTTTGACAATCTATTTATTTCATTTGCGAAGTATGCACTTTGTACTAATTTAATTAAAACATCTTGGGCAGTATTTAATTCGTTAGTTGTCAGTATTGAGTGCTTCGAGTGACCGGATTTGAGTCGGAACCATCTCAATATTCGAGCAAACGTACGTTGCAGTTTATAATAAGAAGAGAAATTGGAAAAGATTCGGTCACAGAACTCTAACTTAGTCTCCTCTATCGCATTATTTTCATTTGTGATTAAATTGAAGGAGCCTAATGTATGATTTGATTTCATTTCGGGTGTATTACTTTCATGTTGGTTGATAAATGTTCTCACTGGCCACTGCGAATAGTCGTCGTACAACCAAGATGTGCCCTTCAACCACTGCTCACTGCACTCCACGCCACATTGCACTCACTACTCACGTGACGCCAACAGTGTGGAGGTAACACTTCACATACCTGAGTAACACGGTAACTAAAAGGCTTTAATTTGTAAGCTTCTGTCTGAAGCCACGTCAACACGATAGTCGAATCGGTTAACGCAGTAATACGAGTAATTTTTACACGAGTTAAAATGTCACGGATATATTTAATTAATTTGCTTAACAAAACTGACGCCATTAATTCCAACCTCGGGATAGTTAATGGTTTGACGGGGGCTACTTTAGATTTTGCTGTCACCTGGCGTACTTTAGTTTGACCTCTATCGTTACGACTGATCACATACACACAACTAGCATAACCGCGAGAGCTTGCATCGCAAAAGGCGACCAATTCACATTCGGTCTGTTCTGGTAGCAGCATATGTCTATCTATCTTGATTGCCGTTAGTCGCGGGAGGTCATCAACGTAATTAAGCCAGCGCTTAGTTACGTCGGTTGGCAGCTGCTCATCCCATCCTATGCCCAGCTTCCATAAATCTTGCATTATTTCTTTCGCGATGAAAATGCACGGTGAAATAAAACCCACGGGGTCGTAAATAGAAGCTAATAATTTTAAAACAGAACGTTTAGTTGTTACTTTATCAGTCTTATCTACTGTGAAATAAAAACAGTCAGTCAAAGGGAACCATTTCAGACCTAGCACTTTGACTGAATATTCGTTACCATCTTTCATAAATGTAACAGGACACTCTCGGTTTTCTAACGCGGTTGGCAGCTGCTCATCCCATCCTATGCCCAGCTTCCATAAATCTTGCATTATTTCTTTCGCGATGAAAATGCACGGTGAAATAAAACCCACGGGGTCGTAAATAGAAGCTAATAATTTTAAAACAGAACGTTTAGTTGTTACTTTATCAGTCTTATCTACTGTGAAATAAAAACAGTCAGTCAAAGGGAACCATTTCAGACCTAGCACTTTGACTGAATATTCGTTACCATCTTTCATAAATGTAACAGGACACTCTCGGTTTTCTAACGGAACGCGTTGTAAAACTTTTGCACTATTACTCGCCCACCTTTTGAGTATAAAGCCACCGGAACTAAACATCTCTAAAAGTTCATCTTGTAACCGAGATATCTGTGACGATAAACTGCAAGAATATAGAATGTCATCCATGTACACGCCCTCGCGCACAACCTTTGCAGCGAGTGGGAAACGTTCTTCCTCGTCATAGGCTAACTGTAAGAGGGTACGGATAGCTAAGAACGGTGAGCAACTTAAGCCGTAAGTGACAGTTTTTAATTCATAAACGTCAATGGCATCGTTAGGCGAATGACGATACAAAATATGTTGATAACATCTATCTGACTGATTCAGTTTAATTGCCCGATACATTTTGCATACGTCACAAATCAAACAATATTCAAACAACCTAAAATTCAATATTATAGCCCCAATATCTCGATACAGATTAGGCCCGGTCAATAGAATATCATTAAGCGAAACGTTCGTGGACGTTTTAGCCGAGGCATCGAATACCACACGCAAAGGTGTAGTGGAACTACTGGGCTTAAGTATATTGTGATGAGGTATCACATATTTGCTCGGGGTGTCCCCCGAATAAAGCTCCATGTGCCCTAGATTTTCATATTCGCATATGAACTCTGAATAGGCTTGTCGTAATACAGGTGAACGATTCAACTTGCGCTCGGTGAACAAGAGTCGCCGCTCGGCTGCCGCTCGTGACGCGCCCAACGGAGGCGGGTCTGGTATGAATGGTAACGGCACTGAATAGGCACCATCCTCAGTACGACTATAACGAGCCACGAAAATGTCTTCCGCTAATTGTTCCAAAGGATTAATCGAGGGTTTGCTTGGCAATTCTTCGATTTCCCAAAACTTACGCAACGTTTGATCTAAAGACTCTTGTTCATCAAATGAGACTGATAAATTATAATTTTTTAAATTGTCCTTATCATTGCTATAAAGTTTACCACTTACAACAAACCCGAAAGCGGTATCGATCACGCTTGGTATATCCGATGAAATAATATAAGGTTTATCCTTAATAAGTTCCGAAACTATATCATTGCCCAATAGTATATCGATACGCGAACGCTTATAAAATAATGGATCAGCTAAATTAAAATTCTTATATTTATTAATAACGTCCGAGTGGAATCGAACGTTAGGCATATCAGCAGATACCTTAGTCACTACGACCATGTTCAGTGTAAAACTAGGTAGGTTAGTGTGTAGGGACCTTAATGTGCATGTAATCATGCCGTGATTTTTTACAGCCTCTCCACCGAGACCATAAATATTAAACGAACACTTCTTTCGAGGTAAGCCCAAACGTTGAGCACACTCAGTTGTAATAAATGAGCTCTGAGCTCCAGAGTCAATAACTGCACGGCAGTATTGAAGCTGGCCGCTCCTATCAATTACTAACACGCGCGCCGTTCCCAATACAACACCGTAACCCGAGTGAACGTTATTGGAATGAAGCGTATCTATCGAATAACGCTCTGAGTCACTCATAGCCTGAGACGAGACGAGTGCTTGTTGCACTTGCGAGTCAGAGCACAATGGACGGGTGAATGTTGGCACGAGCGTGTCGCTCACTGGCTCCCTATGCAATAGATAATGATGTAGTGACGCACATACACCACAAGACATCTCACTTTTACAAGTTGAGGTATCATGATTTCCTTTTAGGCAATTATGACACAATTTTAAGGTATTGACACGGTCAATCCTTTTATCTACGGTCAATTTACGAAATTGATCGCACCTATAAATCATGTGATTTTGATTGCAATGCGCGCAAATTATTTTTTTTATTTTTATTATAATTCGACACATTAGTATTTAAAACTGTCTTTGAATAACTTTTGTAGTGGTTATTATTGTTGCCTTTGTAATTGTTACATATAGACTTATTTCTTGATTGTAACGACATCGTACTATTCGATGAATGTTCGAGTACTTTAACTTGTTTATTTACAAAACTAATTAATTCCGAAAAAGATGGAAGTGAATTTTGATCCCGATTTTCTTCAAAAAGCCTCCTAGTATGCGCATCCAACCCACGTAAGGCTAAATGACAAAATAAATAGTCATGTAAATTTTTAATTTTTAATGCCTCGATGGCTTTAAAAGAGTGATCGAATGTTTCGATAAATAAAGTAAGATTTGCGGTAGTATCTTTATTTAACGGCGTAAAGTTTATCATTTTGTCGATGTACCTACCCACGAGTATTCGATCATCTTGATATTTATTACATAAACTTTGCCATACGACAGTATAATTAGCAGCTGTTATGGGCAATTTTTTAACAATGTTTAATGCCGAACCTTTAACACATGAAAGCAAATAGTGAAACTTATCTATTTCGTCGAAATCTCGATTGTGGACAAGTGATACAAATGTATCGTAGAATGTGGTCCACTTCTCAATATCACCATCGAATTCAAATAAACGTAATTTAGGTAATGATGGCCTTACATCACTCCTATCTTTCCTACTGAGGGATGCCTGCTCGTCCGGTTTTAATCTTAAATATTGCAACCTACATGCCTTATAAAGTGTATCTAATTCTCGCGTTGACAATCTTGTCTCCGGTTTTAATGATATATCTATTTCAATAATATTTAACACTGTTTCTTCAAACTTTGAGCGGACACTTTCCAATTCGGAATAATCGGCTAAGAAATTCTGAATTTGTGTGGGATCATTTATTTGGGATCTCGCGATATCGAAAACCTTTTGTAATTTAGCAAATAGGTATTCCTTTTTAAAAATAAGTGTTTGCCTTTTTATTTGTAATTTATCCGACATTATGAACAAATTACAAAATTAATACTTTATAAACGCACCGCGAGCAATGGACATCCAGGTAAAAAAGAGGCAAATTAAATAAGGCATATTAAATTAATTAAATGCGTAGTTTTACTCAAATATATGACGTCCACGGGACGCGCATTAAGGGTAGAAAATTATTATTCGAAGATCACTAATTCGAATATATCCGGCTCGAAGGACCAGAAATGTGGCGGATTGGGATTATTTTATTAGATATAGTGGACTGTATTGATATTCTAAATCCCCTGAAACGTTCAGTTACCGCAGTCACAAAATCACACCAAAAACAGCAATAAACTAATCACGGTCTTACTAGCCAGCCTCCCAAGATCAGCAAACGTTGACAGCTCCTGGTAGCTTCTTCTACGCGTTAGAATACACTAGCAATTAGATTGTACACGGTACACTCTGGAGTAGTCCCTTTTTTAAGTTTTTGGAGAGATGTTCACATCACGAACACAAAGAGAATGTGTATGGCTTGTCTCGCCTCCTACCCTCCTCTTCCTTTTTTTTTAACTCCACAGATTATTACAACGCATATTACGTCGCAATGTTGCCACTAGGTGTAACCGGCGCTCCGATCGCAGCAGATCATTGTGCCTCGGTATAAATTTTGTGAGTTGCGGTTTATTACTGAACACAGTCCTACTCCCCGTGGACCCGTGCACCTCTGGAAAGGAAATCCGCCTGTGAATGTAGAGGAGGGACAATATTACACTAAAGTCTTTATATAATATAGCTTCATATTGATGTGGAATGTGCTGTACCCCGCATCTTTCCCTGAAACACAATCATTTATAGCCTAAATAAAAGCATTTTACTCAATAAATGAAATATTATCACAATACTCCCCTGAATTTATTTCATATTGGTGAATATGTAGTCATTATTCTTTGACAGCTGACAACGGCTCTGCAGAAATATTTTCATAGCTTTAGACAATTGAAAAAAATTTGACAATTTTATAAATATAATTATAAATTTAAATTATAAATAGTTATATAAATATGTAAAAAAAATGTTTACCTACTGAAAATGAGTTTCAATAAACTGTCTTCTCCTAATATTTCCCCTTATTGATGGTGCAATATATCTTTGTACTATAGGTTCAGATGAATATTGTTCAATGATATCTCTCTCACCAGAAAAAACATCTTCTCTCATGTCGATGGCCATATTGTGTAGTACAGCACATGCAACAATTGTTTTTTTTTTGCTGTTTCAATATCTCCAAACATACCTCTTAATAGGCAACGAAACCGTTGCTTCCACAAACCAAAACATCTTTCCACTGTGTTCCTGGTACGGATATGGCTCCTATTATATCTTTCTTCTTGTGGTGTTGTGGGGTTCAGCAGCGGTGTAAATAGGGTACGACTTTCCATTGACGTCAGTGGAGTTTGGTGTTGATACGTATTTTTACCGAAAGATTACACTATTATAAGCACACACACAAAGTCTCAATATACGGAAACGCGTCATTTTTGAGAAAAGAATAATTGAAAATCAATTATTCTTGCAATGTTTATGTCTAATCTGCTAATAAACTGGCGCCATTTTGTAATGTCATTGTCGACGTCAATAGGGATGTCGATTCTTTCCGAAAAAGATCAATTTTTTAAATAGATTCGAATTGTAAGCTGATGTATCGATTTCCAAAAAATTGATTTCTAAAATATCGATATTTTTTTCATGTTTGCATTTATAATGTAAATATAAATCCATTTTATGAGAAAAAAATCCCCTTCATCATAAAAAAATAAGGGGACTGATTCATAAGGATTTCTGTATCTATTTTGAGACTGCTACGTTTTCGGCACTATAAAACCACTCTAGGGGTAGGACAGACTCGTACCAGGTGGAGTCGGGGTCAATCAATTCGGTTCTTTGACATAAGTTGAACCTAACCTATTTTATTTGTTATCTGCCCTAATAGGTACAGTTAAATAAAACAAATTTCAATAAGAGATCATTTATCATGGTATCTTTCTTGTTTTTCATAAAATGGGTTTATATTTACATTATAAATAGAAACATTAAAAAAATATAGATATTTTAGAAATCGATTTTTTGTGAACCGATACATCAGCTTACGATTTGAATCGATTTAAAAATCGACCTTTTTCGGAAAGAATCGACATCCCTATTGACGTCGACAATGACATTACAAAATGGCGCCAGTTTATTAGCAGATTAGACATAAACATTGCAGGAATAATTGATTTTCAATTATTCTTTTCTCAAAAATTACGCGTTTCCGTATAATTGAGACTTTGTGTGTGTGCTTATAATAGTGTAATCTTTCTGTAAAAATACGTATCAACAC
The DNA here is from genome assembly GCA_963668995.1 of Parnassius mnemosyne. Classification (NCBI taxonomy): domain Eukaryota; kingdom Metazoa; phylum Arthropoda; class Insecta; order Lepidoptera; family Papilionidae; genus Parnassius; species Parnassius mnemosyne. The sequence continues at coordinate 9,059,711 of CAVLGL010000057.1, forward strand.
CAAACTCCACTGACGTCAATGGAAAGCTAAGCCGTAAATAGGTAAGGAGTACAAGGATAGCCACTGTCACCAAGTAATATTCCAGAGAATGCACCAGCCTCAAACCTCTGTTTTAGTCTACATTCTCGGAATATTCTGGAGTCATGTACACTACCACGCCACCTGGTAACAATGTCCATGATTTTCAAGTCAGCATCACAAACCACCTGTAAAATAAGAGCTCATTAGTACTTTATGTTTTTCTGGTTTATTTTAATATATATTTATTACCATAAGATAGTCAAACAAATTATTTTCTATTATGATAAAGTAAAGTTATTAAGAGACAATCACAGCTATTTAAAATATTTGTATATTACCTGTCCATTAATTGAAGAAAATCCTTTTCTATTAATATATAACTGACCCCCATCAGCAATCACTTTCTTTACTCGTATGTGAGTATAGTCAATTGCGCCAATTACTGTAAGAAAATTAGCAATACTGCGAAATTTCCTAATGGTTTCCTGCTGTTCATTTAAAGTAGTAGGCATTTTAATAAATTCTCGGGACTTCCGTGACAAAATTTCCGCTACTTTTTTACATGTCCTACTGACTACTGGTTGAGATACACCATGTAAATCAGCTGTATCGTCTTGAATCTACGAATAAAACAATAATATGTATTTTTTGGCTTTTTATCTAGCGTAATGTTAGGTACATTGACCCCACCAAGATTATAAACAGCACTTCATGGCGAGCCCAGTTGCGTAATGCACAAACCACTTGAATTTCAGGACTCAATGGGTATCCTCGAGGGTCGTGCACTAAATCCTCACGTAAGATACCCACCCACAATCTTTTCTCCGAAACGTATTGAGAACCTATACTTATACCTAAAATCTTCATCACTCAATTCAAACGGATTCACACGATGACCTGATAGACGATGTCGATGTCTATCAGGTCGCCGAGTGGTCTCCAGCATGTCCAAATCTTCTAAATCCATCAAGTCAATCATGTTAATATCCATTTTTAACGATTTTAATAACACCAAATGAAAACAACGCTCACCTCAAATTAAGAAGTACCGAAATTGAGGTTAGTATAGAGTATCACAAACTATATAGAAAGGTTAGTACCTAGGGGTCTCGAAAGTTTAACATTAATACCATAGATAATCCTTGAACCAGAGATAATCTTCGTTTTGTAATAACGTTTTTCTTAGTTTATGGTTTAAATATATTACTAACTCCAGTACTATATTAAGTCCGTGTTTTGGAATAAGGCGGTCTAAGTTATAAAACGTCAGCTATTGCAGAATCTATTTCTCCCGATGATTCCTCGTTTAGAGGCAAAACATGCATCGTACAATCCACGGTGGTGTGTCTTTTCTAGTGTAATGGTGTAGTGGTAGTGGTGTTTGGATTAGTGGCTACAGTGACATCGCATGAAAATGAGGTAGTGCGCATCATTTATACTTTTATCTTTTATATTAATAATTTTCACATCATTAATGCGCTGTTTTCTTTTTTTTAGAATGAGAGTGACAAACGTGCACACATACCACCCTATGTTAAGTATATGCTGTAACTTATATACATACATCTACATCTATCATCGAATCAAAATCAAAATGAAGATGCGTTGCCACCCTGAGGACTAAGACAGAATGCCTCGTTTCCAGTTAAAAGAGCCTTTAGTTCTCTACACTCACACACACGATGCTATTTTACATTGGTATTCTGTGAGAGCGTGGTGCAACCCCGGCCGAGCTGACTCATTTTTGCATTATATATGACCTTAGCTTAGTTTCAGCATGGCTCGACAACGTAACATCACCAATACTAATGATGTAGTAAATATATAAACTTTAAATTATGATTTACAATTTCATTAGTGCCGGCGAAGATCGGAATTGGGTAGCGCGTCCATAACGATCTAGTCTGATTATATATATATATATATATATATATATATATATATATATATATATATATATGTATATATATATAGTATGTTTTACCCTCGAAACTCTTATTTTAAACTCATTAGGACTCTAAAGGGATTTTATTTATTTCATAGCTCTCGCCAAAACGTTACGCGAGCAAACAGGGTTCGATCCTCGTCAACAACAATATATTTTTTTTATCTTTCATCTGCACTAGGTATGTTTGTCTCGTCTCTCGGATTTTCTGCTGTCACATCGCTATCGTCGGTTGTGAGAGTTTGATCCATCTCTGAAGGTCTATCTGATTCTTCTTCTTCCTTTCCTGTAACTTCTTCCTCATTACTCTCCACCACTGCTTGTACCATTTCTGAGTCTTTACTGGCCTCTATGATAACAACATCTCTGCTGGTAAGAATTTTCTTAGTTACAGGATTATATAATCTATAGCCTTTAGTGTCCTCTGCATATCCGAGAAAAATGTATTTTTCTGCCTTTTTGTCCCATTATGTTCTTTCTATTTTGGGAACATGAGCCATTGCCGTGCTTCCGAAAACTCTTATGTGGCTGAGATCTGGCTTTCTGCCCAACCAGAGCTCATATGGAGTAATTTTTAGACCTGAAGCCAATGTTCTATTCCGTAAGTAAGCTACAGTGTTCACTGCTTCAGCCCAAAACTTTTTATCCAATCATGCATCATAAAGAAGACATCGAGCTCTCTCAACTACGGTTCTGTTCATTCATTCACACATACCGTTTAGCTCTGGTGGGATTAATTTTTTGATGCCCGATTCCAGCTTTCTTTAAAAAACATTACATTTCCGATGAGCAGAACTCTCCACTGTTATCTGTTCTCGGTTACCTTGATATGTATGTCGCTCCACCATAGCTTTGAACTCTCTGAAGTACATCATTATTTCGCTCTAAACTTTAGAAAATATACGAATGATATTCTGCTGTAGTCGTTGTTAAATAGAAGAAAATACCTTGAAATTCCTATAGAAACTGTCGCCATGGTACCACAGACATCCGCATGCACCACTTCTAACACAACTTCGCTTCTGATACCTTTGTGTGAGAATGGCAGTCTCGTTAGCTTCCCTTCACAGCACGTGACACACTGGGATCTGTCAATTTCTGCCTCATCGGGATATTTTATCCCCATTACAACGCCATTTTTCATATTATTTAGGTCCTTGCTGTTTACGTGGCCCAACCTCCCATGCCATAACATACTCATGTCTTGCATTGCGGAGCCAACTAATAAACATTGCTGCTTCACATTATGTCTGTACACTCCATTCACAAAATAGGCTTCTCCAAGGATGACATTCTTTTGATTGCGTATTTTGCAAATCCTTCCATCGAACGTCACTTTGTTCCCATTTCTAATCAATTCACTAACAGAGAGAAGGTTAATAGTGAGATTAGGAATGCACATGACATGTGTAACCTTAATGTTAAACTCTGAACCTTTTACAATTGTCGTCAACATGGTGTTTCCTGAGCATAACACTGGTAATGTTGTATCATTTGCTATTACAATTCGTTTCATGGCCGGGGTGTAGGAAATATCAAATAAACTTTTTTTGTCAACAACGCATCTACATTTTGATTCGTAATCGAAGATAGATGTAAATCTATGGGCCACAGCAACCACTTAACATCAGTTGGACTATGTTCTCGTTCATTACCCTTATGTTATAAAAAAACTTTTAAATTTTTAATTTAATTTTAAACATAAACGCATAATTATAATGACTAAGTATTTATAATGTTCTTATGAACTACTTGTTTTCAATTTGCCCCTTAATTAACCTATTTAAAGCAAATCTAAATCTCAGTATTACTTTCTACGACACTCAGGATTCTTGGAATTCGGCCTAAAACGACGATGGCACGATTAAGCCACCAAACATCTACATACGTTGATTTACTCCTCAAATCAAAGAGCTCAGATTCACTTGCATACATTTAAGCTTTAATAGCTCGCACATTCTTTAAAAAGTATAAAGTTTTCAAGAAGTCCATTACTTCGAAATATTATACTAACGTAAACACTATTGTGTAGTAGCTGCATAGGAATATCCAATATCTACTAATATCGATACTTAGGTGTAGAAAGAGGTGATGGGCAGCAGCACCTTCTTGATATCAACTCAAACAACAGAACAAAGGTCCACGAGTGGGCTTAATAAGGCTATTGAAGAACGAAATATTTTGGAACGAAGTTCAAACGAATTTGACGGATGGAGCTAGGCGACAAAAAGTATAAGATTTTTCCGTCACAACCCATTCTATAGTACAAGTGAGATAGAATAACATTCATCTCCCTCGCACTGTTCTTATCTTGCCGTGAAAGAAATATTATTTTAAATGACGCTTCATTTTAAAAGACGCTAGTAAGTAATTAATTTATTTGTATTTGTTAATCAATTATATAATACGTTTATCAATAATAATATACTACGAAAATAACTTCGTTCCAAACGAGTGCTTCACGACACTCACACATGTTTTTATTAAAAGAAAAATATTTCTACTGACAGCTTCTTCATTAATAATTTTTAAAGGTTACAAAAAAATTAGTAAATCCATCAATCAAGAATGTAAGAATGTTATCTAATTATATAAAATATTGCAGCGGCGCTGTCGTCGCGACACAAGTGAAAATTATGGAAGCCTAAATCACGGCGTAATAGGTAGAATAGCTTTGTACTACGACATGGGAGCGTCCTTCTTCCTTTCACGGCCAAATTAGGGGTGGAATGTGATGTGAACACGTGCGTGCAACACGACAACATGCAACCTTCGAAAAAATCAATTTTAAGCTTTGGTCATCGTCCCCAAGTATCTTTTCAATTCACTTCTGAACAGATGTCATCTGCAGTCTTCAGACCCTGCACGCCATCTACCTTTACAAATTTTAACGCAGCACTGGAAAAACGCGTCATGTTTATTTTCTACTCTCTGCGCTTTTAGTGTTTGGCTCGGCTCTGAGACGTACTGCTCGTCTCTGCCTTACAACACTCTCGCAGATAACTTGTATTCTTCTCGACTTACCGCAGACTGCAAGGCAATACCTAAATACACTTGCATATTCGTCGACTACTGGACTGTTCTATCAAATACCGGTCTGAACAGGGGAGTGACGTGGTGGCGCTGTCATCGCGCCCCACTATTGTTAAATGATTATCAGGAAGATTTAAACTATATTAAAAGTAATTTCATTGTTTATAATGTGTTATCATTTTAAACTGTTGGGAAACAATGAATTTGTACGTAGCTACTGAAGCACCGGGGAACACAGAATACTCGTAATGTAATCAACGCTTAATACAAACATCGTAATGAAATTGCAGCATGTTCCAAGTATACTAAAACACAAACAATGTTTGCAATACGTGCTTTTCTGCAATATCCTTCGAACTTACACAATGTATGCACTCGATTTCGATTTGATTGCTATAATGTAAAGTTACACAGGCACAGGTTCCATTTCATTTCTGAAGAGTTTAGGAAATAGATTTTTTTTATTTATTAGACATGTAGACACGATGTTTCCATTCCTTGCCCTACGCGTCATTAATTCACACTTAAAACTGCTAATAAAATTATATTGTTGTTGACGAGGATCGAACCCTGTTTGCTCGCGTAACGTTTTGGCGAGAGCTATGAAATAAATAAAATCCCTTTAGAGTGAGAGTGTAGAGAGTATATATATATAGTATGTTTTTTTAGTTTTTTATGAGGGTAAAACATACTATATATATATATAGTATGTTTTACCCTCGAAACTCTTATTTTAAACTCATTAGGACTCTAAAGGGATTTTATTTATTTCATAGCTCTCGCCAAAACGTTACGCGAGCAAACAGGGTTCGATCCTCGTCAACAACAATATAATTTTATTAGCAGTTTTAAGTGTGAATTAATGACGCGTAGGGCAAGGAATGGAAACATCGTGTCTACATGTCTAATAAATAAAAAAAATCTATTTCCTAAACTCTTCAGAAATGAAAGGGAACCTGTGCCTGTGTAACTTTACATTATAGCAATCAAATCGAAATCGAGTGCATACATTGTGTAAGTTCGAAGGATATTGCAGAAAAGCACCCATTGCAAACATTGTTTGTGTTTTAGTATACTTGGAACATGCTGCAATTTCATTACGATATTTGTATTAAGCGTTGATTACATTACGAGTATTCTGTGTTCCCCGGTGCTTCAGTAGCTATGTACGAATTCATTGTTTCCCAACAGTTTAAAATGATAACACATTATAAACAATTAAATTACTTTTAATATACTCCTAGTTTAAAATATCTCTTCCTGATAATCATTTAATAATAGTGGGGCGCGATGACAGCGCCACCACGTCACTCCCCTGTTCAGACCGGAAGTTGATAGAACAGTCCGGTAGTCGACGAATATGCAAGTGCCAGGTATTGCCTTGCAGTCTGCGGTAAGTCGAGAAAAATACAAGTTATCCGCGAGAGCGTTGTGAGGCAGAGACGAGCAGTACGTCTCAGAGCTGAGCCAAACACTAAAAGCGTAGAGAGTAGAAAAGAAACATGACACGTTTTTCCAGTGCTGCGATGAAATTTGTAAAGGTAGATGGCGTGCAGGGTCTGAAGACTGCAGATGACATCTGTTCAGAAGTGAATTGAAAAGATACTTGGGGACGATGACGAAAGCTTAAAATTGATTTTTTCGAAGGTTGCATGTTGTCGTGTTGCACGCACGTGTTTACATCACATTCCACTCCTAATTTGGCCGTGAAAGGAAGAAGGATGCACCTGTGTCGTAGTACAAAGCTATTCTACCTATTACGCCTTGATTTAGACTTCCATAATTTTCACTTGTGTCGCGACGACAGCGCCGCTGCAATATTTTATATAATTAAATAACATTCTTACATTCTTGATTGATGGATTTACTATTTTTTTTGTAAACTTTAAAAATTATTAATGAAGAAGTTGTCAGTAGATATATTTTTCTTTTAATAAAAACATGTGTGAGTGTCGTGAAACACTCGTTTGGAACGAAGTTCTTTTCGTAGTATATTATTATTGATAAACGTATTATATTATTGATTAACAAATACAAATAAATTAATTACTTACTTGCGTCTTTTAAAATGAAGCGTCATTTAAAATAATATTTCTTTCATGGCAAGATAAGAACAGTGCGAGGGAGATGAATGTTATTCTATCTCACTTGTACTATAGAAAGGGTTGTGACGGAAAAATCTTATACTTTTTGTCGCCTAGCTCCATCCGTCAAATCCGTACCGTGAGATAAGAAACTTCGTTCCAAAATATTTTGTTCTTTAATAGCCTTATTAAGTCCACTCGTGGACCTATGTTCTGTTGTTTGAGTTGATATCAAGAAGGCGCTTCTGCCCATCACCTCTTTCTACACCTAAGTATCGATATTAGTAGGTATTGGATATTCTTTTGCAGCCACTACACAATAATGTTTACGTTAATATAATATTTCAAAGTAATGGACTTCTTAAAACTGTATACATTTTAAAGAATGTGCGAGCTGTTAAAGCTTAAATGTATACAAGCGAATCTGAGCTCTTTGATTTGAGGAGTAAATCAACTATTAAACAAACTATGTTTGGTGGCTTAATCGTGCCATCGTCGTTTTTGGCCGAATTCCAAGAATCCTGAGTGTCGTAGAAAGTAATACTGAGATTTAGATTTGCTTTAATCTATAGATTAATTAAGGGGCAAATTGAAAACAAGTATTTCATAACAACATTATAAATACTTAGTCATTATAATTATGCATTTATGTTTAAAAGTAAATCAAAATTTTAATTTTTTTTTTTATAACATAAGGGTAATGAACGAGCAGATAGTCCAACTGATGGTAAGCAGTTGCTGCCGCGCATAGACATCTACATCTATCGTCAAAATGTAGATGTATTGTCACGCGTGAGGGTTAAGATGGCAGAATGCCTCGTTTCCAGTCTTCCAATATACTGGTGCAGTAAGAGAATCAACTATCATATACTATCCCGTGAGTGTTTTAAAAAGCGTCAGAAGGGAAATGAAGCAGGAGATAGGCAAAAGCATCTCGCTAATAACAAATCATTAACAATAAAAACTGCGCGAAATGCCGGGAGGTCACATACCGCTGCCCCCTCCCCGCGACGCGCGTTTCACCTCACACATCGGGCGATTCGCTAAGTCAACGCTATTGGATGGCGTTTCAAAATAACCATTTTTGGGCCTAAACAATAGGCATTGTTGAATTAAAGTGGTGTAGGTGTGCTGCGCACACACATGTATAATTAGTAATGTTGTACCTAGCTACCATATATATGTATACTTAATAATATTGTACCTCTCTACTTAGTACTAAGATTTTCATTCAGTCAGAGAGTAGCTAGTTGGCCGTCAACTGTATTACACGCTCCTCTACAATAAATTTGTCATAAAGTTATGCAATCTTTCATTATGGTCACCCGTAGAGACGCATATGGAGTCAACTCCTAAATTGGTGACCCCGACGTGATATTAACACAGTAGTGGGCAATTTTCGCGTGTGTTGTGATCGGACGGACAATTCATAATAGTAACATGAGTGTGCCGCTTCCGCCACCGCCACAAAACGTGCCGCTTTTTAACGTGCCACTCGTCCAGGACATCCAGCCGCCCGCGCCACCGCCCAGTATGGCGCCAGGTGTAGATTCAGTGTCTCTACAGTCCCGGCTCTCGGACTTTTGGACGGATCAGCCGCGCGTGTGGTTCATACGCACATAAGCTATCCTCACACCCCAGAGGATGAGCGATGAGGCGAAGTTTGACGTGGTCGTGTCCAAGCTGAGTAAGGAGGTCATCGTGCAAGTGACAGACATATTACTAAATCCACCTCCTACCCACAAGTACGACGCACTTAAAGCTCGATTGCTCCACATCTATGAGGAGTCAATGTCGAGGCAGATCGAGAAGCTTATGAGTGAGCTAGAGCTGGGAGAGCAAAAACCATCCCAGCTGCTCCGTCGGATGCGCGAGCTCGCTACTGATAAGGTTCCTGATGAAACTCTTCGCGTGCTGTGGCAGAATCATCTTCCGTCACAGGTGCGAGCCGTGCTCACCGTGTCTGACTCCAAGGACTTAGACAACCTAGCAGCAGTCGCAGATAACGTCATGGAGGCTGTGCGGCCTTCCTATGCCGCCGCCACTACCTACGCTGCGCCAGCGCCGGCATCTTCTGCTGCCCTTCACTTGGCCCTGTTAAGGGCTGAGGTGGCTAAAATAAAGGCTACCGTGAACCAGATCGATCAGCGGAGGTCGCGGTCTCGTGCCCCTGAACGCACCCGTCATCGTTCGTAGTCCCGGCGCCGTAGCGGTTTCCGCCGTCCCAAGAAGGAGAACTACTTGTGCTTCTACCACTATCGATTCAAGGAAAAAGCCAACAAGTGTACGGAGCCGTGCGCGTGGAAACATAAGCTGCCGGAAAACTGAGCGGCGAGGTACAGTCCGAGGATCTTGAGGTCTGTACCATTATTCCATTTAATCGTTTGTGTGTGTCAGATATTAACTCTGGGCTTAGATTTTTAGTCGACACAGTGTGTCGACACTGTGAGAGAAGACCGTGCAAACCAGTGCAGTGAATATAAATTATACGCAGCTAACGGTAGTGAAATCGTAACTTATGGTACCAAGACACTAGTGTTAAATTTAAACTTACGTCGACCTTATCGTTGGGAATTCGTGGTAGCAGATGTCGAACAACCAACTTTGGGCGCAGATTTTTTAGCGTATCACAGGTTACTAGTTGATTTAAACGCGCGTAAATTAATAGATAAAACCACAGAATTGAAAGTTTCGGCATCTGTTGTCAAGGTATCCCAACCTAGTGTTAAAACTATTGATTTGAATCATCCGTATCAGGATTTATTGTTAAAGTACCCGGACATTACTAAACCGGCGTCATTCCGAGAAACTGCGAAACACGATGTCGTCCACCATATCGAGACCTCTGGTCCCCCCATCCACGCGAAAGCGCGCCCGTTGCCACCCGACAGGTATAAAAAAGTTAAAGAAGAATTTCGCATCATGCAGGAACTGGGCATCTGTCGTCCTTCGAAGAGCGCGTGGGCTAGTCCACTCCATGTAGTTCCTAAGAAAAATGGAGATATAATACCTTGTGGGGACTATCGCCAGCTAAATGCGATAACAAAACCCGACAGATACCCGATTCCTCGCTTGAATGACTTTACTTTTATTCTCCCGGATAAAAATATATTTTCGAGATTAGATATTAATAGAAGTTATCATTTTATACCTGTCGCGCTAGGTGACGTGGAGAAAACAGCTATCATAACACCATTTGGGCTTTTCGAGTTTCCCCGAATGACCTTCGGTTTAAGGGGTGCAGCGCAAACCTTCCAGCGCTTTATGGATTCCATTTTACAAGGGCTTGATTTTGTCTTTTGTTATTTAGACGATTTACTTATCGCTAGTGACAACGAAATTCAACACAGGCAACATTTAGAGATAATTTTAAAAAAGTTTAATGAATATGGAATTTCAATTAATTTGGCAAAATGTTGTTTCGGACAAATAAAACTAGAATTTTTGGGACACGAAATTAGTACTGAAGGTGTCAGGCCAAGTTTCAGGCAATTGTGGAATTTCCGAAGCCGATAACTATTTCAGAGCTAAGACGTTTTCTCGGCATGGTTAATTTTTATCGATATCATCTCCCCAATGCTACTTTATATCTAACAGAATTAAATAAATATCTTAAAAGCTCAAAGAAAAATGATAAAACTTTTATCCTCTGGAATGATAGTGCGAACGAAGCAGTGTAAGGCAAGTTTCACACATGCTGCTACATTGACGTACCCTAGAGTGGATTCTGCACTTGCTATAATGACTGACGCATCTAATACATGCGTGGGAGCAGTCTTGCAACAAAAGAAAGGAGATATCTGGAAACCATTGGGTTATTTCTCAAAAAAATTGACCACCACCCAACAGCGATATAGCACCTACGATCGCGAGTTGCTCGCTAAATACTTAGCTATAAAACATTTTCGGAAATTATTTGAAGGTCAAGAAATAACCGTGTATACGGACCATAAACCTTTAACTTTTGCATTTCAAAAGGTAGGACGCGATGAAAGCGAAACGCCTCGGAGAACGAGACATTTAGCTTTCATAAGCGAGTTCACTACAAATATAAAACATATAACCGGTAAGAATAACATTGTAGCCGACACTTTATCACGCGTCGAAGCCGTGATTATGCCAACTGCGTTGAATTTAGATGACATTGCAAATGAACAGCGTAGCGATATTTATATTTCGAATTTTATGTCTGGTTTAAATACCGATAATATTTTGTTGAAAGAACTAGTTATACGTATGTTAGACAAGCCTATTTTTTGTGAAATGTCTAGCAATATAGCTCGTCCGTACCTACCGGAAAAGTTTCGACGCCTAGCTTTTGATAGTTTACATAATTTGAGCCATCCTGGAAATCGGTCTACACGAAAGATGTTAGCTAAAAAGTATTTCTGGCCGAGTATGAATCGTGATGTTTCTTTATGGGCAAAAACGTGCATACTATGTCAACGTTCTAAAGTTAACAGACATACGGTATCGAAATTGACTAAGTTTTCGGGAGTAGATCGTTTTGAGCATGTGCACATCGATATCGTTGGCCCTCTTGAGATTTCACCAGATGGTTATAGATACTTACTCACGATAATTGATAGGAGAACTAGGTGGGCCGAAGCATTTCCGTTACGCGACATTACGGCAGAAACTGTTGCCAAACATTTATATGAGGGTTGGATTTGTCGTTACGGTTGCCCGATGAAGTTAACTAGCGACCAAGGTCGCCAGTTTGAGAGTAGTCTTTTTAACCAGCTGTTAAAAATGTTGGGGGTTAATAGAATTCGAACTACTCCTTGTCACCCGCAAAGCAATGGCGCAGTCGAACGTTGGCATCGTTCTTTTAAGACAGCAATTTCGACTCGCCTGTCACATGGATCTTGGGTGGAAGAGCTACCCACGGTATTACTGGGGCTTCGCGCGGCCGGCCGCATCGACTCAGGGGTTAGCGCCGCCAAGTTAACTTTCGGACGAAACTTACGTCTACCAGGAGACTTTTATGACAACTCTTCGAACAACTGTAATGTCAACGACTATTGTTTAGTAGATAAGATTAGAGATACCATTCGTAGTTATAAGCCTACATCCGACAATTCACGTAACTGTCAAAGTTTTTTTGTGCACAAAGACTTACGTAACTGTGAATATGTCATTGTTCGGGACGATTCAATACGTAAACTTTTGAAACCACCCTACGATGGTCCATATCGCGTGATAAAAAGGGCTTCAAAAGTTTACCTAATTCAATTACCCGATAGGCAGGTACATATTTCTATTGACAGATTAAAGCCTGCATATTTGTTAAAGGAATGCGATGGTAACATAACAACGCCAAGCAGCAGTAACGCTGACAACGCAGCGGATGTGGTGCCTGCGCATGTACGGTTCGCGTTACCGCCGCCCACGCCGGTGACATCATCGTCGCCCGGCCCTAGCAACCCGATAAGCGTGAAAACAACGCGGAGTGGTCGCATTGTTAAGTTACCTTCACGATTTAATATAAGTTAGTGTTAACATAAAATGTATTATATATGCAATATAATTACATGTTTAAAGAATATTCAAATTACATTACAAATACAAATTGAATGTAATTTTAGATGTATTGTTTTTGTATTTTGCGTATACTGCAGTTTCATTTATGTTTAGGTAGTTAGTTTAGTTATAATGTATTTCGTTTCATTTGAAATATTTCCTTTGCAGAAACATTAGTGCTAAAAGTTTTACGATTTTTATTATGGGTAAATATCAAGAAAAACCAGTTATTGTTTCTCAGGCTCAGAATACTGTAGAGAATAAAGTGGATAATTTTCAAATATGGTTATATGTGATAGCCAGTTTTATGGGAGCAATAATATTGTATACTATTTGGATGAAGTTTAATAAGAAGTTCAAAAACTGGCTTCACCATCAAGTGTTCATGGCCAGCGTTCCAATGTCGGGCCAGAATATGGGTCAGATGATAGGCGCCTCTAGCACCAGTCTGCAGCACGTGCCGGCGCCTGCCGCGGCAGCCGCTCCCTTCGCGGGGATCTCCGTACAGCCCTGCGCTTCAGCGCATTAACAAGTGTTTATATAGTTTTAAGTTTTTGTATTCTTTTTGTAAAGGGGGAAGTAATGTAGGTGTGCTGCGCACACACATGTATAATTAGTAATGTTGTACCTAGCTACCATATATATGTATACTTAATAATATTGTACCTCTCTACTTAGTACTAAGATTTTCATTCAGTCAGAGAGTAGCTAGTTGCCCGTCAACTGTATTACACGCTCCTCTACAATAAATATGTCATAAAGTTATGCAATCTTTCATTATGGTCACCCGTAGAGACGCATATGGAGTCAACTCCTAAAGTAGTGTTTTATTTTTGTTTATTTCAATAAGTGGTGGTGTTAATTTTGTATTTAAATTAAAAAGAAGAAAGAAACTGCCTAGTAACGCCATCTATCGCCAATAAAGGTATACTATTCTATTATTTAATCTATAGCTATGTAAAATGTACTTACCTATGTAAAGCTTATCTATGAACGTGAACGTTAGTCTGTTCGAAGCTATTCTACTCGTTTTATTAGTAACATCAATACTCACTCACCCCATTCTTTAACTTTAAGTGGGATTCAATACAAGAATTCAAAGGAATTTATTACTTCTAAAAAAATTATAATTTAATCAATCTATATCCAATGAATAAGTGAGCTAAATATTTTTTCAGTTGTTTTCTATGTACATATAAATAAAATTAAACAATTTTTCTGTATTATTGACAGAACTGCATTTTATTGAGCTGAGAGGTAATTTGTCGTGTCATTAAAACATATGTACTCATTTTAAAATGTTTGTCCCTCTGTGTATATGTTTGTTTAGGCCAATCTTCGGAATGGCTGAAACTTTCGAACAAATACAAAGCAATGTGAGGAGTGAAAAAAACTATATTTTGTGCGAAATTGAACTTGTTTTTTTTTCGATAAATCGTAAATTTGATAAAGTAAGTGGGCTTTGCTGATTATGTTACATCTAAATTACGCCAGCTAAATAGATTCCACAGAAACAAAACCAGGGCAGGTTGCTCTAATCTAGTGGTCAAGACATTGTTTTCTTTTTGTTTTTTTTTTTTTATAGGAGAGGGGGCAAACGAGCATGCGGCTCACTTGATGGTAAGTGAATACCGCCGCCCATGAACAACTGCAACACCAAAGCAAATGCAGATGCGGTGCCGGCCTTTTAAAAAGTAAGCTCTTTTCTTGAAGGTCCCTAATTTGTATCGGTCCGGAAAAATTGCTGGTGGTAATCGTTTCCACAGGGAAGTTGTGCAAGGAAGAAAATATCATCTAAATCGCACAGTTGTGGACCGCAAATCATCCAGACGGTATGGATGGTATCACGAATTTTGTCGCGATGTGTGATAGTGGAATTGAGCGTTTGAAACTAGTCCGAACAATTCCTTAGAGCACTCCCCGTAGTACATGCGATAAAATACACGAAGAGATGCAACATCTCTACGCAGTGCCAGTGAGTCGCGGCCAAGTGGAAGGAGCTGGCACTAGGGTGTCCCGGCACAGAGATGTGAACAGTATTCTATGTGAGGCCGAACCTGCACCTTGTAAAGTTGCAGGCGGTGTGCCGGCATGCAATACTGTCCCGCTCTGCTGAGCAAGCCAAGCTTTTTAGAGGACAATTTGGCCTTCTCTTCCAAGTGACCACGAAACTGCACGTCACTCGATATGTCGACGCCGAGGATTCCGATACTGGGTGAGGCAAAAATGCGAGTGCCTTGAAACTGTGGAGATACAACAAAGGGGTTCCTTTTAGCGATAAATGCGCAAACTTATGTCTTCTGGGGATTGAACTGGACTCAATATAGTCGCCTCCAATCCGAGACTTTGTTCAACAAAGTCTCGACTTCAGACACAAGTTTGTTCCGGTACTTGCCGACATTTTCCCGCGAAATACTGGCACGGCCTGTGTATAAAGCATCACCAGTGCTGTCGCAATAGCAATGTATGTTACCGGTTCGCAACATATCATTGATATGCAGAAGAAACAGCTTTGGTGCTAGCACGCAGCCTTGTGGAACACCAGCGTTTATAGGCTTGAAATCGGAGCAAGCACCGTCTACTATGACGTTGATGCTCCGATCAGCCACAAAACTGGTGATCCAATTGCACGATTTCTCGGGAAGCCCATAGGAAGGAAGATTTGAAAGAAGCGCTTTGTGCCAGACCTGATCGAAGGCCTTCGCTATGTCCAAACTAACGGCAAATGCCTCCTCCTCGTACGCGATCACCTGCGTCCATATATTTGTTAGGTAAACAAGAAGATCACCAGCTGAGCAACCCCGATGGAAACCGTACTGGCAGTCACGAATCAGCTGGTGCTCCTCAAGGTACTGCATGAGTTGGCTGTTAATAATGGACTCCATTATTTTCGAGAACAAGGAGGTGATGGCGATAGGCCTGTAATTGGACGGATCAGAGCGGTTACCTTTTTGAGGAATCGGGTGTACAAAAGCTGTTCCATGAATTTGGGATAGCGCCTAGGAAGTCGGAGTACCGAAAAAGACGCGTTAGAACCAGTGCCAACTCTAGAGCGCACGTCCTCAGCACAATTGGCGGGATTCCGTCAGGCCCACTCGACTTGTGGATGTCCAAGGAGAAGAGTATTTTGCATCTTAAGCACTGTATGAATCGCACATCAGGCATAGAGCACTCATACTGCGTGATGGTCGGCGGTGTGTTCCCCCCGTCATCGAGAGTCGAGTTGGACGCAAAAAGGGAGCCTAAAAGGTCGGCTTTCTCTTTTGCGGCGTTTGGAGGCCTGTGAGTCATTCTACCTGTACAGAGATGATGTAGAGAGTGATGGCTTACAGAAATTCCCTTGGACAGTCTTGGCGAGAGACCAGAATGCACGGATTGACAAAGGAAGACGAACAAGTTTCTCGCATATGCTGGCTATGTGCTTTGACTTTGCCTTGGAAATAACTCTTTTGAAGGACCTGGAGGCGAAGTTATACTTCTTTTTAAGCATGTTCATATTTATATCCCGAGCCGCCAAAGCCTCAGCCCAGGCCTAATAACACTCTTGCTTACTGCGTAATGCTGTTTTATAGGAGCGACCAAATCAAGCCTGAGATCTGCCACCGATGGGTACCACAGATGATGGAATAAATAGTTTCATTCCATGTAGCACCACATCGGTGACGGAGTCAGCAACAGCGCTGGGATCATCCGGCGAGAAGGAAAACCCGCCCCCATGGGTAGGATGCAAAGAAAGACCGCATTCCGTCCCAATCCGCCGACCTGTAACGCCAAATACGGGGGCAACCTGCTGAACGCTACCACGAGGAGAGTTTTAGTGGCACGACACTCTGGATCAGACAATGGTCCAAAGAGCAGAGAGGGGCATCCGCGGAAACCTGATATTCGTCCGGATGAGAGGTTAGCAGAAGGTCCAACAGGGAAGGTGTATGATTTTCCACATATGGAATCCGCGGCATTACCGCTAGTTCGAGGGAAGTCCCTTGATGTAACAGAAGTCCACGGATAGCGTGACAGGGGTCGCCATGGTTTGATCGCTCTGTTTGCCCCGTGCAGTGTTAGTATTGAGCGGGATTGTGCCCCTCCAGAATACGCGAGGCAGCCTGAGCACCCACGCTCATTAATTATAGGGTAGCTTGACCGTAGATGCTCAGTGACGGATTCTCCATTACCAGGGGTGATGGGGTATTC
This sequence comes from Parnassius mnemosyne, assembly GCA_963668995.1. Lineage (NCBI taxonomy): Eukaryota > Metazoa > Arthropoda > Insecta > Lepidoptera > Papilionidae > Parnassius > Parnassius mnemosyne. The sequence continues at coordinate 9,076,508 of CAVLGL010000057.1, forward strand.
TTTTCTTTTTAAATTCCACTACCATGTTATGGGTGGGGGGGGGGGGGGTTGGGCCTCCGGCCAACTGCACTAACCAAGCGAAACGCAAAAGCATAGCTTCTACTTTACGCTGGTATTCTATGAAGTCATGGTACTGCCCCGGTTCGAGCCGGCCCATCCATGCTACAGGAGAAGCTGTAGCGTGATTCTACCACTGTTGAACTGTTTTTGATGGTACTGGGACGTACGTGTAATGTAGTGACACCTTTAAAAATCTAGGTATTACTTTTGACAAATTTTTATTTTGGGCTCCACAGGTAAATAGAAGTGAGGGTGTTTGCGTCGTTCGGATCTCTCCGTAGATTAAGCAATTCACAATTTCTTCATTTAACGATTCTTGATTATTTTGACACTGTTATATCAATTTAATTTAAAATTTGATTAATAAACTTGAGCGCATTCAGTACCTTTGTATATGGTTTATATTTGGACTACGAAATTATGACCATGTTTCGGAACTTCACGACAAACTCAAGTGGCCTTCATTCAGTCTTCCCAGGAATGCTCACAGTCTTTTTATTTTATACTGTGTTCTATTCAATTCCACTTTCCACTTCAATAATGGTTTGAGTTTCTTGGTAACACTCACTGTCGCTCTCTTCGCCCTGATAAAAACCTCACTTAAAGAACTCCTTCCTGTTCTTAATCATTTTCTAATGAAGTTGTCCGGCTCTGGAACTGCACATTAGAAATGCGCAATGATTTGAAAATTTAAAAAAAAACTTTCCAAAACGTACTTCTTTCCTCCTTAAATAGTCATTCCTGCTTATATTTTTACTAATTATTTTTTCTTACATCAAGGCTTTTATATCACTTACCTTTTTACTACTTAGTGCTATTATATACGTATTTCTATACTTTTGTAGTTGAAATATATTAATTTAATATATTATATATGTATTTATCAAGTATATAATTATATTTATGTCTAATTTTTTAACAACTTACGTACATGCTTACCCTTTCTCACAGGTCATTATATCCTCTGCAATGTAGTTGTTTGGTAGAGATAGCTTCTAAGCGATAATACCGCCAATTGCATCTTTAAATAATATGATTTTTGTTTTTTTTTCTGTTCTATTAACAATGATGAGTTTTTAGGGATCTAGTAACTGGTAACGACCCATTATATCTTAGGAGTCATTGACAATACATCTGCAATTTTATTCTTAATTGAGGATAGACATAAGAGTGTGGGTAAATAGGCCTATGTTCAGATAGGCTGTAACGAATAATGTGTCCGAAACATAAACTAATACGAAACTACATAAGCGACTAAATAAATTTTAATAACATTATAAAATAATTAGTTTAAGAAAAATAAAACACATTAGATATCATTGTCACGCAAAATTGTATTGCCATGAGTTCGCACTAGCATTCGCAAAATTTCTGTTTATCAGACGTCTGCAAGTGAATTAAAACTAAATTACAAATTTCCATTACATTGATATAAGTGTGTAATAATTACAAAATAAGCACATTGTTATATTTTTCTATAACCAGAGATCTGAGACGACCTTGCGTTTGTGTTTAAATACCTACTTGACCTTAGTATTTTATAAAAATTGCATTCCCACTACAATTCTCTAAATTTGTTTTCTCTCTTGAACTTGAGATAGTTCCATATCCTAAATGTCAATGTAATTACATATTAATTGTCCATTAGTTAAACTAAAGTATAAAGGAATTGCTCTATGACATTATTTTTGGTTATGCACTTGAAATTTTTAAGTTGCAATTTCGTATAGTGGTGGCGCTAGAGCATATACTTCCCTATATTATCATCTTGCTGTTTTTTAAGTATTTGACAGAGCAGATTTGGGCAGCAGCATCTTTCTAATAACAACTAAAACATACAGAACTGCTGTTGGCAACCCGTCTGTCACTCGTTGCAAGTATGCCAAATATACCCCTAAGAAGCAATCTATGTGTGAAACTGCAATGGGCTAAGTTCAACAGTGACCTTGTGATAGGCTGGAATGATGATGATGATGATGATGATAGAAGTTTGATTAAAGAAAGACTTCTTGTTTGAAACTGGTTACAGGTGTCTATGGACTGCAGCAGTCGCTTACAACTGTAAGTTCGTTTGTCACTCTAGTTTTTATATAAAAATACTACCAGTGCGTTTTGTGCGTCAATACTGAGGACTAGGATAGAATACCTCATAGCCTGTATTTATACTGACATTCTTCCCTTCTCTTTTTCGTAAGACGGAAATAGGTAAGAGGGTATTTCTCACCTACAAAAGATTCCTACCTACAGTAGTAGTATCCCAGTAGTTTGACTTTACATATATCAGAATCTGTGAGTCTTTTTGGCATTTCCTAGATTCCGGCATTACGAATCCTATGCGGTTAGATTCTCTTACGCTGTACCTCTGGTACTATATCTCCTTAGTTGTTAATACATATGCAATTCCTCGGTGTTACTGATGTTCATATGCAACGGTGATTACTCGCCATGCGATGCAGTATTCTCGTTTGCCTCTACTTTAAAAAAAATGCACTTTTATAATCACCATTACAATTACAGCGTATCATTTATTTATGTGGTAGAGCCATGTTGCAGCTCACTATGTAATATACGTATAGTTGTAGTGCAAATGGACTGTTTGACCACATAATGGTCTGTGGTCAAACAGTCGCAAAGAGTACAAATTGTCGCGAAAGTATTTTAAAATATTGACAACAAATATTTACTGGCTGATTAAGTGATAGTTTGCGAATTTTACTATACATTTTAAATGATTTTATAATATCTTCGTTTTGAACAGACTGTGAAGTCTATGACAAGAGAAAAAAGTTAAGTTTATATGTTATTTTGTATAATATGAAGTTGCAGCAAGAATGGGTCGGCTCCACCGGGGATGGACCACACTTTCACAGAATACCAGCGTAAAATAGCAACTTAATGCCGCTATGTTTCATATGGGGAGTGTAGACAACCGGAGACCCTTGTCACTAGAACCGAGGTATTCCATCTTAGTAATCAGGGATGATGATCTACATTTTAATAATTAATTGAGAATAAAATATAGATGTCTATGGGCCACAGCAACATCAGGTGGACTGTGTGCTCGTTTGTTATTCTTATTCTATAAAAATAATCAAGAGTCCACTACTGAACATACGCCTACTCCACAGATTGCCTCATGTGGAATTATCGTATTTCCTTAGTTTCCACGTTTGACAGTGTTTTTTATTTCTATTCAGCTGTTATCAGGAACATGCTGCTGCCCATCTTCTGATTCAGTTTCCCTCGAGACACCCACTTCAAAAAAATATTTACTCCTGTTACAGTACATATATCTTCCATTTTTATTATTGTTACTACCTTAAGTCTTATCTTGTTTACTTCTGAATGCACTGAAACCTAATAACTGTTGATTCATGCCCCCTTGGCCCGTATAATTTCCGGTGGTGCCTGACAGCTTACGATCTTCCTCTATTGCATTTGGGTTATGGTGCAAGTGTAAACTGATTGATTTTCTTCTCGTTATTTTTTACTTTTAACAACTAAGCGCTAGTTAGGCAAAATAAAATTTTCTTAATTGTATATTAATACATTTTTATTCACACAAAATTGATATATATATACAATATATAATAAAAATTATAAGAAAAACACTTGTATTCATGTGAATTGAGCAAATGTCATTATAATAATATAGTATGAAAAACTTTTTTGTCTCATAGTAGTGTCGCAAACGGAAGATGACCAGACAATTTTTTCAACGAACTTCTTTCCAGGTCGACCCTTATCGACTCTATCACTCATTTCTGCAGAATATTTTCAATGAATACTTTTAACACAGTTTATATTACTAATACTCTTGTTATTAACTCCAAAAAAGCTTCATTTTTAACTTATTATAAATCTGTACTAGAACACAATTTTACCCGGTGATAAATGATGAATGATGTAAGGTGATGAAGCCCAGGATGGTGAATTCCAAAGTCTTAGCGTAACAAATGCCTCTTCGTTTTTGCCTTGATAACGCCCAGATTGTAATTGAACGGAAAGACACACACCGGCAAATTAAAGCAAGCCGTTTTGTTTGAATGCATGGAATATCGATAACAAGAAGGAGTATAGACCCATCGACCGTCTGATTGTCGGATGGTGGAAAGGGGAGGGCGGAATTAAAGCATGTATTTCCTGAGCACACTCTCCGAAATTCAGCCTATAGAATAGCGAGAGACTGGCTGCTCTACTATTTTTTTATTCTTTTTTATGCACTGAGTTATCACTGAGCACTGATACTGAAAGTGATCTCTTCTACACAACTTTTGCCTCGGAACAGCCTGTTTTAGGAAAGTTTTTTTAAATTATTATTTATTCACTTATAATTTTATCTATTATTGTCTAAAACCTGAAAATGTGTAATAAAGTAATACTTACATACTATGACTTGAACCACAAACTGTTGTGGCCATTTGCAAAGCACTGCGCGTCTGCCAATTTACCTCATTGAAGTCGGTCTCGCTTACGATGTAAGAGTTACGGTGGTACTTTGTAACTCTGTGACTTAAGTAGTTTGAGCCACAGTCTATGTATAATGTTTGAATATTTAAATGTTACTTGAATATTGTTTTTATTCTGTTTTATCATACAACAAAAGTGCAATGCTGGATATGAGCCTCTCTTGTTGAAGGGAGAATTGTCATAATTGCCACGTTTGGGAGACGGATTGGACGTCAGCGTGTTTTGGATATTCTTCCCATCACTGGACTGGAAATTTTACGTCTGGCATAAATAGTATAGCCAAAAATAGAAGCCATAAAGTCTTTGAAGCAAAATGGTATGGAACAAATTAACTAATATCTCTTTAATAAATATCATACTGTATTCAATAAAAAACTCACAAAACTTTGAAATCTCAACTTGTATAAGGCGACGATGTCAAAATTTTTAACCTTTTTAAACCCGAAATATGATAATTTTGGAACCTCTGCTAGTACACGTTTCTACTTGCAGAGGTTACAGAATGGAAATGAAAAGACTTATTATTATTTAGGTGATATTGAAAACACATTTTAAAAGAACGCTTTTATTTTTTATAAAAAAAAAATTAAACAAATGTCCGCCGAGAAACCATCGAGACTGGAATTTAGTTGTTTGTTATAATATTCTTCCCGCTTTTGTACTAATTCGCTCGAAAATTGCGCGGAGTAAGGCAATGTTTTCGATCCTTTAATATATAGAATGCACTAAAAGACTGTCTTGGATGTTCTTATAGTATCAAGTTATAGTTGTATACTGCTTGGCTCGGCCATGTCGGCTAATGAAATTTAACGCTCTCAAAATTAGCAACGTGAAATTAAAGCGTAATAATGCTATTTTTTAATTATTTTTTTTTGTAAAGTTGTCGGTTTTCGCAACTGTATAGCCAGCTCTTCGCCATTTCAGCGTGCTAATCCGCTGGACTATGTGCGCGTCTTTTTTATCCTACAGTTTGCCTAAGTATTAATTTTATTTGAGAAAAAAGCTAATAATAATCTCCTCGACCGATTTCGGCCACGGCGACCTCTTCAGCTCCGATCTTGTCGTTGGTGTGCTCGTGCATGGCTAACGTAGCCGATCTTATTTCTTGGAAGCAGGTCAATTGCGCAGGACATATTAACGTGCACAAGTGTACGCGCGGACACAGGTGCACATACTCGTCTTTGCCCCTCTGGACCCAGTGGAACGGAGACCGTTACGACCGGAGAGGGACTCGGACAGATGGAACAGTAGGTATATCAGTGAAAAAGGTACAGGGGTTCAGTCCTTTTCCACACTCCCTTAGTCGCCTTCTACGACACCCACAGGTAGATATGGGGTGGTGGTATTCTACTCCGCCGCACACCACACGGCCAAAAATTTGGAAAAAAGCTAATAGAGTACTTGACCGTACGTACTACACACTTATCAATTTCGAACAAAGATGCCTTGAGGATTTAGATGGAATGCCCTACAAAATGTTACTATGCTAAATTATACTACTCCACATACCTTCTAAAGCAGAACAAAATATTGTGTGTACTGTTGCTTGCAGAATAATCAAGATAATAATTGTGAGGCTAGAGTACCTGTTTGCAATGAATCATCACAAGAGACTTTTAATTGCTTCACAATCAATTTTATTAACAAATTTGATTTTTTTTTATAGCATAAGGGTGACAAACGAGCACACAGTCCACCTGATGGTAAGTGGTTGCTGCGGCCCATAGACATCTACATCTATCCTCTATTACAAATCAAAATGTAGATGCGTTGTCACCCGTAAGGACTAAGATGGAATGCCTCATTTCCACTAAAGAGGGCCTCCGGCCACCTGCATTCACCAAGCGAAACGCAGAGGTAAACCTCTACTTCACGCTGGTTTACTGTGAGGTCGTGGTACCACCCCGGTTCGAGCCGGCCCATCCGTGCGACAGCAAAAGCTGCCGCGTATATATATATATATATATATTTACAACAGTGGTAGAGTATCCACAGTTAATAAACGTATTTACAGTACACCTGATATTGAGTGGTTACTGCAGTATATGAACACCTGCATCCAACTTCAATATTGCTACGATGCGTTGTCACCTGTGAGGCTTACCAATCAGACCGGAGCACAGTGGATGCTGTGGCCCATAGAGATCTACATTTATCCTCAACTAAAAATCAAAATGCAGATGCGTTGTCACCCCGAGTACTGAGATGGAATGCCTCGTTTCCAGAAAAAAAGGTATCCGGTTCTCTACAATCACCATACGAAATACAGCAGAATTAAGCTGCAATTATAACATAAAAAATTAACTTTTATTCTCTTGCCAAAAACTTCGCAGACTGTTCAGAACGAAGATATTATGAAACTATTTAAAATTTACAGTAAAATTCGCAAATTATCAGTCAATCTGCCAGTAAATAATTGTTGGCAATATTTTAAAATTATTTCTCTACAATTTCTACTTTGTGCGACTGTTTGACCACTGACCATTATGTGTTGGACATTGCTGAAGAATAATAACATACATTTTATTGAGACATTGGCAGTGGGATGGTAAATAATAATTTGTTCAACATGGACGTAAACAACGTAACATAAACAACAACTTTAAATTTAATGTATTTCTAACACATGTTATGTTATATAAAGCAATCGACAGTCCTCCGGGCGCACAATATGTTTTAAAATATGTACCAAGTTTTCTACTGAACCGTTTTTACTTTTATCATCTTAAATTTTAACTTTATATCTCTCCAGTTTTTGAGAGAAAAGGTTTGGATACGATGGTCAGATGGACAAAAGAACAAAAAATCCTAATAGGGTTCCGTTTTTCATTTTGATATACTGAACCATGAAAAGAAAAGATTTATCAACAAACGCTAACTTCAGTAAGGTATTTGTTGATTTTCAAGTAGTTTGTTAATATTAATTGGCAGACGCTGCCTTTATTGCCCGTGAAGTTTACTTGATTTGCTGTTTTTGTGGGAAGCGCCGTTCTTAGTGCCCGAAAACATCGAGTTTATTTTGTTCAAAGTCCGTCCTATAAAAAATATATACAAACAAGTAAAGAATGATATTCAAGTGCTAAAACCAATCTACACAGTACATAGTTTGCTTTGAAAATACATATTATATATATTTCACACTTATGAAAATGTAATGCACGTACACAGAAATAAGGGTAGTTATACAAAAATAAGTGATATTCATTCTGTAAATACTAGGAACAGTCACAAGCTAGTAGTACCAGTTACTCGACTCCACCGAGTCACTAGTTAATTCTTGAGGCGTTGTATACGCTTTTACAAAAAAATCCCAGAAAATATACAAAATTTAACCTGCTCAAAACTCGAAAACCTTTTTAAACAAAGTTTGTATAAAAAGGGTTAATATAATTTGTTACGGGCTACGGCTGCTCCTTCAAAGGCTCAATCATCAGGGGCCCATCAGCGGAGACTTCACGAGCAGACGTAGGTCGGGCCTCAATATGGCCACGTGGAATATGTTCTATCACAATAAACTATATGGGAGAAAGCTAGAAACACATAATACTTACCATTATCCGAAGCTTACTTCGCACCAAGGCTTGGGCAGGCCGTGAGTGTGTGTAATAGTGGATAGCGAGTAGTGTACAGTGATGTGTGAATGTGTGGGGCCTTGGTAAGCATAAGCGACCAGCAGCGGCCGAGTTCCAGGCTGCTCCAAAATACTGCATCGCTCTAGACTGCTTCAGCGCCGGACCACTTCTTGCTTCATTGTCACTAATTCAGTTTCTTAGTTTCATTGTACATTTAACTAACTTAAATTCGCCTAATCCCACATTCATCGTAGAATCGAACTCGTGACACCCGACAGATTCCGCGTTAAACACAACTAAGTTCCTTCATTCGACACCAGAACAACACGTCGCGCCAGAGTCAAAAATACGCATCGTTGACACGAACTTCATCTAGCTAAGATACACAATTACTTTCAAAGAATTTAGTTAAACCGTAAAACCCCATAAAGGCCTCTGATACGGGAACCTAAATCCTAGACCACCAAATCCGAGGCGGATTTCACGACACACCATTACGTAGCGAAGCCGCGCCCAAACCCAAATTCTAGACCCTAATCACTCGAAACCGGTCTCGCGCAAACTTCCGCAGCGGTAGCCGAAACACTCGGCCTAACCGGGTCGCTGCTCCCAAGCTACTACTGTCACCTACTGTCTCGCCCGACCGCCAAGACGCTGGGAAGCTCCCTTCCGCTGCCCCCTCTTCGACACACGCGTGATACCTGGTACGATCGGGCGATTGGCAAAGTCGAACGTGATTAGGTAACGTACTAACATAACCAATTTTTTTTTATATGATAGGGTTACAAACGTGCACACAGTCCACCTGATGGTAAGTGGTTACTGTGACCCATAGACATCTACATCTATCCTCAATAAAGACTCAAGATGCAGATGCGTTGTCACCCGTGAGGACTAAGATGGAATGTCTCTTTGCCAGTAAAAAAGGGTCTCCGGTTCTCTACACTCACCATACGAAACACAGCAGCGTTAAGCTGCTATTTTACGCTAGTTTTCTGTGAGAGCGTGGTCCTTCCCCGGTCGAGCCGACCCATTCGTGCTACAAATATACTACTAATATAGCTGCAGCATGGCTCTACCACGTTGAAAAAATTTGGGCATAAACAAACCCCCGTCCCGGACATAAGGACTTAGGTCCGCGAGCAAACCGACAAGCGGGACAGGGTCGCGACGGCACGTTGCAAGGCCGAATCTACACCAAACTAGGCCACCTTAGGCACCCCATCAGATCTTACAACCCTAGCCACCGCCTCAAAAGATAGCCCCAATGTGGCAAGCCGGAGGGTCAGCCTCCACTTGATGCCCTTCCTGGGCATCGCAGCTCTTTAACAAGTCCTGTACTGGACAGAAGTCCGACGACCTCTTTCAAACACCTATCTGTGCCCCTATGATTAGTTCCGCAATCCGACCGGATCAGGTCTGCAAACAGCGACGCTACCCGAAGCTGCCCAGAGTGGCCTCCTAAGCTTCAGTGCAGAGCGCACCCACAAATCCCACATGAACGTCGTCTGTGGAGAGCCGAACGAAACGCACAGATAGTCCCTAGTATGAATTTTCAACAAGTAGGCCTAACCAAGCCAACCACCATATTATCATTTACTAAAATAGTGCTGATTTCAATCTAATAATCTCCAAAACTAGCTAGCCTGTTAGACAAGCTGTCCTATGCTCATATTTCAACTAATTTTTCAAATGCATTAATGTTCAACTACAGAAATAATTCAAACAAATTAATCACCGATGCACCTAGGTCAAACTGACAAATTAAACAAAACGATAAACGTAAGAGACAGCCCTATTTCTCATTTCATAAAATATCTTAGACAGTGCCAACAAAATGTGAAACCCAAAGGAGGGATGGCTCTTTATTCCTTTCGGCACAAATAGGGTTATCCAATCTCAGCTTTCTCTTCAACAAAACACCATGACAAAACACATCCACAAAACATATATACAAATATCCATATAACGCGTCATTCAATTTCAAATGAATTCAAATTTTCCTTTCAGCAAAACAGATGCAATAATCAAGTACATTACAAAACATATGCACAAGCATTCAAAAAGGCACATATTTCAATTTCAATTTTCCGCGCAAAAACAAACAGTCATCAACTCCAATCACAAACATATGCACAAGCATTTAAAGGTCGCACAATTCAATTTAAATTTTCTGTGCAACAAAACAAACACAGTGATCAAATACATTTACAAAAACATACGCACAAGCATTAAAGGAGTATATCAAATTCAACCCTTTTAATCACAACCGCCACAAATATGAACATTTCGCGAAAGGCACAAAACCAGTTTTAATTTTAATTCATCGTTAATTAAGTGCTCGACCAAAACCACATCTAGCAATCGCTAATAGCACAATGCAACGCTCCCATGGAGCCCTAGTCTTCCCAACAACTAAGCAGAGGCTGACCCGGGTGTGAACCCGGAACAATAAAGCGCCTACCGTCAAACACTCGACGCTCGGGCGGTACGGCCTCACTGAGGCCGTCGCCAAGAGAACAGATTGACATGTGAGCTGTTGACGGCTCACAGAATTAGTGGAGACTGCCGTGGTGGGAGCTAGGGTGGCAGCTACCTAGCTGGGCTGCCTACATCAAAGGGGGAACGGTAGTTCCCCGAGCCGCGGCCACTCAGCTGACAAGGGCGAGAAGTGTCTAGTAGGGTGGGCCGAATTTTTTTTTCTATTTTCTTTTCGTAATAGCGATAAAAAGGTGCCTTATGGGTTAGAACTAGTATTTATGAAGTATTTTCAAATTCTGTTTTAGGTAACACCCTCCGGATTGACTTTCAAATTTTGGAAAAATATGATTTAAGACGTGTTTTCGCAACCCAGTAAAAAAACGTTTTAATTGAAGTTTTACCAAGTTTAAAGTGTTTTTCAATAGGAAATATAAACAAATTTTATTAGGGTAATACCAAACGTATCACTAATAATAACCAACGGCGTGAGGTGAGGGGGCGGGGAGCGGAGTTTGCATTTGGCGCGTTATTTTTTTCGCATCAGTGGCGCTGCGGCTTTTGAGGTTAGAGGTCGCGTTTTGCTCTGTGTCACAATGGAACGTACTCGAAAGTGTTATAAATGTCCACTGCTTGGTGAATTATATGATATTAAACTCAATATGCTGCCAAAATATGAGGATGTCATCAAATACTACGAGTGGACGAGAAGGCAAGTCAAGTTTAATAATAATTCCCAGAATGAGCCATCATTTTTCGAAATCACAGAGTTAGTGACTAAAAAAATTGAAGAGATTTGACTGAAAGCGTCGCTACCAACTGTGACACATGTAAGAGTATGTCAAATGCTAAAATCTTATCACATCAAGTACAAAAACCTTCTCAAATCCCACCCCGAAATAACTAAGAAAAACATTGACACGTTTCAGCGCGACAACAAAGCTCTCTTAGACATTTGTTCCTGCAAATGCAAGGACTTGAGCGCTTGCACCTGCTCTAAGGAACGAAAAGTACCTACTGCTGAACGTAATTTTCTGATTGATCAACGCACCTCTAGAAATATTATAATAGGGAATGTCGACGTTACTACTACAAATCAACTCAGAAAGACATTGAAAAGAAAATTTTCTAAGCAGCAATCCGCACAGAAAAATCAATTGGAACGAGTCGAAGTATCCACAGACCTACAACTTATTTCTTCTTCGTCTTCAATCACCGACGAAACTGATTGTGATGACTTCTTAGTGTTCGAGGAGCCCGGTACGTCTCAGCAAGAGAAGACTGGATTTTTCTGCGCTTTCAAAGACATGTGACAACAGGTTTGGAATATCCGACAGGGCAGGAGTATCATAGAGAATTTGAGGTTATGTTTTATTTTTATGAAACATTACTATGTTATTGTTACTGTAAACAGTTCAGTCTTAGCCTAGCACTTATACGGCAAATAAAACTCTGGTTGTGATTAAGTAAACTTATCGCATAACAAACCAACTGCACAGTGGACTTAGATTCCGAAATCTGTTGCAGAAATGTATTTTTTCCAAAGAGATTTAAATATATAGGTATATTATAGAGCGGGCATTGGGACGATTTATATACAAAAACTTTGAGCTAGTGCGCGTGTGGCACCCTATAGCTAAAAATAACAAAACAATGCTAAGCACTTATTAAGACAACATTTTAGCTATTCCCCAGTAGGTGACTCTAATAAATATATTGTCGTTTCAATATCAAAGTATCGATTATTGTGTTGAAGATTACTATGTTTGAAATGCTTTTCAATAAAATAATAGGGAATATACATGATTTTTTTAGTGTATAAATCTATTTATCATGACTTCCATCACATGAAAAAAATCATATTAACTTTTTACGCCTCTTTAGTATCATGATATAAGGCATTTAATTTCCAATAACTAAGAATCAATTCAAATAGCAGTCAGTTTGGTTGCCACCTTGGTGGCATCTCGGTCCATTAGCTGCTATAATAATACGAGTAGCATATGATTGATCGGTCGACGTTAAAGACATATCGAGAAACAGCAAATCCAATAAGAGAGCGCCTCTATGTTTTTAAATTCGTTTCTATTACAAAAATACACTTCAAATCTAAAATATTTTAGGAAAACACTGAGCTTAAAAGCCGTTTCACGATTTTTCACGTTTCATCAGATGCAGTACTTAAAGACACTACCCACTTAACCTACAACTTATTGTATCTAATATCTTTAACAGTAATTTTTTTTTTCAATATAAAATACCTATAGCCTTCTCCTGTCACTGTAAGCGAGGATCTATTATGGCTTTGTCCTTGAAAACCACCAGACAATGAAGCCTGGTATGTAAAAGAGAAGACTGGCTGTATTTCTAAACATCAACACAGCAAATATCTTTAGCATGCTCATAAGCAACACATAAAATCTCATCAGCATGCCTAAAAAAATTCCCACCCTTGTTGCACATAAAGTAGGCTACTTAGCAAAGTCGGTATATGTTACTCATTTTTGTTGGTACGGGTAGAGTATCGTTGACTATTTTACCTCCTTAAATATTGTAAAGGATTACATCGGCATCCTGTATATTTTTTTATCGATAATCCCAATCGTCGTCAATGACTAACTTTAACATTGGTAACTAAATAGTGACGTTTACTGGATAACAGAGGGCGCTTATTACAATAAAAATAAATTTTCTAGAACAATTTACTAGAAACAATAAAATTTAAAGATTGTTCGGTAAATATATGTTATATTTACGATTACAAACCGAATTCACGTTCATTTTTTGCTCCATATCGTGACTTATATTATATATTAATGCACAACCGGGCATATTTTCTTTAAAATATTTTTTAAATATATGAAACGAATGCGTCTTGACTTTTTGACGATGTCACTAAGACTAAATGACAAAAATCGGAGATATATCCTATAGGACATAAGTTACAGACGACAATTTTGTTGCTGATGTCCGGTCTATTACTACTACTACTTATATGTCTTGATTTTTTCAAACGAAACGAAAACGATCGCACGTCTGAAGCCTATCTATTTTAACGTCTTGACATCTGTTAAAGTTATTGACGTTTTTTTTTGCGTGGCACAATGCTAATTTTGCCAATGAGAGTACAATAGTATTGTTATTTTAAATGAAAACAGATGATTTTACCTTACCCCAGTTCCTTGTGGCATATTATATTAATCTGAGGTATATTTTAAAATATTAACGTTTTCATAACATTAATGTAAGACTGCATTACGCAGTAAGCAGGAGTGTTATCAAGCCTGGGCTGCAGCTTCGGCGACTCGGGATGTAAATACCAGCACACTTAAAAAGAAGTATAACTTCGCCTCCAGGTCCTTCAAAAGAGTTATTGCCAAAGCAAAGTCAGAGCACATAGGCAGAATTGGCGAGAAACTAGTTCGCCTTCCTTCGGGAACCCGTGCATTCTGGTCTCTCGCCAAGGCTGTCCAAGGGAATTTCTGTAAGCCATCACTACCATCTCTGCACAGGGAGGATGACTCACTGGCCCATGACGCAAAAGACAAAGCCGACCTTTTAGGCTCCCTTTTTGCGTCCAACTCGACTCTTGATGACGGGGGGAAAACACCGCCGACCATCCCGCGGTGTGAGTGCTCCATGCCGGATGTGCTGTTCTCACAGCGCTCGGTTCGCAAAGCACTACTCTCCCTGGACATCCAGAAGTCGAGTGGGCTTGACGGAATCCCCCCAATTGTGCTGAGGACGTGTGCTCCGGAGTTGGCACCGGTGCTAACGCGTCTTTTCCGGTACTCCTACTCCCAAGGCGTAGTCTCGAATTCATGGAAGACAGCTTTTGTCCACCCGATCCCTAAAAAAGGCGACCGCTCAGACCCATCCAACTATAGGCCTATCGCGATCACCTCCTTGTACTCCAAAATAATGGAATCCATTATTAACTGCCAGCTCATCCGGTACCTTGAGGATCACCAGCTGATTAGTGACCGCCAATACGGTTTTCGTCGGGGTCGATCAGCTGGTGATCTTCTGGTCTACCTGACCCATAGATGGGCGGAGGCAGTAGAGTCCAAGGGGGAGGCGTTGGCCGTTAGTCTGGACATTGCGAAGGCCTTCGATCGGGTTTGGCACAAAGCGCTTCTTTCGAAGCTCCCTTCCTATGGGCTTCCCGAGAAATTGTGCAATTGGATCACCAGCTTCCTTGCAGATCGGAGCATCAAGGTCGTTGTAGACGGTGCATGCTCTGACTACAAGCCTATTAACGCTGGTGTTCCACAAGGCTGTGTGCTATCACCAACGCTGTTTCTTCTGCATATCAATGATATGTTGCTAACTGGTAACATTCATTGCTATGCGGATGACAGCACTGGTGATGCTCTATACACCGGCCGTGCCAATATTTCTCGGGAAAACGTCGCTGAGTACCGGAACAAACTTGTGTCTGAAGTCGAGTCTTTGCTGAACAAAGTCTCGGATTGGGGGCGACTAAATCTAGTCCAATTTAATCCTCAGAAGACACAAGTTTGCGCGTTTACCGCTAAAAAGAACCCCTTTGTCGTATCTCCTCAGTTTCAAGGCACTCCCCTTCTTGCCTCAGCCAGTATCGGTATCCTCGGAGTCGACATATCGAGTGACGTGCAGTTTCGTGGTCACTTGGAAGGGAAGGCCAAATTGGCCTCTAAAAAGCTTGGCGTGCTCAGCAGAGCGGGACAGTATTTCATGCCGGCACACCGCCTTCTACTTTACAAGGAGCAAGTTCGGCCTCACATAGAATACTGTTCCCATCTCTGGGCAGGGGCTCCCCAGTGCCAGCTCCTTCCACTTGACCGCATCCAACGCAGAGCGGCTCGAATTGTCGACGACCGAGCCCTTTCCGATCGGCTCGATTCATTGGCACTGCGAGGAGATGTTGCATCCCTTTGCATTTTCTTTCGCATCTACCATGGGGAGTGCTCTGAGGAATTGTTCGGATTAATCCCAGCCGCCAAATTTCACGAACGCACATCGCGGCAGAACTCCCGATACCATCCACACCATCTGGATGAATGGCGGTCCACCACTGTGCAATTTAGAAGATGTTTTCTTCCTCGCACGACCTCCTTGTGGAATCGATTACCATCAGCGATTTTTCCGGACCGATACGACTTAGGGACCTTCAAGAAAAGAGCGTACTCCTTTTTAAAAGGCCGGAAACGCATCTGCGATTCCCCTGGTGTTGCAGTTGTTCATGGGCGGCGGTAGTCACTTACCATCAGGTGAGCCGCATGATCGTTTGCCCCCTCTCCTATAAAAGAAAACATATTTGAGTTTATGACAACTTTTGAAATATGTCAGTGAAGGTATTGTGCGATTGGCCAAATTACAGGAGGCCATAAACGCAGCGTTAGCATTAGTATTACAAAAATAGGTACAATGTTCAAAATCGAAAAAGTGGTTTTTATTTTGATTTCACAATTCAGTGTCCGTTACTATCTATTGAATGTTATTTAATGCATAATTAAGGATAAGAATTTTGGTGATTATCAAATATATGTTGGTTCTTAAGAGAGTATTTACAATATCCTTTACGAACAGATATAGAGCAATTCCAGGAGGATCTAGGCTATATTTTATAAAAAACACTTAAAGATCTTATTTAGAAAACAAGGAATAATTTATAAAATAAATGGCATTTGATTATAGTAAACCTATGTAACATTATTAAATCCTATCTAGGCGAAAGCGGGGCGGGTTGCTTGTAATAAATATTATAACAATAGAAACTGCACAAGAAATTTTACAGTACATAATCAAACTTGGCACTAACAAGAAGTTATTTGGCAACTCTTTAGTGATTACAATCTGTGAAGCATGCACAATAGACAAGCTGGCATAACACCAATACCGTTCTACGATAAAATCGAAAATTATGTATCGTTCATTCCACGAAAGCATACATATTATCAAGCATTTTTGTAAGCGACTAATAAATGACATGTATATTCTACCGTTACCGTTACGCCCTGTTAAAGTTCACTGCTGTACATAGGCCTTCCTCATATATTGCCTCATAGGTGGTATTTGGCAAAGTTGCCACGCTTGGTAACCGGGTCGGCAACCGCAGGTTTTTAATCTCCACAAATTTTTTAGTCGGTAGTAGGAAGACGCTTCTGCCCATTTTCTGATTTGTTTCCCACTATCACCTCTTACGATACCAACGGTATGATAATATGGGGTTATGGATATATTTACAGTGCCACTATAGCTACAAGGTCAGTATATTCTAACATAACAAATAATACGGTTTGGTGGTGCAGTAACTAAGCATTAAATTGCGGCTATAAGGCCCGAGGGTTCAAACCCGCACAGAACAAGTATTTGTATGGCCTACAAATATTTTTCCGTGTATGTGACTGCGGCCCATGTTATAAAATTACAGCCATTTAAAGACTGGGATACTGGATTTTGATTATTGTAATTTTTTTAATTCTGGCTCAGGATCATGCTCGCATCGCAATGCGTCGCAAAAGGCCTATATTCAACTGCCGACTTAATGAATGATTACGATGATGATAAAAGACTGGCAACTTGTATTTTCATCTCCGTAAGATTTTTTTTCAATTGTTTCATTAAAATTAAGTATGATGTGGCTGACATATCTGTTTTTGACAAAGACTCTAAATAAATAAAGAGATAACATATTTTACTCTTTATTACATTAGAGCTTACGTTTAACTCCAATTCTAAAGCATCAATTTATCTCTTAATTAGAACTAAATTCAGAATCGGTTGTAAGAAATTGAATGGTTACGCAATGTTAACTCGATAACATCTCGAAGTCTCTCGAAATCACCGAACACAAGCAATTTATAGCCGTGTTGTGACAATTCGGCAACCACAAGTTCTAGTTAACGATCTCAATCTATTGAATCTTTGACTCAATAAATATCAACAGAATGCTATTTAGTATTTAGGTATTAGGAAATGTTAAATGAATTGTGGTAATTCTCTACGGCTTCGTAGAGATTTATTTTATTATACTACCAACGATTGTTCACTATCACACTATCATTACAGACTAGCACAAGTCTATTGATGATAGAACTCCCACATACATAGATGGCCACAAAGTACGGCCCCGAGCAGGGTGATGCAACTCTGTATGAAACCCGAAAAACTTGCACACAATCATAATTTTGACTATGTAAGGATTAGGCATATAAAATTACAGCGAGAAAATGACAATGTACAAACACTTCAGCACTTCGATATACCGACAGTCAACTTGGCACCGCTGAAGGGACTACAGCACCGCCCAAATTTCGACGGAATCAAAGGCTTTCTCATAGTCCACATACGCCAGACATAATGGCAAATTGTACTCTTTGGACTTCTATACAATTTGGGCAAGGGTATGTATGTGGTCTATGGTGCTAAAGCCCTTTCGGAAACCGGCTTGTTCGGGAGGCTGGAAGTCGTCAAGTCTGCGCGCGAGAGATTGTACGTCACACGGGTTAGGCAACAATAGGCACACTGGCCATAAAAAGCCCTCCGTGAGCGCCACCACCTGCCAGACTGCCGTTCCTGCAGACGTGATGTAAGTGTAAGACAGTATGCTTGCTGCACTTAAAAGTACTACCAAACACACTCACCTTAATCCGAAAGATAGCCGACGTATCATAACGCTATGCGCTAAGGCGTCGCCCACAAACGGTAGGGGTGTGCGATGTCCAAGGGCAAGTCGTATTGCTACTACAAACCCGCTTACCACCGGCACTAAGATGATATGTCTAGGACACATCGGTTAGTGAGTCCAAGTTTACCTCGGTCTCAGAGGCTGCGAAGCAACCTACACGCCAAGGATTATTATCCTTTTCAAGTCCCATTTCTTTCAATATAATGCTTTTACATATTTGAGACCTTTCACATAGTTGCTTTATTTCATAGAACATACTAATATATGTCTTATTCATATATGGGACTTCAAGTCATAACTCTGCTATCATAATGCTTATGCATCATAGAGACCTTCTATATTAATGCTTTGGTTCTTTATACCTTACTATGATAAGTCCCTAATATAGGACTAGTCATTGTGCAACCTTAGTACTAGCAGTCGATCAGCCGACCATCCCATATATATGTACAACCTTGGGTATGTGTCTCCGGCAACGCCCCAATATAAGAGAACATTACAAGAACACGTTCATCAACTTAGAAAATTTTGATCCATTTTTTTATTATATTACAAATATTATTTATCTTTGTTATTGCAATAAAATCGACTTGTATTTATATGATTTGATACATTTTGTACATTTTAAGCAGGTTTTTAATAAATTTAGAGGTTTTTAGAGACATTTTATGCGTTTACTAATATTATAATATTCAATATTCCCAATGGATATTTATGAACTTTATGCTTATTATTTGCATTTAATTGTTTAAAATATAATTCCTATGACATTTTTAAATGTCTGTATAGAGAATTTAATTATTATTTATTAATAATAATTATGAGGCGTCACAATATGCAGAAGAAACAGCGTTGGTGATAGCACGCAGCCTTGTAGAACACCAGCGTTAATAGGCTTGTAGTAGGAGCATGCACCGTCTACAACGACCTTGATGCTCCGATCTGCAAGAAAGCTGGTGATCCAATTGCATGATTTCTCGGGAAGCCCATAGGAAGGGAGCTTCGAAAGAAGCGCCTTGTGCCAAACCCGATCGAAGGCCTTCGCAATGTCCAAACTAACGGCCAATGCCTCCTCCTTTGACTCTACTGCCTCCACCCATCTATGAGTTAAGTAGACTAGAAGATCACCAGCTGATCGACCCCGACGAAAACCGTACTGGCGGTCGCCTTTTTTAGAAATCGGGTGGACAAAAGCTGGCTTACATGAATTCGGGACTACGCCTTGAGAGTAAGAGTACCGGAAAAGATGCGTTAGGACCGGTGCCAACCCCGGAGCACACGTCCTCAGCACAATTGGGGGGATTCCGTCAGGCCCACTCGACTTGTGGGTGTTAAGGGAGAGGAGTGCTCTGCGAACCAAGCGCTGTGAGAACAGCACATCCGGTATGGAGCACTCACACCACAGGATGGTCGGCGGTGTGTTTTTTTTTATAGGATAAGGGTGACAAACGAGCACACAGTCCACCTGATGGTAAGTGGTTGCTGCGGCCCATAGACATCTACATCTATCCTCTGTTACAAATCAAAATGTAGATGCGTTGTCACCCGTGAGGACTAAGATGGAATGCCTCATTTCCAGTTAAAAGGGCATCCGGCCACCTGCACTCACCAAGCGAAACGCAGAGGTAAACCTCTACTTCACGATGGTTTTCTGTGAGGTCGTCGTACTACCCCGGTTCGAGCCGGCCCATCCGTGCGACAGCAAAAGCTGCCGCGTGGCTCTACCACTGTTAATAATTTTGCGTCGTGGGCCAGTGAGTCGTCCTCCCTGTGCAGAGATGATAGTGATGGCTTACAGAAATTCCCTTGGACAGCCTTGGCGAGAGACCAGAATGCACGGGTAACCGAAGGAAGGCGAATTAGTTTCTCGCTAATGCTGCCTATGTGCTCTGACTTTGCCTTGGCAATAACACTTTTGAAGGACCTGAAGCCGAAGTTATACTTCTTTTTTAAGTATGCTGGTGTTTACATCCCGAGTCACCGAAGCCGCAGCCCAGGCTTGATAACACTCCTGCTTACTATAATGCAGACTTACAGGTGCGACTAAACCAAGGCTGAGATCTGCCTCCGATGGGTATCACAGATGATAGAATAAATTGTTCCATTCTCTGTAGCACCATATCAGTGGCAGAGTTAGCAACAGCACTGGGACCATATTGCGAGAAGCAAACCCGCTCCCATGGGTATGATGCAAAAAAAGACCGCATTCCATCCCAATCCGCCACCTAACACGGTAATGCCAAACATGGCGGCAACCTGCAGAAAGCAACCGCGAGGGTAGCGTGAGTGGCACCACACTCTGGATCAGACAATGGTCCGAAGAGCCGAGAGTAGCATCGACGGACACCAGATATCCGTCCGGCTGAGAGGTCAGCAGAAGGTCCAACAGGGAAGGTGTATGATCCTCCACATCTGGAATCCGCGTAGGTGAAGTAACCAGTTGTGTCAGACCATATGCCAAGGCAAAGTCAAAAACAGATCTCCCCGTGTGATCGGTTAAACGTGAACCAAGCCATTCGGCATGGTGGGCGTTAAAATCGCCAAGGATCACGATATCTGCGGGTGGAACCTGTTGTAGCAAGGAATCTGTAGCCATTTGGACATGGTCGATGAGTCGGTCTCTTTCGGCATTACCGCTATGGGACCTATAGAGGCACCCGTAGATGCGCGGATGGTCGTCGTTGTCTACGCGTAACCAAAGGATAGACAGGTCCGAACCTTCAAGACTGCCGAGGCGTCGAGAACAGATGTCCTCTCTGACATACACGCAAACTCCAGCCCGAGGCACAACGGAGTGCTCCAATTTGTACCCCGGGTAGGAGAGATAAGAAGTATCAGCCGAAGAGGAAACCTGCGTCTCGGTCAGAAAGAGCAAGGCCAGCTTCGCCGTCTCGAGATGGTAGTGGACAGTGTTTAGGTTCGAGTGAAGTTCCCTGATGTTGCAGAAATTCACGGATAGCGTGGCAGGGGTCGCCTTGGTATTGTTGCTCAGTTTGCCCCAAATAGGATTGTTTTTGAGCGGACGTTTGCCCCCCTCCCCCCCCCCCCCCCAGAATACGTGGGACAACCTGAGCACCCACGCTCAGCAGTGGAATAGCATGATCGTGGATGCTCAGCGAGGGATTCTCCAGGGGTGCTGGGGTAGTTTATGATGTAATTCCGCTACCATGTTAAAGGGGGGGGGGGGGAGAATTGTGCCTTCGGTCACCTGCACTCACCAGACGAAACGCGGAATCAGAGCTTCCACTTCACGCCGGTATTCTGTGAGGTCGTGGTACTAACCCGGCTTGAGCCAGCCCATACGTGCAACAGCAAAAGCTGCTGCGTGGGTCTACCACTGTTAAATTAATTTAATTAATTTATATCGTCCACTTCATTGCAGTCTTCTAGACACTAAAAACTGTTTTGTAACTCGAGCTGAAACATTTCGGGACTTTGGATTAGAGCACGATGGGGACGGAGCGTTGACTTCATTAGACGAGACCTCTCCAACTTAACGTTTAGTTTCAGTGTGCCTCTACCCATTCGGTGATCGCTACCAGTTTTCACCCTCGCGATCACGGAGAAATCACTGAACAGTTGTTGTCTGGTCGTCGTGATGAAGTCAATCTCATTTATTGTGGAACCGTCGGGGCTCAACCAGGTCCACTTCCTGTGGGGCCGCTTCTGGAAGAAAGAGTTCATCATAAAGAGTCCCTCTTTCTCCATGAAGTCGGTGAGCTGCTGGCCCCTTGGGTTCCGTTGCCCTATTCCGAATTTCCCTACTTTCAGCTCACCGTTTTCTCTTGTGCCTAGTTTTGCATTGAAGTCTCCCATTAACACCGTATATTGGGTTTTGGAGGAATGCATGGCTCTAGAGATATCCTCATACATTTCCTCCACCTCCTCATCGGGGTGTGTCGAGGTAGGTGCATAAACCTGTATGACCTTCAGCGAATACCGTTTGGTGATTCTGAGTATAAGGTACACAACCCTCGTCGACACACCCTCAATCTTTAGAACGTTGTTAACGAAAGACTTGTGGACGATAAATCCGACACCTCCTTGGGACAGATGGTCGCCCTCCCGGTGATAGAGCAAGTTGCCTGATTCGAGGATTACCGTGTCGTCCATCTCTCTTCAGACTTCAGATAATCCTATAATATGCCAGCGTAACTTGTCTATCTCTTCTTCCAGCTCCACGATCTTCTCGTCAGTCCTCAGGTTGCGTGCGTTGTATGTTGCCAGGTCGAGTCATCTTAGGTGGCAACCGAACCTCCACCGGATATTCTTAGCACCCCCTGCCCCGCCGTTACCATGGTCGCCACCGTAGCCAGGAATAGCGGGGCCGCCGGGGACTGGGGGCCGTTTCTTTGTTACTCTCAACATAGGGGGGTATTTTCCATAGTTGCCACGCTTGGCGAGCGGGTTGACAGCCGCAGTTTTTTTTATTGTTAGTTTGTTGTTACCAGGAAGATGCTGCTGCCCATCTCAATCCAGCCTATTTCCCTTTGTTGCCTTTCACGACATCCACGGGAAGATATGGGGTAGTGGATATTCTTAACCGCCACTACACGACAATATTTAAGAGATATTTTTATATTTAAGATGGTATAAAGCTTTAATCATATTTTTTATACGTTTTACTTACCGTTGAGTATTTTATTTACAATTCCAAAAGTTGCACTTGTTTTTCTGACACCGGCCGACCACACGCGTTACGAATAACCTCAAATATAGTTGACAAAATGCCAATTACCATGGACTAAGGATTTCCGTTCGAAATAACGACAAAGATGCTTCTTGTAATTTAAGGTAGTTTTAAAGATCAACTTATTTATTAGGATAGAATAAAATCATAAACTTTTGTGTCCATATATGGCTTGCCATATATGGACACAAAAGTTTATGATTTTTTTTTAAGTTTACCAAAGTATGCGGTAAGGCCGGCCACATACATACGGAATCCCGTTTCGATATTCCGATTCGGAATTCTGAACGCAGCAAGTCCATATAAAATCTATGACCCGCAATCCGTAAAATCCGTAAAAAGTAGTTTTATTTTACGTGTAGTGTTCGCGTAAAAATAATTATCCATACTACCACTAAACTTTTGGTCTCAAAATCATAACCAAATATACTTATGTATAATTTGTTTGTACTAACTTAATTTAGTATTTTAAAGAAATTTAAAGTACTGAATTTCTAATTTGTTTCATTATAATATTTCGACTGAAATTCCAGAACGTAACAAAGTTCAGAATGGCTTAGAAGTTTGTAAATTTCATTATTTTGCTATTATATAAGTAAATTTATGTGCACTCCGCGATATACTAAACAAACGTAACGTGGGAGTGCAAAATGTTATTTTGTAATCCAAAGTTTTGAAACTAGTGGTTTTAATTACTGTGAAAAAGCATTACATTCTTAATATACAAAAGTAGCGCAGTATTCATGACATTAAGGTGAAAGTTGGAAAGGTTATAACATTTAATATAGGAGAGGAAAACAACATTTAATAAAAATTTCCACGTCGATGAAAAATGCCACAATGTGTTAATGACTAGCGTTACACACCACGTACATAAGGGTGAAGAACTAGCATACAGTTCGCCTGAAGTTAAATGGATCTTGAAGTTCATAAGCATTTACATCTATTCTCGATAATAACAATGCAAAATAATCTTGAGGATTAAGATAGCATGCCTCGTTTTCAGTGAAAAAGGTATCCTAGAAAAAATACATACTTTCAAAAAGTAGCCTAATTTTAAATTGCAAAATTTTAATTTTAATTAAATAAGTTCAGGTTTTACTTGGTAGAGCCATACTGCAACTACATTAGTAGTATAGTTGTAGCACGAATGGTTCGGCTCGACCGGTGTAGGACCACGCTCTCACAAAATAGCAGCTTAACGCTGCTGTGTTTCGTATGGTGAGTGTAGAGATCCGGAGACCCTTTTTACTGGAAATGAGGCATTCAATCTTAGCCCTCACGGGTGATAACGCATCTGCATTTTGATACGTAATAGAAGATAGATCTAGATGTCTATGGGCCTCAGCAACCACTTACCATCAAGTGGACTGTGTGCTCGTTTGTCACCTTTATCCTATAAAAAAAAAGTTTTTGTCTATTAGTGGTAGGTATAACCATAGAACACTATAACGCATACAAAATAGAACGTGGGGCGGTGCCACTAAAATATCAATTCACACCTTTAAATGTCAACACATCCCTTTTGACGTCACAATCGCTGCCCAATTTTCTACCAACTTAAAAAAGGGGGAGGTACTCAATTCGACTGTATTTTTTATGTGTGTTACCTCATAACTTTATTCTACGTGCACCGATTTCGATGATTCTTTTTTTTCATATGAAATGATCAAGGGCAGACCGATAGTTTTTGAGTTATTCTTAATAACTTATACTGAAGTCGGCTGTACATAATTTTTAATTATTAATTATAGATTAAGGAATGCAATAAAGAATAAACAAATAAATAATTTTACATGGTCATTCAGATCTGAGCCATATTAAAAAATTCAATTCTCTAGCTCATCGGGAAATTATATTAATATCAATTACTACATTTAACCCGAACAGATATACATGAAAGTAAGTTAATAAAGAGTTTCTCTGCGTGATAAATTTAGAAATGAGGATATCCGCAGTAGAACCAGAAGGACCGACATAGCCCAAAGGATGAGTACGTTGAAGTGGCAATGGGCCGGTCATATAGCTCGAAGAACCGACAACCGATGGGGAAAAAAGGTTCTCGAGTGGCAGCCTCGTACCGGCAGGCAAAGTTTAGAACGTCCCCCCACTAGACGGAGTGACGACCTGACGACGGAAGTCGATGGATGCAGGTGGCTCAGGATCGTGCTTTGTGGCATTCCTTAGGGGAGGCCTATGTTCAGCAGTGGACTTGTGAAGGGCTGTAATGATGATGATGATGATGAAGTTAATAAAAACGTGGTAAAGATGTTATACATTAGGAATAAGACACAAGCTATAATAACTAGTGACTCGAAACCTAGATAATGCTATTCATTCATGAGGTAATAAATCTTTACAACCAATTCAGATTACACGGAGACAGATTTTACGGTGGTAGAGCCACGCGGCAGTTCTTGCTGTTGCAGGTATGGGCCGGCTCGAGCCGGGTTGGTACAATGACCTCACAGAATACTGGCGTGAAGTGGAAGCTCTGCTTCTTCGTTTCGTCTGGTGAGTGCAAGTGGTCGGAGGCCCAATTCCCTCCCCCCCCCCATCAACATGGTAGCGGAATTACACGAAAGACTGCCCCAGGAAGGTACCAGGACCCCTGGAGAATCCCTCGCTGAGCATCCACGACCATGTTATTCCACTCCTGAACGTGGGTGCTCAGGCTGCCCCGCGTTCTGGGGGGGGGGGGCAAACTTCCACTAAAAAACATAACTGCTCGGGGCAAACTGAGCAACAATACCAAGGCGGCCCCTGCCACGCTATCCGTGAATTTCTGCAACATCAGGGGACTTCACTCATACCTTTACGCCGTCCACTACCAACTCGAGATGACGAAGCTGGCAGGAGGCAGGTGTCCACTCCGGCTGATACTTTGTATCTCTCCTGCACGGGGTACAAATTGGAGCACTCCTTTGTGCCTCGGGCTGGAGTTTGCGTGTATGTCAGAGAGGACATCTGTTCTTGACGCTTTGGCAGTCTTGAAGGTTCGGACCTGTCTATCCTTTGGTTACGCGTAGACAACGACGACCATCCGCGCATCTACGGGTGCCTCTATAGGTCCCATAGCGGTAATGCCGAAAGAGACCGACTCATTGACCACGTCCAAATGGCTACAGATTCCTTGCTACAACAAGTTCCACCCGCAGAGATCGTGATCCTTGGCGATTTTAACGCCCACCATGCCGAATGGCTTGGTTTACGTTTAACCAATCACACGGGGTGATCTGTATATGACTTTGCCTTGGCATTTGGTCTGACACAACTGGTTACTTCGCCGACGCGGATTCCAGATGTGGAGGATCATACACCTTCCCTGTTGGACCTTCTGCTAAACTCTCATCCGGACGGCTATCTGGTTTCCCTCGATGCATCTCTCGGCTCTTCGGACCATTGTCTGATCCGGAGTGTGGTGCCACTCACGCTCCCCTCGCGGTTGCTTTCTGCAGGTTGCCGTCGTGTTTGGCATTACCATGTTAGGTGGCGGATTGGGACGGAATGCGGTCTTCCTTTGCATCCTACCCATGGGGGCGGGTTTGCTTCTCGCAGGATGATCCCAGCGCTTTTGCTGACTCTATCACTGATGTGGTGCTACAGGGAATAAAACTATATATTCCATCATCTGTGGCACCCATCGGAGGCAGATTTCATCCTTGGTTTGGTCGCTCCTGTAAGACTGCATTACGCAGTAAGCAGGAGTACGCAGCAAGCCTGGGCTGCGGCTTCGGCGACTTGGGATGTAAACAACAGCACACTTAAAAAGAGGTATAACTTCGCCTCCAGGTCCTTTAAAAGAGTTATTGCCGAGGCAAAGTCAGAGCACATAGGCAGAATTTGCGAGAAAATAGTTCGCCTTACTTCGGGAACCCGTGCATTCTAGTCTCTCGCCAAGGCTGTCCAAAGGAATTTCTGTAAGCCATCACTACCATCTCTGCACAAGGAGGACGACTCACTGGCCCAAGTCGCAAAAGACAAAGCCGACCTTTTAGGCTCCCATTTTGCGTCCAACTCAACTCTTGATGACGGGGGGAAAACACCGCCGACCATCCCGCGGTGTGAGTGCTCCATGCCGGATGTGCTGTTCTCACAGCGCTCGGTTCGCAAAGCACTCCTCTCCCTGTATATGCAGAAGTCGAGTGGGCCTGACGGAATCCCCCTAATTGTGCTGAGGACGTGCGCTCCGGGGTTGGCACCGGTCCTAACGCATCTTTTCCGGTACTCTTACTCTCAAGGCGTAGTCCCGAATTCATGAAAGACAGCTTTTGTCCACCCGATTCCTAAAAAAGGCGACCGCTCAGACCCGTCCAACTATAGGCCTACCACCATCACCTCCTTGTCCTCCAAAATATAAGAATCCATTATTAACTGCCAGCTCATGCGATACCTTGACGATCACCAACTGATTAGTGACCGCCAATACGGTTTTCGTCGGGGTCGATCAGCTGGTGATCTTCTCGTCTACCTGACCCATAGATGGGCAGAGGCAGTAAAGTCCAAGGGGGAGGAGTTGGCCGTTAATTTGGACATTGCGAAGGCCTTCGATCGGGTTTGGCACAAAGCGCTTCTTTCGTAGCCCCCTTCCTATGGGCTTCCCGAGAAATGATGCAATTGGATCACCAGCTTCCTTACAGATCGGAGCATCAAGGTCGTTGTAGACGGTGCATGCTCAGACTACAAGCCTTTTAACTCTGGTGTTCCACAAGGCTATGTGCTATCACCAACGCTGTTTCTTCTGCATATCAATGATATGTTGCAAGCCGGTAGCATTAATTGCTATGCGGATGACAGCACTGGTGATGCTCTATACAGCGGCCGTGCCAATATTTCTCGGGAAAACGTCGCCTAGTACTGGAACTAACTTGCGTCTGAAGTTGAGTCTCTGCTGAACAAAGTCTCGGATGCAGTTTCGTGGTCACTTGGAAGAGAAGGCCAAATTGGCCTCTAAAAAGCTTGGCGTGCTCAGCAGAGCGGGACAGTATTTCATGCCGGCTCAATGTCTGCAGCTTTACAAGGCGCAGGTTCGGCCTCACATGGAATACTGTTCCCATCTCTGGGCTGAGGCTCCCCAGTGCCAGCTCCTTCCACTTGAACGCATCCAGCGTAGAGCGGCTCGAATCGTCGACGACCGAGTCCTTTCCGATCAGCTCGACTCATTGGCGCTGCGAAGAGATGTTGCATCTCTTTGCATTTTCTTTCGCATTTACCACGGGGAGGTCTCTGACGAATTGTTCGGATTAATCCCAGCCACCAAATTTCACGAAAGCACATCGCGGCAGAACTCCCGATACCATCCACACCATCTGGATGATTGGCGGTCCAACACTGTGCGACTTAGAAGATGTTTTCTTCCTCGCACAACTTCCTTGTGGAATAGTTTACCACCAGCGATTTTTCTGGTCCGATACGACTTAGGGACCTTCAAGAAAAGAGCATCTGCAATTCCCCTGGTGTTGCTGTTGTTCGTAGGCGGTGGTAGTCACTTACAATCAGGTGAGCCGCATGCTCGTTTTCCCCCTGTCCTATAAAAAAAATTCTCAGAAATTATAAAAGGTATGTCTTTGTTTTAAAATTAAAAATATATAAAGGGTTATTATAGTAATGAGTTCACTGTAACCGCTAGTAACGAGGAATCGTTTCCATGCTGCTACTAAAATAAATTGTATATTAATTATTGTGTGCCTATTTTATCACCAAATATTAAAGAAAAATAGTTAAACTGGGTATCTTGCTTATTCCCAGGACAGAGGTGTTTTCTGTACAAGTGAAAAATTTAAATGCGACTTTTGCTATGTATTATTTTATAATCTCTGCGAAATTAGAGTCATTACCTTTATTCTATTCCGACAAATTTTCAATTTTTTCATTCATATTCGACATTATTATACAAAGATTAAGTGAGGATCGTCAAAACAATTCATTTTTGCAGGTGTTACTCGTAGTACTACAGATACCTTGTCACCTCTGAGGATTCAAGTGAAATGCCGTAAATCTGTTAATGTACTGGCTGGAAGGTTACCACTACAGTAGTGCAAACATTGCTATTTAGCGGCAGAAATAGGTAACAGGGACTACCCTATATTATTTATTTATTTAATTACTCTTTATTGTACACCATAATACAAAATAACGAGTACAGTTAAATCTAAAGTAGAATATGCACAAAAGAGGTCTTATCACCCTAAAAGTGAGTATCTAACCAAACGAATTCCTAGGTGGAAAAACGTTCCTACCCCTTAGAAACTTACTTTCTTTATGGCACGTTTTGCTTTATTCAAATTGTTAAACATACGATACTTCAAGCAA
This sequence comes from Parnassius mnemosyne, assembly GCA_963668995.1. Lineage (NCBI taxonomy): Eukaryota > Metazoa > Arthropoda > Insecta > Lepidoptera > Papilionidae > Parnassius > Parnassius mnemosyne. The sequence continues at coordinate 9,105,762 of CAVLGL010000057.1, forward strand.
TAAATCAAGCGACATTCGTGCCAGTCTGTGACTTGTTTTATATTTAATGATTTGGCATCACATTTGAATTCTTCTAAATAATTGTATTACTTTACTTACTCTTGTCCATGTCGCACCCATGACAGTACTTGTTAGGAACACTGAGCTCAATGTTGTTGGATACCCACCAAGTGAGCGGGAATCTGATTCTTCTTCTTTGGTAAAAAAAGCATCAGCTGGATAATTTTATACTAGATTTAATTTTATTTATACTTAATTTTATATTAAAAGTCAAATGAATTTCTGTAAAAAATATGAATAACTTTGAATTTTTGAACTTTGAATTTTGAAAAGAAAAGATTTGAATAACTACTAGATGGCCAAAACATAATTTTATGTGAAATTTAAAAAGGTTTTATGTGTATAGGAGGACGATAATAAATATATCTAATAGTGGGATGTTAGAAATTTAAGATTTTGTTTGGTTTGTTATCCCATCTCAATGGCTAATGGCTATGGCTACCTCTCCGCTACCGCAGATACTTCAGAATACTGTGCACGTTATTTTCAGTTTTATACGATCCGTTTGTCCCTGAATATCTGAAATGCAAATTTCAATATCAAGGTGATACCCATAATCGTTGTCTCCGTTATACGGAAAAATCTAACCTTCATGTTCCCCTCTGTTACACTAGCTTTTTACACAAATCTTTTACTCCTCATGTGGTAAGATTATGGAACGAGTTACCGGGCAGTGTACGCGCAGTCACGAGCAGGGCATCATTCAAACGCTTGCTCTGGAATTACTATCTAACGTTGCAGGAGTAGTTTGTGGTTTTGCATTTCATTTTTACATTAATTGTTATTGGAATTTGAATCAGAAACTGCTATATTTAATTATATATATATATATATATATATATATATATATATATATATATATATATATATATATGTGTGTGTGTGTGTGTGTGTGTGTGTGTGTGTGTGTGTGTGTGTGTGTGTGTGTGTGTGTGTATAATAAGTAGTAGTAAGTAAATATTTGTATGTATGTACTTATTTATATATATATATATATATATATATATATATATTTATGTATATATATATACTGTTTGTATTATGTAGATATAGATATTATTTACTTAGCTGTTTGCACTTTGCACCCACAATATTTTCTCTGCTTAGCCTGGAGGTAGACTGGTAGAGAATGCCCTGTTGTATTAAGTCCGCCCTTTTGTACTTGGTGGGCAAATAAAGCATAAAAAAAGTTAGGAATGCATTGCAAACATTTCTACGTTTCACAAAATCTTGTGCACTCAATTCCTACGCAAGCATTATCTTGTAGGGGTGCAGTTGAAAGTCCGAGTGTAAGATTTGTCTTACAGCTCTGGACGACATTCCGAGCGCAGCGGCATATTTTTACGCAAATGGGGTTGGAGACTCTTCAATTGACGCTCTTACTGCCGCAATGTTTCAGGTGTTCGGACACTTTTAATTCCCCTAACTGGTTTTTTAGGAAAATTTTCAAATTGGTTTAGGGTCAGGAACACTATCACTACGATTTAAATCGAACCGGATCCGAAAAGCCCTCTGAGTTGCTACAAAGCTTTCTTCGATTCTAAAGAACGTCTTCACTACACAACCCCGATGCTCACCTGAACATGACATGAGGACTACTGGAAACGGTATTTTCCCCCCACCTCAAGGTAACTGCACAACCCTTATACCTGGTCTGGGAGCCCTTCAGTGATTATTTTTAAACCAGGGACTGTATTGTGAACCACCCCTTGTATATAAATATTAAGTGTACACTACATAACATATTTCGATGTACATAATATAGATAGGACACAATGCAAGTTCTACGCTTCTGAACGCTCATGTTTGAATTTCCAATATTATATATTTCAAACAAGAAACTCGTATTAAATTGAATAAAATAACTAATTTAAAATTTTTTTAGAAAATTTTGTTGCCGCTGTTATTCCTCATGAACTCATCTCGGTACACAGGCGGACTCGAGTTGATTCGTGTGAAAAATGTTGTTATAGATTGATCACGGACGTTCAACTGTCGTGTATGATGTTGTGATAGGAAATGAAACATGAATTTAATGTTATATTCCGGGAATAAGACAATAGTATTCTGCAAACCAACAAGATTGAAACAGGCAAGAAGAGAGGCAGTCAGATCCTTTGTCCAAGATCCCATTAAATAGCAAAAGACAGATAATATTAAGTGCTAAAAAAGTGCCTTTTAAAAAGTAAGAGAACAACGACCAAGAAATCGCATCCTTCTGCACCATGAAAATGTTTTCGCGCACACCGCGAACAAGACAATGTTATTTTTGGCTTCAGAAAAGGTGGGTCTGTAGACCAGCTCACAGTACAAAACTCGCGTCATACGATTCCTTATTTTTTTTTAATCAAAGATTTGTGAGAGGATTGACATTTACTAAGTCAGAAGAGGCCATCGATGCTTTCAACTAGCACGTGAAAAACATGCCTTTAAACCATGGTCCTTGTGTTTTTAAAAATGCTTTGAACGAGTGAAAAAGTTAAATTTTAAACAGTTCTGTTAATAGAAAATAATTTGATAAGCAGTAAATATATCATTTACATATAAATGGTTTTGTTTATAAGTTATGCAAAACATTCAGTGTACCACACATAAAAGTTACCATAAAATAATCGCATAGTTTTACACACCGTATGCAATAAATTTCAGAAGCATTAACGTAAGACTGCGTTCAAACTGTGCTGTTCTTTTTATCTCGTATAATTTGCTCACAAAAATGAATGCATGAGTTAAAATTACAAACATGTTAATTTAAAGCTCTTTTGGTCTCTAAACAAAATTAAAAGAACATTAGGTATGCATAAATTAATTCTGCTGATATGATATGTTGAGGGTAAAACATTGAAATATGTAACTTAGTTTGAGTTACTTTTTGAGTTTTATAAACTAAATATGATTTTGAGCGACTTCAAAAAAAGGGGTTTGAACCTAATTAAATATATTTTAATGTTCTGATACAAACTTTATCGAATAATTAAAACTCGGAGTTTGGAAGATATTAAAATATATAAAAATTAAAAAGAATTATACAAGATAAAAAAATAAATTCAGTATAATAAAATGAGTGTATTACATATATAAGTACAGTTAGGCCATAATTTCTGTCATAAACTTTTTATAAAATTAATGATATACTTTTTGATAATTATATAGAAATTTTATACGAAATGAAAGGTAATTTAATTTAGAATACAATTTTATTTCCATTATTCAAAATGCACTACCCTATTTTGAATACATGCCTTTAATCTACGAGGCCAATCATCAATCGCAGCACGCAGCACATTTATATCTATTTCTGCCGCTGCTTTAGCCGGAGATGCTCGAAGAGATTCCAAATTCTGATGAGGTTAAGCGCAGACTTTCTTCTCCAAATGTTGCCATATATTGTAATCCAGTGGGTTTAAATCTGGACTATAAGAGGGCCAGTCCGATAAAGACTATTCCACGGGCGATCAACCAGTTTTGCGTGTTTCGTGCCCTACGAGCTGGTGCAGAGTCCTCCTTTTAATATCCAATGTCTGTTTTTGAACATTGTTTGAGAAAGAAATTCCACTATGTTTGTTGGGACAGTATTTTGGTACACCTCGGCACTGGTTTTTACACCTTTTTCACAGAAAAACACCTCAGTTAAGCCTGAATATGAGACTCCAACCCAAACCATGAGTGACGAAGGATAATGATCTCGTTGAACCCTCGGAATACGCGTGATGGCTTCTTCACTGCTGTGGGCATACATCTTATCATTTTGTTTTTTATAACTTTCTTCGATGTTAAAAATGTTTCCATCCGAAAACAAAATTTCGCGACATTTCCTTCCCGCGTTCCGCCGTTACAAAGCGCGGAAAATATCCAGCGTATTTTTTTTTTCAAACGCTCGTTCTAAAAACGTCCCGTAGTCCTAGCTCTTCATTGATCACTTTTTGACCATGGTTCTGCTTAAGCCCATCTGAAGAGCTAAGATTTTTTGTTTACGAAGAGGATTTCATTGGATTTGCGCCTTCACTGCTTTGATGATCACGGGTGTCCTAACTGTACGAGGTCGGCCGATACTCTTACGGTCTTCGGAGCTTGACTCTTCAGTGAATCGTTTGATAGTGCGATAAACAAATCGTAGGGTTATTTTCAATTTTTGTAGAATATTGAAAATCTCTTTTGGCCACAACCACAGCGGTGCAACGCGATAACCGCTATTCTACTCTACTCTTCTTTCTTCGATCACTCCATATTTTAAAACGAATGAAAATTAATGTTTTTTTTTTATTTTCGGCAAGCGCTAACGTTATATTTTTAAAATTGGTGAAGTTCGTCTAGCCAGTATTAAAAAATTTTAAACAATAAGGTTTAGACAGGACTTATGCTCGACTAAGTATAATGATTTTTATTTTCTTTAAGTCGAAAACTATTTTTAAGTTTAATATTTTTTTTATATGATAGGGTGATAAACAAGCACACAGTGCACCTGATGGTAAGTGGTTGCTGTGGCCCACAGACATCTACATCTATCCTTGTTTGCGAATCAAGATGCAGATGCGTTGTCATCCGTGAGGACTAAGATGGAATGCCTGTTTTCCAGTAAAAAGGGTCTGCGATTCTCTACACAGCTCGTATTGAAGAAGCGATCGAGCGGAACCAAGGCTCCAAAGTCTTTGCTAGAGATCTGTCTGCCAGAAAGAGCCAACTGTCAAAGCTGAAGACAAAATGTGGCAGCATAGTTTCCGGGACAACTAAGATTTTGAGTGAGATTGAGAGGTTCTATGGGCAGCTGTACACGTCATCGTTGGAGCCACACGAGAGTGTGAGTAAAAATCCAAGAGCGAGTCTTATCCGACATTATTCCGATGATATCCCGGATGTCAGTCTGAGCGAGATTAGAATGGCTCTCCAGCACCTTAAAAACGGCAAGGCCCCAGGCAAAGATGGAATTACAGCGGAGCTTCTGAAAGCGGGTGAAAAACCGGTACTTGAAGTCCTTCAGAGGCTCTTTAATTTCGTCCTCCATGGTGGCATTACACCGGCGGAGTGGAGCAGAAGTGCGGTGGCCTTGTTCTTCAAGAAAGGCGACAATGCCCTCTTGAAAAACTACAGACCGATTTCCCTTCTGAGCCGCGTCAACGTGCTGTTTTCGAGAGTCATTACGAGTCATCTCGCGCGCAGACTTGACGACTTCCAGCCTCCCGAACAAGCCAGTTTTCGACAAGGCTTTAGCACCATAGACCACATTTATACCCTTCGGCAAATTGTACAAAAGTCAGAGGAGTACAATTTGCCACTATGTCTGGCGTATGTGGACTATGAGAAAGCCTTTGATTCCGTCAAAATTTTGGCGGTGCTGCAGTCCCTTCAGCGGTGCCAAGTGGACTGTCGATATATCGAAGTGCTGAAGTGCTTGTACAGTAGGGCTACGATGGCTATCCGAGTACAGAATCAGAGTACGAAACCTATCCAATTGCAGAGAGATGTAAGACAGGGTGACGTCATATCCCCGAAACTCTTCACCGCTGCATTTGAAGACGTTTTCAAGTTGTTGGGAGCACTAAGCTCGAAGTTGTTGACGAATATGTTCACCAGGGACAAATAGTCCGACTAGGTAAGTCCAACTTCGACCGAGAGGTTAATCGACGGATTCAATTCGGTTGGGCAGTGTTCGAGAAATTACGGCACATCTTCTCGTCTGGTATACCTCAAAACTTGAAAACAAGACTGTACAACCATTGCGTGTTGCCAGTGATGACATACGGAACTGAGACGTGGTCCTTCACTGCTGGCCGTATGAAGAAGCTCAAGGTCGCTCAGCGAGCTATGGAGAGGGCTATGCTCGGAGTTTCTCTGCGTGATAAACTCAGAAATGTGGATATCCGCAGTAGAACCAGAGTGACCGACATAGCCCAACGGATTAGTAAGCTGAAGTTGCAATGGGCCGGCCATATAGCTTGAAGAACCGAAAACCGATGGGGAAAAAAGGTTCTCGAGTGGCAGCCTCGTATCGGCAGGCGAAGTGTTGGGCGTCCCCCTACTAGTAGAGTGACGACCTGGTAAGATATGCAGGAAGTCGATGGATGCAGGTGATTCAGGACCGTGCTTTGTGGTATTCCTTGGGGCAGGTCTATGTTCAGCAGTGGACTTGTGGACAGTGGGCTGTCATGAATACGGTTTTCGCGGAAGTCGATCAGCTAGTGATCTTCTGGTCTGATGGGCGGAGATAGTATAGTCCAAGGGGCCACCAATTGGCCGTTAGTTTGGAGATTGCGTAGGCCTTCGATTCGGTCTAGCACAAAGCGCTCCTTTCGAAGATCCCTTCCTATGGGCTTCCGGAGAAATTGTGTAATTGGATCACCAGCTTTCTTGCAGATTGGACCATCAAGGTCGTTGTAGATAGTGTATGCTCTGACTACAAGTCTACTAATGCTGGTGTACCACAAGCCTACGTGCTATCACCAACACTGTTTCTTATGCATATGAATGATATGTTGCGAAGCGGTAACATTCATTGTTATGTCGATGACAGCGCTGGTGATGCTCTATACACCGGCCGTACCAATATTTCTCAAGAAAACGTTGCCGAGTACCTGATCAAACTTGTGTCTGAAGTCGTGTCTTCGCTGAACAAAGTCTCGGATTGAGGGCGATTAAATCTAGCCTAGTTTATTCCTCAGAATACACAAGTTTGCGGCTTTACTGCTTAAAATATTCCCATTGTTGTGTCTCCCCAGTTTCAAGGAACTCCATTTGATGCCTCAGCCAGTATCGGTATCCCCGGCGTCAACATATTGAGTGACGTCCAGTTTCTTGTCTCCGAAATATTTTTTATTTTTATTTCTCGGATACGCAAATTCACGATGTTTTCCTTCAACGTCGAGTACATGGTAAAACAGCACTTAAAACTGCAATTAAAATTTAATATAGATATATAAATCCCCAGAGCTACCATGTGCATATAAAATGAAATAAATTTAATGCGGTTTCCTTGTCTATTATGATATCACAAAAACTTCACTAATGTCTAATAAAAACTTAAACAAATAAATGAATATTAACGATAAGTCGTAGGTTATTCGAACGCTTTTAAAAATAAGTTATAGATTTCAACTCCACTTATATAACACTTATATAAAGAAAACTCTTTTTTGCACCTGCGAGAAGAAAAATTTTACTGACCCAAATATAACTCTTAATTTTACGGCCCCCAGCTGCCCCAGCAAAAGTCGAATGGGCTAGGGCCCATAGTAGCCTCCTCGACGAGCAGCCGAGGGTTCGGGCCCAATGGCTTATGGATAATTCTAAATTAATGGCAAATAAGCAAGCACAACTTACCGTGTTCCGGAGGTAGGGTTAACCACAGGGTACCAGTCAGGTGATAAGTGAGGTGTATGTAAGTAGTGTGTAGTAGTGTTTAAATGTAGCCTGACATCCCCGATGTAATCGGACCGCAGATCCACAGGCGCTGCTTTTCTACAAATGTGCGGTCCCTCCAGTGGGCATTCACCAATTGAAACTTTCAACCTTTATTTCACTATATTAGTTTATCGATTTTGTTATACATTTAATTAACTTCAAAGTCAACCAAATTAACGTTCATCGAAATTAAAACAAGTGACACACGACACAAGTAAAGAACAGTCGGTCAAAGTTCAACGTTCCATGTTAACGCTGCTGTGATTCGTTTGTTGAGTGTAGAGAACCGGATACCCTATTTTCTGGAAACGAGGCATTCCATCTTAGTCCTCACGGGTGACAACGTATCTGCATTTTGATTCATATTTGAGGATAGATGTAGATGTTTATGGGCCACAGCAACCACTTACCATCAGGTGCACTGTGTGCTCGTTTGTCACCCTATCCTATAATAAAAAACATGTCTTCGAAAATATTTTGTAGTTTAGCCATGCAGTATTACTTACAATATTTTTCTTCATTACCAAATACGTAGTAAACCAGCGCTTAAGGTTGCAATTAACGAGTTTATTTGTGGCGTGAATTGAACCCACGTTGCTCGAGTATTTTAAAATGTACGGCGAGCACTTAGGCTCTCCTAGTACAGGAACTACCACGGCGCTGAGCTGCCAAGCTATTCTAATATATAATTATATAAGGATGGCTTGGTAGCTCAGTGCCGTACAGTTTCACCAAGTCATCCCCTATACTTATATCTAAGTAATTCTTAGTTTTTCACCGAGGAAGATGCCCGAGGGACCCGAGGAACGGCCGATGCTCCGTGTATTAGTACATAGCTGTTCTATGTATAGCACATTACTTCGTAACTATGAAAGCGTGATTTAGGCGTCGGTGCATTTTTCATTTGTGGCGCGACGTTTGCGCCGCCACAAGCTTATGGATAACTTGGCTAAATTGGGTATGTGGATTATTGTCATTCATTCAAGTTGAGCCTCTCTACGGCAGAAGGTGAAGCTAGGTTGCAATTGTATTGTAGTTACTGCATAAATGGGTCGCCTCATCCGCAGAAGGACCACGCTCTAATAGAATATTAAAATAAAATAGCATATTAATGAGAAATTAGATTATATATAATCATACTCATACTCATTCGCGTGTGCAATATGCTTAAAATGGGGTGCAAAGTTTCTCCTTTATATATTAATATTAAATTACCTTCACGTATTAATATTTAAAAGCTAAAATTAGCCCGGGTTTAGAATCGACCCCTTAACCATGTGTAATACAAAACACTGAAAAAGTCAAGAATTAAAATAAGTCAAATTAAAGACAATAAAATCCGCAAAATTTGTTTCATTTAACATTCAAAGACGTAAACTTGCATTTATAAGTAAAATAACAATGTTAGTTGCGCACTGATTTACTTTAGAACAAGCGATCTACACTACGGTATCTAAAACGAATTCATTCACCTCGGAACCGAGATGTATAGCATCCGATCTTGGTTGAGACATGTTCGTTTAAGGGAGAAATTTATAGCCGATATCGATATAGCGGAAGGCAGTAGTAGATTCTCGGTAGAGTCTCAACATTCGACACGGCTTATACAATTTAAAGCACTCTTAAAATATATCGTAATGATATATTTACAGTATAGTTTAGACTGACAGAGATTGTATTTATCAACCTTTTAATCGTACTTAAGTATTTAAACAATGTAATTAATCAAAAACTTTAAATATCAACATACATATAGCTGATATCAGTCATGCAGATCAAAGCATTAAATTTAAGGTCGAATAAATCATTCTACCAATTAAAACTAAAATGTTATTTGAAATTCTCACGCAATTCTTGTTATTTTCAATTGATACAAGCTACCTGCTTTTACTAGTTATAGAGAAAAATAAAACACATCATTACTGCCCTTCAAAAGTCCTCTACTGAAAATATGTCTCCCTTAATTAATGTCACAAAATTTCGATTTGACCTACCTGGATCCATCGACCTGCATGTTTTATCAGATCATCTTCATTTAGTGGGTGGCCGCTCTCCACTTCACCTACCGGTACGAGGATATATGGCCGGCCCATTGCTACTTTACCCTATTGAACAACGTTACGAAGTGACAATCGATGTGGAGGCTCTTGATGGTAAGCTTAAAATGCTTGTACTAGGAGTGGTTCACGAAAGTAGTCGAATGGAGGATTGATATCCAAGACCTTTTAATTCGCGGTTCGCATCCTAAGGCTATTGTCGCTTAAATTTCGATTAAGAATTTACCACGCTAGACTAGTGGATTAACGATATTGGAGCTCATATTCTCACAGTAATTCTGCTATCCTGGGATTTCTTCTTTATTGGCTCGTAGAAGTCCATCGCTGGACGGAGTGGAAAAGATTTTCTTAATCATCATGCTTGACAAGCGGATAGGCCATCGCGGTGCCAGAATTCTCGTACCAATGACGCTGCGGACCATTACTGGTCTTGAGGTTTTACCTCAAGACCAGTAATGGTCCGTCATCACATGGCATTGGAATTTTCATATCTAATATAAAAAGTCAATTACTCATTGAAGCCAATTTCATTCAAAGAAATCGAGTTTGTAAAAGAAATTGAGGACTATTATGGATTGTATATTTTTATATTGGCGTTAAATTTGGTTTATTATTCAACCTTGAAATATGAGAAATCTTACAATTCTCTGTTTTGATTGCAAGTTTTTTTTGTATATATGTATGTTACATGATATTTTCTTCATTACGATCTGATTTTGATGATTGATTTAGTTAAATTTGTTATAATTATAATAATAAATAGAAAACTAGAAACTTAATAAGCATATAGTCCTACTCCCCGCGGTATCGTACCAAGAACGCTGGCTGCGTTTCCGTTATACTTAGCCTTTGAGCGAGAAAAGAACTAGCCCTCTTATCACCAGCAGCAACGACCAGCCGCGGATGGAGTTCCTTTAAGAACCGCACGTGGACTCCACGGACCGATAGTCTCTACACCAAATGGCAGAAATATGTAGTCATCTCTCAGAGACTCATATTTGCGCCACTTACTTAGTTCAACTGCCTATGACGCCGCCCCGGCTCTAAACGAGGTACCCCTGAGATGAGAGACCGCCAGAGTGTCTACGCAAGTAGCATCCCACACTAGGGTTTTACCTCTCTCCCAAGGGACCAATGTCTTACCGTCGGGTCTTAACCCAGGGAACATTAATTAAAAAAAATATTCCACCTTTTAGGGTGGCAAAATAAGTGATAATTTTTTAATGTTCTTATTTAGATGACATTGCGATTATTCTATATTCCTTAGTCCACTTAAAAGGGCAAAATTTTATTATTTATAAAGGTTAAAAGTTAAAAAAAATATTTCACATTGAAGACAACCACCCATTTGAAAAAAGTGATATACACTCTGTAAATACTAGGAACAAACACAAAATAGTGATACCAGTTTCTCCACAAAGTAAGTAATTCATCCTTGGAGCAATGTATACGCTATTACAACAAACTCCCAGAAAATAAACAAGGTCTCTCTGTAACCAAGTTAAAATATTTTTATCAAATAAAAATTGTATTAAAAGGATTCATCATCATCAACATTACAGCCATTCACAAGTCCACTGCTAAACATAGGCGTCCCCCAAGGAATGCCACAAAGCACGGTCCTGAGACACCTGCATCCATCGGCTTCTTGCATTGACACCAGGTCGACACTCCATCTTGTGGAGGGTGGCTCTACACTTCGCCTACTGGTACGAGGCTGCCACTCGAGAACCTTTCTTCCTCATCGGTTGTCGGTTCTTCGAACTATATGGTCGGCCCAATGCCACAGCTTTTTAATCCGTTGGGCCCTCTGGTTCTACTGCGGTTAACCTCATTTCTAAGGGTTCACATAGGTTAAAAAAGGGCTATAATAATATAAATGAATACATGGTTTATAATAGCCCCTGGGAATGAAGTGGTCGCTTCCAATCCGTTTCTAAAAGGAGACAATTTCTTTTTATATGGAGAACGGGCCCACTACAAATTTCAAGGACACTTAATGAAATGTATGTCTATTTATTACTTATAATCTAAGGATTACAAAATTAAAATTAGTTTTATCACATCTAACGGGAATACTGAGAAATTAAAATTAAAATATAAATATTACAATAACCTAAAAATAATTCAAACACTGTTTATTTTTAATCAAGCTTTACGGCTCTGGGTTCTAGCCCTTCTCAGCCTAAACTAAAAGCTATTTTCTATTAGTAGCATGAGTTACCAACAATATATATAGAATAGAATGGAACAGCTCAATAATTAATAGCATAAAACAAAGTTGCAGGCACATTCAGCATTTATAGGTACTTTTAGACTGATGGAAAAACATTTTAATAGTTCCGGCAAAAATAGTGCACCGACATACAAACACCATACTTGGTCACCTTTAACTCACTAATAAGTTTCTAAGACCTGTGTTTGTCACTTGTTTTAGGTAATTGATTATAAATAATATATCTTATAGATTTTTCAAAATTCTAGGTGTAAAAGTAAATTCTTTTATTATATACATACTCTTATATACAAGGGCGGCACTGAAAATTTCGGGAATCAAGGAAGTGACACAACATTACTATTTAAAAATGTATTTATTGCTTCAAATTATATTGAACACATAAACATTACATTATATTGAATCTATTTACTTTTAACGTAGATTATCGCTTTATTCGAAGTGCCTTATATTATTTAATAGCAATAACTTCAAAACACAAAATTATTTATTTTTTATGAAACGAAAAATGATAAACATTTTTAGCGCGTCGCCAAAAGTAGCTAGTGAACTTTCAATAATTACGTTTATATATAACTAGCTTTGCCCCGCGGTTTCACCCGCGTCATCACGTGTTCGAGGTGCGCGACATGACCTAGTTCAAGCATTTTATAACGGCTAGGGTTTAGGCGTCGTTCGCGCGCCCAGCCAAGTATTGAATTATTTTAATTATACATTATCTCTTAAACTATGCGTCCAAATAACATGGTATAAAGAACAAAGTTTATCTTCATAAAATTGTCTTGATGATGAAGTAACTTTCGTTCGTAAGGATAAATAGGCCATGCCTAATAACAAGGCTCATAAATCACTTTTAAATTTTCAATACTTTTTTGTCACAAAATACCAAATTATGGCTTATGTATAAGAAATAGACATATGGTATCGCGGACTTCTTTTTTAACGGAGTAAAGGTCTATATTTTTCAAAAACATTGTATTTACGTATCCCTAACGATAACACCAGCGTACGAGGATAAATCATTTCGGGAGTGCTTTTTCTTCTGACTTGCTTAACAAATATCCATATTTAAGGCTAGCTGAGTAATATAGCTTAATACTAGATAGCCTATACTATTTCATATGAATCTGGCTATAATATACAAAAAGAATTTTTCAAATCGAACTGGTAGTTCCAGAGATTAGCGCGTTTAAACAAACAAAAAAACAAAAAAACTCTTCCGCTTTATTATATTAAGTATAGATTACCTATATAAACGGTTGAACGAAATTTCTTTTGTCACTACATTGAACTAAAAATGATTTGAGATAAATTATCATTGACTTTACTTCTCTCATTCTAGACACTTGCGGTAATGAATATCTTGGTATGATGAAGTATCTTTAGGATAGATACTACAAACATACGAGTACTGGTACAAACGTCTATATGGTTTGTAATTTTTGAGTCAGTGTATTTTTTTCATAGCTCCATTATTTTAGAATATAGATGGTAGTTCTTAAATGAAGGGGGTTAATTTTTGAAGTGAAAACTTCCTTAGCGACGTTGTGCACTTTTTTTGTAATGGGTAAAAAATGTTAAACTCGCGTCAGATCACGTGTCCTGATCGAAAATTCGTAAGACGGACGGAGAGTAGACAGCCGGCGCGGCGTAATAGTATTATTCAGGTTAGGTTAGGTTTAATTGATTTTCATTTATTAAATAATATAATTTTATTATTAAGATTAGGTTTCGATCGAGTCTACTATACTGCTTGACGAAATTATTAATATAGATATGTATCTATATTAATAATTTCGTAAATGTAGTACATATGTTGTACTTACACATTATAGATGTAATATTTGTAATATGTTTATACTTTATAGCATTAACCTATATTTTCATAACATCACAACAAGCAATGTAAATGTAAATCCCAGCCGCCAAATTTCACGAACGCACATCGCGGCAGAACTCCCGATACCATCCACACCATCTGGATGATTGGCGGTCCACCACTGTGCGATTTAGAAGATGTTTTCTTCCTCGCACAACTTCCTTGTGGAATAGTTTACCACCAGCGATTTTTCTGGACCGATACGACTTAGGGACCTTCAAGAAAAGAGCCTACTCCTTTTTAAAAGGCCGGCAACCCATCTGCAATTCCCCTGGTGTTGCGCATGTTCATGGGCGGCGGTAGTCACTCACCATCAGGTGAGCCGCATGCCCGTTTGCCCCCTCTCCTATAAAAAAAATGTGCGGTGTAGGTTTACCAAACAAATAATTTCGAATGAAAATAAATGAAATAAGATAATAATAAATAATCTCCGCCTTTCCAAAATATCAAAAATGCACAACGTTAATGGTATTCAAGTTTTCACTTCTGCCGGCACTCCTGGAGTGCAACCCGTCGTTTTTTTTTGTCACTACAATAAACTACAAATAATTAAGCACATATTTCAAAACTTTTTATAGAATCATTTTTAATATTCCCTGCTTTGTGCTGTATTTACTAATTTTTTTACGGAATTATTATAACTACAAAAAAAATCAAGTTCTTCCTAAATCGGGTTCCAGCGTGATGGAGCTCAAAATTATAACATATCATAATTCTACTGCTATACATATATGCTTCCTCTAAGAAATGCCACAAAGCATTCTTAGCCACCTGCATTTACCGACTTTCCGCATCTCTTAGTATATTGTCACTCCATCGAGTGAGGGTCTGCCTATACTTCGCTTATCGCTACGAGGATGCCACTTGGATATTCGGTGCTTATTACTTATAATTAACTAATTTCCAAATGAACATAACTATTGTGGTGAAAGTAAGTACTGACCTAACTGCTTGCCTACTGCTATTCCTACGTACCAATTGTAGAGAAATAAAAATATCTTTGTTAATTTACGGCATTCGCGTGTCGGTATCTAAAACGTGCATCTTGCACTTGCAAATGTGCAATCTTCGAGACATGATTCCTGAGAAGGATGTCTTATCTACATACGTTATTAAGATTATATTATATGGAAAACACAGGAAACAAGTTCTAATCACGCTTGTCCAGCTTTTCACCAATAATAGTGTAAACTCAATAATGACAATTATTTTAAATGAACTGGTCTCAAATTATCACAGTATGCGAGCAAACTGAATTTGTTTACTCCCGGTACCATTAAAATTGATATTCGCAATTTTAAGTACTGATTTACTACTTGTATAGCAGTAAAGGAAAACATCGTACGGTTTTTTAATTACTCAGTCATGCAGGAAACCTGTATAATTAAAAATGAGTAATTAAAAAAGTGTTTATGAACACTTTAACACGTGACGTTCGCAAACACATATTGAGACAACGCGGCGAATTTTTTCTTACTTCCCTCGCTACCTACCTAATACTTTTATAATACTTTACTAATACTTCACTGTCTTTATAGTACGATTACTAATATAAATACTAGACAAGTGCAAATCACTCTAGTAGTAATGTACAATTAACCCTACTGTCTACGAGACGTAGTTTTACAGACGCGTGTTCACCAGTATACGTACCCGTCCGCCTGCTTATTGCTTGTATAAAACTACGAATAATGTTGACGGAACCCGAGTGTCATGCTCGTGTACGAACGAGCTTAAAACCGCGTATGAAGCTCCCGTCTCGACAAAGCGATCATGACTGATTGCCAATCAGTGCTGTGATAGGTGAAACATGGCGAAACAAATACATGCATGTAGTTCGAATCTGATTGAGATGACCGTATCTTTCGCGGGATAAAAATGATATATGCGCCAACGTTATTTTATTTTTGTGACAGTACACAATTATTTTTTATGTATGTAGACCGATTTATCGGAAAGAGCTGAACCGATTTACGTGATAGTTATATTATTAAATAATATACTTCTGGTATATACTTCAGGATTTAAAGTTACAGCCTCTTAAACTCCCACATATATTGCCTCATAGGTGGGATATTTGCCATAGTTGCCCCGCTCGGTATGAGGACTGGCATCCGCAGTTTTTATTTTTTAGTTTTAATAATTATTGGGAATACGCTGCTACCCATCTCCTGATTTGTTTCTCTCTGTAGTCTCTTACTACACCGACGGGATGATATGGGGTAGTCGAAATTCTTACACAGCCATTACAAGGTACCGAATACACGGTACTTCAGGGGTCCCTTATAAATTTGATAAAAAACATTTGGGTGAGGATAAAGATCTCTCTGTGATATTCCTCAGACCCCCCAAAGGGAGTAAAATGAATTAACTTATAATAAGAAGTAGTAAAAGAAGTCGGGACCTAATTCTTCTATAAACTATTATAGCTCTGATTATTTTATTTAGTTTTGAAGTCAATTTTGTAGTGGGGTTTCACCCTAGTGCGAAATGAAAGCTCTCGGAAAGCACGAGCAAGAAAGATCCGAACATGACTATGAGAGTGAGAAAAAAGAGAGTACAGCCGTGCTTGCCCACACACACTCATGCATTATAATCCTATCCTGCACAAATCGTTAGTCTTCGTATACTGGCAGCCGTGATCGAAATTCGGTCTGGAGTACATTATTATTTTTATACTGCGATTTTAAATGCTTATTTATTACATGTTTGGCAGCTTAGGAAAAGGTTGTGAGTAAACAATAAAAAATATCTCTATATATACAATATTACATGCACTGGAGCAACGGGGCGAACATTGGTCTATAATACTACTACTAATGTTAGTTAGTAATTTTTATTTCTATTAATCAAACTAATCACTCGTGCAATCGATGAGTCTTTGCCAACGAAGTGGCAGTTTATTGATCCTTGAAAAAAATCAGCTGGAAGGGAGGTAAAAAATTCTTCCAAAGTATTTTATACTGCCTCTCAGGTATCAATTTTTTCCCCGCCAAAAAGTTATCGAAATTATCGAAATTCTGGAAGAAATGAAAGTCTGTAGGCACAAGGTCTGGTGAGTTCGGCGGAAGACGGAGAGCTTCCAACCCCAGCTCTTGTAACTTGGAGACCTTCTGTGTTCAGTATGAGGTCGCGCTTTGTCGTGCAGGAGCAGCGGTGACGAGCAATTGACTAAAGCTGGTTGGAGAAGTGCGAGCTTCTGCATCATTGTCAGCTCTTTACAGTACACATCTGCAGTAATGCTCATCCCGTTTGGTAAGTAGCTGTTATGAATCACACCGGTGTTAGACCACAAAAACGGTGACCATTGTTTAAGTGCTGAACCAGGATCCAAACAACTTGCTGAGCGCTTGCGTTTGTCAAAAAGAATCAATTTTTCTACACAGGTAACTATGCGGTTCAAAAGTAGTTCCTTTGTGTGTCTGTTGAGTAGTGCAAGGCACGTCTCGACGCGTATTTCACACTGGCGATCATTGAGTTCGTGGGGCATGCTGCTTTTTACCTGGCCGATTTGACGCAAATGGACCAATGTTGTTTTGAATATCAATATTAAAAGCGTCATTGTCAACCAAAGTTTTCTACAGTGGTCGAGCCACGCGGCAGCTTTTGCTGTCGCACGGATGGACCGGCTCGAACCGGGGTGGTACCACGACCTTACAGAAAACCAGCGTGAAGTAGCGGTTTACCTCTGCGTTTCGCTTGGTGAGTGCAGGTGGCCGGAGGCCCTTTTTACTGGAAATGAGGCATTCCATCTTAGTGCTCACGGGTGACAACGCATCTACATTTTGATTTATAATAGAGGATAGATGTAGATGTCTATGGGACGCAGCAACCACTTACCATCAGGTGGACTGTGTGCTCGTTTGTCACCCTTATCCTATAAAAAAAAACGACCACGAGGTTCAATTTTCAGGTCAGGTCCAGAACGAAAGTGGGAAAACCAATAACGGGTGGTGCGTTCGTTTTTAGTATTCGCTCCGTAAACTTCGATGATGTGGCTTGACGCTTGTGCTGAGTTGCTGCTACGACGGTACTCATATACTATAATTACTCGAATTTTTAACGTATCCATGAAAATGAAAAGGATTCATAACGAAAATATAACGCTTATCAATAAATAAATGACGTTTTATCAAAAAAGAATTCAGGCGGCTCCGTGGCGCAGTGGCTTAGCAATGCATTGTTGCGTTGGGTGCCGCGGGTCCGAATCCCGCACGGTACAATTATTTGTATGGCCTACAAATAATTGTTCCGGATCTGGATGTTTGCCCTCGTTCAATTTATGTGTGTAAAATTAATACGTACTAAGTGCTAAACTCATGAGTGTGTTTAATCAGTACTTAGTTAAAGTACGTGATAGATACATGCTGCAGTGAAGGTTGCAGAAATAATGGACCGACTCAGCCAGGGGAAGATCATGCTCACACAGAATACCAATATAAAATAGCAGCAAAACTCTTCTGTGATTCGCATGATACGTAAACGGCAGAACCATTTTACTCGTAATGAGGCATTCCATTTTAGTTCTCAGAAGTGACAAAGTATCTGCATTTTGACTGTTAATCGAAGATACATGTAGATGTATATAGGCTCCACTCGAGTAGAACTGCTGAAGCCTAGGCCTATGCACTGCTACAGATGCCTCGAGAAGGGACACGTGGGCAGTAAGTGACCTAACGAGGCAGACAGGAGCACCCGCTGCTACTCCTGTGGTGAACCTGGTCATAGAGCGAACCAGTGCACTGCATCGGCACTAAAATATCCCGTTTGCTCCGACCTCGGGCGCCCCTCCAACCATAGGTTGGGGAAAAAATGCGCTCAACCCGCAAAACGGGGAGTTAGGAAGAGTAAGCCCTCTCTCACCCACTCCAGCGAAACGGCCAAAGCAGCACCTGCTGCGGCACCCAGCTCCGACTCGGCAATGGAAGTTGCTTTGACGTAGAATTCACGCCCCTCAAAGTCCTCCAGGGTAACCTGAACCACTGTCGCAATGCACAACATCTGCTTATGCAGACCATTGTGGAGTAGTGGGTTGCCCTTGCAGTAGCAGCGGAACCCCATACCGTCTCCGACCATCCTCGCTGGTTCGGCGACGAATCGGGCTCCGTAGCCATCTACTTGGGGGGTTGTGATGGTGCTCCACCTTGCGTCCTCCTGCAAAGGGGGCGGGGCTTTGTTGCAGTGCAATGGGGCACCCTGGCTATAGTGGGCTGCTATGTCTCTCCCAACAGGACCCTTGCCGACTACGAGGAGTACCTGGACGAGGTAGCGGATTGCGTGCGCGAGTGCTTACCCCGTCCGTCGATCGTCCTAGGAGATTTTAACGCCCATAATAGGGCTTGGGGCAACTCTAGGGACGATCCAAAAGGAGAGATCATAATGGAATGGGCCGCTGGACCTTCGACTATTAAATCGGGTGTCTGAGAGTACATGTGTGCGGTGGCAGGGGGAGTCCATTGTAGAACTTACGTGGGCAACTCCTGCTGCAATGCGAAAGCTGTCGGGATGGCGAGTGGCGACAGAGATGGTGATACTGTCAGACCACCGCCACATCGTGTTCGATGTCGCACTTCGCCACTTCGACAGTAACTCCAGTCGTCCAGAAGGCAGCCCACCGCGGCGTTGGTGTCTCAAGCGGCTCGACCGAGACAAGCTCAAAGCCGCCGCCATCGTCGCAGCCTGGCCAGAAAAAGCCGAAGAGGTTCCGGAAGTGGAAGCGAACTGGTTCCGAGCTACGATGGCATAAATATGCGACGTCTCGATGCCCAGAGCTAGTCGTCCCAAGCGCAGGGCGGTGTACTGGTGGTCGGCAGAGATTGTACACCTTCGTGCGATCTGCTTGCGGAGTCGGCGCCAGTACACAAGAGCCCGAAGAAGAAGGCGAGCTCCACCTGAGGATATAGCCAGACTCTACGGGGCATACCGAGCCGCTACAAAGGCGTTACAAATCGCTATATCTAACGCCAGGTCTCGGTCCTGGAAAGAGCTCCTAGAGGGACTCAACGAAGATCCCTGGGGGCGACCGTACAGGATGGTGCTGGGACAACTCCGGCCATGGTCGCTGCCCTTGACGGAAACTCTCGATCCGGAACTGCTGGGAAGAGTGATCGGCACGCTTTTCCCAGAGGATCGGTCAAGTCCCTCAGGTCACCTGCCGTCGTCATTGGAGTGGCATGATGAGATGGAGGTGACCGTGGAGGAGCTGGACCGAGCCGTTAGCCGCTTGAGAGCCCGGAACACCGCACCGGGGCCTGACGGAATTCCTGGTCGGGCTCTGGTGCTGAGTCTGGCTGCCTTGGGGGATAGGCTAAGACAGCTATTTACTGGCTGTCTGCGGAGTGCCAAGTTCCCCACAGCATGGAAAGAAGCAAGGTTGGTCCTCTTGAAGAAGGAAGGCAGAGCCGCCGATTCTACCTCTGCGTACCGTCCCATATGCCTGTTGGACGAGATTGGCAAATTGTTTGAAAGAATAGTTGCCACTCGGCTCAACGGACATCTGCGCTACTGCGCTACTTGCGCGACAGGTACATTCTGTACATGGGGCAAGATGGTAGGAATATACGGAGGGAGATCAAACGTGGGGTTCCGCAGGGCTCAGTGCTGGGGCCGCTACTGTGGAACCTCGCGTACGACGCGGTTCTGCGTGTTGACCTTCCTGCTGGCGTAAATATCGTGTGCTATGCCAATGATACACTGGTGGTCGCCAGCGGGGTCACCTTCGAGGGTACCAAGGAGCTCGCTGAGCTTAAGACGGAAGTCGTCGTCGCCAAAATCCACGAGTTGGGTCTAGAAATAGCGCCTCATAAGACCGAGGCCTTATGGTTTTACAAATTACCTCGGAGCAGGGAACCACCCGACTCGTGCGTCTACGTGGGTGGGTCTGTAGTCAGAGTGGGGCGGTACATGAAGTACCTAGGGCTCCACCTAGATAGTCGCTGGGGCTTCGAAGAGCACTTTGAGCGCCTAGTCCTCCGGATTGAGAGGGTGGCGGGTGCTATGCACAGACTGCTGCCCAATCTACGGGGACCGAGGGAGGAAATACGCCGCCTCTATGCGGGGGTAGTACGATCCGTAGCCTTATACGGGGCACCTGTGTGGGCGAAAAGGCTAGCCATCTGGCGCTGTAGATCTAAAATCTACAGTGTCCAGCGGAGGATGGCTATACGGATCGTGCGGGGATACCGCAAGATATCTTTTGAGGCGGCAACAGTCCTGGCTCGCTTCCCACCCCTAGATATACTGGCGGATATGGATGCTAGGGTATACAACCGAATCCGCATCCTCCGTCAGAGAGGTGGCAGTGAGCCAGATGAGTCGCTCGAGTGTATAAAACGGCAGGAGCGACAGAACGCTTTAACGATGTGGCGCACTCGACTTAACGAGGAGCGCTATGCACACAAACGTGTTATTGGCGCAATCCTGCCAGTCTTCGAAGCCTGGATGCAGCGACGAGTAGGAAGACTCACCTACACACTTACACAGATAATTACCGGGCACGGGTGCTTCGGTGATTATCTGTGTAAGATCGGACGCGTAGCGACGGCGAACTGCTTCCACTGCGGTGGACAGGATCAGGACTCCGCGTCCCATACGCTGGCGGTATGTCCAGCGTGGGAACAGGAGCGAATGATCCTGGCAAACCGGGTCGGTGGGGACTTCTCCCTGCCAGCAGTCGTGTCGGCGATGTTGAGCGGGGACTCGGCGTGGAGGGCCGTAGCCAACTTCTGTGAGTCCGTAATGGTCCAGAAGGAGGCTGCTGAGCGGGATAGGAGGAGGACAGATCCCGCTCGGAGACGACGTCATCAAGGCGTTCGTCACGGCCCTCCCTCTGAAGATGGTTTTCCCCTACCAGAAACGGGGCCTCTGGGGTTGCAGGCGTTTGGAGCGGGGGCCTCGAATGCCTAGTAACGTAACCCCTGAGGAGGACGATGGCTCGGAAGTGGTCCCGAGACATCGTGATAGCACTGCGAGGGTGCTGGGGGTAGTAAATTCTGCCGCTGGGACGTGCTTCCAATAAAGCGAAGCGAGAGAGGGGTCCCGGTTGTGGGAGACCACCGTGGGGTTTTAGCCGGTAGGAGTCCGGCATAACCTTCCGGTTGCCCTCGCAGCCGGAGGTATCCATGAGGATTTCCCCACGAAATAAAAAAAAAAGATGTTTATAGGCCACAGCATCCGCTTAACATCAGGTTGACTAGTTGCTCATTTGTCACCCTTGTTCTATTAAAATAATTATATTTAAAAGGACAATTAATTAAATAGGTTAATGAAAGGCCTAGAGAAACGTGTTTTATTAAAAGTCCTCTGTAAACAACAACTGTTGCGTAGATTTAGGAGAACTCCCTTCACCGGAGTGACTTCAAGGTAAATATTAGACAGGTTGTAACATTAAATTAAATTAACAGGAAACATCGAATGAATTTATAAATCAAATAATTAAAACTAAGTAACGAAATAGTGAGTGAAAGTTACAGCTCTTTCCGCTGCTGGGCACAGGCGTCCTGTCATTTTGAATGATATCTACCGTAGTTGCCTAGATTAGCAATTTGCAATTTTTTGTTACTATGCGCTGTTATCAAGTAGATATACAGCTGTCCACCCGGTTTAATTTCCCTCTGTCACCTCCACATATATCAAAAACTAGTTGTATTTAAATTAAGTCTTAAAATACAACACTTTAATTAATTGAGGTTTTTAAACTTTAGATTGTACCTTGGCCATGTCGTGGCGATAGTAAAACACTTACATTTTATCATCAGTAAATTCATCATTTTAAGAAACAAAACTTTTGGTGATATAAATAATAATTTGACGCGTTCACGAGGTGCGACTTTGAGTATTAAATGACTTCGCATGTGAACCATTAGTGGAAAAGATGTTACAAGTGCTTCATTATTGATATAAATATTAAGTTTTTTATCCGTTCCTTGATTATTATCGTAATTAACTATCCGTTGGGTCAACGGCCAAAATCTCTCATGAACTTTGCAATGTGACGCATTGGTATAATGAGAAGAGTTTTGTGAATAAAATACACATCAGACTAGGGTTGTATGGTATAAGACTTTTGCCTACCTTAATTGGTGAATCGTAACAACTATAACAACTCGTCAAGTTAGTTTTAAATTCATCAAAACATAGTAAATTATTTTATTTATATCGGTAATGGTGACAAGTAGACGCTTAATAACTCCATCAACAATTTTTTCGCCATTGTTCTTATATAAGAAATTTTTTGTTCCAAAATTCAGTTTCGAAATTAACGGAATACTACCAAAAAGCGAGAATATTCACGATACAACTCTATTCTCATGTCATCTCACATCATTCTTCAAAGAACGGTTTAGTTCATGTTCTTTTATGCCAGTTAACGTGCGTCTTCGTAGCATTTTGATATACCTAATAATAATATTGATTTAATTAAAATTTCCGACATTTTTCATCAAGTTATGCTCCATTGATGATTCATAATCAGCGCCATCTAACGTATCTATCGTGGTACTACTATAAAAGTATTTTTTATACTTTTCTAACAGATGGCGTTAATAATACAATAATAAACTAATTAATGAAAATTGTTATATATTTTATTTTTATTAAATGTGGATTAAAATAATATTTTATGATTGATAACACATCTAGACATGAAATGAAAATACTAAAATTATTTCTTATATTTACGCGTACACTACACGCATGGTCATGGGGGAACATGGGTGCTGTAAAGTGCTCGAATATAAAATAAGTTAATATACGCTATAAAATTCGTAAAATTAGTTATATTTAAATGGAAATACTATGTCAAAGCCCAAACCTGAAAGTGTAATTGTTTCTCAGTAAAGTGTACCACAAAAAATGCGTAGATTGTGGGATAGTGTAGGGCTGGGCTGCCTTAGCTCGCCCTGATAACCTGATTGAGCCATACTTTATCAACGTAATACCAACCGTCCTTTGTCCTCAAACAGATAGCCCCATTTCGTGATTTTTTTAAATATTTCTCACAGGGTGAAAAATTATTCTTTATTATTAACATTTTTAGATACTGTAGATACAGTTGAACAAATGCTTAAAGTAAGTTATAGGGCTAAAGTTTTTTTTGCCATGTGGTGACAGTATAAGAGAGTTCATTACTTGTTCTATCCCGTACAGTATTATTGAGGTTGCATAGAAATATCCATAAACGATATTGTGTCTTCGGATACTCGTAGATGGCTGTATAATCGTCTAGTTTATATCTTCGTCTTCTTCATCAGCCCGTCAAAGTTCACTGCTGGGAATGTGCCTATTTTTATAGTATGAGGGTGAGAAACGAATACAATCCACCTAATGTCACCCATTAGGTCTAAGATGTCATGCCAGTAAATAGGGTTTCCAGTTCTTTACACTCACCATACAAAATACAGTAGCATTAAGCTGAATTTTCACGCCAGTATTCTGTGAGAACGTGTTCCTTCCCCGTCTTATAAAATAAATACATAAATATGAATATATGTGTGAACGCATATATTTTCGATTCATATCTACTGAGGACATAATATAATTTAGATGTATGCCAACATTTATTTTTCTATTTCTCACGGGGCTGACTGCTAGAGAAAGGTATAAGTCATTAGGTCAGCCTATTGTAACCATAAGTTTGAGGTGAATGACAAGTTAATCTCACTGATTAAATAGATAAATAAATAAATAAACTTCGGTCCTAATAACAAATTAACTAACAGACTTAGATACGAAAGTGTCACTAAGTGTTACGCTACTGAAAACGTAATTTAGTTACGTAGGACCGTCGAAATTTAGCTGATCTAAAATATCAGGCCAATGCTCGTTATGTCTATTGCTGTTAATATTAATGTTCGATTAAGAAACGAATACAATCCACCTAATGTCACCCATTAGGTCTAAGATGTCATGCCAGTAAATAGGGTTTCAAGTTCTTTACACTCACCATACAAAATACAGTAGCATTAAGCTGAATTTTCACGCCAGTATTCTGTGAGAACGTGTTCCTTCCCCGTCTTATAAAATAAATACATAAATATGAATATATGTGTGAACGCATATATTTTCGATTCATATCTACTGAGGACATAATATAATTTAGATGTATGCCAACATTTATTTTTCTATTTCTCACGGGGCTGACTGCTAGAGAAAGGTATAAGTCATTAGGTCAGCCTATTGTAACCATAAGTTTGAGGTGAATGACAAGTTAATCTCACTGATTAAATAGATAAATAAATAAATAAACTTCGGTCCTAATAACAAATTAACTAACAGACTTAGATACGAAAGTGTCACTAAGTGTTACGCTACTGGAAACGTAATTTAGTTACGTAGGACCGTCGAAATTTAGCTGATCTAAAATATCAGGCCAATGCTCGTTATGTCTATTGCTGTTAATATTAATGTTCGATTAAGAACAATTTGTATAGTCAAATAAGCTTTGGTCGCATATTTTAATAATCGTATTGATGATAAATTTATAAAAGATTTAACAAAAACTAACTAAGTCAGGACTACTTCACCTGAGGATACATCGTGCAGAGGCCAAACACACGTCTGTTATCGACGGTGGTGTGTCTTTCCCAGTGTAGTGGTGTAAGGAGTAGTGGTGGTGACCGGGATAGTGCACGCAATTGAAGGAGAGCTTATTGATACGTTGGGCTATATCGTTTAATAGTTAATATCGGTTATATCGGTTAACTATATCCGTTATATATTTATTATATTTATATACTAGTATCCAATTTTAAAGCAAAGTTCTCGAGAGGTAGCCTCGTACCCATAGTCGAAGTATATGGCATCCCCCCACTAGATTCTTGGTGTCTTACCAGGCCGATACTGAATCTAGTGCGGGTATAAATAAGGGAATTTTAAAAACAATGCAACTTGAATGTGTTCTTGGACGATTGTATTAATCTTACAACAGTTGGAAGGTTAGTAAAATATTGAAAGTACAAAGAATTTGTTTAAAATTAACGTAATATACTGACGTAGTTACTGCAAGTACGTTGTTTGACTCGTTGCACAGAAAGTAGACGAAGTAAAGGCCTATGTTCAGCAATGGACTTGTGGACGGCTGTAATGATGATGATGATGATGATATCTCAAGAGATTTTTTTTCTGAGACTGTTGAATTTTCGAAACTTTCAAGTACATAATTAACCAGAATACGGAGTATTTAAAAAAATAAACAATGAAAAATTAAAAAAAAATCCAATCGGAGCGAAGCTCAAGAGATGTTTTGCTTAGACTGTTGAATTTTCTGATGAACAAGTGCTCAAGTATTATATTAAGTCATAATTAACACGAATTCGAAGTATTTTAACCAACTTCAAAAAAGGTCTTTTTTATGTGTGTTAAATCAGAACTTTTTTAACGTAAACCGATTTTGGTGATTTATTTGAAAGCTGGTACTTCTTATGTAGTTCCATATAAATTTGATCAAGAACTGACAGTATTTTGTGAGTAATCATTAATAATGCATATTTAATTGACTTCGACTACATTGATGATGTTCTATCTCATTTCATTTATATTGATGTCGGTTGTACAAAATTACTAATTCTACCACTTGTTGTTTTTATATATAACGGCTTCATTTAAAATGTTGTTATTAAAAAAAACTATGAAATAGAGTTAATATTTATTTTAATAACATTAAAAAAAACACAATATTTATTAAAATACACAAAAACCCCAATCCTACTCCCATCCCCCCCCATCCCCCGGGGGAGATAGGATTGTAGGATAGTAGGATAGTGGGGAGACTTAGACCGAGAACTTGTATAATCTACAATAAAAATATTAAACTTTGCTACTAAACGAGCTGTTCTAGAGTATTGCAATGACGATCTGGTCACAGACTTCATAAATGTTAAGGAATGCATATATACATTTCTGAAGAGAACTCAGATCCTGCAATCAAGTAAGAGCGAGTGGCGGAGTTCGCCCGAAAAGGTACGAGGCTGCCACTCAAGATTTTTCCCCATCGGTTGTCGTAGCAATGAGTGCTAAGGACCGCAAACGGTTTTTTATAAAAGAATTAGAAGTATACCAACTCACATACGGCAGCACGGTGGATCCATTTTGCTCAAAATTCTTCTTCTCTTTCTTCATCTCTTTGCAGGGAGGATTTGATTTAGTATTTTTTTATATAAATTAAGAGTGACAAATGAGCACACAGTCCACCCAATCTTAAGTGGGTGCTGTGGCCTATAGACTACATTACAGTGCAGATGCGATGTTACTTACCCCTTTGGACTGAGATGTAATGCCTCGCTTACATTAAATTGGGTCTCCCGTTCTCTTTACTCACCATACGAAACCTAGTAACATAAAGCGGCTATTTTACGCTTTTATTATGTGAGATCATGATCCTTCCCAAGTCGAGTCGACTCATTTGTGTTACAACAATAATAAAGGTGTAGCATGGCTGTACCACGTATAACGTCCCCCCTCTCCGAACGGATTCCCGCCTTGTCTTAGCGGGGGTCTTATTAGCTGTGGCTTGGTCACCCGAGGTGAACAAAGAGGACCCCCTTGGCTGGCCCGTGGTGTAGGGCCGGCCCGAGGTAGCCACTCCAAGTGGGCTTGGCGAGCCCACTTCGGATGTGTGTCACTGGACTGCGGTGAGAGGGGTGGCCTTTCCCCCTACCGCTGCAGCCGAGGTAGAGTCGCGGAGGGAGAGGAGTGTTGGTATGGCGATGCGCCACTCGCCCTATCCTCAGCGAATCAGACGGGACCGCACCGTTAATTGATGCAGTGGTGGTGGGGCCGCGGGGGAGAGGAGTGTCAGTATTGCGAGGCGCCGCTCTCACTACCCTCCGCGGCCGAAACTTGGTTGGCGGCGGAGTCAGAGACCAGATGAATATTTTACGTTTTTTTTTAAATATTATAAGGGTGACAAACAGGCTCAAAGTCTACCTGATGTCAAGTAGATGTTACGGCATCCACTTGCCATAGACGTCTACATTTATCTTCAATTAAGAATCAAAATGTAGATGCGTTGCCACTCCTGAGGACCACGATGGCATACCTGGTTTCCAGTAAAAAGGGTCTCCGGTCCCCTAAACTAACCATACGAAACACAGTAACATTAAGCTGCTCTTTTACGCTGTTATTATATGAGAGCGTGATCAATCTTCGGACGAGCCGACCCATACGTGCTACAACAAAAATATAACTGGAGCGTGGCTCTACCATACATAACGTACAATTTTGAACCTGTATCCTGATCTAACGTAATAGAGATGAAATATCACCATCTGTCGGAAGCCATAAGAATTTTGTAACATTTCGCATAGTCGCCTTTTACTAAACTCACAGCACTAAATAGTTTGATGGACTCTCATACACCGCCATCACTTTTTAAATTTCATTAAGAAGACTAATGGTGCCTAAACGTTTGACAAAGTAAAGAATAAACGAGACAAAAGTGTGTTGCATGTTGAAAAGCGGCTATAAATCTAATAAATAAGGAAAAGGGAAAGCAATTTCCAAGGGACGTTATCGCATAAATTGCTTCTCTGGTATGGAAAAATCTTGTGATCATACACTTTCAATAAAAGTAAATTCACATTATAAATTTATGGTCGGCTCTACGCTCTTAAGTTTTGTTTTATCCTCAACGTCGCTTTGATCTTGCCCACATATTTTCTGCTTTCTTTGTAAAATATCTATCAACGATTTAGTTTAAACCTTTTGAACATCTATAAATCTACTCAATAGTAATTATTCCGCAAAAAAAAAAAACATCTTATAAAACATTGACATTGGACAACACAGCGGACATGAGTTATAAAGACCGACACGCGAATCATAACAATTGTCTCGATAAAAATCATGAATATGAAATCCGATAATACATATGTGATATCTTTGAGGTTAGGCATATATTGTTTTATTATAATTCTTCCTGCTTTCACCCGACAATTGCAAGGTGGGGGGTTTGTAATTTGGTATAAACATCTTTAAAGTATGTTCTTTATGAAATGTCGGTGAAATCGATGACTGACTATCCTATATTGAATTGATCATTATACGAAGAAAGCACCGTCAAATTGATAGCCTGCTCATAAGTCGCCTAAAATTAACTCAAGACACCAAATCCAAAGCTAATAAATTAAACTGCGTTACAAGGTAGTTTTAATTTAATACAACGAGTTCACACAATGAAAAACTTAATGCACGAAAATATTATATAATTCATCGGTATAATTTATTAAAATATTTTACTGCAATATTGGAATCAGAAAACTAATTTCAAGTTCTGTTGCAATTTGTGGAGTCGGCATTGTTAGCGCTTACTATAATTTCTTGATATTATTCAAAGTTTTCAAATATAACATAAGTGAGGATAAACGCAAAATATAATAACATAATAAGAAATTAAAATTGACAATGCCAGTAATGACAGCGCAAATATTTTTGGAATAACTCTGTTATTCCGTGTGATAGTGTGGTTTAATAATTATTCCTGAATGTACTCGTACTCGCTATTCTTAAAATTCATCATCATCATCATCATCATTACAGCCTTTCATAAGTCCACTGCTGAACATAGGCCTCCCCCAAGGAATGCCACAAGACACGGACCTGAGCCACCTGCATCCATCGACTTCCTGCATGTCTTAACAGGTCGTCACTCCATCTCGTGGGGGGTCGCCCTACACTTCGCCTAACGGTACGAGGCTACAATTTGAGAACCTTTCTTTCCCATCGGTTGTCAGTTTTTCGAGCTATATGGCCGGCCCACTGCCACTTCAGTTTACTAATCCGGTGGGCTATGTCGATAACTCTGGTTCTACAGCGGATATCCTTATTTCTAAGTTTATCACGCAGAGAAATATAATTTAACTTAAATTTACGCACCTGCAATTCCCTTAGTTATGCTGTTTTTTGTGGGTGGCGGTGGTTACTTACCATCCGGTGTTGACAATTATAAAAAAAGATGCAGCGAAGAAATCCTTATCACCTGGGTTATTAACAAACTTTAATATTATGATAAATTTAAAAAAACAACGTTTAATTTTGCCTAACTAAAAGGGAATTTAATTGCTAAAGATCTAATAAATTTAATGTATATATAATATAAACATTAAATCTTCTTTACTAAATTAAATTCATAATGTGCGTAAATAGCCCCTGACACTATTTATCAAAAACTGATCTGACAGTATACCGTGGGATAGTGAAAATTTAATTTTTTATTATAGTACGTTTTCTATTGATAAAAATCCACTATATTCTGGTATTATTTATGAAAGATATATATTATATATTTTCATCAGTTTTAGATGCAATAAATAATATTAAATAGTATTCAATGGCCTTTAATTGCTAACATTATTTTAAGGAACAATTGCTAATAAATTAAATCTCAGGTAAATTTACGAGCAGTAACTGCAAATTATGGAAAGCAATTACGAGTATTTAAAATATTGAGATATTTTTGGAATTATTGTTGTATATAACAAATCATCATTTATTTATTTATTACAAGATCCACAGCCCTAATTACAATGTAAATGAACTTAATAAATAAACTTACAGCCAATAACGGATCTACTTTATACATTTTTTAACTTAAATTAATCGACCGACAATCAGTAAGTTTGAGCCACAAAAACATAGAATTTTAGAATTAACAATTAAAAACAGCGCGTCTATTTTTATCTCTGATCTGTGTGTTCGTGTACGCGCGCTTGTGTGTGTGTGTGTGTGTGTGTGTGTGTGTGTGTGTGTGTGTGTGTGTGTGTGTGTTTGTGTGTTTGTGTGTGTGTTCAATATACATATTAACCATTTCCTACAAGTATTTCAAGAACTTCCCTCTTAAACACATGTCTACTACTGTGAAAAATGTCAGTAACATTAAATTGCTTATTAAAAGTTCTATGCAATCGACTGACCAATGCGTTTTGTGCGTAATTTGATTTTGATCGTGTTACAGCAAATAATTTTGTGTGTCTCGTTCTAACTTTCGGGGCGCAGAAACTCAGTATATTGGTTGATAGTTCAGGGCTATCTATATATCCGTTGCATTTTCCGTGTAAAATGGACATGTTAGCAAGTACACGCCTATTTTCGAGAGTCGTGAGATTATGATAATGACAGGATTCATCATAGTTTTTAAAGAGGCAATGGGACCGATAATTTAAGTGTTTTATGAATTTTTCTTGCATTTTCTCCAAATCTTGAGTATAAATGATATACTGAGGGTTCCAAACTATGCTACAGTATTCTAGGATGCTCCTAACATAAGCGTAATATAGTACTTTTAGGCAACCTATGTCTGAGAAGGGATGACTAACACGCAATACGAAAGCCAGGCTTCTGTACGCTTTGTTTTTAATAATTTCTGTATGATCAGAAAATGTCAACTTGCAATCAATGTGAACACCGAGATCCCTAACACAAGCCGATTTTGCAATTTTAACATTACTAATATAGTATTCAAAATTGATTGGATGTTTCTTGCGAGTAAAGGAGATAAAAGAACATTTATTTATATTTATTCCAATTCGATTATCAGTATAATATTGTTCTAGATGGTTAAGATCAGCTTGTAGGCCAGTACAATCCATATCATTTTTAATTTTCATAAATATTTTGGTGTCATCAGCGTACGTAAGGAATCGCGCGTGTTCGAAGCAAGCACATACGTCGTACAAATATGAAGCGTACAGAAGTGGTCCCAGTATGGATCCTTGTGGGACGCCGGAAGGTATCGCAATAAAATCTGAGCAAAATCCTCCTATAACGACAGCTTGAGATCGATTTCGTAAATAAGATTCCATCCATCTAAGCAAGTTACCCCGGATACCAAGTTCATAAAGTTTACGTAAAAGAATAATGTGATCTACACGGTCAAACGCCTTCTCAAAATCCGTGTAAATCACATCAACCTGAGACCCGCCATCCATGTTACTTAATACGTAATCGACAAATACTCCCAGATTGGTGGCTGTGAACCGACCCTTCATGAACCCATGCTGCTCTATTGGTATTGAGACAGATATTACAGATATTACCATCATTATCGTCATCATTACAGGCCTATAGGCCTCCTCTGTAGAAAGACTCATAGAGTGGATTTTTGCTATAGTTACCAGGCTTGGCAGACGGATTTTCCCATTTATGGATGTAGTATGCATTTTAGTTGTTAATAGGAAGTTTTACCGTGTCGGAAGTGTAAGAATATTCCCATATCTACCTATGAATGTCTTAAGAAGCGACAGAGGTAAAATAATCAGGAGTTGAGCAGAAGCGTCTTACTAATAAAGAATAAAAATAAAAAACTGCGATAGGCAACCCGCTTGCCCAGCGTGGCAACTATAGCAAATATCCTCCCTATGAGGCAATTTATGGGTGTTTATCAGTGGAATTGAAGAGGTTGTAACGGTAATAGGAAGTTGCTGCTGCCCATATCCCGTTTTAGTTTCGCTGCGTCGCTTGTTGTGGCATTCATTGAATTTCTTTTCTTCGTTTTGATCTGGTCAGTATATATATATATATATGAATGTATGTATGTATATATATGTATATATCTACAGTCGCAAATCTGCTGCCTAACCAAGGTACTATGAACGTACAACAAGGAAATAATATTAAAGCTTAAATTCGCCTTACTGCTGGGCCCTAGACTCCTTTTTTGAGAGGATTTTTAGTGCATAAGTGTAGGTTTCCGTGTACTAAAAGGCGACCGCTTACCCCCCCTAGTGCTCATAAAGAGTTTAAAGAATAGATTAAGTTGAACAATTGATACTTTCATAAGTCATCGTGTTTACACCGCCATGTGTACTTGATAAATCCACACCTTAAGCCACTAAAACTCCTTTTTTATGTAAACGTAGCAATTAATCGATTTTAAAAAATTATTAATAAGTTCAACAATCATTTATTCTTCTGAAAATGTGATTTTTATATCATTTATATGTATAATATGATTGCTAGCTACGATTTCATGCGTCAAAACGTTTAAATCTTAGAACATACCTGCGCGCTTCACGCTTAAAGCATGCAATAATTTGTAGTTTGTATCTGTATATCTGTGTGTCTGTATGTGACATCATAGATTCTGAGCAGTTGAACTGATTTTGATTTTTTTAAGATGTCTTAATTGAGAGTGTTCCTTTGAAAAGCATCAGGTCTTTTTTTCGTGGGTTTTTAAATTTAGTTTATTAAAATAGTTAATTGATTCAGTCACTTCTTCTTCTTCTTCTTCAAGTGAAAGTAGAGTATAAGTCCACTGCTGGACATGTGGCTCTCCTTTGTAAGAAGAATTTTCCATAATTGTCACGTTCGGTACACAATTTCTTTTTACGCAAAGGTCGACGTAAATTAATCTTCTCGTTGGTAATTAAAAACGGGTCATACTAACCTTTCCCAAACACATTTAAAAAGGTGGTTAAGATAGCTTCAGTTGATACAGCTTTGTTTTAAACTCGCATACAGTTAAAAATCTCAGCGATTTAAGCAGCTATTCTCTCAAGAATTTTGACAGGATTTCTGGAATTATTAAAACAGAATTATTTTTTCTCTTAAAAGGTCACGCTGCAAAACTTAATATCATCATGATGTTGTGAAGGCAGAGATATATTGAAATCATGTATATGTGCCATAGAAAATTCCAATAAATTAAGTTATGAAAAATAAAACAAATAAACAAAAACATGATAAAAGAAAAATAAAGTTAGAACGCCTAAAATTTGTAAACAATCTTCTTATTCTTTATTCTTTATCAGTCTATAATATTCCACTGATATAGGCCGCTGTCAATAGTTTTAGGTGTTTCATTATAAACATACATAGGTCATCGTTGTCAATAATATTATATACATACATATACATATTTTTTATAGAATTAAAGTGATAAATGAGCACACAGTTCACCTGATGGTCAGTGTATGCTGAGTACCATAGACATCGAAATTTATCCTCGAATAAGAATCAAAATGCAAATGTATTGTCACCCAGGTCTTAGATGGCATACCTCGCTTCAAACGAAATGGGTTTCCGACTCTCTACACTCAACATACGAAATACAGCAGCATAAAGCTGCTATTTTACACTGGTATTCTGTAGGAGCGTGGTTCTTCCCCGGTTGAGCCGACCAATTCGTGCTTCAATTATTTAGCTGAAGCATTGCTCTACCACGTACAAAGATAATATAGATGAACATAATCATTAAATGAAAATCTATGATTGGTCTTTTGTACTATAATATTATAATATTAAGGCCAAGGTACCCAAGTACAGCTAAGAAAACCAAAAAAAAGCTTTATCCTTTACAGCTCGTATTTTATATGTAAATTTTGGATAAAAATATATTTTCAAACGAAAAATCTTTAGACACGATTTTACTTCTATATTCCTTTATAAGCGCACGTGAGTACCTCAATATGCACTTTGTTCTTAAAATGCAATATCGTCGCAAGCTTCACTCAGCATGTCTTCTTTTTTAAGGTAACTAAATACATAGGCTGCACTAAAAGTATCGGGAATGGAATATTTCTACTGTTCATGTCATATTAAAATCTTTTTAATTGAAAAGTCCTTGGTTTTAAAAATCGAATACCATTTATTAATTTAAAATAAGATTCTCGGTCTTGTCACAAGGTTTTGTCAAACTTATTTAGTCATTGAGAAAATGGAATTGACTCGAGAAAATTTAAGAGCGATGATTTATTATGACTTTGTGAAAGTGGTTTAACACAAAAACAGTGTGTTGACTGGATGATTTCTGCATTTGGTGATGAAGCCCCATTCAAAACCACAATTTGTCGCTGGTTCGCTGAATTTCAACGTGGACGTGTCAAGCTCAGTGATGATCCCCGTCAAGGTCGTCCGAAAACTGCAGTCACCCAAGAAAACGTTGATGCTGTGCGTAAGCTGATTGAGGAAGATCGGCATGTGACATACCGCGAAATTCAGGCAACTTTAGACATTGGCATGAGTTAAATACAAATAATCATGCATGAACAATTAAGTGTAAAAAAATTATTTTCCCGATGGATACCGCATTCGCTCTGTGATGAGCAAAACGCGGCTCGCGTTACTTGGTGCGTCAGAACTCTCGGAAGATTCCACGCAGGATCCTCAAATGCTGTATACAACATCGTATCAGGAGACGAATCCTGGATATACGCGTACGAACCCGAAACAAAAACCAGTCACGAGTTTGGGTGTTCGAAAATGAGTTAAAGCCAACAAAAATTTTTCGTTCACGAAGTGTTGCAAAAAAAAATGGTGGCCACGTTTTTCTCCAAAACCGGCCATGTTACGACTATTCCTCTTGAGTGACAAAGAACAGTTAATGCAGAATGGTATGCTAGCATTTGTTTGCCACAGGTCGTTTCTGAACTTCGTAAAGAGAACTGCAACCGCCGCATCATCCTCCATCACGACAATGCGAGTTCTCACACCGCACACAGAATAAAAGCGTTTTTAGAGCAAGAAAACATAGAATTATTAGACCATCCGCCGTACAGCCCCGGCCTAAGCCCTAGTGATTTCTATACTTTCCCGAAAATAAAGAATAAAGTGCGTGGAAAGAGATTTTCATCACCTGAAGAAGCTGTGGACGCCTACAAAACGGCAATTTTGGAGACCCCAACTTCCGAATGGAATGGTTGCTTCAGTGATTGGTTCCATCGTATGAAAAAATATGTCAAATTTTGCGGAGAATACTTCGAAAAGCAAAAAAATATTTTTAAATAGTAATGTTGTGTCACTTCCTTGATTCCCGAAAATGTCATGGACCGTTAGGGTCCTGATGGTGTGCGATGCCATTCTCTACGCAATGACATAGCTCAGCTGCCTATAAAAGAAGTAGTTAAAGAAGTAGAAAAGGCGACCTCTCAGACCCTTCTTTCTACATGCCTAAGTCATCACCTCCATTTTCTGCAAAAAAAATGGAATCCTTTATAAACTGTAAACCATGAGGTATTTTTAAGACCACTAGTAGATTAGTGACCACCAATACGATTTCCGTCGGAGTCGCTCGGCTGGTTATCTTCTAGTTTTCATTATCATCATCATCATCATCATTACAGCCCTTCACAAGTCCACTGCTGAACATAGGCCTCCCCCAAAGAATGCCACAAAACACGGTCCTGAGCCACCTGCATCCATCGACTTCCTGCATGTCTTACCAGGTCGTCACTCCATCTCGTGGAGGGACGCCCTACACTTCGCCTACCGGTACGAGGCTGCCACTCGAGAACCTTTCTTCCCCATCGGTTGTCGGTTCTTCGAGCTATATGGCCGGCCCACTGCCACTTCAGCTTACTAATCCGTTGGGATATGTCGGTCACTCTGGTTCTACTGCGGATATCCTCATTCCTAAGTTTATCATGCAGAGAAACTCCGAGCATAGCCCTCTCCATAGCTCGTTGAGCGACCTTGAGCTTCCTCATACGGCCAGCAGTGAAGGACCACGTCTCAGTTCCGTAAGTCATCACTGGCAACACGCACTGGTTGTACAATTTCGTTTTAAGGTTTTGAGGTATGTCTGACGAGAAGATGTGTCGTAGCTTCCCGAACGCTGCCCAGCCGAGTTGAATCCGTCGATTGACCTCTCGGTCGAAGTTGGACTTACCCAGTCGGACTATTTGTCCCAGGTAAACATACTCGTCAACAACTTCGAGCTTAGTGTTCCCAACAACTACCGGCATAGGTGTGACATGGACATTAAACATGATCTTAGTTTTGTCCATGTTCATCTTAAGACCTATCCGTTGGGAAACACTATTGAGGTCATTGAGCATAGTGCTTAGGTCCTCCAGCGATTCTGCCATAAGGACTATATCGTCGGCAAATCGAAAGTGAGTGATGTACTCGCCATTGATGTTGATACCGTATCCTTTCCAGTCCAGAAGCTTGAAAACGTCTTCCAATGCAGCGGTGAAGAGTTTCGGGGATATGACGTCACCCTGTCTTACACCTCTCTGCAATTGGATAGGTTTCGTACTCTGGTTCTGTACTCGGAGAGCCATCGTAGCCCTACTGTACAAGCACTTCAACACTTCGATATACCGACAGTCAACTTGGCACCGCTGAAGGGACTGCAGCACCGCCCAAATTTCGACGGAATCAAAGGCTTTCTCATAGTCCACATACGCCAGACATAGTGGCAAATTGTACTCTTCGGACTTCTGTACAACTTGCCGAAGGGTATGTATGTGGTCTATGGTGCTAAAGCCCTTTCGGAAACCGGCTTGTTCGGGAGGCTGGAAGTCGTCAAGTCTGCGCGCGAGACGATCGTAATAACTCTCAAAAACAGCACGTAGACGCGGCTCAGAAGGGAAATCGGTCTGTAGTTCTTCAAGAGAGCGTTGTCCCCGTTCTTGAAGAACAAGACCACCGCACTTTTGCTCCACGCCTCCGGTGTAATGCCATCATGGAGGACGGAATTAAAGAGTTTTTGAAGGACTTCAAGTACCGGTCTTCCACCCGCTTTCAGAAGCTCCGCTGTAATTCCATCCTCGCCTGGGGCCTTACCGTTTTTAAGGTGCTGGAGAGCCATTCTAATCTCGCTCAGACTGACGTCCGGGATATCATCGGAATAATGTCGGATAAGACTCGCTCTTGGATCGTTACTCACACTTGCGTGTGGCTCCAACGATGACGTGTACAGCTGCCCATAGAACCTCTCAATCTCAATCAAAATCTCAGGTGCCCCGGAAACGATGCTGGCACACTCTGTCTTCAGCTTTGACAGTTGGCTCTTTCTGGCAGACAGATCTCTGGCAAAGACTTTGGAGCCTTGGTTCCGCTCGATCGCTTTTTCAATACGAGCTGTATTGAAGTTGCGTAAGTCCCGCCGCATGCATTTGGAGATCTGTCTGTTCAGATGCCTGTATGCTGTAAAGTCTGTTGAAGAATGTAGCTTCATCTCCCGTCTAACAGCCATGAGCTATAGAGTGTGATCGGAGAGTTTTTGTGTTCTTCTGCGGCGGGTCTTGCAGAACTTAGCTCCAACCGCATGGACAGTTTCCACGAGCTTGTCATTCATATCGTCCACTTCATTGCAGTCTTCCAGGCACTGAAAACGGTTTTGTAACTCGAGCTGAAAGGTTTCGGGACTTTGGAACAGAGCACGAGGGGGACGGAGCGTTGACTTCATTAGACGAGACCTCTCCAACTTAACGTTTAGGTTCAGTGTGCCTCTAACCATTCGGTGATCGCTACCAGTTTTCACCCTCGCGATCACGGAGACATCACTGAACAGTTGTCGTCTGGTCGTCATAATGAAGTCAATCTCATTTTTTGTGGAACCGTCGGGGCTCGACCAGGTCCACTTCCTGTGGGGCCGCTTCTGGAAGAAAGAGTTCATCATAAAGAGTCCCTCTTTCTCCATGAAGTCGGCCAGCTGCTGGCCCCTTGGGTTCCGTTGCCCTATTCCAAATTTCCCTACTTTCAGCTCACCGTTCTCTCTTGTGCCTAGTTTTGCATTGAAGTCTCCCATTAACACCGTATATTGGGTTTTGGAGGAATGCATGGCTCTAGAGATATCCTCATACATTTCCTCCACCTCCTCATCGGGGTGTGCCGAGGTTGGTGCGTAAACCTGTATGACCTTCAGCGAATACCGTTTGGTGATTCTGAGTATAAGGTACGCAACCCTCGTCGACACACTCCCGATTTTTACAACGTTGTTAACGAGAGACTTGTGGACGATAAATCCGACACCTCCTTGGGACAGATGGTCGCCCTCCCGGTGATAGAGCAAGTTGCCGGATTCGAGGATTACCGTGTCCTCCCCCTCTCTTCGGACTTCGGATAATCCTATAATATGCCAGCGCAACTTGTCTATCTCTTCTTCCAGCTCCACGATCTTCTCGTCAGTCCTCAGGGTGCGTGCGTTGTACGTTGCCAGGTCGAGTCGTCTAAGGTGGCAACCGAACCTCCACCGGAGATTCTTAGCACCCCCTGCCCCGCCGTTACCATGGTCGCCACCGTAGCCAGGAATAGCGGGGCCGCCGGGGACTGGGGGCCGTTTTTTTGTTGCTCTCATCATTGGGGGGTATTTGCCATAGTTGCCACGCTTGGCGAGCGGGTAGGCAACCGCAGTTTTTTTATTGTAATTTGGCTATTATCAGGAAGATGCTGCTGCCCATCTCCTGGCTGTTTCCCTTTGTCGCCTTTTACGACACCCACGGGAGGATATGGGGTAGTGGATATTCTTGACCGCCACTACACGGCATAGTTTTCATTATAGCTAATAATAACTCCTATGATGAACGTGGGCCAACCCCAGAGATTGGGTCACATGGGAAATTTTGCCATAGTTGCCACACGTAGCAGTAGGGTTGGCAGCCGCAGTTATTTTATGATTGTGAGTTCCTATTAGGAAGATGCCTATCTTCCGCTTCAGTTTCCCTTTCGCCTCTTACGATACTCACGGGGCGATATGTGGTAGTGAATATTCTTACACGGATACTTCAACATATTTTAGTTTACCTGACCCATAAATAGGCGGAGGAAGTAAGGTCCTTGGTCGTTAGCACAAAGCGCTTCTTTCTAAAATTGAAAATTAATTTTCTTTAAATTTTTCTAATACATATTCATTTTACAATAAAACAATATTTAAATTTAGCTTGTGAAAAAATATGGAGCGAAATTTGAAATTGAAGCATATCTTTTTTTATATACAATAAGTTGTATTTTCAAAATAAAATTTCATCGACCAGTTTTTCATACAGTAACACGTTTATTTGCAAAAACTTTTGCATGGCCTGTCATACGTAACTGTCTAATTAAATAAGTATTTTATCTTATAATTAAAAGCGCTGAACCATCCAAATAAACTTCATATTGCAAGAACAGTTGAACACAAAGCGATTTCTTAGTCAACATTAGTATTCGATGGGATTACAGTCGCCGATAATGTTCGAGTCAAATTGGTATAGTACCTAATCAACTGGATAGTGCACTGATTGAAAGTTAGCGGAACTTAGTCAATTTGAATTCAATCCCTTAAACATAAATGTATAAGTTTATTTAGGAATATATATTTAAGTACATGAAACGGTAAACAATAACCAGGAAAGTAAAATATTTAGAAAAATCATTTAAATATTTTTTTTATTATTCGTTATCAGACCAATCCGCTGCTAAGTAAGGGCATCACATATTAAAGAGAGCTTTTCCATAACTGCAGACGCAAGCAAGACGGCTGTAACACCATTTTTCAAAAGTCATGAAGTCATTCCTCACCACCTTTTACTACAACCACGGTATTATAAAATTTATTTACAGGAATGATGACAGAATATGAGATGGAGAGCAGCATGTTCCGGATGTCAACTCAAAATAATAAAACAATGCGGTTGACTACCCACCTGTGCTGCAAATGTGGCAATGAGGCCGTCTATGGAAGAGGTCTATGTTCAGCAGTTAATTTTAATTGGCTATAAAATTAATCAAAGTGAATGAGATGAATATAATAATGAATTTTAATTAAAATTATTAAAAAAAAATTGCTTTTAGTTTATCGATGTAACATTTAAAAAATTATGTCACAGGATTATACCATAATTCCTATAGAAGATAAAAGGATTACTAGAGAGGACTATTCTGGACAATTAAAGTGAAGTAAAATTATTAAATTTTTACGAAATATCTTTTGCCTGAAACGATTGAGCCAAAAATACGATAATTTATTCAATATCAATATTCAAATTAAATAAAATGTATTGCCACTAGATGGGATGACCTTGTAAGACACGCAGAAAGTCAATAAATGCAGGTATCTATGAACCGTTAATAAAGACCTTCAAGGTTTTGTGCCATTATTTAGGGGAGGCCTTTATTCAATAGTGAAAGTGACAATGAAAAAGTATGGTGAAAAAGGAACACACAATTTAACTTTTGGTTATTATTAACGTTAAACGTAAACGTAACGTAAATTAACTTAAAAATTGACACAAAATGAATCACCTTGATAATGTTAGTTTACTGACCTGAAGTGACATAAAAGTAAACAGTAAAAGCGGCAACGGTGCGGCAGGTACGCGATGCTCACGCGGCATCGACATAGGTATATAATTATTTACCTACACTTTCCCGTTCATAGGTAATTAGGCAAAAAACGAAAAAAATGGCTATTGCGACTAGAATGTTAATAGTTATATATATTTTTTAGTTGTGTATGTTCAAAACATTATGTAGGATAAGTCTTTTCATTTAATGTGATAACTTTATCGCCACCCCGTATACTTAGATAAATATTGACTGAACTTTCAGAAACTCATTAAAGAGCTTATCTAAATATCGCCATAAGTAAATCTATAACATAAACATTTCTATATTATATTGAACTGTAAAAATATTGAAAAAGTAATTAATATTTTCTATTTTAGACTTTTAGTAAAGCCTTATCAAGGTAACCTAGTTCTGCTCTGTATTCAGTTGTTTTTTTAGCTTACTTTATATTGTGTAATAGAGCAATATATATGTGAAGTGAACTGAATATAAACTGACAAAACAACAAAGAGTTAAAAAACAGTCCTTAGAATTTTTTTTAAATCGTTTCATGAAATGAGTGACATCCATATCTAATAAATCTAAAATTCATTATTAATTTTTTGGTACATCTATAACTATTAGTAACAAGGGTCACTGTTAGTTTACAAAGTCACCTTTGCATAAATTAGGGCGCATGTAAAATGCATTCTAATGAAAAAAATTATAAATCAGATTAATATTTATAAAATTGGAATGCTTGGACATAATGAGCTTACCATCAGATGAGCCGCATGCATGTTTTGGTCCGTGTTTTATAAAAAAATGGAGTTGGTAGACAGTATATTTGCGACTTTCTTACCACATGTTCTCAAAAGATCTCCCGTAGTTGGGACTTGTTGAAGTGATGGCGTGGCTTATTTAACAAAAATGCTTTGTTGAATAAAAATATTTTGACTTCTACTTTCACTTATTAGTTACTACAAAACAGTTTTTCATATAAAAACCTAATATCACTGCGCAACGTTTTGTAATTAAAACTTGCATGAGTCTAATTTATTAACATCGAATTTTATATAAGGTTCTACATTTTTAAGATTTTTTGGCAATTTTAATTTTGTCATAATTTCTACCGAGTCGATCGACATAGAAGCAGGATGCCTCATTATAGCTCTTAACTTAATTGAAATATCAATATAGTTAAGAACGTGTGATCACGATCTAAAGAACGATTTAAACCATTCACCCCCACAGTTGACAGAAAGCAACAACTATTCAGAACAAGTAATCGTGGAAGATTGTACACGTACCGTTTAATATGTAAGTAAATTACAAGCAAAAAATCTTTTACATAATTTTAGTAATGCAAAAAATTATGACGGAATACTTTTTTATTACAAAGAAATAAGTAAAGTACAGCTGTAGAAATATTCGGCTAAAATGACGAATAAAGGGCCTCTTAATTATTCCACATCATACTGAACCTAATTTTATAAAAATTATACATTCTGTACAGAAATGTTCAATTACCAATTTAAAAAAAAATTAAAATGCACGTTAAAACTACAATTTTTTATTTATAGTTTTGTTAAAGTTGCCTGCCTGAGGGAAACTATAAACAAGTATGTTATTAGTTTTTAACTTCGGTTTAAACTGTGTTCCGGAGAAAATTACCTTCATGCTTCTCACTTGTTTTCTTCGTCAACTATTAAAAAGTTAAGATTCAACTTGAAGAACATGGCATCCCCTTTTTTTACTTAAATTGAAGCGTTCGTTACGTATTGGTTAGATTTGGATGTTAGTAATAGGGTCAAAGATGACAGTAACAGGGCAAAACAGTTCAATGCAATACAAAGTTGATTTTTATGTTAGACTGAATAAATTATTTAATTTTTGCTGTTTTGTTTTACAAACTCGCTTAAAGTTATTATTACTTAACCTACTATAATCACTCACTTACGGGAGTTTTATGTGGGTACTCTGTGACAATGCACCAGGCATAAAATGACGTCATAGAATATATTATAAATATTATAATTTAAGTTTATAGGTAAAAAAATATTGAGAGCCTTTACAAATATCATAATTATGAAATATGAAAGTTTTATTTTGATTAAATTAAAATTTAAGGCACAAAGCGTTTAATAATTAACGCTTGTTTATTTAATGTAATTAAATTTAAAGCTATAATTTCATGCCGCTTACGACATCAAAGATTAAAAGGGGATATTTAAATGATAGTAATTTTACTTTTAAAAGTTAATGTAACACTCTTTCCTCTTTTTCTTTGTTCCTTTAGAATCTATATCTATTGGATATATAAACATTTATCAAATTTACGTTACCAGTATATTAACTATATATTGATCTTTCTGAAGGTTTAAATAAAGGCCTTATTTACGTTATGTTTGTGTAGTAACTTCGTTCTTTTAGGTGTCTCTTGAAAGAATGACTATTCACAAGAGCAATCAAAAGCTGTTGTTAGTGCTTTATAAGCTAAAGAACCCTGTTCACGAAGACAGGGCTCAAAAAATATTAAGAACATTAAATCATACCTATTCTACTTGTATCAGGTTCACATCAGTCAATTCTTTTATAATAAATTCATTTCTGCTTGAAAAAAGTTCACAATATTCATATCAAACACAAGATACAAGGGCTTCGCTCTCCCACATTTAAAAAAAGAATGTGGGGGAGACACACGGCTCCACACACGCCGTGTGCGGTGAGCACCAACTAACTAACGCGCTCCCCCCGAAGGGGACGTTAAGTTGGGAACGAGGTAACGCATGTCAATGCATGTAAACGCCATACAGAATACGATAAAATCCAGCCACAGTGAATGTACGTCACACAAATTAGGCAACAATAGGCACACTAGCCATGAAAAGCCCTCCTTGAACGCCACCACCTGCAAGAACGCCGTTCCTGCAGACGTGATACAAGTTTAAGTTATCACCACCAATTGCATTATCAGTACGGCTAATTAGCCGCAGAACGTGTCATAAGTCTACCGCTTAACTCAAGAGAATGGGGTCCCACGTTGCGCGGCTTTCGGCCGCAGCCTTGAGAGCCTCCTCAGATTCTTCCTCCAGTTACCACCCACATGAGGTCGACACATGCTCCACCAACCAATATAATGGCAAATATAGCCAATAGGCAGTTAAAAGATAATAGTAATTATGCGCCATCAGAAAGAATTTGTGGCACTGTCGTTGAGTATATGCATTTTTCGATCATATTTGTCTCACTCACCAACAAGTTACATTCGATCATTTAAAGTTGGGAAAGTTATAGAGATATATTACTGTTATATAAAACATCATGGAGGTCAGACAGTCCGTAGTCCCGTAATGAAGGGACCCGACAATGCTCCTTAGGTTGTGAGTCAAACCAAGACGCAGAAAGCGCCATGGAGAATAGCCACCCGCCAAATAACCAAATAACCAATGCTGCAGAACGCAACAAGTAGCAATACGACTATCGTCGGGCTTACACCATCCCAAGGTCCCCCATACAATCCCAGCAGACATCACCACTCGCATACTTTAATCGACCAGGACCACAAGATGCATTCAATCAGGCGAAGCACACCCGCAGATTCATCACAAGATGCAATACCGCAAGTAGCAGTTAAGCATCAATGTAACTATTATACAGATGACACTCCCTCACAATACACCCACATAATACCTATCGACTTTGGTAAAAAAAATCGTAATATTGTTAACTAAAAATACCACCAACGTAACATAGTAGCACTCTACTAAGAAGTCAGTAGCCAAAACTCCACGTATCATAATGCTATTGCACTAAGAACTGGAGTTGAGTAATGATTGAACTTAAAAAGTACTACCAAACACACTCACCCTAATCTGAAAGATGCCGACGTATCATAACGATGTGCGATAAGACGCCGCTTTTAAACGGTAGGGGTGTGCGATGTCCAC
This sequence comes from Parnassius mnemosyne, assembly GCA_963668995.1. Classification (NCBI taxonomy): domain Eukaryota; kingdom Metazoa; phylum Arthropoda; class Insecta; order Lepidoptera; family Papilionidae; genus Parnassius; species Parnassius mnemosyne. Next base: position 9,150,303 of record CAVLGL010000057.1, read on the forward strand.
GGGCAAGTAGTATTGCTACAATAAACCCGCTTACCGCCAGCACTAAAATGATATGTCTAGAACACATCGATTAGCGAGTCCAAGTTTACCTCGGTCTCGGACGCTGTAAGGCAATCCACACACTACTGTAATAATCCTTTTCAAGTTCCATTTCTTTCAATATAATACTTTTACATATATAAGACCCTCCTCATATTTGCTTTGTTTCATAGACCATACTATTATATGTTTTATACATATAGGACTTAAAGTCATAACTCTGCTATCATAATACTTATGCATCATAGATACCTTCTACATTAGTGATTTTGTTTTATAGACCTTCATATCATAGGTCCCTAACATAGGACTATACATTGTGCAACATTACTAGTAGCAGTCGGTCAGCCGAACACCCCAATGTATGTACAACCATGGGTATGTATCTCCGACAACGTCTCCATATAAGCAATCATTACATAAACATCCTCCAGTAATACTTAAGTATACTGGAGGTTGTTTATACTAATACTAGCTGTTCCCCGCGACTTCGCCCGTGTGTTATTTGGGGTTTTAATTTTTTTGCGCGGAGCCCTAATTCTTTTTCTAAAATAAAAGTCTAAGTTACTCCTTGTGACATCAGCTATCTGCCAGTGAAAATCGGTCCAGCCGTTTCGGAGATTAGCCGTAACAAACAGACATACAGAAGGACAGACAGACGGACGGACAGATAGACAGACAGACAGACAAAATCTTTAAAAATTGTATTTTTGTTATTAGAATCATATATACTTTCATATGTTTTAAGCACATTACTATACTATAATACATGATATTCGAAATCAATTAACACATATTAATTGTTCAAATATATATATATATATATATATTGTAGTAGAAGACAGAAGCCTCCCTTCCCTGCAAGCCCTAATAGTATAAAATAAGTACGCGCCCATTCTGCGTCCTCTTTCCCTAATGGGGGTCGCTTACGATACGGTAGAAAGGCCCTCCAGGCCAGAGCCTGTCCCAGGTGGTGTTTAGTGGGTAGGCACTTAGGTTTCATAGTAAGTCCCACATCAGGCACTCAGCCGGCTGCGTGGTATGCTTAGAGCATTCACCACCTCCCTCCCCTGCTTCCCGGAGGGTAGCCCTTTACTTTGCTTCTTGGCGCACAAAAAATGCATTCGCCCTTATTTTGCGTGGGGCCGTTATACTTGTAAGATTGTTTTAAGTATTAGTTTTGTTAATTTTCTTTTTGTGTGTGAATAATAAATTGGGTTATCATTATTTCCTCTTTATTTAAAAAATAACCTTGAATAAGTTTAACATATGATCAGAACTGGGATAAAAAGACTTAGGTAAGCGATTCCTTGTCGTTCGCCGTTTTCATTCCTTAACTACGCAAAGTACAAAAGAGGAAGGAATTTCGGGACGTGAGCGTCGCTGCAGTCGATCGCAAGAGACGACGTAGTAGATATCGTGCTCATACTCCGGTTGGTGATTTCAGTAAAGGGATTAGTATTGTGTTGGCGGATTTAAGTGCTTCAGAGAAACAGTTTTGCTAGCTACCCACGCTTCGCAGCATGCTCGCGATTCAACGCCGCCAGTCCGGCGCTGGGTAACGTCTCCTGTGGCTACATACGTGACGTCACCTCCTCGCAGCCAGTCTACGCCACCGCGTGAGCACCATATGATGCATATCGGAACGTAACCTGAGTTAAAAAAATACGTCGTCCACGGTGGCTAATCGGATTGTCAGTCAATTCGGTCTATCAACACGGGAGCGAGTTCTAGTCAACACTACTACGTTTCGAAGGTGGACCGCGCTAAAACTTTGAATAATTTGTCGGATTACAAGTGCCTTTCACGTATAGGTAATTACTTAAAAGGTGACGTCAAAACATGGTTGAACGAGTGAATAACCAGCGATCATAGTTGGAGTAGTTTTAAAAAGGAGTTCGTTCCATTGTGTCCGTAAGCACCGGACAAATATTTTATACGATATAATGAATACAAATTCTTATAACTACCCTACATACGCTGACTCTGCTTGTCGCTCGTTATTTTGTTTACTATCATTGGTGCTGGCGGGGATCGCATTCGAGTTGCTCGCGTACCGTGAAATTTACAGTGAGCGCTAAGCTACAGAACTAACCCCAAATAACACACCTAAATATTAATCGTAGCTATTCACAACAAAAATAAGTCATTGAAGTAATAAGTAATAGGTCTTTAACAAAAACGCAAGACTAAAAAGAGACAAACACATACATCTATCAAAATCTGTCCTATCCAAACATCAAAACGTGAAGTCTATTCATCAAGTCGGCGCCCACAGTAGTCTATAATTTATCAATCGGCACTTTGCTCCTGAAACTCAAATTGTTTTACTTTAAGTGAATTTTATTTATTCAAAACCTTTAAAATAGAGTACTCTAAGTTAATTATAAGCCTGAATGATGGTTATTTAGTATGATGATAAGGTATAAAATAATTTTTATTTCAATTTTAAAGGCTCCTAAAAAGGCTGTAAAATCTAAAAGAAAAACTTTAACAAACCAAAATAATTGAAACGGCTTATTACCAAAACATTCTGTGTAACACAGCGTACATAAAGATTATTTTAATGGAAAAGACTTTTCTACAATCATGACTAACCTAGTTTCTATGTCTTTTATATAACCAAATTTTAAAAAACTTTGAAGTTAGTATTAAAAATTAACTTCAGACTAGGCATTTTATGGTCGTTTATGTATATCGTTGAAAGGGAAAAGGAGATATTCACCGCGCGCCCTGATCTGCCAATTATTGACCTTCTAATCACAGACCAATACCACGCCACGTTGGGTTCGGGAACAACGAGGTGCGTGACCCCTGAGCAGACGTTCAACTCAGAATCTGCCTCTCATCGGAATGGTCCTGGTCTTGACGTCAGTCATTAGTGGACTGTATATCTTCAGGTATCTTTGGTAGACGATGGGTGACTTAGATGAAACATCTGTTTAAATGGAAAACCTCCCTTCGGAAATGCAATATTGAAAATTTCACCACTTTATAACTTTCCCTAATTGCTTTTCTTTCTTGATTCAAAACTGGAAACTGTAGCTGGTTTTGAACGAACTGCCAGTGGTGGTTCTTCTCCTTGTTTGGAGTTTTTTGTGTATCGAGGAGACCCTCTTTACATGGGCGGCATCTCAGGGGGACACGACCCCCGGTCCTGGGTGCTGCGTTGGCAGATTTTTAGTTGGTGGGTGTATTGGGCATTTCACGTCATCCAATCAGGTCTCGGGACACTCACTCGTCCCCGGCGTCCCCTGTGCTGGGTGGTGGGCGTAGGAGTTCAGGTGGGAGTGGTCGCCCGTCAGGTGGACGCGCGTGGAGCGGTGCCAGATTATGAAGGTGTGGGTGTGGCCCGTTATCTGCGCGGTCGAACAACCGTCTCGCAGTACGGGCCACAAATTGTTGGATGGACTCGATCTTGAGATTTCTCGAGATAACGTAATTACTGACGTAACGGCCAGCTCCCACGATCACTCGAAGCGCAAGATTTTGTTGTCAACGCGTACCAGGCTGGTGCTGCGTAGGTCAGCCGCGAGCGGACGTAGGTTTTGTTGATACCGATTTTGGTTTTAGTTGGAAGTTTGGATGCAAGTATAGGATATAATATCGCTCGCGCAGCTCTCGCCTGTCTCAATACGTGATCAACCATCGGGGTCATTCGCAGCGAGCGATCTATCTGGCATCCTAGGTACGTGATGGTTCTACTCCAACCGACATCCTGCCTGCAGAGTTGCAGAGTTGGTTGTGTTCTAGTCAGCCTGGTCTTGAAGGCGGTAGTCTTCCCAACGTTGACCGCCAGCCTCCATTTGTCCAGCCATTCAGGCAAAAGGTCGAGTAGCCGCTGCAACATCCTGGCAACTATTTCCACCCGACGTGAAGAAGCGAAGTACGCACTGTCGACAGCATACCAAGATAGTACGACATCTTCTTCCTACTCCTCCAGATGGCCTTGGAGTGTGTGGATGTCGTTGGTGTAAGCCACGTACAGGTGCAGTGATAGGCAGCTGCCCTATGGCACTCCCGCTAAAATCGGTCGTGCTACCGAGACAGCTCTTTACAGGTTGACATGGAAGCTCCGCCCCTCCAGGAACGACGCAGTAAGCCGCACAAGCATTGGCGGTAAGGTGGTATGCTCGATCAATTTATAGACTAGCCCTGCGTGCCACACTCTGTTGAAGGTCTTCTCCGTATCGAGAAGGACCCCGATACAGTTGCAGCCGAAATGCAAAATAATACAGCACGCGGGCTAGTTGTGACGTAGTAGAATGTCCCCTGCGGAAGAAGATTTGCTCCTCATGCAGGGTAACATGTGGCAGTACTCTCTTCATGGTGAACTTTTCGAAGAGTTTTGCTATGTGCGACAATAATGTTATGGGGCGGTAGCTGATCGGGAACCTTCTGTATTTTCCCGGCTTCGGCAGTACGATGATTTTGCCCTGCTTCCAGATAATCGGGAAGTGGCCAGTTTTCAGGGTGCCGTTGTATAACCTGGCAAGTTCCACTGTTCTTCTTCTTGACAGCTGCTTGATACGCCTTGCCTCCGCTGGTGAGATAAAGTCTTCGTCGCCCCATAGGGGCGGCGCCGGGTTCGACAGGTATTCCTGTACACGGTTTTCTATGCTTGTTACATGCTCAGCGTACCCCTCAGCTACGCTGACTGGTTTAAACTGTTGCTCTAGGTGCTGTGTCCTCTCTGCCTTCTTTTGGGCGTCGCAGATTCTACTCCCCGTGCTGTTCACTAGTGGGCAGACAGGTGTTGGTGTCATGGTGAGCTGCCGGTTGAGGAGATGCAGAGAGGCGGGTGTCTCCGAGGCTCGCCTCTCCTCCCCTGCTCATGCTTCTCCCCTGTGCGCTTTCATTACTTCCGAAAGCTCTTCCGTCAGAGAGTTCAGTTTTATTTTGAGCAGTGGGCATCGTGTCCGTGCCTAGAGCCTCCTCAGCTTCCACTTCTTAGACAGCTGAGTTTGCAGTTTTAGTGGTAGTTCCTCCTTCCCGCGCCAAATAAATTGCAGTTGTTCTTTTATAGTATTATGAAGATGTAGGGCCACTGTTTCCACATCTTCGTGGGTGGTAATAGAGGCGCAGAATTGGAGGTCCTCCAGCGTACTGCGGAAGCGTGTCCAATTAGTCTTCATTTTGAGGCTTCTGGGCACTACAGAATACGCACTAGTAGCGATGGTAATCAGCACGGGGAGGTGCTGCGTGTCTAAGTCATACAGCAGTTCCAACCGTATTGGGTACGGCATTACTCAAGGACATCGGGTTGGTGTTCGGGTACCACTCCTCGGCGTTGTCATGTAGCGTTTTCCCTGGAGGTGCTATTAACGCGGAGCCCCAAGCGGGATGTTTCGCATTGAGGTCTCCGGCGATAATTGCAGGTGTTGATGATGCATTTAGGATGGTTCTTATATCGTGGGGGGGGCAAACGAGATGCCGGGAGGTCTTTAAGCGGCAAAGATCCTTGTATCCTTGGTCCCCACTTCAAACCTTATCCCCTTAGTTCTCGTTGATATGAAGTCTGTGTTGGTATCAAATTCTTCGTGCATGACGTCCCTCCTTACAATGGCCGCGGTATCTCTGTACGCGACACCTTTCGGGGAGATCTTGTCGTATCAATACATGAAGAACTTGGGGAGCTTTAGTTGGGCAGAGGGGCGCAGCTTTGTTTCCTCCAGGAGCACAATTTGGATATTGTGCTGCTGGACCAACATTCTTAGGTTGGCGACCTTCCCTGAGATGTCGCCGGGGTTCCGATAGCACACTCTAAGTTGGTGTTCTGCTAACGGTAGGTAGTTGGGCTAAGGCACTAAGTATGGCGTCGACGACGGACGGCCCCGTCGACGTCGAAGCGGTGGCGCTATGGTTTCGCGGGGCGATGACGCAGATCTGCGACGCGTCCATGCCCTGTGTCCACCAACGGTCCACAAAGCGCCAGGTGTACTGGTGGACCGCCGAGATCGCGCAATTGCGCATAGCGTGCGTTGCGGCTCGTCACCGGTACACCCGATACCGGTGGCGGCGTCGACGGGATTCCGCCGAGGAGGACGCGCTGTATGAGGTGTACCGCGCGTCTAAGGAGACTCTGTGGCTGGTCATCGGCGACTCAAAGTCGCGTGCCAGGGAGGAGCTGCTGGGGTCCCTAGATCGGGATCCGTGGGGGCGCCCCTACCGTTGGATACGGGGCAAGTTGCGTCCCTGGGCGCCTCCACTAACACAAAGGACGCAACCCCAGTTGCTAGAGGCGGTGTTATCGACTCTCTTCCCTGAGCGAGTGGGACACGTTCCCCCGGCGATGGCTTCGCCCTCAGCCACAGACTATCCAGAAGAGGAGAGCACCGATGTCCCCGAGGTGACGCAAGCAGAGACGAGAGTGGCCGTGTCGCAACTCCGGGCTAAGAACACAGCGCCCGGACCCGACGGAGTTCCTGGTCGAGCTCTCGTCCTGGCTCTGAAGGAGCTAGAACCCCAGCTGAGAGGGCTCTTCACGCCATGTCTCGAGCAGGGTCAGTTTCCCAGTGTGTGGAAGGAGGGGAGGCTGGTCCTGCTCAGGAAGGAGGGGCGCCCCGCGGACTCACCGTTCGCGTACCGGCCCATAGTGCTGCTCGACGAGGCGGGCAAACTTTTTGAGCGTATCATCGCAGATCGCCTCGTCAGCCACTTGTGCAGAGAGGGGCCGGACCTGGACGACAACCAGTTTGGTTTTCGTCGCGGGCGCTCCACCATAGACGCTATTACGCGCGTGAGGGCCCTGGCGGAGGAGACAGTATCCCGGGGTGGGGTGGTGCTGGCGGTGTCTTTAGACATCTCCAACGTCTTCAACACCCTACCCTGGAGTTGTATTCGGGAGGCGCTGAATTACCATCGCGTGCCTCCCTACCTCCGCCGCACAATAGGGGCTTACCTTGAGGAGAGATGCGTTACCTATTGGGGACGTGACGGTGCTGGTCGGCGCGTCATGTCGTGCGGTGTTCCACAGGGATCAGTCTTGGGACCGCTCCTGTGGAACATCAGCTACGACTGGGTGCTGAGAGGTGAACTCCCGTCGGGCGCCGACTTGACGTGTTATGCAGACGACACGCTCGTCACTGCCCGGGGGAGTTCGCACAGGGAAGCAGCGTTGGTTGACACGGCTGCGGTGTCACAAGTGGTGAACCGCATGCGGCGCCTGGGCCTGGAGGTGGGCCTAAGTAAGTCGGAGGCTATGGTGTTCCATGGCCTTCGACGCGCGCAGCCGCAGGGTTCAAACATCGTGGTCAGCGGGGCCCGGATAGCTGTCGAGTCCACCATGAAGTATCTGGGATTGGTGCTCGACAGCCGATGGGAATTCGGACCCCACTTCCGGCGGCTGGCGACCAAGCTGATGGGTGCAGCGGGCGCGCTATCAACGTTGCTTCCCAACTTGGGGGCCCGAGCGCCGCCTGTAGGCGGTTGTTCGTGGGAATCGTGCGGTCCATGGCCCTGTATGGGGCCCCTGGGTGGGCGATGGACATGACGGCCAGCACTCTCGCCATTCTGCGTAAACCGCAGAGGGCGATGGCCGTCAGAGTCGTCCGCAGGTATCGCACGATTTCCTACGAGGCGGCTTGCGTCCTGGCCGGATCCTCGCCCCAGGACCTAGAGGCGATAGTACTCGCGTCATTATATCGATGGCGCGAGGAAGAGCGGGCACAGGGCTCGAGGCCGGTGCAGCGGCAGATCGCGCTGCGCCGAGAGGAGCTCCGTCAGGTCTTGGTGGCGGAATGGCAGCAAAGGCTTCTGCGCCCTACCGCCGGCCTCGCTACCGTCGAGGCGATCCGGCCAGTACTCGACGACTGGCTCGGGCGAAGGCACGGCTCCCTGTCGTTTAGGGTGACGCAAGTGCTGTCGGGGCATGGCTGCTTCGGCAAGTACCTGCGCCGCATAGACAGGGAGCCGGACGCTCGGTGCCACCACTGCGTCCATTGCGGGGAGGACACGGCGCAACACACGCTCGCCAAGTGTGGAGCTTGGGAGGAGCAGCGCCGTGTCCTCACAAATAAAGTAGGAGGCGATCTGTCGCTGCCGGCCTTAGTGCGGAAGATGGTCGGTAGCGCAGAGTCGTGGGATGCAGTGGTGTCTTTCTGCGAGGACGTGATGTCGCAGAAGGAAACTGCGGAACGGGAAAGGGAGATCTCGACTCCCTTCCCTGGCCGCAGAAGGCGCACCGGGCGCAGGAGAAGGGCGGACAACGCCCTTTTCCGGCCCCCATAAATGGGTCCAGGGGCGAGGGACTTGGGGAAGCCCCCGCCACCTCTACTCAATGGACCCGAGGCGGAGGCGCGCGCGGGTGTCGGCGCGCGCCCCTGAGGCGATACACGGGGTAGTTGAACACCTCACTACCCCGTGCAGGAGACGAGGCCCGGACAGACCGGGCCAGCACTAGTGTGGGGCTGCGGAAAAATTTGGATTCCCGCGGCCCCACGCGCACGTGTGAGGAGACACCGGGGTGGTTTTAGCCGGTAAGAGTCCGGCACGTCCCTCCGCCTTTCCCCAGGCGGAGGTATGGCCGAAAGGGGATTGGTATCGTTAGTCATGGCTGTCAAGATTTCACCTAGTATCCTAAATACCATTCCTATCAGTTGTGCGAGGGCCTCTTCGATGGTGGTTGGTGCCCAGACTAGGGTTGGGATGTGACTATGTCAGTCCTTCTTTGTGGACGTACCTCTCACTTGTGTTACTTGAGCGGTAGCCTTCTTCTTCTTCCTTCTCTTTCGTTTCCTTTTGGAGCGCTCTGTGCGCCCCGTGGGATCATTCGCAGGTGGGGCTAAGGTTGCCCTGGCCCTTGCGTATGTAGTTGTTGCTAGTGCCGGTATTATTACCTGTCGCTGTTCTGGTTGCGGCACTTGGGGTGGTTGTTGCTGTAATTGGCGCTGTTGTTGGAGTTGTTGACGTATTTGCACTTGCGGCGCTCGTGTTGCTTGCATGGAAGGTTCAATGTTTATGCCCCTCTTTCTTGCGATTCGCTGCAATACTGGGCATCGTCTGTCGTTTGCAGAGTGATCTTTGTTGCAGTTTGTGAACTTGGGCTGCGCATCCCGTGGTCGTGGGCAAGCTGAGGCAAGGTGCTCACCCGCACAACGCACATATTTGAAGGGCCTGTAGCAATTGACGGACAATATTCGATTGAGCCTCCTCGTGTACAGGGGCATGGGTGGCGTAAGACGTATTGTTCCACTCCCTCTCCCCTTCCGGGTCTCGTTGACCGAACTCCTGAATGTCGGTCATGCAGGTCGGAGAGGTGGTTGGTGATGGTGAGTCGGTGGGATTTGATGCCTCGTCACGGGTTGCATGTCTATGCTTTCAGGTGTTGGTGTCATTTCAGAGGTAGAAGGCGATGCCGATTCAGATAATGAGTCTGAACCGGCCCTCAGCCGTTTCTTCTCTTGGCGTTGGTCTTCGTCGATTTCTGGTAGTGTCCTCCTCCTCGAAGCTAGGTTACAGTGAGGTAGTGGAGCTGGTATAACGTTAGTTGGAGACACAGCTTCACCAGTGCCGAGCGCGTTCCCAGTGGCCGGTGGACTACCTTTCTGCCTCGGGAGCTGGCTATATGGCGGGAGCACTCGGAGAGGTCTTGCTCTATGTGGGGTCTGTCCAGTACTCCCGAACGCCTATCTGGTGGTTTTCGGCGTGGTGGGGGGGGGGGAGGGTTCCCCCTTGTCCAACATCTCTCTGGGTGGTTGTGCTCAGCCCTTTAGCTTTCACACACCTTACTCCCCTCGGCACGTGCAAGCACACCAGGTGAGACCCTTGAGGGGGGCCCAACGAGGCGCCCGCGAGCGGGGAGGGGTGTGTGAGGCTCTAGTGAGTTGGACGTTATCTCAACACTAGAGTGCGGCTCACTTGCATTCTCCTTTTAATAATAAAAGATGGGTACAGTGTAAAAATAAAGTAAAACGCAAAGTAGGGCACAACGATGGTGGTGTCCTTTGCACTTACCTTGATTGTAGTCCGACGCAGGAGAGCGCCAGCGACGCCTCAACGCCAGACTGAACGAACTCAACGTCGGCGGAGTCTTCAACTGGCACAACACGTACACAAAAACTAGAGCGCGATCAAACACGTCCGTCTCGTAGTACGACCCGCGGTGAACTAGGTGAACGAACTACCAGTGGTGTTCTTCTCCTGTAGGTCCCCCTTCTGGGAACAGGAGGTTTTACAGGTCTTGAGGTGTCCCTCTCTGCCTGGGTGTCATCGCGGGGGGCAACGGCTCCCCCGATGCGCAGCTTATACGTTGAAATGTTACGTACCACACGCCATCCAATCGGGCGTCGGGACTATCACTCGTCTTGAAGGCGACGGTTTACCCAACGTTGACCGCCATCCTCCATTTTTCCAGCCACTGAGGTAAGGTCCAGCAATCGCTGCATATTTCTGGCCGCGATCTCTACTCGATGAGATGACGTGAAGTACGCACTGTCCTCTGCACATAGAGCTAGAACAACATCTTCTTCCCACTCCTCCAGGAGGCCTTGGAGTGTGAGGATGTCGTTTGTGTAAACCGCGTACAGGTGCGGTGATAGGCAGCTGCCCTGTAGCACTCCCGCTTCGATCGGTCGTGCTACCGAAACAGCCTCTTCAAAATTGACGTAGAAGCTCCGCCCTTGCAGGAACGACGCTATTATCTGCACAAACATTGGCGGCAAGGTGGTGTGCTCTATTAATTTGTATAGTAGCCCTGCGTACCATACTCTGTCGAAGGCCTTCTCCATATCGAGAAGGACCCCCACACAGATATGGCCGAGGTTATGTTCGGCCGCAAGATAGTGTAGCACGTGGACCAGTTGTGCTGTGGTGTAATGTGCTCTGCGACAGCCAAATTGCTCCTCGCGCAGAGCAATGTGCGGCAAGTGTAAGCTTCTCAAAGAGTTTCGCTATGTGCGGTAATAGCGTTATGGGGCGGTAGCTAGCGGGTTACCTCCTGTCCTTCCCCAGCTTTGGTAGCACGATGATCTTGCCCTGCTTCCAGATGGTCGGAAAGTGGCCAGTTCTCAATATGCCGTTATAGAACCTGGAGAGTTCCACTAACCCCCTTCTGGGCAGCTGCTTTATGGCCATGGTGGTAATACCGTCGCATCCCGGCGCTTTGCGGTTAGGCAGGCGCATGATGGCGCGCCTAACCTCCGCTGGTGAGAAAAAGTCATCGCCCCGTAGTGGTGGTGCCGGGTTCGACAGGTATTCCTGCACACGGTTTACTGTGCTCTCTCCATGCTCAGCGTACCCCTCTGCTATTCTATTGGATTTAAATTGTTGCTCCAGGTGTTGTGCCATCATTTCCGCCCTCTTTTGGGCGTCGTAGATTCTGCTCCCCGTGCTGCCGATTGACGAGATGCAGGGAGGCGGGTGTCTCCGGGGCTATGTCGACTCGCCACTCCTATGCCTCTCCCCTGTGCGCTCTTATCGCCATCGACAGCTCTTCCGTCAAGGAGTTTAATGCGAACTGCCAATATATCAGCCTCCTATTGCACCATCACAGCTATACACCCTAAAGAGAACCGAGTGCCAAACGCCATTTCGACATAAGCTAATCACTAATTTTCACTATCAAATTTCCATATTTAAACCAATAACTTTATTATCAAAAATAATGTCAGTACACAATTACATTTCACAAAAAGTACAAAAAAGACACATTACAATAATAATTCAAACATGAATATCACACAAAAGAATAATAGACATTAATTTAGACGGCTCCGTGGCGCAGTGGCTTAGCAATGAGTTGCTGCGCGGGTTCGAATGCCGCACGAAGCAAGTATTTGTATGGCCTACAAATAATTGTTCCGGGTCTGGATGTTTGTCCTTGTGCAATTTATGTTTGTCAACTGCCTCCACGATACAGGAGAAAATACTAGTGTGGGGTTAACGTTTAAAAAAAAAGATAATAAAAATAAAATAATTATCAAAATACAAAACTTTTACAAGCTATTTTCAGAGTCATAAATCTTAAATATCTATTACACACATTCAAAACAATGATCTTTATGAATAATACTTGAAAGATTTCAACAATGCAATCGTTTAATTTACAAATTAACAGCTTTAATCATCGGCATTAGTGTTTATTTCTATCTTAATTTTATTATACAATTTTCTTCTTATTTCGCTATTCTATCCATAAAATTAGATACTTTTGACATTTTTCTTATCTTATTAGTCTATACACGTACATAATACTATTTCTTTATAACATGTGCTATCTTTATCTAGCTATTATGTAACTTATCTCTTATCACGAGACATAAAACCTGTCTTTAACTGAACGATTAATTTATACTATTAATTTTTTATTAGTATTACATAGCCGATTGCATGAGTCTAAGTTAATTCAAATTATGTTAGATTTTTCTTTTAATGCAAAATAAAAAATATCTTATTAATTGGAAAATAATTTTTGAAAATATTAACTCGCGTCGCCAACAATCGTGTATATCATAAAAATGTTTATTATATGTAACAATTATTTAAAACTTAGCTTCGCTGTTTTATTTTTGAAATTTCTCAATACTAAATCTCTTTTCCAAACTTTGATTTTACTGTACTTGAAACTGTAGAGCTATCTATAGTTTATAACTGTAATTAAAAAAAAAAATAAGAAAACAGACCATTGAATTATATGTACAACGTTCTATTGAAGCCATTCCAAACAAAAATTGTGTCCTACTCTATGTCAAATTAAAGTCTTAGTTTGTACGGATTGCAGTACAGTTCAGTTGAACATAGTCAATTCTCAGAATGCGAAATCTAGTGCGTAGTACATATTTACCGATGGAAACAGACAATGTGTTATGTAGGATTAATTTTTATTAAAAAAGGAGCAAGCTTAGTCTGAGGTATATGCATCATCATCATTATCGTCAGCCTTTAGAAGTCCAGAACTTGACATGGGATTCTCACATTACAAGGAGGATTTATCGTCACATTTAACGTCACCCGCCGTCACAAGCCTGCACACTTACGTCATCAAGATTGAACAAGATATACCTACTGTATACTGTATATGCTGTATATATAGTATATTACCATATCGGAAGTGATGAGTTTCATTCTGTCATTTTCACATGTTTTTTTTTACTAAATTGAAGTGACAAGCGAACTTACATTCCTTTTGGTAAGTGACTACTACAGTACAGATGATTTCGTGATCTTCTATCAATTTACGGTATAACGTTTATTTGCGATATTTGTTTCATATCATTGGTCCCATTTAATATTGATTGGCAACATAAAATAGATGCTGATATTTTTGCTACTTGATAAGTAGACTTCAAAATTTCATAAATGCAGTTCTATAATGATGATTACTACACGTGGATTAAAACTGGTTTTCCGGATTTTAACTATCTTTTTACGCGAGTTTTTTTTACACATCTTTAAATGAAATTTCTATAAAAACCCGCGTAAAAGAACTTTTCGCTGATGTGACCACCGACGCTCAAGGAAGTCTGAAAAAGTTCAACACTATCATCCCAACAATTGTATGAAATCTAATTGACAACAAATCCTCACAATAGAGCACCGCTTCCTACCTATAATGATTTGCGAGACTAATTAAATTAAAGAAAAACAACCTTATTTCAACAGAGAAAATAGCTGGGTGACATCATCTGCTTTAGATCTCATAATTAATAAAATCAAAACCTAACCCAAGCATACTACTGCAAGACTTCAAGTACTGTAAGCTGGTTCTGCGTAGATCGGACAAAACATTCTTAATTAAAGATTGATTGTGGTCTTCGTGAATGTGGCCATAGATTCCATAAGGTGCCCAAAACGTCAATAATAAAAAAGTTTAAATTAAACGCGATTAAATCCTTAAGATTGGTTTTATTGCAAATTAAGTTCTATTTACAGTGAACGTGGGAAGAGCTACACCCATGAACGCTAGTAGAAAATTGTTTGCTTTGTTGTGGCGGCGAAACAGAATCCGCCACCTCATATCGTCCAATGTGTGTCGTAAGAGACAACAGAGGAAACAAACAGATCATTTTCCTGACAACAGTGAGGAAAATGATCTGTTTGTTTTATTGTTCAAAATAATTAAAGCTACGTTTGTAAACCCACCAGCCAAGCGTAGGAACTATAGCAAATATACAGACTATTTGTCATTGTATTATGGGGGAGGCCAGTGTTCAGTTCAGTGGACTTTTAATAGACTGTAATGATGACGATGATGAGTTCTACTCTTTCGGTTATTTGCTACCCTTAATATTTAGATGAAAGCAAAAAAGTAACATCATAATTGTTTAAATCAGCATAATTGTTACTCTTTTAAAATGAAATAACGAAAAAACTAAAAAAAAATTACGTTAGGGTTTTAAATGATCTTATAATTCTAATTATTTAAACATATAAATGTAAGTTGTTTATACGTATTATTTCATTTATTATTTACTGAAGGCAAAATATACTACTGTTTCCATTTGATGATAAATGGTGCTGTTTGATAATTAACACGTAGATCTTGTGACAATACTTGGGACTAGGTATAAGCTGTAACTTTACTTACTTTTAAGTCTCAATACACCATCTTTGGTGTCTTTGCACTAATTCCCAATAATTACGGAATACTAATTTTGGACTTTATAATACTTGTTTCTGTGTTAACGAAGTAAAATATAATAAAGGAAAATCATACATAATGGCTATATGAACGGACCTGTACCAATATCACTTGCGGAAGCAATAAATAAGTAAACTTGACGTAAGTAATTACAGTAATGGGTCAATAAACACAGCGTGTGAGATTCCTGTGGAAAACATTTTAATAAATACGAGTTGTGTTCCGGTGCGAATGATAGCCATGTGATACATATAAAAATGGCTATTTTACTGTAGTGCGTGGTGCGTTTTCTCGCTTATCGTATCTATAATTCCAAAATAATATTTTATAATGTACAATAGGTATATTTAACATTTTTTTACATAACATAATATTTAGGAGTGTGCGCAGGAATTGCATGATTTTATTACGGTAGTTATATTATTTTATTATGTTTAACTTAACCTGTCGTTTACACGGGTTTGATAAATCTCTCACTTCTTAAAAAAAGACTTTTTCTCGAATTAAAAAGAAATAAACAAAATTCCTCCACTAATTTCGTTGTTACATTTTCTACTACATTACGCTATACTCGTATCTTCTAGTGTTCTCATTTTGCGCATTAACATTTATATAATATAATTTTTGTAGGTACAACCCACTTCACTTAACTCCTTGATAACATCATTTTTCTACGTAATGGTGGCGTGAAAGAAATTACTTCCAGAATCATAAGGCGCCTGGTGTACTTATCTTTATGTCCTTATTTATTGAAATCGTACTTGGTGAACAATAAAAAAGTAAGCGAAACACATTCACGAATGGAATTTCAAAAACATAATTTCCTTATAAAAGTTTCTGAATTCGATGCTAAGAAATAATTTATCAAAAATTAAACCTTGGCTTGAGAACGTATAATAGTGAAATTACTTTATTCCTTGAGATTTTGGGTCGTTTTAACTTTTCATCAAAAGTTTAAGTTTTTGACCCTTATGAGTGAGCTAGGGAATATCACTTGCTGTAGGTAACAACTAGAATTGAAGAAAATTAAATAGTTTTCTACAAATTAAAATAGAACCACAGTTAGGCTAAGGCCTATTCAATAATAACTAATCATTTTTATGCGGTAAAAATTGAGCACACAATCCACCTGATGGTTAGTGGATACTGTGGCGTGTAGACATCTATATTTATCCTCGATTAAGAATCAAAATGCAGATGCGTTGTCACCCCTGAGGACTAAGACAGATTACCTTGTTTCCAATAAAAAGGTTCTACGTTACTCTACAATCAACATACGAAGCTGGTTTTCTGCGAGAATGTGGTACTACCCCGGTTGAGCCGACCCATTCGTGCTACAACTATGCTACTAATATAGCTGCAGCATGGCTCTACCATGTAAATTTTCTTCATACGACTTGCATATACTAGATAATTTGTCTTCCCAAAATAGGCATACTGATAGAATAAAAAAAATTAAATGCTTACTAGTAACCTAAATTACAAAAAAGATGAATTACGAATCCTTCATCATCATTATTTTTATCATTACAGCTCTTTACAAGTCCACTACTGGACACAGGCCTCGCCGAAGGATATAATATTCCATCTTACCTACTTAATTTTTAATTTACCAAAAAATTTTTTTACAACAAAACGTAACTTTCTAGTGTGTCTCTCTCATGTACAAGTAATTATTAATAAATATTTAAATGTGTTTTCACAAGAGAAAGCAAAAAAAAAACCCCTTTGTTCTATTTCAAATCCGAAGTACAATAGATTTATTTTAGATTTAGATTTATTTTATTTATTTATTTATTTATCAATAAGTTACAAATAACATGTTATAATAAAGCAAAAACTTAAATCTTATCATCTCTATAATTAATTTTGTAATATTAACAACTTAATTAATTTTTATATTATAATTTTGTAGACCTGTATCTCAACGTGTTTTGTAACTATTATATTTAAATGACCTTTTTTGCTAAAATAAAGGCGTTAAAGCCTCATTCCGTGTTTAAGCTATTTTTAGCTATAGATGTTGTAAGAGGCGACAGAGGAAAACCGAAAGATAGTAGGAGCAACTTTCTAACAACAATCAAAAATAAATAACTGCGATTGGTGCCTGTGGTTATTTATGAAGAAGCGTGTCGACTATTGCAATATCCATGATGTTGAGATCCAGTTTTATAAATCAATCTAAGGGGGAAGACTATGTTCAGCCGTGGACTTTCGAAGTGCAGTAATTAATTAATAGGAACTACACTGCAATTCTATAACATCTCCAGTACGCACAGTTCGGCTCGACTGCAGAAAAATCGCGCTCTTTAAAAAAAGTAATTGCAAAATACCATTTCCGTATGGTTAGTGACTTTTACTGATGACGAGGCATTACATCGTAGTTCTTGGGGATGGTCACTGAAGACACGTCTGCGTTTTGGATTCTGCGAGGTTAGATTTTTTTTATATCAGTCCACCTGATGGTAAGTGGTTACTGCGGCCCACAGACATATACATGAAGGTGTATAAGTAATAGATATAGGAGCATAGATATATGTTATGTATATTCACTTTAAAAAAAAACGAAAATATCATAATAACGTCCAAGAATAAAGAGAGTCACATTAATTATCTTCAGCCGCAACGTCTGTGGGCTAATATCGCACCGTATTTCCTGAATATCTCTGAATTCATTTGCCACCCGACGATGTTTCCCTGTTCTAATTGAAACGTGCTGTATTTTATGGAAGCGTCACCATTATGCAAAGAGTAACTTAGGCTATTATTATTTTTGAAAAAGAATTAGGTTTCCGCGCAAAATAATTAAAACCCATGAAATCCAATCGCAATAAACTCCACGCGCGTTTAGTCGCGGGGAACAGCTTGTTTATTAATATATATATATATATATGTGTGTGTGTGTTTGTGTGTGTGTGTATTTCATATTCAGACCATGGTCTCTGCTAAGTACTAGTGCGTATCCGATTATTGGTCGTAAACTTTCAATTATAGCAATATTTTTTTACTATAAAAAAATTGGAAAAAATACTTAATACTCAATATTTATTTGCATTCCATAATGTACAAATTAAAAAATTAATTTATCACAATATGCTGGGTATAGCAAATTAGAAAATTAGAACAGAGGAGGAAGCAAAGATGTTTTTATTATTCATTATTAATATATCATTTATTATTATTAGTCCATAATTATTCATATTAATCATTCATTTATTAATAGTATTACATTTGTCATTCAGGTATTCATATAAAGTATAATAACATTTATTATTTAGAAACACTTTTAATTGTCTTATAAAAATATTATAATTTGTATCGTTTTTTAATGAGTTTGGTAGTTTATTATAGACAGTTATGGACATTACGTAAGGGCCTGATGAGAATAGCTACATTTTAGAGGGTGGTAGTAATAATTTATTTTCTTGTCTAAAACTATAAGCCGTATTTTTAGTTTCTCTTTTTACGTATAAATTTGGGTATTTTGCACAAAGGAGAAGGAGACGTCTCCATACATTCTTGGGCCCAAATGTTAACAAGATGAAAGTAGGACCATTTAAAAGCGTGTATATAAATAATTTATAGCTAAAAATCTGGCAAGATTTGTCAATCTAGGAGCCGAGTTATTGTGGAATAAATAAAAGTGAGATTATCTATTACGTACACTATAACAGGTGATTTTTCACTGTTATTACACTGTAACAGGCTATTTTTCACTATAATTACTTAAAGATATAAAAGCAGGGCGGCGGTAGTCACTTACCATCAGGTGAACCGCATGCTCGTTTGCCCCCTCTTCTATAAAAAAAAAAAAATAGAATCACCAAAAAAGCTGTGGGTAATGATGAAACGAAATAGTGAAACGATCAACAAAATGAATGTTGAGGCGAGTGACAAGTTATGCGTCAAATCACGCGTCAGATCATGCGTTATATAGCTGTAGCAAGGCTCTACCACATACCATACCATACAAATTGCACGTGAACAAAATAATTTATTTGTAAGCCAAAAATATTTGTTTCATGCGGGATTCTGATATGTTTGGTTGTTAGGTGTTCTTAATCGTCATCATAACAGTCCTTCTTAAGTCCACTGCTGAACATAGGCTCCCTCAAGGAGTGCCACAAATTACTAGCCACTCGTATCCGTCGATTTCCTGGATATCTTACTAGGTGTTCACTCTATCTAGCAAGGAACCGTCTTATACTTCACTTATGGGTATGGGATGAGGTGAGATGGAAAACCGAAAACCTTTCTTCCCCGTCAGTTATATATTATTCGAGCCATATGGCTAGCAACTTATTATTTTAGCTTACTGATTCGTTCATGTTGCCATAATATACACCTCTCGATTACATACTAGCGAGAGATACATATGAGCGGCAAACCTCGCTAGTACATACCAGGATCAAGATGCACAATATTTGACTTTATCAACCTTAACAAATTGTGATAATATACTTAAAAGCAATGACCTCTACTACAGTAATTTACATTAAATATTAATGAACACATTTGTCAAAATTCACTTTCTGAAACACCATATGGTTTTTTTTTGCAATAACCGTATTATAATTGATACAATAAAATTATAATACTTCGTAAATTAAGTCAAATCTAACGAATCATTGTAGTTTAAAATACGTCAACTATTTCTACTAAGTCTATAGCAGCAAGTCAGAAAGGCATACAAGCAAACATACAAATTATTTGTAGCTGGCCCGGATGACGTTGTTCTGTTCTTTCCAGTAGGTGACTTGGTAAGTTTCACTCCAAATTCACTGGTGCAGTAATACATTGTAAATACATAATTTGTTAACAAACTGAACACAACGCCACGTAACAAACCAGGAGGTGGACAGGAGCGTCTTCGTAATAACAACTAAAAATAAAAAAAAACTGCAGTGTCACCTTTTGAATCCTAGCAAATATGAACTATAAAAATAAATGAAAATATACTTTTACAGTGGACACATCATTAAGTTAAAACTGCGTACACGTTTTATACACATGTGCGTACGTGCGGAAATTTAACAATGCCTTTTCACATTTTCATTAAACCAACCTTGCGACACTTAACGACAACTCTCGTTATTGTACGAGTCTATAATAAAAGTATTTTTTGGGTTCTGCCCTCAAGCAATTATTTTTTATTATATCGTTTTGTTCTTCAATTTGCCTCAGAGTTATAGTTTAGTAAAGGCGTAATTTATTTGAAATATATTCAAATTTTGTTATCAATTTTGAGATATAAATTTATATAATTATTTTTTATTATTTCATGGCGTCAGCCGAATTCGGAAAAGAAAAGGTTAGTTGTAGTGTTGTTAGTGTAGCTAGTTAAGTCCTAATAGCCCAATTAATAACATAAAATCATTCTTCATCTTTCATTTTTAATAATATCTTATTATATAAAGGAAATTGTGTATGTTGCCGTAATAAAAAAAATGTTTTATTTATGTCTTGTGTCTTTATTTATGTCTTTGAGAAAATTAGATTAATAAAGTTTACAATTGTTATTTTTAATATTATTTCAACTTTGAAAATATTTATTTCTAGTGTCTCTCTGATCTTAATAAAAGAAAGTACGTCTTGATAACGTTCAGGTAGAAAATCAAGAAAATGAGTGAAAAAAAAACGTCACCTTATAATCCACTCTTGGATTTGTGTTTGAATAGAATAGAATAGAATGATTTTTAATTCAATATTGATTATTACATAATACTTTTTGGAAGTCATTTTTTGAGGTATTTTCTGAACCAGTTTACCACTGGTTCAGAAAATACCTCTGTCCTGGGAAGAACCAGCAAGAAACCCAGCGGGACTTTTTTTAAACATAATTTCTATTACGGATCGCCGTAACGCCGTTCGAAAAATGAGTGAAACACGTTGGTCTTGCTTACTACTGAAGGCAAGCGGCGGTGAGGAGGAACTTTTTCTTTTCTTGCTGTTGTTTTCTTTACTATAGCTGGAGAGCGACTACCGACCGTTCTTTTTTTTTTGCGCCCGAAGCAATTTGGAAAAGGGCTACCCGTTACGGGAGGCGGAAAATGCAATACGCATACCACGATGGCTATCCATCGTGGTTATGGGGGACTCACGCCTAACCGGGGAGCCTATGTGATACCCCCTAAAAACCGCCTTTGGGGACTGGCAACCAGCTGTTTAAAGCTTCCTATACCGTATCGTAAAGCGACCCTCTTTTGGGAAAAAGAGGGCGCAGGCGGCTATAAGCCGCTGAAGGAGTGCCTACGAAGGCAATTTGATTGTAAAAATTTAATTATTTGTGAAAGTTTAATTATGAAATTGACTGAGCCACCAGGAGGCAGTTCAAATCGTTTGACAGAGAATAGGCGGATTCGAGTGGGAGTTCCTCGGCCTGCGGATGCGATAGCGAGAGGGAGTGGGGTTGCACACTTAGCTACCTCACGAATAAGTATGTTTAATGAAACTCTGAGACTTTGAAGAAGTTTCAGAGAGTTTTAATTAGTGAGTGCCTACGAAGGCAGTTTTAACCCGACGTATTTACCTTACGATGAAATGATTAAAATAATTTTATAACGTACTTAAAAGATTATGATGCTCTGTAAGAGCAAGGAGTCTGTCCTGAGGGGACTTGGCAGCGCGCAATTTGCTTGCTAAAACTGTGATTTCCCCAATGTTGATGTTCTTAATAGCGGCGTACACCGTATTTAGATCATCAACCATTGAGGGTTGTGCTTGCTGTGCAGCGGGGGACGACCGCGGAGGGTCGGCCTTTTTGGGTCCCCAGGGGAATACTGGAGGCTGTAATGGTTGCGAGAAGCCCGGAGGTGGGCGAAGAAGAGGGGGAGGGACCCGGGAGGGCCTTGGGTCTACCTGAGATGGGAAATATCTCTTAGGTGGCAATCTTGACGGGAGGGCCGGGAATGACTTAGCATTAACCGGCGGTGGAGCGTGCCTAATGGGGCGGGGGTGAGGTGCGCAAGGGCAGCCTCTGTAGTTAGCCGGGTGGCCTGTTTGTTTGCACAGGACGCACGCGGGTGGGGATTCGGCATTTTTGGGCCGGGGACACTCTTTCGTGTTGTGGGGGTCGAGGCACTTAACGCACCTGGGTGGGGCGGAGCAGTTGGCCGCCGCATGACCATATAACTGGCAGCGGTGGCACTGCGCCGGGTAGCCGCGCCTATGTGGGAGCTCAGCCCTAACTCCCGACAGCCCACACACTGTGCGTAACTGCCGGAAGATAGTCTGTGCCTCCGGAGCATTTGAAAGAATAACGAGAGCGAGGGGGAACCTCGAGCCCGTTCTGCTGTGCATTTTATGCACAGCCTCAACCGGGAATCCTTGGGACTTAAGGTCCTCGAGGATTTCCTCGTTGGAAATTTCAAAAGGGACGCCTCGGATGACGGCCCTGATTTTGCGCTCTTCCGGAAGAGCGTACGTGTGATAAGAGACTTTTTCGGCTGTGAAGAGCCTGGTGAGACGACGAAAGTCGTCGACAGATTTGGGGATGATTTTAATAGCCTCCCCGAGGTTGGTGGCTTGGTCGTATTTTATTCCTGCGTCGTAGCAGGTTTTGGAGAGGCGGGTGAATTGAGCCTTGTCTCGTAAGAAGACAGGGGGCGGGACTTGCTTCTTAGTCGGGTTAGAAGCACAGCGGGAGGCCGGCTTGGGCAGTGGTGTTACTGAAACTGCAGCGGGAGCTGCGGGGACTGAGGCAGCTACGGGGGCTGCGGGGTTTGCGGGGGCGGCAGAGGCCGCCGAAACGGTTTTCGCGGCGCGTTTACGACGCTTGGAAGACACTGTCGTGAACTCTGATTCTTCGGATCCGTCTGAGTCAGACGTCTCCGTAGAACCAGAGCCCCGGAGTGTGGATTCTGAGTCGGAGTTGGAGTTGGAGCACTCCATGTCTATCTCAAGGGGCGCGAACGAGTTCCGGGACTCGAGGTAGGCCGCTATAACGGGCGGCGGTGCCTGAACGGTGGTAGGAGCCACAAGGGCTATGATGGCTGCTTGAAGAGCTTGCGGGTCTTTATGTAACCTATGGACTAATTCGGTCAGGGGACCTAACAAATTATGCGAGGACATTGTCGTTGGGGACTACGTAATTATATAAAAAGTTAGTGGGACACTGTTCTGAAAAGAACAGATCGTATTCTTAAGAAACAGTAAGGGCGGGATCACCGTTCTGAAAAGAACGGGACGGTTTTATTCTAGGAGTTGTGCCCTGGTTCTCAGAAGAACAGGGCCTTGCTCTGAAAAGATTAAGTAACTCCCTTGAAACAATATACACGTTACAATTAATAACAATAAAATAATCACAAAACAAAAATGACAGTTAAAAAGCAAGACCAACAGTCAAACTGCCCCGCCCGGAGACAGGGAGGTAATAACTGGAGTTAGCGTAAAAGGACTCACCAGGCGTCGCACTGTACAGTGCGAGCAGGACAGCGGAGGCGCGAGAGCGAGAGAGCACTACCGTACGGGGACGGATGTGCGGACTACCTAGACGCGACCGCTCGAGAGCGGTGCCACAGGCCCGTCTTTTATATGATTCGGCCGTTGCTGGCCAACGGACACTTGCCTCACCCCCGCGCCTTTCTTTATTTGGTAAATTTCTTATAAACTACTGTACAAACTTAAATATATTATATTTTTACAATTGCTTATTTAACTAATACTTATATTATAATTTTTCTACACAGTAAAGGTTAATATGTTATTATTTCCGCAATTTTGAGCTGAGGACCCTGCCCCCCGCCTCAGCGCTATAAATATAAAACGTCGTGGCGCGGCGCGCGTAGCCTCATTCGCTCCGCGGCCGCGTCACGGTAACATGCCCTGTTTATTGTTTATCGTGCCTAAGGGCTTAGTATATATGAAATTAAATTGAACTATACAAGGGAATATACTTTACACATAATACTTATTATACAATTTGTTATTGATTAATTTCTATATCCTAAATCTATGTTAACTCTCGCCAGTTGGTCGGTGCCTTTATTGCGAGAGTTATTCCATAGTCACAATAGCATTTGTTTAACAATAAATGTTATATTCCTTAATATTAATGCTACGGCTTTTCCCGCGTTGCTGTGGGCAACCACCGCTAGTTGTGGAACCGTGAGCGCGCCCCGACGATAATAACATTCTCCTGGCTCCGCCCACCGTCCCCAGGTTGTTCAACTAGCGATGGTTACAACAAGCAATCCGTAAGTCATTTCGTTCGAGGTATTGCTATGTTTGCGTCGTGCACAATTTCAATTAACAATATTTTTTTATACAACATTAAATGAATTTTCATATAAGCAGCACGGTGGCAATCACCTTATTTCCAGTGTTTTTTTTTCATTCATTGATTCCTTAATATTATAATAACCTTTTTTGTACAGTTTTTCTTCAATAAAACTTTTAAACTTGTTTATTGACAAACTTTGAACTTGTTCTGCTATTTTGTTGTAAAAGCGTATACTGATTCTGTGGAGTCTAGACTCCACTACTACTTAATAGTATCTGGCATTACAAGCTTATGTTTGTTCCTAGTGTTTAAGGTATGAACATCCTTCATCTTATTGAAGCTATTTATGTTTTTATGTACATACACTACATTTTCATAAATATATTGCGATGCCAAAGTTAATATGTTTATTTCTTTAAATTTTTCTCTATGGGACTGTTTACAATTTAGGTTATAAATCGCCCATACGGCTCCCTTCTGCAACACAAATATAGCTTCAATATCAGTCACATTACCCCATAGTAAAATTTCATAAGACATTACGCTATGAAAGTAACTAAACGACACTATTCTAGTTGTCTCAACATCCGTGAGACTTCTAATCTTTCTTACAGCATATGCTGCAGAATTAAGTCTGCTTGCTAATTTAGATGTATGGGGGCCCCATTGAAGTTTCGCGTCAATAGTAATACCAAGAAAAACAGTGGTATCCACAGGACTCAATTCGTCCGTAGAATTTTTTAATTAATAATTCTTCCGGAGAATATTTTAGAAGTAAATGTTTTAGAAGTAAATGTTTTAGCAATAAATGTTTTATTAAATTC
This sequence comes from Parnassius mnemosyne, assembly GCA_963668995.1. Classification (NCBI taxonomy): domain Eukaryota; kingdom Metazoa; phylum Arthropoda; class Insecta; order Lepidoptera; family Papilionidae; genus Parnassius; species Parnassius mnemosyne. The sequence continues at coordinate 9,174,964 of CAVLGL010000057.1, forward strand.
ATTGCTTATAAGGATAATTAATTCTCCATATAAATAATCTGCATTTTTCTTATAAGAATGCGATGGAAGGTTTTTTACCATATTACTTCAAAATCTCTCCAGGCGTTTTGGATAAATAGGAACAAACTCAAAAATTATTGGTTCAATTTCTACTTCTTTGCCTAACATACCTTGTATTTTTTGATGCACTAGGTTAATACAGGTTTTATTATTGCTATTTTGTGAAATTGCACAGTTAAGTATTGTTGATTTGTGTTCTTATGTATTTAAATTATCTTTGCTAGAGATTTTCTCTATTGTCATATTATCTAATTTAAATCACTTGGAACTGATTTCAAATCATTTGTAAAATTATATTGCTGCTCAATAAAAACAGGTGTCAAGGTAGCCAATAATTAGGCTGTGTTAAAATATAAATAATAAGATTATTTATATTTTAATATAAAATACGTATTTGCTACCAGTCTCAAACTAAACTTTGATAGGTAATACCTATCTCTTGTCAAATACGTCTTAGTTAATTTATTAGTTTTGAAATTAAATTGATCATTATTCCTTGTTACAAATTATGTAAAAACACTACATATATTACGCAACTACATATACACATACCCCAAAACCTACACACAATTAAAGTTAAATTTTAAAACAACACTAATTTTTTTACACAACCAGACATGCATGCCAACATACTACACAGTGTGCCATTTGATTACTGTGCGTTTTATAATGATTGTTATTTTTAATTACGGAAATGTTGTCTATATGCTTCAAAATCTATATCTTGAAGACAAAAGTTTTTACAAAATAGCCATAGGAATCAATTATATTATCATATGCACAATACAATGTTTGAATTCAATTCGATAGAAGATCAAATAGCGAATGACCTAGATCAGTCAATAGAACCAATATGTTACACCGTAGATGATCCTGCTAGCTGTTCTAATATCCTAAAGGATGATATGAGCTTAAAGTCTTTAATTATATTATCGGTAAACATACGAAGTATTAATTGTAATCTTGATTCTTTTATTGTATTTATATGTAAATTAAATATTACTATACATGTAATCGTATTAACAGAGTGTTGGTTGAGCGAAAATAGCCATATACCATGCATCGAAAATTATACTACATACAGTACTAATAACCACATCAATCAAAATGACGGTATCGTCGCTTACGTCAGACATAATATAACTTCATCAGCTTATGAATGTAAATTTAACGAAGGAAATTTTTTGATACTGAATTTAGACAAAGATATTACAATTGTGTGTAGCTACAGGCCACCATGCTTTAGAAATATTGATAGATATATTGACTTTCTGGACACATTACTGCAAGGTATCCGATCGAGTGATGTAGTGTTGACCGGAGATATCAACATTGATATTTCTCCTGGAAATAATACGCCTCACTCGGATGAATATCTCTCTATGCTAGCGTCGCATGGCCTAATACAATGCGTTAACGCTCCTACTAGGGATAAGGCTTGCTTGGATCACTTTATGGTAAAAACCAAACATAAACACACCACCATTGTATTCGATAAGTTTACAGACCACTGCCCTATACTATTACATATAAAAAGAAACAAAAGCTATAAAAATACTCTCCAACAGGAAAATAAGAAAATTAATTTTGAAAAAATTTTGGAGACACTAAAAACCTATAATTGGGATTTTTTATATCGTATTAGAGACACTAATTACGCGGCTGCCACACTGACTAATACACTAAGGGACCTTACAGAATCTCATAGTATCCAAACAAAAACAAACAATAGAAATAAAATATTAAAACCTTGGATAACTTGCTCCCTACTCAAATCTATTCGTAAACGAGATAAACTCCACATGAAAGTCAGAAAATCTATTAACGACGAACAACTTAATTCCTTTTATGTGGCGTATAGAAACACTTGTAATAGAATAATAAAAACACTGAAAATCCAGTATGATAAAAATAAGCTAATTTCAAGCAATTGTAATACTAAAGTCACATGGAAAGTAATTAAAGAGTTTTGTGAACTAAACCAAAATAAGTCCAACTCAAAAGAGCTTCTTGACATTGCTAGCAACACAAGAGAGGCTCTTAATATTGTAAATAGATTTTCCACGACCATTGGCAGTAGTTTGGCAGAACGGACGCTCAACAAGCTCGGCAAATCGGAATCGGAACTAGCAAATGATTCTATATCTTTAGTCCCACTCCAATCAATGTCTCTTATTCCAACGGACATAATTGAAGTAACACATACGATATTAAGCTTGAAATCAAACAGTGCCCCTGGATGCGATAACATTACGGCCACACTGTTGAAAATGTGTACCCATGAACTAGCTCCACTCATCACACACATCTGTAATCTTAGCTTTAAATCATGTAGTTTCCCACAGGTTTTTAAATTGGCAACTATCATTCCCATTTATAAAGCAGGAGATAAACTTAATCCGTCCAACTATAGACCCATATCTCTGTTATCAATAGTATCTAAAGTAATAGAGAAAATTGTTAATAAACAAATTATTAAATATTTAGAACATAACAACCTACTAGCACCAAACCAGTATGGTTTCAGACCGGGTCGGTCAACAAATGATGCTGTGCTAGATTTAACCACACAAATATCGAGATATCTCGATACAGGAGAAAAATGCATTGGGGTTTTTTTAGATCTCCAAAAAGCTTTTGATACCGTCTCAATTCCAATCTTAATCTCACGACTGCAGAATATGGGCATCAGGGACGTACCCCTTCGATGGATCTCCGACTACTTAAAAAATAGAAAACAAAGAGTACGCATTTGCAATCAATTTAGCGACACTGAGAACTGCTTCTATGGCATACCACAAGGAAGCACATTAGCAGCAACTCTATTTTTAATTTATATTAATGAACTGTGCAAACTAGACCTTCCAGGAGCCACTATAATAATGTCTGCTGATGATACTGTGCTGTTGTTTCACGGGAAGGACTGGGATACTGTGCGAAAACTAACTGAAACTGGTTTAACTATAGTAAATAAATGGCTGGAAAACAGTTTACTAACACTGAACATCTCCAAAACGAAATATATTTGCTTCAATAAAACCAAAGCATCGAATCACAAAATAAATTTGAGCCTAGTCATACATTCAAATTCATGTAACAAAACGCATGTTCAATCAAGATCCAACTGTATTCCTATAGAAAGGGTAACGAACATTAAATACCTGGGTGTCACAATAGATGAAAATCTGTCATGGTATCTACACATTTCTAATACGGCCAAAAGAATAAGGAAATTATTATTTATTTTCAGAAACTTAAGAATAATAGCTGATCAACAACTTTTAGTCCAGACTTATAATGCTCTATGCCACTGTTTAATAAATTACTGCATATGTTCTTGGGGTGTTGCGTGCAAAACACACTTAATGGAAATGGAACGAGCGCAAAGAGCTATCCTAAAGGTGATGCTTTTCTTACCTTACCGCTACCCGACCAGCTTGCTATATAATAAAACAGGTGTTTTGTCTGTTCGGAAAACTTTCGTGTATCAATGCATCAGACGGTATCATCGTTTATCTGTACCACACATAAATGTTAAGAACAAAAGAACTGTAAAGTACCCTGCTCCTAACAGGAAAAGCTCGATAGCAAGAAAGCATTACGAATATCTTGCGCCTCGGCTATATAATAGATTCAACAAAACAAAAGTTATACAGAGGCTAAACAACTTTAAATTAAAAATCGTTTTGCTAGATTGGTTAAAAGAATTTGACTACTATGCTTGTGAAAGACTTCTTAGTGTTAACGTATAAGCTAATAAGAACGTGCACACACTCACACACACACACACACACACACACACAAACACACACACACACACACACACGCGCGCGCGCGCGCGCGCGTGCGCATACGTAGGCGCACGCACACACGCACACGCACACACACACACACATACACACACACACACACACACACACACACACACACACACACACACGCACATACACTCGGTAGAAAAGAAATAACTTAGTTTTATTAAAAAAAATTGTTTTATAATAGTCTGCGTAAAAAATTTTATATGGTATAATTGTATGGGAAGGTACTGATATCCTAAGATACAGGATTAATCCTAGTTTAGGAATCAGTGCAACATTTTGTTTGTAACATATATATGTTTTTAATAAAGAATCTTATTATTATATTATTATTATTATTATTAGTCTTACAATTAAATGTCACATTTAAATTATTGTTACAGGCAAATACCCCCCAAATGGATAAAGTTACTAAGAGACGGCCCCCAGTCCCCGGCGGCCCCGCTATTTCTGGCTACGGTGGCGACCATGGTAACGGCGGGGCAGGGAGTGCTAAGAATCTCCGGTGGAGGTTCGGTTGCCACCTACGATGTCTCGACCTGGCAACATACAACGCACGCACCCTGAGGACTGACGAGAAGATTGTGGAGCTGGAAGAAGAGATAGACAAGCTACGCTGGCATATTATAGGATTATCCGAAGTCCGAAGAGACGGGGAGGAAACGATAATCCTCGAATCCAGCAACTTATTCTATTATCGGGAGGGCGACCATCTGTCCCACGGAGGTGTCGGATTTATCGTCCACAAGTCTCTCGATAACAACGTCGTAAAGATTGAAAGTGTGTCGACGAGGGTTGCGTACCTTATACTCAGAATCACCAAACGGTATTCGCTGAAGGTCATACAGGTTTACGTCCCAACCTCGGCACACCCCGATGAGGAGGCAGAGAAAATGCATGAGGATATCTCTAGAGCCATGCATTCCTCCAAAACCCAATATACGATGTTAATGGGAGACTACAATGCAAAACTAGGCACAAGAGAGAATGGTGAGCTGAAAGTAGGGAAATTTGGAATAGGGCAACGGAACCCAAGGAACCAGCAGCTGGCCGACTTCATGGAGAAAGAGGGACTATTTATGATGAACTCTTTCTTCCAGAAGCGGCCCCACAGGAAGTGGACCTGGTCGAGCCCCGACGGTTCGACAAAAAATGAGATTAACTTCATTATGACGACCAGACGACAACTGTTCAGTGATGTCTCAGTGATCGCGAGGGTGAAAACCGGCAGCGATCACCGAATGGTTAGAGGCGCACTGAACCTAAACGTTAAGTTGGAGAGATCTCGTCTAATGAAGTCTACGCTCCGTCCCCCTCGTGCTCTAATCCAAAGTCCCGAAACCTTTCAGCTCGCGTTACAAAACCGTTTTCAGTGCCTAGAATACTGCAATGAAGTGGACGATACGAATGACAAGCTCGTGGAAACTGTCCATGCGGTCGGAGCTAAGTTCTGCAAGACCCGCCGCAGAAGAATACAAAAACTCTCCGATCACACTCTTAATTTCATGGCTGTTAGACGAGAGATGAAGCTACATTCGAGAACAGATTTGCCAGCATACAGGCAACTAAACAGACAGATCTCCAAATGCATGCGGCGGGACTTACGCAACTTCAATACAGCTCGTATTGAAGAAGCGATCGAGCGGAACCAAGGCTCCAAAGTCTTTGCCAGAGATCTGTCTGCCAGAAAGAGCCAACTGTCAAAGCTGAAGACAGAGTGCGGCAGCATCGTTTCCGGGGCACCTGAGATTTTGAGTGAGATTGAGAGGTTCTATGGGCAGCTGTACACGTCATCGTTGGAGCCACACGCAAGTGTGAGTAACGATCCAAGAGCGAGTCTTATCCGGCATTATTCCGATGATATTCCGGAAGTCAGTCTGAGCGAGATTAGAATGGCTCTCCAGCATCTTAAAAACGGCAAGGCCCCAGACGAGGATGGATTTATAGCGGAGCTTCTGAAAGCGGGTGACAAACCGGTACTTGAAGTCCTTCAGAAGCTCTTTAATTCCGTCCTCCATGGTGGCATTACACCGGAGGCGTGGAGCAGAATTGCGGTGGTCTTGTTCTTCAAGAAAGGCGGCAACGCCCTCTTGAAGAACTACAGACCGATTTCCCTTCTGAGCCGCGTCTACGTGCTGTTTTCGAGAGTCATTACAAATCGTCTCGCGCGCAGACTTGACAACTTTCAGCCTCCCAAACAAGCCGGTTTCCGAAAAGGCTTTAGTACCATAGACCACATACATACCCTTCGGCAAATTATACAAAAGTCAGAGGAGTACAATTTGCCACTAGGTCTGGCGTATGTGGACTATGAGGGCGCCTTTGATTCCGTCGAAATTTGGGCGGTGCTGCAGTCCCTTCAGCGGTGCCAAGTTGACTGTCGGTATATCGAAGTGCTGAAGTGCTTGTACAGTAGGGCTACGATGGCTATCCGAGTACAGAACCAGAGTACGAAACCTATCCAATTGCAGAGAGGTGTAAGACAGGGTGACGTCATATCCCCGAAACTCTTCACCGCTGCATTGGAAGAAGTTTTCAAGCTTCTGGACTGGAAAGGATACGGTATCAACATCAATGGCAAGTACATCACTCACCTTCGATTTGCCGACGATATAGTCCTTATGGCAGAATCGCTGCAGGACCTCATCACTATGCTCAATGACCTCAATAGTGTTTCCCAACGGATAGGTCTTAAGATGGACATGAACGAAACAAAGATCATGTTTAATGTCCATGTCACACCTATGCCGGTAGTTGTTGGGAGCACTAAGCTCGAAGTTGTTGACGAGTATGTTTACCTGGGACAAATAGTCCGACTAGGTAAGTCCAACTTCGACCGAGAGGTTAATCGACGGATTCAACTCGGCTGGGCAACGTTCGGGAAATCACGGCACATCTTCTCGTCAGGTATACCTAAAAACTTTAAAACAAGACTGTACAACCAGTGCGTGTTGCCAGTGATGTCATATGGAACTGAGACGTGGTCCTTCACTGCTGGCCGGATGAGGAAGCTCAAGGTCGCTCAGCGAGCTATGGAGAGGGCTATGCTCTGAGTTTCTCTGCGTGATAAACTCAGAAATGAGGATATCCGCAGTAGAACCAGAGTGACCGACATAGCCCAACGGATTAGTAAGCTAAAGTGGCAATGGACCGGCCATATAGCTCGAAGAACCGACAACCGATGGGGAAAAAAGGTTCTCGAGTGGCAGCCTCGTACCGGCAGGCGAAGTGTTGGGCGTCCCCCCATTAGATGGAGTGACGACCTGGTAAGATGTGCAGGAAGACCGTGCTTCGTGGCATTCCATTGGGGAGGCCTATGTTCAGCGGTGGACTTGTGAAGGGCTGTAATGAAAAAAACATGTCAAATTATGCATCATTAAATTTAAATTATATCTTAGTTTATTTTCCTTTGGCCCTCCCTCTATGTCAAACAATGTAAACAAGATAACTTTAACCAAATTTATGTTATTGAGATATTAGACAATATAATTTAATAATTGATTCTTATTCATATTGCCTCTTCTCTTATCTAATAGGTATACACATAATATACAACGGTATAACCGAAACTGAAAACATAAAAAGTGATATTTATATTTTGTATTTATTAAATACGAGACAAAAATAAGGCATTTACGCCGCTCCATCTTCTTATACCGAAATACAGAATAATGAGTTACGTCAAAATGAACGGGTGTGAATGCTTCTATTTCTGCTTTGAACCTTTTATTTTTTTTACGACGTAAAAGATTGAGGTAATCCTCTGCGTAAGCTGACGTAAGCTTGTTCTAATTTCGGCATCATTAGATTTTACTTCAAAATATCTTGTTGTAAAATTACAGATTATTTTTGTATGTTATTATTATTACCACTTTTAGAGGGAAATAGCGGTCATATGAAAAGTGGAACAATCTAATTACGAGTATATCGTTAATATAGATCGCCATCGTAGAAGTATAAAAAAATAAACTTACTCGAATAGGAAAATTGAATTTTCTCGCGTTCTTGAACTAAGGACGATACGTAGCTTAGGATCCAAGTAAATTTTATGATTTCATAATACACGAGTAGCTCAAGTTCGATACTCGCGGGCATCAATGAAATTATTAATGTCAATTTTAATTATAATAATTTATTTCTCCTCACAAAACTAAATACACACAACTTATACTATCTATTCTATGTCGACTAAATACACACAACTTATACTATCTATTCTATATTGCTTTACCAAAATGACGATTCCGTGGTACAGTGGCCACGACGTCGACGAAAGTTGACGGCCCCCTAAGTAAATAAGGACAACTAATTTTGTTCCAAAAAAATATAAATAAAACATACTTTAACCCATTTTAAACAAAAAATTAATATCCGCAGTAATTATTGAGATAAATTGGCGTAGAATGAGACAACTAGCATGATTTATCTGGTTTGTATGATGTGAACACGATCAAGTTACTTCTCTGTATCTACACGGGAGAACGCACACCCATCGTCTCTTTAACAAAAAGTGGACCGGTTAGTGCCTATTTTTGACGTTTTGTTATTAATGTGTCAAAAATAGTTAAAGTTTATATTTAATTTATGTGTCAAACAACAAAAGTTTGATAGAAAAGTTTGAAATTAAAGTTATCACATAAGTTATCGACTATAGTGTAATGTAATAAAATGTATAGTCGACGAAATAAATATTAAATCTAGAAGTAAGTAGGCGAAAATAACATGATGTTTCAAACAGTGAGGATTTGATAAATCTAACTAAAAAGATTGTTCGTACGCCACAGGTAAGTGTTATTATGAATATTTTTATAAATATTTAGTTTTGGCATAATAGCAACCAACAATTACTACATTTCAATCAGATTAAACGTTTACATTATCCGAGTTATAGGTAAGTTGTCTTTGTTGGTCTATGAAGTATCTGATTATGGGATCCAATAGATTCACAGCTTCTCAATCAATATGACTTTCTAAATATTTGATTGTGATACCTATGATATTTGTTAAATGTAAAATTGGAAATCGACGAGCAGCCTAACAATTTGCTTGCAGGTGATGAACAAGTATGTACGTGACACTGAAAGTACTTATAAAATCGAAAAATGAACAAACTAGCAAGTTATTAGTTTTATCATATCGTTTCAAAATAGTGTCCATTTACATCAATATATCGCTGCATCCGATAGAAACACTGAGAAAAGCACATTGCCCACTCGTCCTTAGGGTTTTGTACGTGGTGGAGCCATGCTGCAGCTAAATTAATTGTATAGTTGTAGCACGAATGGGTCGGCTCGACCGGGGAAAGACCATGCTCTCACAGAATACCATCGTAAAATAGCAGCTTAATGCTGCTGCGTTTCGTATGGTGAGTGTAGAGAACCGCAGACCCTTTTTACAGGAAACGAGGCATTTCATCATAGTTGACAAGGATGACAACGCGTCTGCATTTTGATTCTTAATTGAAGATAAATGTAGATGTCTACGGGCCACATTATCCACTTACCATCAGGTGGACTGTGTGCTCGTTTGTCACCCTATGCTATAAAAAAGCGGCATTTTGAAACGCAACCGCTGCTTCCTCGGCGTCCATAAAACGTTTTCCTCGAATTTTTTCTTTCATTTTCTGAAATAAATAAAACTTGCAAGAAGTGAGTTTGGAGCTAGGGCGGGTGACCCAGTAATTCACGTCTGACGTCGCCAAGTAGTCGATTGCTTGCTTGGCGATGTGCGACGAGGCGTTATCGTGGTGAAGGAGGATCCTATTGCGAGGTCGTTTCTCTCGAATTTTTTCGAAAAAATCGAAAAAATTCAATTGTTAGTGTACCACTCTGCAGGAAATGTTTTTCGATCGTCTAAAACAATTGTTGCGTAATGACCTGTCCTTTCGAAGAACGAGGCCACAATCATTTTTCCCACGCTTCGACCTCTCCTCACTTTAGTTGGCAACTCCTCGGAAGGAAACACCCAGGCAGCAGACTGTCTCTTAGTTTCAGGATCATAACAATAAATACAGCTTTCATCAACCGTAAGTATATCAAACCCAGAATTTGAGTGACCGCCGTTAAATCTTTGAACCAGTTCACGACACCAATCAACACGACGAAGTTTTTTTTTTGGGCCTCTGTCGAATTATGAGGTATCCACCGGGTACAAAGCTTCATGACCGCTAAATGTTCATGGAGGATTTTGTGCACTTGACTCATACCAATGCATAAGCTTGTCCATATTTGCTGATAAGTCACTCTTTTGTCAGTCTCTATCATACGCCGCACAACATTGATGTTAACTTCAGTCGTCGCCGTAGAAGGCCGTCCCTCACGCAGATCATCGGTGGGATAAGTGCGACCACGTTTAAACTTATTAAACCAAATTTAAACAGTGGCACGAGATGGGGCTTCATCGTGAAAGGCCAATCGAAGTCTGTCCATGGCGGCTTCCACATATGACTGCTGGTCTGTGGCCTGTAGAGCCACATCCCCAGCCACAGAATAGTCTCACGACGTAGTCGTTCGAGTTCGGCATCATCAAATATATTCGGGCACATGATATATCGAACTCGTTCTGCCAGGTTTTGGTGTGTGACGGGCACAGACAACTCCAGTTTAGCAAAAAAGCGATGCATCCGAGCCCTATACGCTGTCCCTCTAGTCTCTTCCCCTTTCGCCCTATAGTACGCCCGCAATACGTTTGTGTTCATATTTTTTGTCCAACGCTAGCGGCGTACTCCACCAGCGGCGAGTACCGCTTGCCGAGTCTGAGATGAAACTGGTGAGGTTGATGGATGCAAGGGGCTGATAGGTGGTCGTACTGCACCTCGCGCTTGGTTGGCGGCACGCATGTTGTCATGTCCAGCGCCAGCTCTAGACGTGCCCTGGTGACCCCCTAAGCTACGACCCTATGCGGGCTCTATTCTTTTCAATCATTCATAAAATAGGCTTCAGTTAACGGGAGACGTCCAGGCCCGGCACCGTTTCATGGTTTGGCCGTTAGCACAAAAGAGCCCAAATGTGCACCCTCAATTCAGGCGAGGTACGGCGCTTACACCTCTTAGTAAGACTCCCAGCCCCACCCCAGCCTATGAATAAGGAGAATATATATATAAAAAAAATACTGGCAGACGTATTATAAATAGCACATCTCAAAAATATTAATATTTAAACTGCACCCATGTAGTTTAGAAATAAAAATTTGTTAAGGATCGTTTACCTTATAACGTCGATATTACTTCAAATAATTAGAATTGGGTACTTTCTACAGTATAAAAAAACTGCACTTTGCTTGAATATAATTGCACCATCGTTAAAAATGCATGAAATGCAATGATAAGCTCAAAAATTTACTAAAACAAAATTTGTTAAATGTCGTTTGGGTGCATTCGACACTTGAGAAATTTGGTTTGATCAACTTTTTGTGTTTTTCATTATTATTATACTCAGTGGAAAAATATTTGCTTATTACAAGCTTCCATTTTGAAAAAATAATTCTATTCCATAAAATTGTATTTTTTTTCAATGTTGTATAAATTTTGTTGTCGAGTTATCATTGGTAAGCATCTTAATAATTTTTTTTCATAGTCTGCATAAGTTAAGTAAGTCTGCGTAAGTTTAGTGTACTTTCAGATATTCACGATAGTTAAAATGCAATAAAATATCATCGTCATCTCGTTTTGGCATTTCTGTTAATCCACCTAAATATCAAGCAATGCTTATTATTATATATTTATATTCAGGTTATTTTCGGTCATTGTATATATAACCATATCTAACAACATGACATGATATAGTATCACCTATTTCACTGAATAATAATATTTAACAAAGAATGTTTAACTTTAAATATCTTCGTCACATTTTGACTTCCCATCTCAAAGATGATGATGAGAGAGAGAGATAACGGAAGGCGTTGTCAGTAAGAGCAAATATAATAGCTCGCAGATTTTACGCTGTTCAAGGAAAGTTAAAATAGCCCTATTTAGAGCTTTCTACACGTTATTTTACACGAGCATCCTGTGGAATAAATATACTCAAAAAGCTTACAACGCTCTCCGAGTACGTCCGAGTTGTCTCGGTTATGTAGTGCATCAGGGCATGTACGCGGAAGTGCTAGTGGACTGTTTTTACGCTACTATGCGCAAGAGGTGTGCTTCTCTGGAGCACAGGATGCGGGGGAGCAACAATAGCATCCTGCAAACGATCGCGATCAGACTGAACTACTTATATACATGTACAATTGTAGAGTCATGTCGGGTAGAATGGTAAGAATACGGCATATACAAACGTAAATTTCTGTAGTATATTGTAATAAAAAATAAACCTACTAACCCAATTATAAGCAATAGTAACAAAATATGAGTCTTATGTCCAAATACTCAAACGCTACTCAATTTCGGTCTCGTGCTGTCTCTATTTCACTTTAAGTCAAAGTAACTGTGACATCACGAGACAACAAGAAAGTTACTTAAATAAATGAATTCTTATTTTTTTTCTTCTTTATGATAATGAAAGAAAACTGCGTAAAAATTTACTAAACAATTTTAAAACAACGAGTTTTATATTTATATCAAGCCTTATATATTTTGAAAATTAAAAGTTTAAACCTAATGTTAGCATACAATTTACACGAAAACTTTAAATACCTCAGTGCCACAGTAACTAAGGATGTTATTGTTGCAAAACACTCTGAAAACATTGGGTTGGGTCACGTGACTGTCAGTCGACAACTACAACATGATATCTTCATGCAGAGCACGATTCATATTAGTAGCGGCGGGATGGGAATCTAACTAAAGTTTTCACGTCGTAATCAAATTTAAGCGAAAGGGAAGCCTTCTTTATTCTTATTGAAGTACTGTATTTCTATTTTACTGTCGGCCTATAGGTAATCTACATATTTCAATCGTAATTTAGCATGGTAGTCATGGTGGCTTCGCAGGTTCGGATCCTGCTATATATATATATATATATATATATATATATATATATATATATATATATATATATATATATAGCAGGATCCGAATATAACTTTCTCATTCCCAACCAAACTCCTTTTTAAAAATTGTGAAGTCCTTACCGTAAGATAATAATATTTTCAGTTCCCCATAATGATTTTAGCCACAAAAATATACTATACAATGTACAGAAACAGACATCAAGTTATCATCATTTTTATAGTATGTAAATATTTAAAAAGAGATGGCGCTGCTAACATATCCATAAAGGAGATTAACTTACGAAATTGATAGATTATAAAACGTAAAAGAACTTATGAATCAGTGCCTGCACAGTAAGCAAAAATAAAGTTTGATCCTCACCTAAACCAACGCAATTGTTAATCGCTCTTTTAAAATTTGATTTACCACATAGAGAACTTTGCGGTAAAGAATAATTGTGTATACCGTCAACTGCATTTTGAGGCGTCGGTGGCCCGAATCGCAAATGATGGTTACATTAAATAACATGTCATTAAAATAAAGGAGAATTAAAGTGAACGCAAGTAAGGCGAATGTGATTGTCAACACGCAGTAGGGAAGCGAGTAATATACTGGGTGGCGAAAAGGTTATCACGTTAAATAGCACAGCAGTTAATACAAGTTGAAATATGTCTGTTAAAATAATAAAATAAACAATAATAAAAAAGTAAAAAAAGTAAAAAATGCATTTTTCAAACAAAATAAAGAGTTAAAATCCTAGAGTATTGTAATTGTAGCAAATCGCTCTAATATTTTCTTTTAATCTAAGAAAATTCTAATTGTTCACAAACAAAAAAAAGTCCCCGAAAATTAACCTGAGAATCAAAGGTTGAGAACATCAAATAAATTTTCCTATAAAATCTAAAAATATTTGTAGCTGGGAAGACGACATTTGTTTTCGTAAGTTTTAAGCCTAAGTAAAAATTATAGGCCTTAGTAAAAAAAGTTACAAGGTAGCGGGCAGGTAATAGGATTGCATTGTAGTTTTTATTTTCTCAGGTGGATCAGCAACCGAAATTTTTAATTTTTAGTGTTAGGTGTCAGAAAAATACTGGCTAACAGGAGATGATCATCTTTTGTTTAAAGTTTTCGTTTGTCGCCTGGTATGACACCTGCGGGATGACGGGCTAGTGGATTCTCTATCTTCGCCAATGCATTGTGAGTTGCACAACCTATTAACCGATTAATTTTATATTCGCAAATCGTCACATTATGAATATATTTGTGCGAAAATTCGATCTTTTTTTTCAAATGAAATATTTATTAATTTTCCATACACTTTTTATTTTGAAAAAGATTCGCATGCTTAGAAATTTAAGTAATAGATTTACGACGTAGAGCCATGCTGCAGCTATGTTAGTAGTATAGTTTTAGCACGAATGGGTTGGCTCGACCGGGTAAAGACTAAGCTCTCATAGAAAACCAGCGTAAAATAGCAGCTTAACGCTGCTGTGTTGCGTATGGTGAGTGTAGAGAACCGGAGACCCTTTTTACTGAAAACAAGGCATTCCGTCTTAGTTTTCACGAGTGACAATGCATCAGCATTTTGATTCGCAATCTTGGATAGATGTAGATGTCTATGAGCCATAGCAACCACTTACCATCAGGTGGACTGTGTACTCGCTTGGCACCTTTATCTTATACAAAATAAAATATTTTTTAGTTTTTGCGCAGTGTTCTAACAATAATTTGCAGTTCCGAGGGCCGCGGGCTCGCTTATTATTCTACATGACCAACTCAACGAAGCCCTCCTTTATTAATCCTGGTCGCAACATCTTGCAAAATACACTTTTCTCTTATTATGAAACTAAATAAAATTTAAGTATCACAATTTATACTAAAATAAAAACAAAACAAATTTAATATTACATATATGTTACATTTATATATTCGTTTATAGAGAGTGTTAAAATTTATATATTTTCTTACTTTTTCTACGTAATATGTCTTAAGCTAAATTCTCTTGAAATGGATGAAACTTCAAAGCAAAATCAAATTCCGTAAGAATATTTGCTTTGTGATACTGTATATATTTATTTCCAAGCAAACAAAGGTATAAAGATCAAAAGATAAGTCAGAATATCATATTTTTGTTTTACGCAATATCGATGATTTAAATATGAAAATGCTCGTACACTGAATGAAGCTTTAACACCTTTATGTTTCTGTCTTTATTTTATCAACAAAAAGTCTTATGAACATAATAATTACAAAATACATTGAGATAGAGATTTATAAACCTTAAGAACATATTTAATAGTAAACTTAATAACTTTAGAACGGCTAATAATCGTTATGCATTCAAGAAGAAATCGCGAACTTTCTTCTTGAATGAACATTACTTAAATAAACTGGCAGAATCATCTCATTTGTAGTATTTATTTATGTATTTATATAAGTATATAATTATATCATGTATGTAATTAATAATTTTTATGTACATAATTTATATATAATACTATGCATAAATTAAATAATTTTTGATTTGTAAGTTTATGTATGGGTATATGTATTATATTGTTTTATACTTATATACTTAAATTTATATTCTTGTCTTTTAGCGTTTCACACACCTACTTCAAATTTTTATCTCTGCATCACCTAAAGGTTGACTGGTAGAGAATGCCTCAGGCATAAAGTCCGCCTATAAATCATATTTTATGAAGTTTAATTAAATAAATAAACTTAAGTGAAATATTACATGAGCAAGTTAACAAATTTATAAATGAATTCGATTTTTATATTAAACTAGCTGGTACCCGGCGCGTTGCAGCCGCAGAAGAAATAATTGTGGTAATATCGGTTTAAATTTGGAAGAGTTATGTTATTAGGAATGACAATGCATTCATTGATGTTGATTGATATATAACTTACAAATGTGTAAGTTAATTGTACTATGCCCATAACAACCCATACGTACTCCAACCAAAATATAGCTGGCTTGGCTCTACCAAGTATAAAATAATAATAAAAACGTATTGTCAGAAATTTGGGGATCTATGAAATCCTTAGTACTCGTAGTTAACTCTAACTTTCATTCGAAGTCAGATGTTCTGTGGGCAAGAAGCCAACTACAGCCACAACCAAGCCCCAACGATACTAACGTCACTCAATTGTTTTGCCTTCCCGGAACCCCTCCAGTAACACTTAAACTTTATGGTATGGTAATAAAGTTTAAATTGACTTTTAAGTATTATTACGAATCTTTTGTATGGGAATATAGAAAAGTGTTGTTTTTAGACTATTTCAGGCAATTTTTTAAATTTTTCTCTCCGTAAGAATCATCTTCGTACTTCAAGGAATATTATAAAAGAAGAATTATCGAAATCGGTTCAGCTGCTCTCGAGATTTGCGCTTAGCAACACATTCAGCGATTCATTTTTATATTATAGACTGTATCCATTAATTTATATCATTAATCTTCTCATACATAGGGCATTTAACTTTAATTAAACAATCGTTAAATATACCTATTCAGAGTTAAAGTTGTCTTACAGAAGTTACAATTGTAGTGATTAATACTTCGGATTTAGAATCAAAACAAAGTAGTATTTGTTTGCTCTCTCTGGTAACAAGTAAATTTAAATATTTATTATTAAGTGCTTGGATATGAAAGAGGCACACTAGAAAACTAGTTTTTGTCATAAAATAATTTTTATTAGTTAATCTGGATAATTACTATGGTTAACATTGAATAAGAAATTGACTTAAACGATGCCTATATATCAGTGATGGAAGGTTCTAAAGATTATTCGATGGATGCAGGTAGTTCAGGACAGTGCTTGGTGGCATTCGTTGGGTGAAGCCTATGTGCAGAAGTGGACTTGTGAAGGACTATTATGATGAATATAATGATGATAAAGGATGCTTGATAAATAAAGTTACTTGCGTGGTTTTTGTAATTTAAGATATTCATAAAAAGCTTATTTGAAATATTTTTGATTCTATGTATGTGACTATTCTAGAAATGTAGAACTACAAATCAGACATTTATGACGCTGCTTCCTGTCGCTTGTCTTGATATTGTGTATCTGATATATAGGTAAAAGTGCTAGCCGTAGGGGGCAGCTTAATGTATATTGGTAGCGCTGCTGTCACCGCACCACATTCGTAACGTATCGAATCCTTGATCGCTCTATCTCAGTTCCGAAATACTGATTTATATATAGAATAAATCCAAACTATCACATGGAGCGTTGGCTGATCTCCGGGCATATCCCGGCGGGATGTCTCCCCTTTACCCTCCACAGCCAAACTGATGACCAACCGAGGTGATGTGAACACGCAACCAACAATCTTCAGAAACTACAACTACAAGCCTTCGTCATTATCCTCAAGAACCCTTACCATTCTCGTCTCATCAAGTCTCGTCTTCTGCATTCTTCAGCTCTTGCAAGCCAGTCCAATTTGTTTTCATCTCGATTCACATCAGATTTATATAGCAAACTCCTGGCACTTGCTCCGGCCCATCTTTCTCACCAGCATCACTTGGAAGTATACGCGGTATAACGTTCACACTGACGTCACTTACCCTTACGCACACAATATGCTTTCCCCACAAGCATTAAGGACGCACTGGCAATTGGACTACACTATTGACCTCTGGTATGAGCAGGGATGACGTGGTAACTAAAAGCGAAATGCATTAAAGCCTAGGTAACGCTATCAAGGTTTCAAAGTATTGTGGTATATATAGAATAGCTTCGAAATACCATACGGAGCATTGGCCACTCAGTGGGCTAATCAAATTACCCGGCGACAGATCTCCTCTTTTTCTACCTCGGTTAAAAGTAGATCAGAGAGATATAGGGAGGGCTATGCTTAGAGTTTTTTGCCTGACAGAATCTTTTATTATGGTATCTGTACATATAAAACCACTATGATTATTGTATGACGCGATGGACGGAAACAAACCAAGATATGGTCATGGGCAGGACAGCACACATAGCCACTAAAAATTAAAACTGCGGTTACGGACCCGCCTGCCAAGGATGGCTTAGTAGCCACTATGGCATACCCCCTATGAAGCAATCTGTGCCAGACTATGTATAGCAGTGAACTTGATATCATATGGTAACGGTAATGGAAAAAGTCAATAACGAAACAATTATTTTTAAACCCTACTTATACTGTATCGTCAGGGAATCGCAGCAATACTGTGCTACGGAGGCCCATATATTTTGATTTTTAGTTTTTGCGATTATTGTACGCATTTTACGAAAATAATATTTTCCTTAACAAACCTTCTTTCTTCTGAGCGTTCCTCTCTATCATAATAATAAAAATAATTGAATGAGATATTTATCAAAAAGCGTAGAGAACTGTCCTCTGCAGTTTAGTCTAGAAGGGTTATGAAGAAATAAATGCGCCGCGGTGAACCAGTGCGTAGCGGACTTCACATGTCCTCAAATATTTTTATTCCTCAGACATAGAGTTTTCCTCAGAATAATTTCCTTCTTCGCCGATCACGTGGTAAATCAACACTTAAAATTAATTGCAATTAACAATTCTAACGGTGCCATCGAAGCTGGGTTGCTTGAGTAACGTGACGTTTAGCACCTCAAACTGCCATGGTTCTTATTTTTCTAAGTAGATGTGATTCTAAGGAATAAAATATGTACGTATTTTCTTACACAGTAGTAACAAGCGAACTTATAGTCCACATGATGGCAAATGGGTACTGTAGCTATGTGTATACATGCAAATACATGCAGCCAACTTCAAATAAGGAAGGCTACAGATGCGTTGCCAACCTTGAGGATTCAGATAAAATTCTTCACAATCTGTTGTTAAACTGACTCTTTATACCCTGACACAGCATTACTTATACTGCTTGTTGGCGGTAGAAAGAAGCAAAAGTGTGATACTTATCCAGATGGACTCCTGGACAGAAAAAAATACGCACTCGTGATTAACAGCTTCGTGGCGCAGTGGCGCAGTGGCTTAGGAATTAGTTGCAGCTCTAAGAGTCGCAGGTTCAAATCCCGCACGGAATAAATAATTGCATGATCTACAGATAATTTTGACGTGGTAGAGTCATGCTGCAGCTATATTACCGGTATAGTTGTAGCACAAATGGGCCGGCTCGACCGGGGAAGGACCACGCTCTCACAGAATACCAGCGTAAAATAGCAGCTTAATGCTGCTGTGTTTTGTATGGTGAGTGTGGAATATACAAAATTTCTATAGCAACGAAATCAAGTCACTACTTTCAATATTATTTAAATAAGGTAGTGAACAAACCTGCACATTATCATTTCCCATTTATTCATTACAGCCTATTCACACATTACACACTAGTCCACTATTGAGTATGAGCCTCCGCCATGGATTGCCTCATGGAGGGGTTATTTGCCATAGTTCCTGGCAGGCGAATTTATAACCACATTTTCTTTATGATTATTGAGTTGTTTTGAGGAAGACTCTGATGCCCATCTCCTGTTACATGGGTCCAATAGGCATTGGAAATGTCAAGGGGGTTCGCAATATCAGTGTAGTTTCGGAGTTGCGTACCGCGTTTTCAGAATATGACGCACACTATCAAATTTTGGGAGTTTCATAGTGGTATTTTAATAATATTTTTTAATTTCTTGGTTATTGGATGCAGATTGTTTCTATTTATAATAATTAATAGAATTATAGTTTACCAAATATATTTTAATTTTATTTTTAAACAGTTAACCAATTTTTTCTAACTTTTAACATTTAGAGGCTTTAATATTTTTTTGTATTGTACGTCAATTGTGAGTAAATAATTGTATTTTCTTTCGTCATTTCTTTCTGTTTCACTTTCCCTTTGCAAATAAAGATAGATAATAAAAATATATTATTGTTAAATATAATTAACTCTAAAAGGCAAATCTCAAATTTGAGTATAATGTAGAAGAAATCTTTTTGCTACATTACATCATTACCTTAAATTATTTAATAAAATCTTATATTATACCTTTCACACTCCAAATCAAATATTTAATTACGAAAAGATATGGTGCAAGTATCTATCCGAACTATTTGTAATTTGACGAACTTCTGAACTAGCGTCTTTGCCAGCCATATGAGTTAATATAACGTTATTATATTACCGCTACTGACTTGCAAATTAAGTCATAAAGTTTAAGAGCACTTACCCAGAGATAGATTGCAAAGACGAACTTCAAAGAATAACAATCTTCGACTGTGTTTTTTTTTCTATCATTTACACGAATACTACAAATTAAAAATTATTTTACGGATTTTATCCAGTAAAAACGGTCTCTAGTTCTCTTAACTCACCATATGAAACACAGCAGCACTAAGTTCCTATTTAACGATGGTATTCTGTGAGATCATGGTATTCTCCCTCGCTTGAGCCGACTTATCGTGCTGCAAATACAATATAGCTTCAGCGTGGCTCTACCACGTATAAAAAGTCATTATATACTTCGCAATGTACCGTACCGTTTATCAGATTGTGTTCAGCAATAAGTTGCTAAAACATTGTCAACTTCTTGCTGGCACTTGCGCGAAAGTAGGCATAGTACATATACAATCAACTTTGAATTGGTGGCAATCGACAAATTTATTATTATTTCATTCATAATTAAACAACATTACTCTTCCAAATTTGAAACGATATTTTCACAATTATTACTTCTGCGGCAGCAACTAACCGGGACTAGCTGGTATATGAACAAAATTTTATTCAAAACTGTCTTTACCTCATTCTTAAAGTTAAAAGAGTCACTACATTGTTTGAACAAGGCCCTTCCGTGGGAGACCCTGTGAGAAGTTGCGACAAGAAAGTCACAAATGGATTATTTTTATTCCATTCGTTAGAAATTATATACAAATCAAGAAAATCTAAGAAAGTGGATCATGTCCGAAAATTCTTATTTCATAAATATTCAATTAATGTATCGAATCTTTACACAAGTCAAGAAAATCTAAGAAATTAAATTATGTTCGAACATTTTTATCTCATAGATATTCATTTGATGTATTATTTTTTCATTAGAATGCTTTTTACACTTACTTTGAATTTATGCAAAGATTATTCGGTAATATCACAGGGAATCTTGTATACATCTATCCAAAACATATCCGCTAGTTTTAGCAAGTTTATGTTTATTGTGCGTAGTGAAAAAAATCAAGTGTATTAAAATCGTTTACTACATAAATAATATCATCACATTAAGAAAGTAGCTAAAAACCAATCTTACCATTCCCTAATAAAAAATAATTTTTTATCTATATACAGAACGGAACAAAGTCACTTTGACAAGTTTACAATATGAGGTTCCAATTCTCGAAGAAAAGTATAAATTACTGACATTGATGTTTGAATGTTGTCAATGGTTTTTACAGAAAATCCATTACAACCTATAAAAGACCACTGGTGAACATAGGCCTATACCATAAACTACCTCATAGGAGGAATTTACACGCCCCTAGCTGCCCCGACAAAGCTTGACGGGAATAGGGCCCATGAGTAATCCCATCGACGGGCAACTAAGGGTGGGGCTCTAAATGCCTATGAACAATTGACCTACACAATAGAGATAAGGCTAGGTAACCAAATAGTAGGTACCTGGTTCAGAAGCTAAGACCGCCCCAAGGCTCGGTCAGGCCGTAGGTAGGTGTAGGTGCATGTAAGTGGTGTATAGTAGTGTGTATAATGCTTGACCTGACCTAACCGTTAGATCCAGCGTTGCTTCTCTCCAAAGGTGGTTGTTCACTTTATCCAACCTCAAGTCTGACGTCACTTCACTATTTCAGTTTATCAACTTTATTGTACACTATTTCAATTCATCAACTTTATTGTACATTTAATTAACTTTAACCTCAACTGGATCCCCGTTAATCGTAATCAAAAACATAACACACGGCACGACTAATGAACGGTGGTTCAAAGTTCACTTCCGTTTCACGTACCAAGAAGATTATAACCACGAGCAAGAACGCGATCCCTTCTGGAGTCACAAATTTCAGCGTTCCTTAGCACAAATCTATAATCTAATACGAACATTGTTTCTCGCGAATCACAAATTTTAGCGTTTAAACCGACACAGGAAAATATCTCCGATTTAAATCCAATGCCACAAAGCAACTCATCGACGCAAAATAATATTGTCAAGCACTTCAACCGGCAATCACTATACCATTTACGTAAATTACTTGCCAACGAATTTAGGTTAATCAATCAAATTATTACTGCTTCGTCATCACGTGACTAAAGATAACCAAAACTAGAAGCGAAAAACTCCAATAGTAAATTCCACAGGCATCAAAAAACCGGACGTTGGTCGCAATCAATATTAAATTCCAACCAATTAATCGACCCGGCGTCTATTTTTCTAGACTCAACAAACTCCTCATCGTTGCATAAATTTTCTAACAAAAACCGACACTAATTCGAGGTTATACGGGACGCGACCACGGCCTTTCAAATGACCATGTTTGGGCCTAAACAGGGATTTTTTTCATAGTTGATAAGCTTAGCAGACGGGTTGGTAGTTACAGTCATTTTTTATTTTGAGTTTTAATTAAGAAGATGCCGCTGCCCATTTATCATTTTGAAGTTTCCCTCTGTCGCCTATACACAGGACGAAATGGGGTAGTGGATATTCCTATACCACGGTTGAGTTTTTACAGTAAATATAATAAAGAAATGTTTACCTCATAGATTTACATGCGACGAAGTTTGGGTAAGCTCTATAATGAGTTTCTGGAAGCTCATTCAATATTCAGGTAAGTATAAAGCAGCTGTGACAACATTTTATTAAAACTTTGTAGGAACTGTTTATGTAATGAATTATAGTCAGAAACAACAAAATTATTTTTACAATAACAGCCTTGGTGTTTATTTTACGTTCAATGTGAATGAGGGCATCCACGACTTTTCTGCCACAAAGGCTAAGCGTCCACTAGGCTCGCCGAGCCGAGTCGAATCGAATCGCAGAAAGTCGCCTCCTATATATTTACTATGAAACTGCGTCCATTAACAACGAGCCGCTGCGCGCCATATGGAATCAACCGCGGGAATTGCTTGACAGGCAAATTTCTTCGTCGATGCGATTCGATTCAACTCGGGCCGCCTCAGTCGACGCGGACGCCATGAAAGTAACGAAGAGACGGCCCCGAGTCCCCGGCGGCTATTCCTCGCTACGGTGGCGACCATGGAAACGGCGGGGCAGGCGGTGCTAAGAATCTCCGGTGGAGGTTCGGTTGCCACCTACGACGACTGAAACTGGCAACTTATAACGCACGCACCCTGAGGACTGACGAGATGATCCTGGAGCTGGAAGAAGAGATAGACAAGTTGCGTTGGAATATCATAGGATTGTCCGAAGAGAGGGGGAGGACACGGTAATCCTCGAATCCGGCAACTTGTTCTATCACCGGGAAGGCGACCATCTGTCCCAAGGAGGTGTCGGATTTATAGTCCACAAGTCTCTCGTTAACAACGTTGTAAAGATTGAGAGTGTGTCGACGAGAGTTGCGCGTTCCTCCAAAACTCACTATACGGTGTTAATGGAAGATTTCAACGCAAAACTAGGTACAAGAAGGAACGGTGAGCTGAAAGTAGGGAAATTCGGAATAGGTCAACGGAACCCAAGGGGCCAGCAGCTGGCCGACTTCATGGAGAAAGAGGGACTCTTTATGATGAACTCTTTCTTCCAGAAGCGGTCCCACAGGGAGTGGACCTGGTCGAGCCCCGACGGTTTAACAAAAAATGAGATTGACTTCATTATGACGACAAGACGTCAACTGTTCGGCATTAACGAATTAGTAAGTTGAAGCTGCAATGGGCCAGCCATATATCTCGAAAAACCGACAACCGATGGGGGAAAAAGATTTTCGAGTGGCGGCCTCGTACAGGCGGAGGAAGTGTAGGGTGTCTCCCCACTAGATGGAGTGACGACGTGGTGAGATATGCAAGAAGACGATGGATGCAGGTGGCTCAGGACCGTGCTTTGTGGCATTATTTGTGGGTTCAGCAGTGGGATTGTAAAGGGCTGTAATGATGATTATGATGATGATGATGATGATGATGATAAAGTCATATAGTACCATGGGTATAGCAAGAGGTGGTTACAAGGAATGCCGAACTTCATAATACTGGATAGATGGTAATATAGCCGTTCTGCTTATCCTTACGATTATAGGAAAATATCTATTTGATGTCAGTAGCCCTTAGTTAGCAGTGGTCTACCGAGTATTGATAAAGAACAAGATCAAATATAATTTATTGTTATTTTTTTTAAACCGCTCGACCGATTTCGATAAAAATTAAATGGGGCCACCTGAAAAGTGTAAAAAAAGTTTCCGACAAATTGAGAACCTCTTTCTTTTCGAAGTCGGTTGGTAATAAAGATAAAATCATTTATAAAATAATTTTCTTTATATGTCATTTCAGGTTTGCTTTACCGTTTCACTTATTTTAATATATTGCTAAATCGCCTTATACATTTATTCTTAAGGGATTGAAAGCAAATTGACTAAGTTCGGCTAATTTTCATTCAGTGCACTATCTAGTTGATTAGGTAAAATACCAATTTGACTCAAACGTGATCACTGCGACTATAATAAAATATGAATGTTTAAAAAATCCTAGTGAGTACTAATGTCAACCAAGAAATCGCTTTGTGTTCAATGTTATAACTGAAGTTAGACTTAAAGTTTCATTTTATTTTAGCTATATCAATCTTCGGCGCATTTAATTGTAAAATACTTGTTTGATGTAACAGTTACAGATAGCTATGGTTTACGCAGAAAGCATTGCTAAAAAGTTTTATTGTTTATCATCATCATCATCATTACAGCCCTTCACAAGTCGACTGCTGAACATAGGCCTCCCCCAAGGAATGTCACAAAGCACGGTCCCGAGACACCTGCATCCATCGACTTCCTGCATATCTTACCAGTTCGTCAGTCCATCTAGTGGGTGGACGCCCAACACTTCGCCTGCCGGTACGAGGCTGCCACTTGAGAACCTTTTTTCCCCATCGGTTGTCGGTTCTTCGAGCTATATGGCCGGCCCATTGCCACTTCAGCTTACTAATCCGTTGGGCTATGTCGGTCACTCCGGTTCTAATGCGGATATCCTCATTTCTGAGTTTATCACGCAGAGAAACTCCGAGCATAGCCCTTTCCATAGCTCGATGAGCGACCTTGAGCTTCCTCATCCGGCCAGCAGTGAAGGACCACGTCTCAGTTCCGTATGTCATCACTGGCAACACGCACTGGTTGTACAGTCTCGTTTTCAAGTTTTGAGGAATACCTGACGAGATGTGCCGTAATTTCCCGAAAGCTGCCCAACCGAGTTGAATCCGTCGATTGACCTCTCGGTCAAATTTAGACTTACTTAGTCGGACTATTTGTCCCAGGTAAACATACTCGTCAACAACTTCGAGCTTAGTGCTCCCAACAACTACCGGCATAGGTGTGACATGGACATTAAACATGATCTTGTCCATGTTCATCTTAAGAACTATCCGTTGGGAAGCACTATTGAGGTCATTGAGCATAGTTTTTAGGTCCTCCAGCGATTCTGCCATAAGGACTATATCGTCGGCAAATCGAAAGTGAGTGATGTACTCGCCATTGATATTGATACCGTATCCTTTCCAGTGCAGAAGCTTGAAAACGTCTTCCAATGCAGCGGTGAAGAGTTTCGGGGATATGACGTCACCCTGTCTTACACCTCTCTGCAATTGGATAGGTTTCTTACTCTTGTTCTGTACTCGGATAGCCATTGTAGCCCTACTGTACAAGCACTTCAACACTTCGATATACCGACAGTCAACTTGGCACCGCTGAAGGGACTGCAGCTCCGCCCAAATTTTGACCGAATCAAAGGCTTTCTCATAGTCAACGTACGCCAGACATAGTGGCAAATCGTACTCCTCTGACTTCTGTACAATTTGCCGAAGGGTATGTATGTGGTCTATGGTGCTAAAGCCTTTTTTGGAAACCGGCTTGTTCGGGAGGCTGGAAGTCGTCAAGTCTGCGCGCGAGACGAATCGTAATGACTCTCGAAAACAGCACGTAGACGCGGCTCAGAAGGGAAATCGGTCTGTAGTTCTTCAAGAGAGCGTTGTCGCCTTTCTTGAAGAACGGGACCACCGCACTTCTGCTCCACGCCTCCGGTGTAATGCCACCATGTAGGACGGAATTAAAGAGTTTCTGAAGGACATCAAGTACCGGTTTATCACCCGCTTTCAGTAGCTCCGCTGTAATTCCATTCTCGCCTGGGGCCTTGCCGTTTTTAAGGTGCTGGAGAACCATTCTAATCTCGCTCAGACTGACGTCCGGGATATTATCGGAATAATGTCGTATAAGACTCGCTCTTGGATCGTTACTCACGCTTGCGTGTGGCTCCAACGATGACGTGTACAGCTGCCCATAGAACCTCTCAATCTCACTCAAAATCTCAGGTGCCCCGGAAACGACGCTGCCACATTCTCTCTTCAGCTTTGACAGTTGGCTCTTTCTGGCAGATAGATCTCTGGCAAAGACTTTGAAGCCTTGGTTCCACTCGATCGCTTCTTCAATACGAGCTGTATTGAAGTTACGTAAGTCCCACCGCATGCATTTGGAGATATGTCTGTTTAGTTGCCTGTATGCTGTCAAATCTGTTGAAGAATGTAACTTTATCTCCCGTCTAAGAACCATGAGATTAAGAGTGTGATCGGAGAGTTTTTGTGTTCTTCTGCGGCTGGTCTTGCAGAACTTAGCTCCGAACGCATGGACAGTTTCCACGAGCTTGTCATTCATATCGTCCACTTCATTGCAGTCTTCTAGGCACTGAAAACGGTTTTGTAACTCGAGCTGAAAGGTTTTGGGACTTTGGATTAGAGCACGAGGGGGACTGAGCGTTAACTTCATTAGACGAGACCTCTCCAACTTAATGTTTAGGTTCAGTGTGCCTCTAACCATTCGGTGATCGCTGCCGGTTTTCACCCTCGCGATCACTGAGGCATCACTGAATAGTTGTCGTCTGGTCGTCATAATGAAGTCAATCTCATTTTTTGTCGAACCGTCAGGGCTCGACCAGGTCCACTTCCTGTGGGGCCGCTTCTAGAAGAAAGAGTTCTTCATAAAGAATCCCTCTTTCTCCATGAAGTCGACCAGCTGCTGGCCCCTTGGGTTCCGTTGTCCTGTTCCAAATTTTCCTACTTTCAGCTCACCATTCTCTATTGTGGCTAGTTTTGCATTGAAGTCTCCCATTAACACCGTATATTGGGTTTTGGAGGAATGCATGGCTCTAGAGATATCCTCATACATTTCTTTTACCTCCTTATCGGGTTATGCCGAGGTTGGTGCGTAAACTTGTATGGCCTTCAGCGAATACCGTTTAGTGATTCTGAGTATATGGTACGCAACCCTCGTCGACACACTCTCAATCTTTACAACGTTGTTAACGAGAGACTTGTGGA
Organism: Parnassius mnemosyne; assembly: GCA_963668995.1. Taxonomy (NCBI): domain Eukaryota; kingdom Metazoa; phylum Arthropoda; class Insecta; order Lepidoptera; family Papilionidae; genus Parnassius; species Parnassius mnemosyne. The sequence goes on from CAVLGL010000057.1 coordinate 9,202,230, forward strand.
CTATAAATCCGACACCTCCTTGGGACAAATGGTCGCCTTCCCGGTGATAGAACAATTTGCCGGATTCGATGATTACTGTGTTCTCCCACTCTCTTCGGACAGTCCTATGATATTCCAACGCAACTTGTCTATCTCTTCCTTCAGCTCCAGGATCATCTCGTCAGTCCTCAGGGTGCGTGCGTTATAAGTTGCCAGTTTGAGTCGTCATAGGTGGTAACCGAACCTCCACCGGAGATTCTTCGCACCCCCTGCCCTGGCGTTACCATGGTCGCCACCGTAGCCAGTAATAGCAGGGCCGCCGGAAACTGGGGGCCGTCTCTTAGTAACTTTATCCATTTGGGGGGTATTGCCATAGTTGCCACGCTTGGCGAGCGGGTTGGCAACCGCAGTTTTTTCATTGTATTTTTGCTGTTATCAGGAAGATGCTGCTGCCCATCTTCTACCTGTTTCCCTTTGTCGCCTTTTACGACACCCACGGGAAGATATGGGGTAGTGAATATTCTTAACCGCCACTACACGGCACTTATTGTTTATGACAGTGGTCAATTCTAATTTATTTTTATTATATTTAATACATTTTTATTATTTATTTATTGTTAACAATAACTAGTTTCGAAAATGGAAAGAAAAGAATGCATAAAAATGCATGAATTTTGTGTATTGCTTAAAATTTAAATTTTGCGTGTAGATATGAGTTTTGGGTTTAAGTTTAGGTTTAGGTTAGCCCTACGACAATGTCTTGGGATCGGAAGAAGCCAGGCAAAGCTTCCTTCACTAATGATTTCGTTGCTGTGGTCCTGTTGGTTACTAGACAGATTATGGTAACGATGATACCACAGCCTCAATGTAATCGTAGGTTTTAGTCTTAAGCCAATCAGTCATAAATAATTTACAGTCACGGAGTTTTAAAGGATAGATGTTTAGCTCTTTATTCAATAGGTTGTATTAGTGGGAAGATTGCCTTGCATACTGCCGCTTGGCAAAAACAGATCTAACTGGGACAGTTGGAGCGACCAAGTAGCTTCTTCTGCTACTCATAATCGGTTTTTTGGGGTCATACGGGAGGGATTTATGTTTACTCAGAATAAGGTCGAGTAGGTAAAGTTTTCTTACAGAGAGTAGGTTAGAGGTTAAGTAAAGGCTTTTGGTTGAAAATCTATAGGGTTTACAAAGCATAACCTTAAGCAGAGATCGCTGCGCCCTCTCAAGTTCTAAAAATTTAATTTTTGTTGTGCCACCCCAGCATGGCAGATAGTATGTAAGGATAGATTGGGCTAATGATACATAGACTTTCTGCAAAAGGTTCTTTGAGGCAACGTGTTGTAATGTTTTAAAAGTCCATATTAATTTCCTAACCCTATTCATGATCAGTTCAGTATGCATATGCCAGGACAGGCGATGGTCAATCATGATACTCAGGTATTTAGTATACTGTAACCTGTCAATTTTTGTACAAGAACAGTCAGGAATTGGGGGGTTAGCACAGCAGTGGATCTTTTTTTGGAATTCGGGTGGTGGTTGAGTGTGTGTATACTTGGAGAAGCATACGTAATTGGACTTGGAGGCATTTAGTGTGAGGAGGTTACGCTTGAGCCAAACTGCAATTTTAGACAGGCCGATTTCGGCTGACCTTTTAACTTGTATCCAAGTGTTATCAGCAAAAACTATGGCAGTATCATCCGCGTATGAGAAAATGTGACCGCTGTCAATAGTCATATTGCATATGTTATTAATATATATAAGGACACTTCCCTGCCCGACACCGTATGAAATTTTTTCTTGTGAGTTAGTAAACTCCTCTATTTTGACTGTTTGTTTGCGATTGCTTAGGTAGGACTTGAACAGATCGAGAGGGGTTCCCCTTATGCCTATGTTTTCGAGCCTGTCTAGAAGTATGGGAACAGATACTGTGTCAAAGGCCTTATTGAGGTCGAGGAAAACCGCCAGACATTTGCTACCTTTATCCACTTTGTCAATTATAGTAGATGTTAGAGACAGGACCGCATCCTCAGTAGATCCTTTCCGCATCCTTTCCCTGCCTAAACCCAAACTTTTTGTAGCACAAAATTCCACATCACATTATTTAATATGCTATGCGGGACTTCGTTCACATAGAATAATTTTTAGCAATTTTTATTATTAGACTTTCCTATTTGAATCGGATTTTCTTCAAAATTTCATGGGTTTTAATTATTTTATGCGCGGAACCCTAATTATTTTTTTTAAATTAAAGTTGCCTAAGTTACTCCTTGTAACATCAGCTATCTGCCCTGGAAGTCCAGTTAAAATACTGGACCAACCAAACAGACAGACATAATTTTAAAAATTATTTTTGTTATAAGTATCGCATATAAATACTTTCATATGAAGTTGGTTAATACATGTAACTTTGATGTTACAAACAGACACTTCAATTTTGTTTATTTTTTTAGATATTGCTTTCATGTTTTGTTAATTCTAGAGACTTAATAAGTGTTTCATTTTACTTATTCAACTAAAAATTGACCCACTGATTCACTTAGCGAGAATGCGGAACATGTAATTAAGTACAACGAAAAGTTTTGATGCAAATCCCGCAGTTCCTCAATTCAAACTATTAGCGATTTGGAGAATTTGTGAACCATCGTCTGTGCTTTTCGCATTAGTTAATTCGGTAATTTCAGCACTAGCAGACTAAGCGGTAAAGTTCGGAAGTAGTACGCTAGTTGTATACTGCAAAAACGCTGATTCGAATCTCAAAGATGATAAAAAGTAATTTTCGTCATTAACGTAACATTAAAAATTATTTTTAGAACTTTTGTCAATTTTATTCGGTGCTTGTAAAAGTATACCAAGCTTCATGAATTATATGTTTTTGTATCATCATTACAGCCCTTCACAAGTCCACTGCTGAAAATAGGCCTCCCCCAAAGAATGCCACAAAGCACAGTCCTGAGCCACCTGCATCCATCGACTTCCTGCATGTCTTACCAGGTCGTCACTCCATCTCGTGGGGGACGCCCTACACTTCGCCTACCGGTACGAGGCAGCCACTCGAGAACCTTTCTTCCCCATCGGTTGTCGGTTCTTCGAGCTATATGGCCGGCCCACTGCCACTTCAGCTTACTAATCCGTTGGGCTATGTCGGTTACTCTGGTTCTACTACGGATATCCTCATTCCTAAGTTCATCACGCAGAGAAACTCCGAGCATAGCCCTCTCCATAGCTCGCTGAGCAACCTTGAGCTTTCTCAACCGGCTAGCAGTGAAGGACCACGTCTCAGTTCCGTAAGTCATCACTGGCAACACGCACTGGTTGTACAATTCCGTTTTAAGGTTTTGAGGTATGTCAGACGAGAAGATGTGTATTAGCTTCCCGAACGCTGCCTAGCCGAGTTGAATCCGTCGATTGACCTCTCGGTCGAAGTTGGACTTACCTAGTCGGACTATTTGTCCCAGGTAAACATACTCGTCAACAACTTCGAGCTTAGTGTTCCCAAACTACCGGCATAGGTGTGACATGGACATTAAACATGATCTTTGTTTTGACCATGTTTATCTTAAGACCTATCCGTTGGGAAAAACTATTGAGGTCATTGAGCATAATGCTTAGGTCCTCCAGCGATTCTGCCATAAGGACTATATCGTCGGCAAATCGAAGGTGAGTGATGTACTCGCCGTTGATGTTGATACCGTATCCTTTCCAGTCAAGAAGCTTGAAAACGTCTTCCAATGCAGCGGTGAAGAGTTTCGGGGATATGACGTCACCCTGTCTTACACCTCTCTGCAATTAGATAGGTTTCGTACTCTGGTTCTGTACTCGGATAGCCATCGTATCCCTACTGTACAAGCACTTCAACACTTTGATATACCGACAGTCAACTTGGCACCGCTGAAGGGACTGCAACACCGCCCAAATTTCGACGGAATCAAAGGCTTTCTCATAGTCCACATACGCCAGACATAGTGGCAAATTGTACTCTTCGGACTTCTGTACAATTTGCCGAAGGGTATGTATGTGGTCTATGGTGCTAAAGCCCTTTCGGAAACCGGCTTGTTCGGGAGGCTGGAAGTCGTCAAGTCTGCGCGCGAGACGATTCGTAATGACTCTCGAAAACAGCACGTAGACGCGGCTCAGAAGGGAAATCGGTCTGTAGTTCTTCAAGAGAGCGTTGTCGCCTTTCTTGAAGAACAAGACCACCGCACTTCTGCTCCACGCCTCCGGTGTAATGCCACCATGGAGGACGGAATTAAAGAGCTTCTGAAGGACTTCAAGTACCGGTTTTCCACCCGCTTTCAGAAGCTCCGCTGTAATTCCATCCTCGCCTGGGGCCTTACCGTTTTTAAGGTGCTGTAGAGCCATTCTAATCTCGCTCAGACTGACGTCCGGGATATCTTCGGAATAGTGTCGGATGAGACTTGCTCTTGGATCGTTACTCACACTTGCGTGTGGCTCCAACGATGACGTGTACAACTACCCATAGAACCTCTCAATCTCACTCAAAATCTCAGGTGTCCCGGAAACAATGCTGCCACATTCTGTCTTCAGCTTTGACAGTTGGCTCTTTCTGGCAGACAGATCTCTGGCAAAGACTTTGGAGCCTTGATTTCGCTCGATCGCTTCTTCAATACGAACTGTATTGAAGTTGCGTAAGTCCCGCCGCATGTATTTGGAGATCTGTCTGTTCAGATGCCTGTATGCTGTCAAGTCTGTTGAAGAATGTAGCTTCATCTCCCGTCTAACAGCCATTAGATTAAGAGTGTGATCGGAGAGTTTTTTTGTTCTTCTGCGGCGGGTCTTGCAGAACTTAGCTCCGACCGCATGGACAGTTTCCACGAGCTTGTCATTCAAATCGTCCACTTCATTGCAGTCTTCTAGGCACTGAAAACGGTTTTGTAACTCGAGCTGAAAGGTTTCGGGACTTTGGATTAGAGCACGAGGGGGACGGAACGTTGACTTCATTAGACGAGACCTCTGCAACTTAACGTTTAGGTTCAGTGTGCCTCTAACCATTCGGTGATCGCTACCAGTTTTCACCCTCGTGATCACGGAGACATCACTGAACAGTTGTCGTCTGGTCGTCATAATGAAGTCAATCTCATGTTTTGTCGAACCGTCGGGGCTCGACCAGGTCCACTTCCTGTGGGGCCGCTTCTGAAAGAAAGAATTCATCATAAAGAGTCCCTCTTTCTCCATGAAGTCGGCCAGCTGCTGGCCCCTTGGGTTCCGTTGCCCTATTCCAAATTTCCCTACTTTCAGCTCACCGTTCTCTCTTGTGCCTAGTTTTGCGTTGAAGTCTCCCATTAACACCGTATATTGGGTTTTGGAGGAATGCATGGCTCTAGAGATATCCTCATACATTTGCTCCACCTCCTCATAGGGGTGTGCCGAGGTTGGTGCGTAAACCTGTATGACCTTCAGCGAATACCGTTTGATGATTCTGAGTATAAGGTACACAACCCTCGTCGACACACTCCCGATCTTTACAACGTTGTTAACGAGAGACTTGTGGACGATAAATCCGACACCTCCTTGGGACAGATGGTCGCCCTCCCGGTGATAGAACAAGTTGCCGTATTCGAGGATTACCGTGTCCTCACCCTCTCTTCGGACAATCCTATGATATTCCAACGCAACTTGTTTATCTCTTCTTTCAGCTCCAGGATCATCTCGTCAGTCCTCAGGGTGCGTGCGTTGTACGTTGCCAGGTCTAGTCGTCTAAGGTGGCAACCGAACCTCCACCGGAGATTCTAAGCACCCCCTGCCCCGCCGTTACCATGGTCGCCACCGTAGCCAGGAATAGCGGGGCCGCCGGGGACTGGGGGCCGTTTCTTTGTTACTGTCATTCATAGGGGGGTATTTGCCATAGTTGCCACGCTTGGCGAGCGGGTTGGCAACCGCAGTTTTTTTTATTGTTAGTTAGGTTGTTATCAAGAAGATGCTGCTGCCCATCTCCTGCCTGTTTCCCTTTGTCGCCTTTTACGACACCCACGGGAGGATATGGGGTAGTGGATATTCTTGACCGCCACTACACGCACATATGTTTTTGTAACGAAGTACTAAATAAGAACTTGTACTAAGTACATTTATCGTTTGACCCCTTTATTGTAAAGAAAAAAGTATAGCGATTCTCAAGATTGAATGACTCCACTGGTAATAGTAATAGTACTCCACAATATTTTCGATTATGTCCTTCTAAGCAAATTTCGGTTACGGCGTCCAGTTTTAACAGAGACTATCTACGGAGGATATAATTAAAGTGCACAAATGTAGACTAGGACAAGAGCAGTCTCTTTGCCTTCACTCTCATAGAACGATAAGACAGCAATTCCATACGACCGGAGAGGGATCAGGTGCAGAACCAGCTTTATGTGTCTTCGTGGTTTCTTGTTTCAAGATGGATTCTTGGCGCTCAGCATCGGCTCCGAGCTGCTACTGAAGAATTCTTGAAAGCATAATGCGATAGCAGATTTTGGCTCTACTTGCTTTTGGCTTTTGGATCTTTCTGATAAAAGCTGAATTAAGTAATGCTGCGGTTGACAACCCGGTCGCCACGAGGCAACTATTGATAACATCCCACTAATAAAGCAATCTATGGGGAAAGCTTACGTTCACTAGTGGATTATGATGGACTGAAATGGTAAGCACGCGGAATGGTTGGTAGCCTGTAAGATAAGTTAAGTTTTTTGTTTCTGTTACTTCAATGTTATATTTTTTAGGTTAATAAGGCTTTGCAAGAGTCGTTTTGGCATTGAAGACCGTTATAAACTTGCTAATTTGTTGTAATATTATGTAACGACGGATATGGCAAGTAACGATTTTTAATAGAATAAGGATGACAAACGAGCACATAGTCCCCCTGATGGTAGATGAATCCCGAAGCCCATAGATATCTACAACTAGTTCTTAGAATTCGGCTTATAATACTTATAGGTATCCTTGATTAAGAATTAAAATGCGGATGAGCTCACCCCTGAAGACTAATATGGAATGTCACATTTCCAGTAAAAGAGAGAACTGTACGTGAATTCGGTGAATTTACTAATGTATTTTAACCTGTAACATATGATACACACATATATTTGACCCCGTTTTGGCGATGTAAGTATATCCACTAGGGCTTTCGGCCCATTGGTGTCGTAAGAGGCGACAAAGAGAAACAAACCAGGATACGGGCAGCAGCATTTTCTTAATAACAACTAGAAAATGAAAGAAAAAACTTCTGTTGTCAACTCACTTGCCAAGGGAAAATATCTCCCTTATGAGGCCTATCTATGGGAAGGCCTATGTTTAGCTGTGCTTTTGGTGGGCTACGTTTATGATGATGATGATGACAATAAAATACCAAAGTTGTAATCCTCGTTAGAGCCGACTAGCATTAAAGATATTCTGGTATTTTTTTCATTAGTTCAATAACCAACAACTGTCACGTGTCAGCGGTCATTGTCGCAATTACAGCGACTAATCCTACTAATATTATAAACGTGAAAGTTTGTGAGGATGTATAAATGTATAAATGTTTGTTAGTTATCTACGCAAAAACTTCTGAATGTATTTTAATGAAACTTTACAATAATAAACATCATACATCAGAACAACACATAGGCTTTCATACGTGGTAGAGTCATACTGCAGCTATTTTATGGTTGTAGCACGAATCGGTCGGCTCGACCGGGGAAGGGCCACGCTCTCACAGAATATCAGCGTAAAATAGCAGCTTAACGCTGCTGTGTTTCGTATGGTGAGTGTAGAGAACCGGAGACACGTTTCACACGTTTTTCCATCTTAGTCCTCGCGGGTGACAACGCATCTGCATTTTGATTCTTAATCGAAGATAGATGTAGATGTCTATGGGCCACAGCAACCACTTACCATCAGGTTTACTGTGTGCTCGTTTGTCACCCTTATCCTATAAAAAAAGGCTATAGTTAATAAAGATATTGTGTAAATTGGTCAAAATATAACTTTAAGTGTTTAGTAAGTCGGAAAAAATCTGTCATCTGCGATTTATTTTGGCGTGCGGTAAATTATAATTAGTTAAATTATAATATCTACGCGGGCGAAGTTGCAGGTAAAAGCTAGTTCTTAAAATAAGGGTGAAGGATATGTAGATGGCGATTTTAAAATCATAATGAAACTTCAAAAGGTTGCTATTTCAAAATCCAGCTCGAATGACCAATATGCATTATTGCTACTCATTTTCATTTTAAGCTTGAATGTAGGAGTACAATCCTTATATCTAGTGTCTATAGCTGAGCATATATTAATTTAAAATATTTAGTTACATACCTTATTTACTCTGCTATTCAAATAATACACCTTAATAAGTTATTTTTATAACTTGTTATGATTTTTGAAATGTTACAGCAGTTGGCTTCCGTGTATCGCATTTTTATTCGCTCACTGTTTTATGTTTATAGCGCGCAAACATACGTTTTGCATTCCAGTCACGTGCTGGATCCGTCGCGTAACGACAGGTGAATAAAGTGGACAGCCCCTAGACACTTTTATGAGGCGACGTTGCTTTTTACGTAAAGTAAGCAATGTTTAACAAAATGCGATAATGTATATATTTTTCGGTTAAATAAAAAGTGTATTATTACGCAAACATTTTATTAAAAATAAGCTATTGAAATGAAGATCCATTTAAAATATTGAAAAATAAAACAAAATTTAATACAATAAACATTTATGTTGCAAAATAAATATATATCTTGAAAACATCTTCCAATGCAGCGGTAAAAAATTTAAGAGATATACCGTCACCCTGCCTTACACATCTCTGCAGTTGGATAGGTTTCGTAGGTACTCTGGCTCTGTACTCCGATTGCCATTGTAGCCCATTTTAGCAGTTCGATATAACGATAGTCCACTTGACACCGCTGAAGTAACTATATATAAGAAGCTATAATATCGATTGTGGAAAGGAAAAAATTACCTAGCGACATATAGGCACCTTTACAGGAGAGCTGAATTAAGTTTGAAATTTTGTTAAAAAATTCATATAAACTGTACTGTTTACGCCATCGGAATGATTCTTACATGATTAAAAATCTGTTTCGACTCTTAATTACCTGTTTCAAGTAAGTTCCCGTTTTGCTTACCATTTCCGAAGTTAGTGTTGCTTAGTAAAAAAAAATTTATAAATCACGTACGGGAAAAATCGACCTACCGACAACCGATTCTTGATTTAAGAACCGAAAAAAGTCATAATCAGACATTTTTGTGAAATGTGCGCATGGATAAAATACCTAAATAATATAAAGAACATATTTTCTTTGACCAGGCAAAAGTTACTTACCACTTCATGATAATTTTTTCTGTCTGGGTTATTTTTACTTGAGTACAAATTAAAATAAGATTTTGCTCCTAATAATTCATTAGGATTTTAGGTCTAACAAAGAAAAACACTAGTATTTATTTATTGAACATCAATTTTTATTAAGAAAAAGCATTAAATTTCTTGATTCAATGTCAAGTTCAACAAAACAGCTTTCTAACTTAAAACTAAAAGTACCACCACAAGTTACAAATATCGTCAGAGATCTTCGGTTTTATAAAAGTAAAAAGAATTACATTCATTATTAATAGCCAAGTCTCGGATTGGGGGCGACTAAATCTAGTCTAGTTTAATCCTCAGAAGACACAAGCTTGCGCGTTTACCACTAAAAAGAATCCCTTTGTCGTATCTCCTCAGTTTCAAGGCACTCTCTTTGTTGCCCCAGCCAGTATCGGAATCCTCGGCGTCGACATATCGAGTGACGTTGTGCAGTTTCGTGGTCACTTGGAAGAGAAGGCCAACTTAGCCTCTACAAAGCTTCGCGTGCTCAGCAGAGCGGGACAGTATTTCATGCCGGCACACCGCTTGCAACTTTACGAGACGCAGGTTCGGCCTCACATGGAATACTGTTAACATCTCTGGGCAGGGGCTCCTCAGTTCCAGCTCCTTCCACTTGACCGCATCCAGCGCAGAGTAGTTCGAATCGTCGACGACCGAGTTCTTTACGATCGGCTCAATTCACTGGCGCTGCGAAGAGCATGCATCTCTTTGCGTATTTTATTTGCAATTTTTTGCGTATTTTATCGCATCTACCACGGGGCATCGCATCTTACTCTGAGGAATTGTTCTGACTAATTACAGCTGCTAAATTTCACCATCGCAAATCGCGACAAAACTCCCGATACCATCTATGTCATCTGGATACTTGTCGGTCCACCACTGTATGTTTCATTAGGAGATTTCTTCCGCGTAAAACCTCTCTGTGGAATAGTTTACCACTGGCGAATTTTCGGGACCGATACGTTTTTCAAGAAAAGAGCTTACTCCTTTTTAAAAGGCCGGCAAGGCACCTGCAATTCCCCTACTGTTGCAGTTGTTCATGGGCGGCGGTAGCCATTTACCATCAGGTGAGCCATATGCCCGTTTACTCCCTCTCCTATAAAAAAATACAAGTACATTTTAACGCTAATCACGTAGAATAATTTTACAAACTATAACTTTTTTTTATACATAGAAGAGAGGGCAAACGAGCATGCGACTCTCTTGATGGTAATTATCAACCGCCGCCCTTGAGCATCCGCAATACCAGGGGCCGCAAGACCGGCCTTATAAAGAAGAGTAAGCTCGTTTCTTAAAAGTTATGTCGGTCTGGAAAATTTGTGCAAAGAAGTTGGGGCAAGGAAGAAAACTCCTAGTTATGTGCACAGTGATGGACTCCAAGCATCCAGATGGTGTGGATAGTATCGTGAGTTTTGTCACGATGTGCGTTACTGGAATTTGGTGGCTGCTTTAGTCTTCCCTTCCATGTGACGGCAAAACTGTACGTAATTCCATAAATGGACGCCAAGATTAAAAAAAGAAGCCATGATATTGAAGAGATCCAACAAAGGGGTTCTTTTTAGCGGTAAACACGCAAACTTTTGTCTTCAGAGACCAATCCGACACTTTATTTAACACAGACTCAACTTTAGGTGCAGCTTTTCCGGTAGTCGACGACGTGTTCCGGCCGGTGTAAAATACATCACCTGTGCTGTCATCCGTACACAAATGAATGTTGCTGGCTTGCAACATATAATTGATATTCACAATAAATAGTGGAGGTGTTAGCACGCAGCCTTGTGGAACTCTGGCTTAAATAGGCTTGTAGTCGGAACATGCAACGTCTACTACACTATTTGATGCTCCGATCTACAAGAAAACTGGTGACCCACTTGCACAATTTCTTCGAAAGAAGCGCTTTGTGTCAAACCCGATCGAAGGCCTTCGATATGTCCAAACTAACAGTCGAAGTCTTCCTCTTGCATTCATTATTTTGGAGGTACACTAGAAGATCACCAGCTGAGTGACCTCAGCGAAAATAGTATTAGCGATTACTAATCAGCTAGTGGACCCCAAGGTACGTAATGCACTGGCAGTTTATAATAGTTTCCATGATTTTGGAGAATTAGAAGGTGACAGTCTTGTAGTTTTTAGGTATCGGGTGCAACAAAGCTGTCTCCCATGAGCTCGGGACTACGCTTACTCCTAGTAGTAGTACCAGAGTTCAGTGAATGCTTTGCGCATTGAGCAGTCACACCGCAGAATGGTCGATAGTGTTTTCCCCCGTCACCGAGAGACGAGTTGGACACAAAAAGAGAGCCTAACGGCCTTTGCGTTATAGGCCAGTAAGTCGTTTGCCCTGTGCAGAGGTGAAAGTGATGGCTAAAAGAAGTTCCCTTGGACAGCCTTGTCGAGAGACCAGTATGCACGGGTTCCCGCAGGAAAGTAAACTAATATCTCGCCAATTCTGCTGATTTACGCACGAAGCAGTGCACTGCTTCGCGTTAGCAATGACTATTTTGAAGGACCTGGAATCGGAGTTATAGTTTTTATATTTTATTCTACTTCTTTTCTTCTTGGTGTTTGGATCCCAGGACATCGTAGTGTCAGCTCAGGCCCAGTAGCACTCTTGATTATTGCGTGATGCAATTTTATATGAGCGATCAATTCACAGCTAGGAACTACCTCCGATGGGCACTACAGATGACGGAATAAAAAGTTCCATTCTCTGAAGTACAACATCAGCAACAACGTTTGAATCATATGGCGAGAAGCAACTTTGAACTATTTCAAAATAATCAAATATTTTTCTTAGAATCACATGTAATCCTTAGAAAGATATTGTATAGGTAAGGATTCACCAGAAAGAAGTTAGCGTAGAACATTATTTTTTTAAATTAAATTGTTTACCAATTAATTGCTCCTTAAATGCTCCAGCAGAATCCGAAATTGCTCCATCTCTATTGTTATTAGTTATTTTATAATTAATTTTTAAAAAAATTAAGTATCAAAAATTTAATTTTGCTATAAAGTATAAAATATCAACTGTTTTAAATTAAACTGTATGCCAATTGATTGCTCCTTAAATGCTCCAGCAGAATATGAAATTGCTCCACCTCTATTGTAATTAGTTAATTTATAATTAATTAAAAAAAAATTAAGTATCGACAATTATATTTTGCTATAAAACATAAAATATCTACGTTTTAAAATTAAACTGTATGCCAATTATTTGCTCCTTAAATGCTCCAGCAGAATCCGAATTTGCTCCACCTCTATTGCTATTAGTTAATTTATAAATAATTTAAAAAAAAATTTAAGTATCGAAAATTTAATTTTGCTATAAAACAGAAAATATATATTTCTTAAAATTAATCTGTATGCCAATTATTTGCTCTTTAAATGCTCCAGCTGAATCCAAAATTGCTATACCTCTATTGCTATTAGTTAATTTATAATTAATTTTTAAAAAAATAACTAGAAGGAAGTTAGCGTAGAACATAATTTTTTTTAATTAAATTGTATACCAATTAATTGCTCCTTAAATGCTCCAGCAGAATCCGAAATTGCTCCACCTCTATTGTTATTAGTTAATTTATAATTAATTTTAAAAAAAATAACCAGAAGGAAGTTAGCGTAGAACATTATTTTTTTAAATTAAATTGTATACCAATTAATTGCTCCTTAAATGTTCCAGCAGAATCCGAAATTGCTCCATCTCTATTGTTATTAGTTATTTTATAATTAATTTTTAAAAAAATTAAGTATCAAAAATTTAATTTTGCTCTATAGTATAAAATATCTACTTTTTTATATTAAACTGTATGTCAATTAATTGCTCCTTAAATGCTCCAGCAGAATCCGAAATTGCTCCACCTCTATTGTAATTAGTTAATTTATAATTAATTAAAAAAAATTAAGTATCGACAATTCAATTTTGCTATAAAACATAAAATATCTACGTTTTAAAATTAAACTGTATGCCAATTATTTGCTCCTTAAATGCTCCAGCAGAATCCGAATTTTCTCCACCTCTATTGCTATTAGTAAATTTATAATTAATTTAAAAAAAATTAAGTATGCAAATTTTATTTTGCTATAAAACAGAAAATATCTACTTTTTAAAATTAAACTGTATGCCAATTAATTGCTCCTTAAATGCTCCAGCAGACTCCGAAATTCCTCCACCTCTATTGCTATTAGTTAATTTATAATTAATTTTGAGATAGTGATCCCATTTGAGTAATAGCGCCATCATAAATAGAATGTAGTAACATTCTATGGTTAAAGTCATTTTATCGAACAAAAATTGATTGACTCTCAAGGTGGTACGTAGAACAGATACTAAATGGCATAAACCCAAAAAAATAATATTGATGGGTGAGTTTTGAAGTTATGGATTCTTATGAATGGATTAGACAACCATCTTAATAATATTTTTGTGTTTCTGCCATCTAGCGTCTTTTCTACGTACCACCATGAGAGTTAACCAATTTTGATTTGATAAAATGACTACTTATAGAAAGAAAGACTACGAATACGTTATTACATGCGATGCAAAATTGATTTGTAATGTGATTGCGGATCGATATCTTTATATTTATATATTTTTATTAATTTTCTCAGTGTCAAATTTAAAAAAAGTATAAATTATATTAATACTTATATATATTATGTAAGTTATTGATATGCATTACTTATATAAATATTTTACAAAAGCGTTACAAAAAACAGTGTGTGTCGTAAAGACACACGACAGAAGTGAAACTTTTGTATTACAAGGAAACATTTCAATTATTCATTAATGACTTTTGAATAACATAGATGGTGTGTATCATTCATTTATTTACATAAAATTATATACAGATGTGTCACAGTGCATCATCTTCTTCGATCTTAAGAAGAGACATATCTGTTTTGTTTGTTAATTAGGTAATTACTATTTAGATAGTTATAAAAGTATAAACGTAATTTTTTTTACTGCACCATCTATTTCTTTCTTTCTATAAGTAGTCATTTTATCAAATCAAAATTGGTTAACTCTAACGTAGAAAAGACGCTAGATGGCACAAACACAAAAATATTATTAAGATGGTTGTCTAATCCATTCATAAGAATCCATAATTTAAGAACTCACCCATCAATATTATTTTTTGGGTTTATGCCATTTAGCATCTATTATACGTACCACTTTTGAGAGTCAATCAATTTTTATTCGATAAAATGACTTTTACTATAGAATGTAACTACATTCTATTGATGATGGCGCTATTACTCAAATGGGATCACTCTTTCTAAAAACTAATTATAAATTAACTAATAGCAATAAGGTGAAGCAATTTCGGATTATACTGGAGCATTTAAGGAGCAATTAATTGGCTTTTAGTATAATCTTAAAAAGCAGATATTTTATGTTTTATAGCAAAATTAAATTTTCGATCCTTTTTTTTTCTTAAATTAATTATAAATCAACTAATAGCAATAGAGGTGGAGCAATTTCGGATTCTGTTGGAGCATTTAAGGCGCAATTAATTGGCGTATAGTTTAATTTTAAAAATTAGATATTTTATGTAATATAGCAAAATAAAATTTTCGATACTTAATTTTTTTTAAATTAATTATAAATTAACTAATAGCAATAGATATATAGCGATTTAGGATTCAGCTTGAGCATTTAAGGAGCAATTAACTGGCATTTAGTTTAATTTTAAAAAGCAGATATTTTATGTTTTTTAGCAAAATTAAATTTTCGATACTTATTTTTTATTAAAAATTAATTATAAATTAACTAATAACAATAGAGGTGGAGCAATTTCGGATTCTGCTGGAGCATTTAAGGAGCAATTAATTGGCATATTGCTTAATTTTAAAAATTTGATATTTTCTGTTTTATAGCAAAATAAAATTTTCGATACTTATTTTTCTTAAAAATTAATTATAAATTAACTATTAAAAATAGAGGTGGAGCAATTTCGGATTCTGCTGGAGCATTTAAGGAGCAATTAATTGGCATACAATTTAATTAAAAAAAATAATGTTCTACGCTAACTTTCTTCTCGTTAATATTTTTAAAATTAATTATAAATTAACTAATAGCAATAGAGGTATAGCAATTTTGGATTTAGCTGGAGCATTTAAGGAGCAAATAATTGGCATACAGTTTAATTTTAAGAAATATATATTTTCTGTTTTATAGCAAAATTAAATTTACGAAACTTAAATTTTTTGAAAAATATTTATAAATTAACTAATAGCAATAGAGGTGGAGCAAATTCGGATTCTGCTGGAGCATTTAAGGAGCAAATAATTGGCATACAGTTTAATTTTAAAACGTAGATATTTTATGTTTAATAGCAAAATTGAATTGTCGATACTTAAATTTTTTGAAAATTAATTATAAATTAACTAATTACAATAGAGATGGAGCAATTTCGAATTCTGCTGGAGCATTTAAGGAGCAATTAATTGGCATACAGTTTACTTTAAAAAAGTAGATATTTTATACTTTATAGCAAAATTTAATTTTTGATACTTAATTTTTTTTTAAATTAATTATAAAATAACTAATAACAATAGAGGTGGAGCAATTTCGGATTCTGCTGGAGCATTTATGGAGCAATTAATTGCCATACAGTTTAGTTCAAAAAAAAAATGTTCTACGCTAACTTCCATCTGGTTAAGGATTCCTGCAAAGGAAACAAAATTATGTTTTCATTAAAATAAAAGTTCATTATATCGTTATCTTTAATAATAACTTATCCTTGGTATATCATCTTTTAACGAGGTACTTCGGACTAGTACCTGCATTAATTAATGCTAGACCTATTAATTTCGAAGAACACAGTTCCTTTCGATCCATGATTCTAAAGCTTAGAATTATATTCACAAAATACGAGTAACCCAAACATTATCACAACAAATAAAGAATAGATAGCACTTAAATGAAAATAATTACTGCTTCTTCAGACCAAGTAAAAGTAAAATGATTCCCTTTGTCGTATCTGCTCAGTTTCAAGGCCCTCCCTTTGCTGCCTCAGCTAGTATCGGAATCCTCGGCGTCGACATATCTAATAGTGTGCTGTTTCGTGGTCACTTGGAAAGGAAAGCCAAATTGGCCTCTAAAAAGCTCAGCAGAGCGAGACAGTATTTCATGCCGGCACATCACTAGCAACTTTACAAAGCGTAAGTTCGACCTCACATGGAATACTGTTTTCATCTCTGGGCCGAGGCACACCAGTACCAGCTCCTTCCACTTGACCGCATCCAGCGCAGAGCATTTCAAATCGTCGACGACCGAGTTCTTTCTGATCAGCTCGATACACTGGCACTGCGTGAGGATGTTGCATCCCTTTGCATTTTCTATCGAATTTACCACGGGGAGTACTCTGAGGAATTGTTCGGATTAATTCCAGCCGCCAAATTTCACGAACGCACATCGCGTCTAAATTCAGGATACCATCCTCACCATCTAGATGCTTGGCGGTCCACGACTGCGTGTTTTACTAGGAGTTGTCTTCCTCGTACAACTTTTCTGTGGAATTGTGTACCACCGGCGATTGTCCCGGACCGATACGACTTAGGGAACCTTCAATAAAAGAGCCGCCAACGCATCTGTAATTGCCATGGTATTGCGGTTGTACATGGGCGGCGGTAATCACTTACCATCAGGTGAGCCGCATGCTCATTTGCCCCCTCTTCTATAAAAAAAAACCAAGTGGCGTGTCATAGGGACGCGCGGTCACACACCTATTCACCAAGCGCCAGCTTGCGCACTGTTTCTAACGACCACTCCAATATTAAATTACATCAAGATCAACGCGAAAGGCACAAGCAACGTTTTATTAAATAAATATTAGTGGAAGAGATATTGTAACGCCAAAATATATAAGAGAACGGCAGGTCATATTCATCTAAGCGACAAAATTACATGAAAGAAAAAGATCACTCAAAGACATCTTTTTGTTAATCATACTTGGTTAAGAATACTTTAATGACAAACAGCTAATACTAAGGATAGGTAAAAAGGTAAGAGGCTGCAGAAAAATAAAATTTTAACATGGGAAAAAATAGCCTAATAAATTGTTAGTTATTCGTAAGTAAGAGAAAAAGCAACATAAAGATAAAGTAATTTATACCAAAAACAGGAGCAATTTACTAAGTAGAAATACGGTAGATTAAAAATTGCTCCAAACGTAATATTGCATACCTTAAGCGAAATATCGCCTAAAAATTAAGATTTCAACATTTTGTCGAATAAAATCGTATCTAGCAATCATATTATACATGTTACAGCCTACAGCTGCCTATCTAATAGTAGGATCTTCCCGGCCCATGAAGAAAGACCTTACAAGCAGGTGCAGGTCGGGCCTCCTAAGGCCAAAGTGGAATTTCTCTAATTACAATAAAGAATAAGGGGGGGGGGGGGGGGGGGGCGTTCGATCCTGCTACTATTCAACAGGGAGAATATTAAACCCGAGCTTACTTACCTATATTCAAGGCGACTGGTCCCTCAGGGTTCGGTCAGGTCGCATGTGATTGTGTGGTGCAAGGGAAACAAGGTGCTGTGATGTGTATCTGGGTGTGACTGGTGGTGATTGACCTAATTAGACCTTTGCCGTCGGCAGCAGCCCGGACGTCAGCACCGCTCCAAATTGAGGTAATCTTCCGCGGCGCCGTCCACAGTCTCTTTCTTCGTTCGTCACGAGGACAGTCCCTAACTTTATCGTACAATTAACTAACTTACAGAAGCCACTAACTCTCGTTTGTTATAAAGCCTTACACACAAAAAGTACAGTTATTTCTAGAATATTAAAGGCCGCACTAGCTAATATTGTCGAATGCACTTATACAGATTCTGAGTCGGACACAATAAGTTCCGGGAAACGCTATACAACAAGGAATGCGCGTTACAAATCCTAGACAGTATATTTACTAGACGCCTGACTATTCCGCGGTTCCCGCGCAAAAAATTACAGCGTCCTGACGTTAGCACAGCTGGCGGATGTCTCGTATTTTACGCCGCGCGTTCTATGCACGACCGAACGTCAAACCGGTATGGCGCCGAGCCGAGCGCCCTCTGACGTCGATTCCGAAACCAGAGTTCGGGCGTAAACAATACATATAAATGATATAACAAGCACATTGTTAGAAAGATAAATGGTTGTTGAACCTATTAATATTTTTTTAATCGATTAATTGCTATTTTTAAATAAAAAAGGGGTTTAAGTGGCTTATAGTGTGGATTTATCATGCTCCCAAGGCTTATAAACCCAATAACTTTTGAAAATATCAATTGTTTATCTCAATCTATTTTTTAATCTCTTCATCTATCATGTGGGAAGCCACTGAATGTAAATGGCAGTGTTATTTTGTTTTGTTTAACTATAATTAATTTTTTTCGGCTCCAAAATGGCGAAATTTTCGTTGATTTGGTAGCCTTGTATGTATGTTATTTCTGTAAATGGGGAGCTACAGCCACAGAGTAGTTTACTCTCACTCAGTTTGGCGTCAATCGCCGTCGTGAATGGACATTGTTTCGGTTGTTTGCAGCGGCTCAAAAAGATCGCTGTATAAATACACAATATTCGAATAACCAAATTTCTTAAATACTTGATTATAATAATAATAAGAGATTTTTTTATTACAATATTTTAAAAGCACAGAATAAAAATAACAGTAGTACGTATTAAAATTAAGTAGTATCAATTTTTTTAGCATGGGTGACATTTTCATGGTTTTCGAGGGTGTTAAAGGGTTGTCGAAATGTAAATCCAAGATGGCGGCCGCAATACGTATCAATTTTTTCATCGTGGGTGTCATTTTCATGGTTTTCGAGTGTTATGAAGTCAATAGTGCTGTCGAAATGTAAATCCAATTTGGCGGCTGCAAAAGGTATAAATTTTCTCATCATGGGTCATGGTTTTCGAGGGTGTTGAAGCTGATAGTGCTGTCGAAATGTAAATCCAAGACGGCGACTGCAATAGATATCAATTTTTTCATCTTGGGTGTCATTTTTATGGATTTCGAGGGTGTTGAAGCCGATAGTGCTGTCGAAATGTCAATCCAGGATGGCGGCTGAATTACGTACCATATTTTTCATCATTGGTGTCATTTTCATGGTTTTCGAGGGTGTTGAAGCCGATAGTGCAGTCGAAATGTAAATCCAAGATGGCGGCTTCAATAGATATCAATTTTTTTCATCTTGGGTGTCATTTTCATGGTTTTCGAGGGTGTTGAAGCCGATAGTGCTGTCGAAATGTAAATCCAAGATGCCGGCCGCAATAGATATCAATTTTTTCATCTTTGGTGACATTTTCATGGTTTTCGAGGGTTTTGAAGCCGATAGTGCTGTCGAAATGTAAATCCAAGATGGCGGCTGCAATAGATATCAATTTTTTCATCTTGGGTGTCATTTTCATGGTTTTGGAGAGAGTTGAAGCCGATAGGGTTGTCGAAATGTAAATCCAAGATGGCGGCTGCAGTAGATATCAATTTTTGCATCATGGGTGTCATTCTCATGATTTACGCGGGTGTTGAAGTCGATAGTGCTATCAAAATGTAAATCCAAGGTGGCCGCTGCAGTGGGTATCAATCTTTTCATCATGGGTGTCATTTTAATGGGTTTCAAGGGTGTTGAAGCTGATAGTGCTGTCGAAATGTAAATCCAAGTTGGCGGCTGCAATAGATATAAATTTTTTCATCTTGGGTGTCATTTAAACTACTTTAAAAAATTCCGTATAACCATGTAATACGGAATTTTTTTAATGCCCTTAAGGTATGCCAAATTGGATTTACCAATATTTTTTATAATGACAAAAATTTTCTTCGGTTGGTCGCCGAAAATTTCAAATCATAAAACTTTTAAATTACTATACGACATAAAATTCATCGTAGCTGCATTAAAGTAGGACCAATCGACGCAGAAAAAAAATTTGATATATATATATATATATATATATATATATATATATACACATATATACATATATATATACACATATATACATATATATATATATATACAGGGTAATTTTTAATTTACTGAAGACCTTTTGGGAATATATTATTTACATCATAACAACAACATCTGAAAGAAAAAAAAATATATTTCTTCAATTTTTATTTTCATACAAAAATAAAATATTTTAATTGGACCTTCTAAACGGCAATAGTCCTAAATAGCAAAATAAAGCGCGTGGCGGGGTAGGGTGGAGGGGTGTAGGAGGCGGCGCTTGCTCATTTGAACTTGACCTAATTACCTGTGTCGTCAGTCGCCTTTGTGCGCCCGCGACGTTTTTCCTTCCGTTGTGAGATTAATATCGCGAACGTTACGTGGTTACGATGGCTTACCGATACTCAAATGTTGAGTGTACCGAAATGGTGCGAATTTTAGCAATTTGCAATGATAACGTTAGTAAAGCCTGCCGTGAATATTCAAGGCGATTTCCCAACTCACGTGCACCGAACTACGCTACGATGCTAGGTACTACACAGCGATTGCGAGATTACGGGCAATTTCAGCCTGAATCAATCGATCGTGGTCGTCCACCGCGGCGCACAGTACGCGAGGAGGAAGACATACTGCAGTTTTTGAACAAAATCTAGCAGCGAGCACTTATGAGGCAGCACGACAGTTCAATGTGTCACAGTACTAAGCATGGAGTGTCATACAGAATGAAGGGAAGTACCCTTTCCACTTTCATCGTGTTCATGAACTCAGCGAAGCTGACAAACCAGCGCGAGTTACATTTTGTACCGCCACATGTTGAAAGAAAAAATAATTTGGGCATTCGATCAAATCAAAATGAATCATCAAGTATTATCTCGTGTCAGTGAACAGTTAAGTTTTAGGTGTCACCTATGCATAGAATGTGGAGGTGATTATTTTGAACGCTGTGTGCGCGATACTCACCGCCATCTGCGGACAAGTACCTAGGTAAGTCTAATTTTTAAATTTGTATTTTAATATTTTTATTGAACCATTATACATTAATATCTTTATTCAATCACTGTTAATTTGTATTTAATCATTATAAATATTTTATTGTAATATTTGTAATTATTTTAACCTGCATCCATTTTTTAAATACAACTTATATTAAATAAAAAAAATAGTTAATAATACTCATTTAATTTGCACGTGCTACAAACATCGATCACCAAATCGATGGCTGCAAACCGAAAAGGGCAGGCGGCGCCTTTGATGACGATGACACCTGTGTCGACGTCATAATATACCTTTGGCTTGGCCTTGGGTCGCCGCATGTGCGACGTTGAGGCGTAGCAAACAGTATTCGTAAAAAAAACTACCTAAATGTCTATTAAACAATGTCTATTAATTCTTAAAGAAATTAATAAAAGTATCGAATAGTTCATCAAATGGTTTTATGCAAAATAAAGAAGTACCTATATGAAAAGTTGTTGTAGTCATTTAAAGTGGCGCCCTGGTGCAATAGGCACAGTGATGAATGGTTTAGTAGGCACTCGCAACCCAATCAGCTGAGTGCGGGCGTCGACCGGCCCGGCGGTCATACTTACATAATATAAATTTTAATATTTGTGATTTTTTTTTATGTCATTTGCTCATTTAATTATGTTTAATGATTTCAACACAATGTTTGATACTGATAACAAGTGTAAAATAAATAAGGCACTTTCTTTGACGATTTATTCTGACATTGTTTAGGTACTACAAAATACAGACTTAAAAGGAGTCAGACATGACAACAAAACCTTAAAAATAGTTTTTTCGTAAATGTATTATATTCTGTGAAGAGTGATCTCGCTAAAATTGTTTGTAATGATGTAACCAATATATTCCGAAAAGGTCTTTAGTAAATTAAAAATGACCCTGTATATATATCAATATCTCACTTATAAGACAATGTTTGGGGTAGGTCTATTTCCTTAGATTATGACATTACAGCGATGAGCTAACAAACACAATCAATGACGATTAAATATTAATTTTTTTTAAGGGTAGATTCTACCAAAAGGCGACTCCCTTTTGGTAGAATCTACCCTTAAAAAAATTAATAAATTTATTTTATTGTTAGAATAAATCGCCATTAATTCGTGCATAAATCAATTTCACGTTTTACCATTTATAATTAAATATAAATAACAGTAGTACGTACTAAAAGTAAGTAGTATCAAATTTTTTGGCATGGAAGACATTTTCATGGTTTTCGAGGGTGTTAAAACCTATCGGTTGTCGAAATGTAAATCCAAGATAGCGGCTGCAGTAGCTATCAATTTTTTCATCATGGGTGTCATTCTCAATGTTTTCGAGGGTGTTGAAGCCGATAGTGCTGTCGAAATGTAAATCCAAAATGGCGGCTGAAGTAGGTACCAATTTTTTTTATCATGGGTGTCATTTTCATGGTTTTCGAGGGTATTGAATCCGATAGGGTTGTCGAAATATAAATCAAAGATGGCGGCCGCAATAGGTATCAATTTTTTCCTCAAGGGTGTCATTTTCATGGTTTTCGAGGGTGCTGAAGCCGATAAAGCTGTCGAAATGTAAATTCAAGGTGGCGGCTGCAATAATAATAATAATAATAAAGGCGTAGGGAAGTGACGACCCCATCGCCCGCTGACGTAACAGTTAAGTGACAAAACTGCTATGTCAGCGCAGTCAGTCAGCGCCTTGCCAAGAGGTTTGAGCGCCGTGCCTCGGCAGTATTGAGGGTGCAAAGGCCCGTTTGTGCTTACGGCCACACTATTAAACGGCGCCGGGTCTGGGCGTCTCCCGTTAATTGACGCCCAAATTAATGGATGATGGATGAAAATAAAACGCGCATAGGGCCGCTGCCTGGGGGTCGCCGGGGCGCGTCTGGAGCTGGCGCTGGATGTGACAGCATGCGAGCCGCCAGCCGTGCGCGAGGTGCTGCACGACCACCTAGCAGCCCCTCGCGTCCATCATCCCCACCAAACGGCTTGGTGTCGGCGGGGTCCTCTCGGACTCGGCAAGCGGCACCCGCCGCTGGTGGAGTACGCCGCATGCGTTGGATAAAAAATATGAACATTAACGCATTGCGGGCATACTATAGGGCGAAGGGGGAAGAAACTGGAGGGATAGCGTATCGGGCTCGGATGCATCGCTTTTTTGCTGAGCTTGAGCCGTCAGTTCCCGTCACGGAGCAAAACCTGGCAGACCGAGTTCGGTACATCATACGTTCGAAAATATTTGATGATGCCGAACTCGAACGACTACGGCGTGAGGCTATTCCCTCATCGAATGAACCGGCTATAGCTGGGGATGCGGCTCCTCAGGCCACAGACCAGCAGCCACATATAGAGGGCGCCATGGATCTCCCCGCTCTAGTTGATTCAGGCGATGATGGAATGGTCACCCAAGAACTAGAGCAGATGAGGAGTAAATTGGAGGAGGCGATTGTGGAAACGCGCAGTACGCCTCTCGAAAATCGACCGCGACTCCCGCGCATACCCCTAAGCAAGCGAAATCGGGCTGTCGTGAGGGCTCTCAACCCAATGCTGGTGACCTATTTGGAAGCCAGCCGGGACCTTTGCGAGACGGACTCAATTCTTTTTGGCGCCGCACTGGCAGTTTGCCGTATTGTTGGTGCCAAACTTCCCACGACTGGACGCGCTACTAGACAAAGTAGCGCCATCCCAGCCTGGAGAAGAAGGATTGAGGACCGTATCGTAAAGGCAAGGGCCCTCATTGGCAGGCTGATAAGCTTCAGGTCGGGTAATAATAGGCCGAGAATTGTGCGCACCGTCAGGTTGGCGTTTGCTGGGACAAATATCAGTTTGTCCCAGCCGGATATAACGCAAAAACTGACGGAGCGCATAGACGACCTGAAGCAGAGAATCGCTGCTTGGGGGAAGCGGATTCGGCGATATACCAAGAGGTCGACACGGTTCAACCAGAATCGTCTCTTCCAGAGTGATTAGAAGAGGCTCTATGAATCATTGGAGCGACCAATGGTACGTGGAACGGGCCAAGCACCGAATCAGGCCGACACTGTCGCATTCTGGCGCGGCCTGTGGTCAGAGCCCGTAAACCACAGTGAGGGCCCTTGGACGGAAGTTGTGGTGAGTCAGTGTGCGAATCTTACGCCCATGGACCCCGTCATTATAACGCCGGACGATGTAGCTGAGGCGGTCCGAAGGGCCCCGAACTGGAAAAGGCCGGGGCTCGACGAGCTGCATCACTACTGGCTGAAGGGGTTCGTGGTGTGTCACGCTGTGCTCGCCCGACAATTTCAAGAGGCTCTCGACCAAAAGTCGCTCCCGAGCCTCTTCACTACTGGGATCACTCATTTGGTTCCTAAAGACCGGGATACCATAGACCCGAGCAAATACCGCCCCATCACGTGTCTACCCACGATATATAAGACACTAACATCCATTTTGAGCGCGAGAATCACTCGCCACCTGAACTCAAATCAGGTGATGTCGCGCGCTCAAAATGGATGTCGGGGCGGTGGTCGTGGAACCAAGGAACCACTCCTCATTGACGCGGTCATTGGCAAAGTGGTTAAACGCAACCGTCGGAACCTATCCGCCGCCTGGATAGACTACAAAAAGGCATTTGACTCGGTGCCTCATACATGGCTGAAGAGGGTCCTCAAGCTGTACAAGGTTGACTGTACAGTTAGAGACTTCCTCGGGCAGTGTATGGGGCAGTGGAGTACGATCCTTTGTCATCTAGGCGAGCGGATGACGGCTGCGGAGAACCACATAAGGATAAGAAGGGGTATCTTCCAGGGCGATTGTCTGAGTCCAATCTGGTTCTGCCTCTCTCTGAACCCTCTCAGTACCTTACTGGAGGGCTCCGGGAGGGGATTTCAGCTTCGGAGGGGAGGTACAAAAGTGACCCACCTTTTCTATATGGATGACCTCAAGTTATTCGCCTCCGGTCGCTCTCATCTTGTGGAATTGCTAAACATCACTTGTGATTTTAGCAATTCTATTGGAATGGGTCTGGGGACGGATAAGTGTGCGGTCCTCCATGTTGAAAGGGGAAGGGTTGCTAACTCCGAGGGCATAAATTTATCTATGCCCATAAACATAAGGACCCTTTCCGAGGCTGAAACATACCGATGCCTGGGTATGTCACAGAACATCGGTGTAGATGAGGCGGGTATGAAACAGTCAGTTTGCGATGTGTTTTATGCACGCTTGACCAAAGTGCTTAACAGCCTTTTGTCCGGTGTGAATAAGACGCACGCATATAACGGTTGGGTCATGCCTGTTCTCATGTATACTTTTGGCATACTTAGGTGGACTCAGACCGAACTAAACGCTCTGGACAGAAAAGTCCGCACTATAATGACGTCCCACAGGATGCATCATCCGAGATCGTCAGTAATGAGGCTGTACTTGCCGCGGAAGCATGGTGGGCGCGGCTTTTTAAGCGCGCTTACCATGCATAATCGCGAAGTGTGCAGCCTCCGTAATTACTTTCTGACGAGAGTGGATGATCCATACTATAGGGACGTTATTTCTTGTGATAAAGGACTGACCCCTCTATCCTTAGCCAACGAGCAATGGCAAGACCCAGAAGTACAGTGCATTTCCGACCGGGAGGCCGTATGGAAGGAGAAGGAGCTCCACGGGAGGTTCTACAAGGCTCTACATGAGCCTTTCGTAGACACAGTCGCCTCCCTTCACTGGCTACGTTTCGGTGACCTCTTTGGGGAAACCGAGGGTTTTGACTGTGCGATACAGGATCAGGTTATTAAGACCAACAATTATCGGAGATACATCCTAAAGGATGGCGCCGTCGACATCTGTCGAGCTTGTCGCCATCCCGGTGAGTCACTTAGGCATGTCATCTCCGGTTGTTCGGCGCTTTCTAACTCTGAGTATTTGCACAGACACAATCTAGTAGCCAGGATTCTACACCAGGAGCTCGCTCTGAAATACGGCCTCGTGGATCGGAAGCTGCCGTATTATAAGTACTTGCCGGAAGCCGTGCTCGAAAATGACCGCGCCAGGCTCTACTGGGACCGGGCCATCATCACAGACAGGACTATTCTTGCGAATAAGCCTGATATTGTGCTGATGGACCGGGCACAGTCAAGGATCTTTTTGGTCGACATTACCATTCCTTATGACGAGAACCTCGTGAAAGCCGAAACAGATAAGGTGACAAAATATCTGGACCTGGCTCACGAGGTTACCGGCATGTGGGGTGGTCTGCCGACCGAAATTATTCCTGTGGTCGTTTCTGCGAACGGGTCAATCCCAGTCAGCCTCCCGGGTCATCTGAGGCGACTGGGACTCCGTGACGGACCGCTCCAGGCTCAAATGCAGAAGGCGGTGCTCCTCGATACCGCCCGCATCGTCCGCCGGTTTCTTTCCCTTTCCCCCTAACCCTCGGCCGTCTGGTCTCCCCTGCCGAGGGCTTCCATCTGGTTGGTTTTTTTTTATTTATGTATTTTTTATATATTTATTTTATTTTATTCATATTTATGTATGTTTACCACTTTCATTTACAATTATATATTTATACTGCCCAACCAGATGAGAAAACTTTATAGATACCCCATAATAATAATAATAATAAATTTATTTATTTACCAGAAACACTTAGCCAAAATATAAAAAAGTTCTGTGACTCCCACACTAGGCATGGCCTGTCTCTTGGGGGTCAAACAAAAGATTTTACAATAGAACAAAGTGGCTATTTGTCGAAATTACGTAAAACAATTGTGCGTAGCAAAGGAAAAAAAAATACGACTTAAAATTATGAAAAATTAAAGACATAACAAGCATATTCTAATTTAAAGGAGCGCGCGTGTAATTGAGGGTGAGTGTGTATGAGTGTGAGTGTGTGTATGAGTGTGTGTGTGTGTGTGTGTGTGTGTGTGTGTGTGTGTGTGTGTGTATATTGGGATCAGATGGCAGGGCTGGCGTCATTGCTGTCCACTACCGTTTTAACACCTATTTAAGAGTCACCAATATTTCTTCTGTTTCCTCATAGTCCCAAGTCAATAAATAGTTCATCATTTTTGTTTTAGCCTCGTAATGTTGAGATCGCTTTAAGCTGTATAAATTGACTAATTTGTTATAGATGCGTGGGAATAGGAACAGTCTGAAATGATAAGCGAAAGATGTTTTAACCAAGGTTGTGGGGATCTTAAATACTCTTTTATTTATTAAAGTATCAAATGTCGGCAGTTTCGAAGCTTCCCTGTGCATAAATGTAAACACCCTCAGAAGATACAATCTACGGACACTTAAAACTTGGGCTTCTCTAAAGAGATCTGACGTATGATAACGCCTTGGTTTACCCATAGCTATCTTCAAAACTGCCCTCTGGGCCCTTTCCAGCACTAGCAACGTAGAGGAGGCTATGCCACCCCACGCCAGTATGCAATAGCTAAGTACGGACTGACATAGTGCAAGGTAGACTGACATTAAAATTCTGCCATCAGTAGAATCTCTCAATAGTCTCATTGTGTGTATCAGCTTACGGATCCTTGCTGCTGTCACTGATATATGACTTTTGAAGTTGAGGTTCTCATCTATTATGATGCCCAAATATTTAAGGGAGCCGACCCTATTTATCTGGTCACAGTTACAATAATTAGGAGAGCTCACGGAGCCAAAACTACAGTTGTTATTATGTACTTTAAGGCTATTGAAAAGTGACGGCGGCGGTTCAGACGCTGCAGTTTTATGAAAACAAATTAACTGCGTTTTTGAGGTGTTCAATGTTAAGATGTTGTAATTTAACCATTTTTGTAATTTATGCCGAAAGGTAGGCGTCGTGCCAAGATTTACCATAAAATATTATGGCTGTATCGTCAGCATAACATACAACTTCACTATTTTCGAGTTCAATTGACATAATGTCATTAATGTATGAAATAAAAAGTGTCGGCCCCAAAATGCTACCCTGAGGAACGCCAAAATCTACAGATCTAAGATCGCTTGCTTGATCGCCTATTCGGACACATTGCTTTCTATCCGACAAATAGCTGGAAAACCAGCTTAAAGCTAGACCACGAATACCAAGAGCACTTAGTTTCTTAAGCAGGATGGGAATCGATACCGTGTCGAATGCTTTAGCCAGATCGAGAAAAACACCGACACAGGATCGACCCTGATCGAGATGAGTTACAACCATATCTGTCATAAGACTAATTGCATCCTCAGTCGATTTTCCCTGACGGAAACCAAACTGACGGTCTGAGAGTATACTATTCTTTTCAAGATAGTTAGTCAGCCGCTTATGAACAACGCGTTCCAGGAGCTTAGAGTAACTACCCAGCAGTGATATGGGACGATAATTACAAGGGTCGTCCTTAGCTCCATTCTTGTGTATGGGGATAACTGCCGCTACTTTCCACTGGCTTGGAAAGACTCTGACGAGATACTTAAGTTAAATATCGCAGCCAAGGGCTCCACAATTGCGTGGGCTACTGATTTTAAAAGTTTGTTAGTGATGCCGTCCATACCCGGGGCACTACCAGAATCAAGAGACCGGATGAGACTCAAAACTTCATGTTCGTCTGTAGGATCCATGAAAAATGAACCAACGGGTTGAACAGGAATGTGAACTTTTCCGGCAAGTGACTCCTGATTCTCATTTAATTTCTTCATGATAGAATATGCTAGCTTATTACCTACAGAGGCAAAGTAAGAGTTGCAAACATCAAGAGATTCCTTTACAGAGGGTCTTGAGTTGATGAGAGCCAGAGGAGAACTTGAACTAGTGTCTTTGCCAGTTATGCGGTTAATAGTACCCCAGAGTTTTTTTGGAGCACATTTATTTTTTAATAGATATAAATGTTTTCATCATGGGTGTCATTTTCATGGTTATCGTGGGTGTTGAAGGCGATAGTGCTGTCGTAATGTAAATCCAAGTTAGCGGCTGCAATATATATAAATTTTTTCATCATGGGTGTCATTCTTATGGATTTCGCGGGTGTTGAAGCCGATAGTGCTGTCGAAATGTAAAATTTAAACTACTTTAAAAAATTCCGTATAACCATGTTATACGGAATTTTTGCCGTATAGTGGCCGTATAGTGGCATTGCCGTGTAGTGGCGGTCAAGAATATCCACTACCCCATATCCTCCCGTGGGTGTCGTAAAAGGCGACAAAGGGAAACAGCCAGGAGATGGGCAGCAGCATCTTCCTGATAATAGCCAAATGACAATAAAAAAAACTGCGGTTGCCAACCCGCTCGCCAAGCGTGGCAACTATGGCAAATACCCCCCCAATGATGAGAGCAACAAAAAAACGGCCCCCAGTCCCCGGCGGCCCCGCTATTCCTGGCTACGGTGGCGACCATGGTAACGGCGGGGCAGGGGGTGCTAAGAATCTCCGGTGGAGGTTCGGTTGCCACCTTAGACGACTCGACCTGGCAACGTACAACGCACGCACCCTGAGGACTGATGAGAAGATCTGGAAGAAGAGATAGACAAGTTGCGCTGGCATATTATAGGATTATCTGAAGTCCGCAGAGAGGGGGAGGACACGGTAATCCTCGAATCCGGCAACTTGCTCTATCACCGGGAGGGCGACCATCTGTCCCAAGGAGGTGTCGGATTTATCGTCCACAAGTCTCTCGTTAACAACGTTGTAAAAATCGGGAGTGTGTCGACGAGGGTTGCGTACCTTATACTCAGAATCACCAAACGGTATTCGCTGAAGGTCATACAGGTTTACGCACCAACCTCGGCACACCCCGATGAGGAGGTGGAGGAAATGTATGAGGATGTCTCTAGAGCCATGCATTCCTCCAAAACCCAATATACGGTGTTAATGGGAGACTTCAATGCAAAACTAGGCACAAGAGAGAACGGTGAGCTGAAAGTAGGGAAATTTGGAATAGGGCAACGGAACCCAAGGGGCCAGCAGCTGGCCGACTTCATGGAGAAAGAGGGACTCTTTATGATGAACTCTTTCTTCCAGAAGCGGCCCCACAGGAAGTGGACCTGGTCGAGCCCCGACGGTTCCACAAAAAATGAGATTGACTTCATTATGACGACCAGACGACAACTGTTCAGTGATGTCTCCGTGATCGCGAGGGTGAAAACTGGTAGCGATCACCGAATGGTGAGAGGCACACTGAACCTAAACGTTAAGTTGGAGAGGTCTCGTCTAATGAAGTCAACGCTCCGTCCCCCTCGTGCTCTGTTTCAAAGTCCCGAAACCTTTCAGCTCGAGTTACAAAACCGTTTTCAGTGCCTAGAAGACTGCAATGAAGTGGACGATATGAATGACAAGCTCGTGGAAACTGTCCATGCGGTTGGAGCTAAGTTCTGCAAGACCCGCCGCAGAAGAACACAAAAACTCTCCGATCACACTCTTAATCTCATGGCTGTTAGACGGGAGATGAAGCTACATTCTTCAACAGACTTGACAGCATACAGGCATCTGAACAGACAGATCTCCAAATGCATGCGGCGGGACTTACGCAACTTCAATACAGCTCGTATTGAAGAAGCGATCGAGCGGAACCAAGGCTCCAAAGTCTTTGCCAGAGATCTGTCTGCCAGAAAGAGCCAACTGTCAAAGCTGAAGACAGAATGTGGCAGCATAGTTTCCGGGACACCTGAGATTTTGAGTGAGATTGAGAGGTTCTATGGGCAGCTGTACACATCATCGTTGGAGCCACACGCAAGTGTGAGTAACGATCCAAGAGCGAGTCTCATCCGACACTATTCCGAAGATATCCCGGATGTCAGTCTGAGCGAGATTAGGATGGCTCTCCAGCACCTTAAAAACGGTAAGGCCCCAGGCGAGGATGGAATTACAGCGGAGCTTCTGAAAGCGGGTGGAAGACCGGTACTTGAAGTCCTTCAGAAGCTCTTTAATTCCGTCCTCCATGGTGGCATTACACCGGAGGCGTGGAGCAGAAGTGCGGTGGTCTTGTTCTTCAAGAAAGGTGACAACGCTCTCTTGAAGAACTACAGACCGATTTCCCTTCTGAGCCGCGTCTACGTGCTGTTTTCGAGAGTCATTACGAATCGTCTCGCGCGCAGACTTGACGACTTCCAGCCTCCCGAACAAGCCGGTTTCCGAAAGGGCTTTAGCACCATAGACCACATACATACCCTTCGGCAAGTTGTACAGAAGTCCGAAGAATACAATTTGCCACTATGTCTGGCGTATGTGGACTATGAGAAAGCCTTTGATTCCGTCGAAATTTGGGCGGTGCTGCAGTCCCTTCAGCGGTGCCAAGTTGACTGTCGGTATATCGAAGTGTTGAAGTGCTTGTACAGTAGGGCTACGATGGCTATCCGAGTACAGAACCAGAGTACGAAACCTATCCAATTGCAGAGAGGTGTAAGACAGGGTGACGTCATATCCCCGAAACTCTTCACCGCTGCATTGGAAGACGTTTTCAAGCTTCTGGACTGGAAAGGATACGGTATCAACATCAACGGCGAGTACATCACTCACCTTCGATTTGCCGACGATATAGTCCTTATGGCAGAAATCGCTGGAGGACCTAAGCACTATGCTCAATGACCTCAATAGTGTTTCCCAACGGATAGGTCTTAAGATGAACATGGACAAAACAAAGATCATGTTTAATGTCCATGTCACACCTATGCCGGTAGTTGTTGGGAACACTAAGCTCGAAGTTGTTGACGAGTATGTTTACCTGGGACAAATAGTCCGACTAGGTAAGTCCAACTTCGACCGAGAGGTCAATCGACGGATTCAACTCGGCTGGGCAGCGTTCGGGAAGCTACGACACATCTTCTCGTCAGACATACCTCAAAACCTTAAAACGAAATTGTACAACCAGTGCGTGTTGCCAGTGATGACTTACGGAACTGAGACGTGGTCCTTCACTGCTGGCCGTATGAGGAAGCTCAAGGTCGCTCAGCGAGCTATGGAGAGGGCTATGCTCGGAGTTTCTCTGCGTGATAAACTTAGGAATGAGGATATCCGCAGTAGAACCAGAGTGACCGACATAGCCCAACGGATTAGTAAGCTGAAGTGGCAGTGGGCCGGCCATATAGCTCGAAGAACCGACAACCGATGGGGAAGAAAGGTTCTCGAGTGGCAGCCTCGTACCGGTAGGCGAAGTGTAGGGCGTCCCCCCACGAGATGGAGTGACGACCTGGTAAGACATGCAGGAAGTCGATGGATGCAGGTGGCTCAGGACCGTGTTTTGTGGCATTCTTTGGGGGAGGCCTATGTTCAGCAGTGGACTTGTGAAGGGCTGTAATGAATGAAAAATGATGATGTTATACGGAATTTTTTTAATGCGCTAAATGTATGCCAAATTGGATTTAACAATATTTTTTATAATGACGAAAATTTTCATCGCTTTGTCGCCGAAAATTTTAAATCATAAAATTTTATATGTATATATATAAATATATATATGTAGGTCTATTTCCTTAGATTATGACATTACAGCGATGAGCTAACAAACACAATCAATGACGATTAAATATTAAATTTTTTTAAGGGTAGATTCTACCAAAAGAGAGTCGATTTTATTGTAAGAATAAATCGCCATTAATTCGTGCATAAATCAATTTCACGTTTTACCATTTATAATTAAATATTAATAACAGTAGTACGTACTAAAAGTAAGTAGTTTCAAATTTTTTGGCATGGGAGACATTTTCATGGTTTTCGAGGGTGTTAAAACCGATAGGGTTGTCGAAATGTAAATCCAAGATAGCGGCTGCAGTAGCTATCAATTTTTTCATCATGGGTGTCATTCTCAATGTTTTCGAGGGTGTTGAAGCCGATAGTGCTGTCGAAATGTAAATCCAA
Organism: Parnassius mnemosyne; assembly: GCA_963668995.1. Lineage (NCBI taxonomy): Eukaryota > Metazoa > Arthropoda > Insecta > Lepidoptera > Papilionidae > Parnassius > Parnassius mnemosyne. The sequence continues at coordinate 9,235,258 of CAVLGL010000057.1, forward strand.
AATGGCGGCTGAAGTAGGTACCAATTTTTTTTATCATGGGTGTCATTTTCATGGTTTTCGAGGGTATTGAATCCGATAGGGTTGTCGAAATATAAATCAAAGATGGCGGCCGCAATAGGTATCAATTTTTTCATCAAGGGTGTCATTTTCATGGTTTTCGAGGGTGCTGAAGCCGATAAAGCTGTCGAAATGTAAATTCAAGGTGGCGGCTGCAATAATAATAATAATAATAAAGGCGTAGGGAAGTGACGACCCCATCGCCCGCTGACGTAACAGTTAAGTGACAAAACTGCTATGTCAGCGCAGTCAGTCAGCGCCTTGCCAAGAGGTTTGAGCGCCGTGCCTCGGCAGTATTGAGGGTGCAAAGGCCCGTTTGTGCTTACGGCCACACTATTAAACGGCGCCGGGTCTGGGCGTCTCCCGTTAATTGACGCCCAAATTAATGGATGATGGATGAAAATAAAACGCGCATAGGGCCGCTGCCTGGGGGTCGCCGGGGCGCGTCTGGAGCTGGCGCTGGATGTGACAGCATGCGAGCCGCCAGCCGTGCGCGAGGTGCTGCACGACCACCTAGCAGCCCCTCGCGTCCATCATCCCCACCAAACGGCTTGGTGTCGGCGGGGTCCTCTCGGACTCGGCAAGCGGCACCCGCCGCTGGTGGAGTACGCCGCATGCGTTGGATAAAAAATATGAACATTAACGCATTGCGGGCATACTATAGGGCGAAGGGGGAAGAAACTGGAGGGATAGCGTATCGGGCTCGGATGCATCGCTTTTTTGCTGAGCTTGAGCCGTCAGTTCCCGTCACGGAGCAAAACCTGGCAGACCGAGTTCGGTACATCATACGTTCGAAAATATTTGATGATGCCGAACTCGAACGACTACGGCGTGAGGCTATTCCCTCATCGAATGAACCGGCTATAGCTGGGGATGCGGCTCCTCAGGCCACAGACCAGCAGCCACATATAGAGGGCGCCATGGATCTCCCCGCTCTAGTTGATTCAGGCGATGATGGAATGGTCACCCAAGAACTAGAGCAGATGAGGAGTAAATTGGAGGAGGCGATTGTGGAAACGCGCAGTACGCCTCTCGAAAATCGACCGCGACTCCCGCGCATACCCCTAAGCAAGCGAAATCGGGCTGTCGTGAGGGCTCTCAACCCAATGCTGGTGACCTATTTGGAAGCCAGCCGGGACCTTTGCGAGACGGACTCAATTCTTTTTGGCGCCGCACTGGCAGTTTGCCGTATTGTTGGTGCCAAACTTCCCACGACTGGACGCGCTACTAGACAAAGTAGCGCCATCCCAGCCTGGAGAAGAAGGATTGAGGACCGTATCGTAAAGGCAAGGGCCCTCATTGGCAGGCTGATAAGCTTCAGGTCGGGTAATAATAGGCCGAGAATTGTGCGCACCGTCAGGTTGGCGTTTGCTGGGACAAATATCAGTTTGTCCCAGCCGGATATAACGCAAAAACTGACGGAGCGCATAGACGACCTGAAGCAGAGAATCGCTGCTTGGGGGAAGCGGATTCGGCGATATACCAAGAGGTCGACACGGTTCAACCAGAATCGTCTCTTCCAGAGTGATTAGAAGAGGCTCTATGAATCATTGGAGCGACCAATGGTACGTGGAACGGGCCAAGCACCGAATCAGGCCGACACTGTCGCATTCTGGCGCGGCCTGTGGTCAGAGCCCGTAAACCACAGTGAGGGCCCTTGGACGGAAGTTGTGGTGAGTCAGTGTGCGAATCTTACGCCCATGGACCCCGTCATTATAACGCCGGACGATGTAGCTGAGGCGGTCCGAAGGGCCCCGAACTGGAAAAGGCCGGGGCTCGACGAGCTGCATCACTACTGGCTGAAGGGGTTCGTGGTGTGTCACGCTGTGCTCGCCCGACAATTTCAAGAGGCTCTCGACCAAAAGTCGCTCCCGAGCCTCTTCACTACTGGGATCACTCATTTGGTTCCTAAAGACCGGGATACCATAGACCCGAGCAAATACCGCCCCATCACGTGTCTACCCACGATATATAAGACACTAACATCCATTTTGAGCGCGAGAATCACTCGCCACCTGAACTCAAATCAGGTGATGTCGCGCGCTCAAAATGGATGTCGGGGCGGTGGTCGTGGAACCAAGGAACCACTCCTCATTGACGCGGTCATTGGCAAAGTGGTTAAACGCAACCGTCGGAACCTATCCGCCGCCTGGATAGACTACAAAAAGGCATTTGACTCGGTGCCTCATACATGGCTGAAGAGGGTCCTCAAGCTGTACAAGGTTGACTGTACAGTTAGAGACTTCCTCGGGCAGTGTATGGGGCAGTGGAGTACGATCCTTTGTCATCTAGGCGAGCGGATGACGGCTGCGGAGAACCACATAAGGATAAGAAGGGGTATCTTCCAGGGCGATTGTCTGAGTCCAATCTGGGTCTGCCTCTCTCTGAACCCTCTCAGTACCTTACTGGAGGGCTCCGGGAGGGGATTTCAGCTTCGGAGGGGAGGTACAAAAGTGACCCACCTTTTCTATATGGATGACCTCAAGTTATTCGCCTCCGGTCGCTCTCATCTTGTGGAATTGCTAAACATCACTTGTGATTTTAGCAATTCTATTGGAATGGGTCTGGGGACGGATAAGTGTGCGGTCCTCCATGTTGAAAGGGGAAGGGTTGCTAACTCCGTGGGCATAAATTTATCTATGCCCATAAACATAAGGACCCTTTCCGAGGCTGAAACATACCGATGCCTGGGTATGTCACAGAACATCGGTGTAGATGAGGCGGGTATGAAACAGTCAGTTTGCGATGTGTTTTATGCACGCTTGACCAAAGTGCTTAACAGCCTTTTGTCCGGTGTGAATAAGACGCACGCATATAACGGTTGGGTCATGCCTGTTCTCATGTATACTTTTGGCATACTTAGGTGGACTCAGACCGAACTAAACGCTCTGGACAGAAAAGTCCGCACTATAATGACGTCCCACAGGATGCATCATCCGAGATCGTCAGTAATGAGGCTGTACTTGCCGCGGAAGCATGGTGGGCGCGGCTTTTTAAGCGCGCTTACCATGCATAATCGCGAAGTGTGCAGCCTCCGTAATTACTTTCTGACGAGAGTGGATGATCCATACTATAGGGACGTTATTTCTTGTGATAAAGGACTGACCCCTCTATCCTTAGCCAACGAGCAATGGCAAGACCCAGAAGTACAGTGCATTTCCGACCGGGAGGCCGTATGGAAGGAGAAGGAGCTCCACGGGAGGTTCTACAAGGCTCTACATGAGCCTTTCGTAGACACAGTCGCCTCCCTTCACTGGCTACGTTTCGGTGACCTCTTTGGGGAAACCGAGGGTTTTGACTGTGCGATACAGGATCAGGTTATTAAGACCAACAATTATCGGAGATACATCCTAAAGGATGGCGCCGTCGACATCTGTCGAGCTTGTCGCCATCCCGGTGAGTCACTTAGGCATGTCATCTCCGGTTGTTCGGCGCTTTCTAACTCTGAGTATTTGCACAGACACAATCTAGTAGCCAGGATTCTACACCAGGAGCTCGCTCTGAAATACGGCCTCGTGGATCGGAAGCTGCCGTATTATAAGTACTTGCCGGAAGCCGTGCTCGAAAATGACCGCGCCAGGCTCTACTGGGACCGGGCCATCATCACAGACAGGACTATTCTTGCGAATAAGCCTGATATTGTGCTGATGGACCGGGCACAGTCAAGGATCTTTTTGGTCGACATTACCATTCCTTATGACGAGAACCTCGTGAAAGCCGAAACAGATAAGGTGACAAAATATCTGGACCTGGCTCACGAGGTTACCGGCATGTGGGGTGGTCTGCCGACCGAAATTATTCCTGTGGTCGTTTCTGCGAACGGGTCAATCCCAGTCAGCCTCCCGGGTCATCTGAGGCGACTGGGACTCCGTGACGGACCGCTCCAGGCTCAAATGCAGAAGGCGGTGCTCCTCGATACCGCCCGCATCGTCCGCCGGTTTCTTTCCCTTTCCCCCTAACCCTCGGCCGTCTGGTCTCCCCTGCCGAGGGCTTCCATCTGGTTGGTTTTTTTTTATTTATGTATTTTTTATATATTTATTTTATTTTATTCATATTTATGTATGTTTACCACTTTCATTTACAATTATATATTTATACTGCCCAACCAGATGAGAAAACTTTATAGATACCCCATAATAATAATAATAATAAATTTATTTATTTACCAGAAACACTTAGCCAAAATATAAAAAAGTTCTGTGACTCCCACACTAGGCATGGCCTGTCTCTTGGGGGTCAAACAAAAGATTTTACAATAGAACAAAGTGGCTATTTGTCGAAATTACGTAAAACAATTGTGCGTAGCAAAGGAAAAAAAAATACGACTTAAAATTATGAAAAATTAAAGACATAACAAGCATATTCTAATTTAAAGGAGCGCGCATGTAATTGAGGGTGAGTGTGTATGAGTGTGAGTGTGTGTATGAGTGTGTGTGTGTGTGTGTGTGTGTGTGTGTGTGTGTGTGTGTGTATATTGGGATCAGATGGCAGGGCTGGCGTCATTGCTGTCCACTACCGTTTTAACACCTATTTAAGAGTCACCAATATTTCTTCTGTTTCCTCATAGTCCCAAGTCAATAAATAGTTCATCATTTTTGTTTTAGCCTCGTAATGTTGAGATCGCTTTAAGCTGTATAAATTGACTAATTTGTTATAGATGCGTGGGAATAGGAACAGTCTGAAATGATAAGCGAAAGATGTTTTAACCAAGGTTGTGGGGATCTTAAATACTCTTTTATTTATTAAAGTATCAAATGTCGGCAGTTTCGAAGCTTCCCTGTGCATAAATGTAAACACCCTCAGAAGATACAATCTACGGACACTTAAAACTTGGGCTTCTCTAAAGAGATCTGACGTATGATAACGCCTTGGTTTACCCATAGCTATCTTCAAAACTGCCCTCTGGGCCCTTTCCAGCACTAGCAACGTAGAGGAGGCTATGCCACCCCACGCCAGTATGCAATAGCTAAGTACGGACTGACATAGTGCAAGGTAGACTGACATTAAAATTCTGCCATCAGTAGAATCTCTCAATAGTCTCATTGTGTGTATCAGCTTACGGATCCTTGCTGCTGTCACTGATATATGACTTTTGAAGTTGAGGTTCTCATCTATTATGATGCCCAAATATTTAAGGGAGCCGACCCTATTTATCTGGTCACAGTTACAATAATTAGGAGAGCTCACGGAGCCAAAACTACAGTTGTTATTATGTACTTTAAGGCTATTGAAAAGTGACGGCGGCGGTTCAGACGCTGCAGTTTTATGAAAACAAATTAACTGCGTTTTTGAGGTGTTCAATGTTAAGATGTTGTAATTTAACCATTTTTGTAATTTATGCCGAAAGGTAGGCGTCGTGCCAAGATTTACCATAAAATATTATGGCTGTATCGTCAGCATAACATACAACTTCACTATTTTCGAGTTCAATTGACATAATGTCATTAATGTATGAAATAAAAAGTGTCGGCCCCAAAATGCTACCCTGAGGAACGCCAAAATCTACAGATCTAAGATCGCTTGCTTGATCGCCTATTCGGACACATTGCTTTCTATCCGACAAATAGCTGGAAAACCAGCTTAAAGCTAGACCACGAATACCAAGAGCACTTAGTTTCTTAAGCAGGATGGGAATCGATACCGTGTCGAATGCTTTAGCCAGATCGAGAAAAACACCGACACAGGATCGACCCTGATCGAGATGAGTTACAACCATATCTGTCATAAGACTAATTGCATCCTCAGTCGATTTTCCCTGACGGAAACCAAACTGACGGTCTGAGAGTATACTATTCTTTTCAAGATAGTTAGTCAGCCGCTTATGAACAACGCGTTCCAGGAGCTTAGAGTAACTACCCAGCAGTGATATGGGACGATAATTACAAGGGTCGTCCTTAGCTCCATTCTTGTGTATGGGGATAACTGCCGCTACTTTCCACTGGCTTGGAAAGACTCTGACGAGATACTTAAGTTAAATATCGCAGCCAAGGGCTCCACAATTGCGTGGGCTACTGATTTTAAAAGTTTGTTAGTGATGCCGTCCATACCCGGGGCACTACCAGAATCAAGAGACCGGATGAGACTCAAAACTTCATGTTCGTCTGTAGGATCCATGAAAAATGAACCAACGGGTTGAACAGGAATGTGAACTTTTCCGGCAAGGGACTCCTGATTCTCATTTAATTTCTTCATGATAGAATATGCTAGCTTATTACCTACAGAGGCAAAGTAAGAGTTGCAAACATCAAGAGATTCCTTTACAGAGGGTCTTGAGTTGATGAGAGCCAGAGGAGAACTTGAACTAGTGTCTTTGCCAGTTATGCGGTTAATAGTACCCCAGAGTTTTTTTGGAGCACATTTATTTTTTAATAGATATAAATGTTTTCATCATGGGTGTCATTTTCATGGTTATCGTGGGTGTTGAAGGCGATAGTGCTGTCGTAATGTAAATCCAAGTTAGCGGCTGCAATATATATAAATTTTTTCATCATGGGTGTCATTCTTATGGATTTCGCGGGTGTTGAAGCCGATAGTGCTGTCGAAATGTAAAATTTAAACTACTTTAAAAAATTCCGTATAACCATGTTATACGGAATTTTTGCCGTATAGTGGCCGTATAGTGGCATTGCCGTGTAGTGGCGGTCAAGAATATCCACTACCCCATATCCTCCCGTGGGTGTCGTAAAAGGCGACAAAGGGAAACAGCCAGGAGATGGGCAGCAGCATCTTCCTGATAATAGCCAAATGACAATATAAAAAACTGCGGTTGCCAACCCGCTCGCCAAGCGTGGCAACTATGGCAAATACCCCCCCAATGATGAGAGCAACAAAAAAACGGCCCCCAGTCCCCGGCGGCCCCGCTATTCCTGGCTACGGTGGCGACCATGGTAACGGCGGGGCAGGGGGTGCTAAGAATCTCCGGTGGAGGTTCGGTTGCCACCTTAGACGACTCGACCTGGCAACGTACAACGCACGCACCCTGAGGACTGATGAGAAGATCTGGAAGAAGAGATAGACAAGTTGCGCTGGCATATTATAGGATTATCTGAAGTCCGCAGAGAGGGGGAGGACACGGTAATCCTCGAATCCGGCAACTTGCTCTATCACCGGGAGGGCGACCATCTGTCCCAAGGAGGTGTCGGATTTATCGTCCACAAGTCTCTCGTTAACAACGTTGTAAAAATCGGGAGTGTGTCGACGAGGGTTGCGTACCTTATACTCAGAATCACCAAACGGTATTCGCTGAAGGTCATACAGGTTTACGCACCAACCTCGGCACACCCCGATGAGGAGGTGGAGGAAATGTATGAGGATGTCTCTAGAGCCATGCATTCCTCCAAAACCCAATATACGGTGTTAATGGGAGACTTCAATGCAAAACTAGGCACAAGAGAGAACGGTGAGCTGAAAGTAGGGAAATTTGGAATAGGGCAACGGAACCCAAGGGGCCAGCAGCTGGCCGACTTCATGGAGAAAGAGGGACTCTTTATGATGAACTCTTTCTTCCAGAAGCGGCCCCACAGGAAGTGGACCTGGTCGAGCCCCGACGGTTCCACAAAAAATGAGATTGACTTCATTATGACGACCAGACGACAACTGTTCAGTGATGTCTCCGTGATCGCGAGGGTGAAAACTGGTAGCGATCACCGAATGGTGAGAGGCACACTGAACCTAAACGTTAAGTTGGAGAGGTCTCGTCTAATGAAGTCAACGCTCCGTCCCCCTCGTGCTCTGTTTCAAAGTCCCGAAACCTTTCAGCTCGAGTTACAAAACCGTTTTCAGTGCCTAGAAGACTGCAATGAAGTGGACGATATGAATGACAAGCTCGTGGAAACTGTCCATGCGGTTGGAGCTAAGTTCTGCAAGACCCGCCGCAGAAGAACACAAAAACTCTCCGATCACACTCTTAATCTCATGGCTGTTAGACGGGAGATGAAGCTACATTCTTCAACAGACTTGACAGCATACAGGCATCTGAACAGACAGATCTCCAAATGCATGCGGCGGGACTTACGCAACTTCAATACAGCTCGTATTGAAGAAGCGATCGAGCGGAACCAAGGCTCCAAAGTCTTTGCCAGAGATCTGTCTGCCAGAAAGAGCCAACTGTCAAAGCTGAAGACAGAATGTGGCAGCATAGTTTCCGGGACACCTGAGATTTTGAGTGAGATTGAGAGGTTCTATGGGCAGCTGTACACATCATCGTTGGAGCCACACGCAAGTGTGAGTAACGATCCAAGAGCGAGTCTCATCCGACACTATTCCGAAGATATCCCGGATGTCAGTCTGAGCGAGATTAGGATGGCTCTCCAGCACCTTAAAAACGGTAAGGCCCCAGGCGAGGATGGAATTACAGCGGAGCTTCTGAAAGCGGGTGGAAGACCGGTACTTGAAGTCCTTCAGAAGCTCTTTAATTCCGTCCTCCATGGTGGCATTACACCGGAGGCGTGGAGCAGAAGTGCGGTGGTCTTGTTCTTCAAGAAAGGTGACAACGCTCTCTTGAAGAACTACAGACCGATTTCCCTTCTGAGCCGCGTCTACGTGCTGTTTTCGAGAGTCATTACGAATCGTCTCGCGCGCAGACTTGACGACTTCCAGCCTCCCGAACAAGCCGGTTTCCGAAAGGGCTTTAGCACCATAGACCACATACATACCCTTCGGCAAGTTGTACAGAAGTCCGAAGAATACAATTTGCCACTATGTCTGGCGTATGTGGACTATGAGAAAGCCTTTGATTCCGTCGAAATTTGGGCGGTGCTGCAGTCCCTTCAGCGGTGCCAAGTTGACTGTCGGTATATCGAAGTGTTGAAGTGCTTGTACAGTAGGGCTACGATGGCTATCCGAGTACAGAACCAGAGTACGAAACCTATCCAATTGCAGAGAGGTGTAAGACAGGGTGACGTCATATCCCCGAAACTCTTCACCGCTGCATTGGAAGACGTTTTCAAGCTTCTGGACTGGAAAGGATACGGTATCAACATCAACGGCGAGTACATCACTCACCTTCGATTTGCCGACGATATAGTCCTTATGGCAGAAATCGCTGGAGGACCTAAGCACTATGCTCAATGACCTCAATAGTGTTTCCCAACGGATAGGTCTTAAGATGAACATGGACAAAACAAAGATCATGTTTAATGTCCATGTCACACCTATGCCGGTAGTTGTTGGGAACACTAAGCTCGAAGTTGTTGACGAGTATGTTTACCTGGGACAAATAGTCCGACTAGGTAAGTCCAACTTCGACCGAGAGGTCAATCGACGGATTCAACTCGGCTGGGCAGCGTTCGGGAAGCTACGACACATCTTCTCGTCAGACATACCTCAAAACCTTAAAACGAAATTGTACAACCAGTGCGTGTTGCCAGTGATGACTTACGGAACTGAGACGTGGTCCTTCACTGCTGGCCGTATGAGGAAGCTCAAGGTCGCTCAGCGAGCTATGGAGAGGGCTATGCTCGGAGTTTCTCTGCGTGATAAACTTAGGAATGAGGATATCCGCAGTAGAACCAGAGTGACCGACATAGCCCAACGGATTAGTAAGCTGAAGTGGCAGTGGGCCGGCCATATAGCTCGAAGAACCGACAACCGATGGGGAAGAAAGGTTCTCGAGTGGCAGCCTCGTACCGGTAGGCGAAGTGTAGGGCGTCCCCCCACGAGATGGAGTGACGACCTGGTAAGACATGCAGGAAGTCGATGGATGCAGGTGGCTCAGGACCGTGTTTTGTGGCATTCTTTGGGGGAGGCCTATGTTCAGCAGTGGACTTGTGAAGGGCTGTAATGAATGAAAAATGATGATGTTATACGGAATTTTTTTAATGCGCTAAATGTATGCCAAATTGGATTTAACAATATTTTTTATAATGACGAAAATTTTCATCGCTTTGTCGCCGAAAATTTTAAATCATAAAATTTTATATGTATATATATAAATATATATATGTAGGTCTATTTCCTTAGATTATGACATTACAGCGATGAGCTAACAAACACAATCAATGACGATTAAATATTAAATTTTTTTAAGGGTAGATTCTACCAAAAGAGAGTCGATTTTATTGTAAGAATAAATCGCCATTAATTCGTGCATAAATCAATTTCACGTTTTACCATTTATAATTAAATATTAATAACAGTAGTACGTACTAAAAGTAAGTAGTTTCAAATTTTTTGGCATGGGAGACATTTTCATGGTTTTCGAGGGTGTTAAACTCGATAGGGTTGTCGAAATGTAAATCCAAGGTGGCGGCTGAATTAGGTACCAACTTATTCATCACGGGTGTCATTTTCATAGTTTTCGAGGGTGTTGAAGCTGATAGTGCTGAAGAAATGTAAATCAAAGATGGCGGCTGAATAAGGTACCAATTTTTTCATCATGGGTGTCATTTTCATAGTTTTCGTGGGTGTTGAAGCCGATAGTGCTGTCGAAATGTAAATCCCAGACGGTGGCTGCAATAGATATCAATTTTTTCATCTTGGGTGTCATTTTCATGGTTTTCGAGGGTGGTGAAGCCGATAATGCTGTCGAAATGTAAATCCAAGATGGCGGCTGCAATAGACATCAATTTATTCATCTTGGGTGTCATTTTCATGGTATTTGAGGGTGTTGAAGCCAATAGTGCTGTCAAAATGTAAATCTAAGATAGTCGCTTCAAGAGGTATCAATTTTTTCATCATGGGTGTCATTTTCATAGTTTTCGAGGGTGTTGAAGCGGATAGTGCTGTCGAAATGTAAATTCAAGAGGGTGGCTTTAGTAGGTACCAATTTTTTCATCATGGGTGTAATTTTCATGGTTTTCGAGGGTATTGAAGCCGGTAGTGCTGTCGAAATATAAATCCAAGATGGCGGCTGAAGTAGGTACCAATATTTTCATCATGGGTGACATTTTCATGGTTTCCGAGGGTGTTGAAATCGATAGGGTTGTCGAAATGTAAATCCAAGATGGCGGCCGCAATAGGTATCAATTTTTTCATCATGGGTGTCATTTTTATGGTTTTCGAGGGTGCTGAATCCGATAGTGCTGTCGAAATGTAAATCCAAGTTGGCAGCTGCAATGTATATCAATTTTTTCATCTTGGGTGTCATTTTCATGGTTTTAGAGGGAGTTGAAGCCGATAGTGTTGTCGAAATGTAAATCCAAGATGGCGGCTGCAATAGATATCAATTTATTATTCTTGGGTGTCATTTTCATTGTTTTCGAGGGTGTTGAAGCCGATAGTGTTGTCAAAATATAAATCCAAGATGGCGGCTGCAATATTTATAATTTTTTTCATCATGTGTGTCATTTTCACGGTTTTTGAGAAAGTTGAAGCCGATAGCGTTGTCGAAATGTCATTCTCATGATTTTCGCAGGTGTTGAAGCCGATAGCGCTGTAAAATGTAAATCCAAGTTGGCGGCTGCAATAGATATTAATTTTTTTATCTTGGGTGTCATTTTCATGGTTTTCGAGGGTGTTGAAGCCGATAGTGCTGTCGAAATGTAAATCCAAGATGGCGGCCGCAATAGGTATCAATTTTTTCATCATGGGTGTCATTTTCATGGTTTTCGAGGGTGCTGAAGCCGATAGTGCTGTCGAAATGTAAATCCAAGGTGGCGGCTGCAATAGGTATAAAGTTTTTCATCATGGGTGTCATTTTCATGGTTTTCGAGGGTGTTGAAGCTGATAGTGCTGTCGAAATGTAAATCTAAGATGGCGGTTGAATTAGGTACCAACTTATAATTCTAAGAATTGCGTGCCTGTTTGGGAATAGTTACTTAACCACCCATTCGTTATGCTAATAATATTTTAATGGCGGTATACATTTATTCGCTTGTATTAATGTCAGGGTAAATTTTAAACTCATTCCTTATTAAATTATTATATTTTTTGTTTATCGTCACTTATGTTATATTATAAAATGATTAATATCAAGAAATAAAACACGGAATAAAAATAAACACAATTATTAAAACTTTAATAAAACTAGCAACATCCACGAGTTAGGGCTTCACGGAAATTGATACAAGAAAAATGCTGGCAAGTTGTGCCGGCAGGGTTCTTCGAACGAAGTTATCCGGAGAGCTCTTGTATCTTTAAATGTTATGTCGGTTTAAGAGCCTTATGGAATAATTATAGACGACGGAAATAGACCCGACAGTATAACTTTGGTCTGTTGAGACAGAGGTAAAGCTCAAGTGAGGGATGCTACTTGCGTAGACACTAACGTACCACTGAGATGAGTGACAGCAAGTCTCCAATCTCAGTGGCACGTTTAGAGCCGAATTAAGTAATTGGCGCAAATATGAGTCTGTGGGAGATGACGAGACATTTGAACCATTTGCTGTAGAGGCTATCGGTCCATGGGGTCCACCTGCGGTGAATTTCCTAAGGGAACTGTATCGAAACTGCTAGTGATAAGAAGGCTGTGTTTTTCGGCGGGGAAACGCAGCTAGCGTTCTTGACACAATAATAGAAGATAATTTAGGTTTTTAGTTTTAGTTTTTTTTTATTATGGTATTAAACCTTTTACATCGTCTCATAATAAAAATATTTATTTGCTTGGTTTTATATTTGTTCATCATTTACTCTGCTACTCACGTATAGTAATTATGAGCGTTATTTGCACGTAAAAACGATAATTTATCATGTATAAGTCAAGGTTTGGTCGAATCCATCATTCGCTTAAAGATTTAAACTATATTACGTAATATTTTAACGAAGTATATAACGTAGTGACTATATATTCTTCGGAGTGAACCCTTTACAGGCTATTCTATTTCATATTGATGTATTAGGTATATTTAATTCTTCATTATATCTAAATAAATCCATAGTTTGATGATGTAATGTAAACTTAGCTCCAGCGGTACAATCTGGTTGAGTAAATAACATAGAATTCTAATTTATAGAAATATAAGGTAAAACGTTTGCTGTACTGGTCACGGTCCTCTGAACGCAACACTGCAATTTATATACGTCGCTTGATGGTCGTTTAGTTGGGAGCTCACTTTTGAGTTTGCATTTAAATCAAATATATAATCATAATATATTTAGTATAACGAAAATTTTCCATTTTAGGACCAAGAATTTCAAAGCAATTCACTTTTTTGTAGCCAAATACCAGCAGATGGAAGTTAGCGTAGAACATTCTTTTTTTTAACTAAACTGTGTGGCAATTAATTGCTCCATAAATGCTCCAGCAGAATCCGAAATTGCTCCACCTCTATTGTTATTAGTTATTTTATAATTAATTTTTAAAAAGTTAAGTATCAAAAATTTAATTTTGCTATAAAGTATAAAATATCTACTTTTTTAAATTAAACTGTATGCCAATTAATTGCTCCTTAAATGCTCCAGCAGAATCCGAAATTGCTCCACCTCTATTGTAATTAGTTAATTTATAATTAATTAAAAAAAAATTAAGTATCAACAACTCAATTTTGCTATAAAACATAAAATATCTACGTTTTAAAATTAAACTGTATGCCAATTATTTGCTCCTTAAATGCTTCAGCAGAATCCGAATTTGCTCCTACTCTATTGCTATTAGTTAATTTATAAATAATTTTTAAAAAATTTAAGTATCGAAAATTTAATTTTGCTATAAAACAGAAAATATATAGTTTTTAAAAATAAACTGTATGCCAATTATTTGCTCTTTAAATGCTCCAGCTGAATCCGAAATTGCTATACCTCTATTGCTATTAGTTAATTTATAATTAATTTTTAAAAAAAAATAACCAGAAGGAAGTTAGCGTAGAACATTATTTTTTTAAATTAAATTGTATACCAATCAATTGCTCCTTAAATGCTCCAGCAGAATCCGAAATTGCTCCACCTCTTTTGTTATTAGTTATATTATAATTAATTTTTAAAAAAATAACCAGAAGGAAGTTAGCGTGGAAAATTATTTTTTTAAATTAAATTGTATACCAATTAATTGCTCCTTAAATGCTCCAGCAGAATCCGAAATTGCTCCACCTCTATTGTTATTAGTTATTTTATAATTAATTTTAAAAAAAATTAAGTATCAAAAATTTAATTTTGCTATAAAGTATAAAATATCTACTTTTTTAAATTGAACTGTATGCCAATTGATTGCTCCTTAAATGCTCCAGCAGAATCCGAAATTGCTCCACCTCTATTGTAATTAGTTAATTTATAATTAATTAAAAAAAAAATTAAGTATCGACAATTCAATTTTGCTATAAAACATAAAATATCTACGTTTTAAAATTAAACTGTATGCCAATTATTTGCTCCTTAAGTGCTTCAGCAGAATCCGAATTTGCTCCACTTCTATTGCTATTAGTTAATTTATAAATAATTTTGAGAAAGAGTGATCCCATTTGAGTAATAGCGCCATCATCAATAGAATGTAGTAACATTCTATAGTAAAAGTCATTTTATCGAATAAAAATTGATTGACTCTCAAAAGTGGTACGTATAATATATGCTAAATGGAATAAACCCAAAAAATAATATTGATGGGTGAGTTTTGAAATTATGGATTCTTAAGAATGGATTAGACAACCATCTAAATAATTTTTTGTGTTAGTGCCATCTAGCGTCTTTTCTACGTACCACCATGAGAGTTAACCAATTTTGATTTGATAAAATGACTACTTATAGAAAAAAAGAAACAGATGGTGCTATTAAAAAAATACGTATATAATAAATAGTAATTACCTAATTAACAAACAAAACAGATATATCTCTTCTTAAGATCGAAGAAGATGATGCACTGTGACACATCTGTATATAATTTTATGTAAATAAGTAGGCCATACAAATAATTGTTCCGGGTCTGGATGTTTGTCCTTGTGAAATTTATGTTTGTAAACTGCCTCCACGACACATGAGAAAATCCTAGTGTGGGGGTAACGTTTTTTTACAACTGAAATTGAAAGATTGAACCCTTATACTTCTTGTTGATTTTTGTATTACCTTTATTAATGTTACCCTTATGAATAAATAAATAGAATTACGTATGTAGAAATAAAATTAATTTTCATCCTCATCAATCATTGGGGCGAGGATAATGTCTGCCAGCATAAGTAATAAGCAGGCTAAGTTTCAAGGTGCTCAGTTCAAAAATTTGTAGGTAGGTATATTACTTTTCAATACGTGGCACGTAAAAATTAACTATAATCAAAAACACATCTACGAAACATCCTATTTATTTATTTATTCTTTCTTGCACCAAATATTTGTACAAAAGGCTAGCTATCTATTTATTTACCTATAGTGAATAGGTATCTTTTAAACTCACAATTTTCAATGCTTCATTTTTAATATATAATTAATTATAAAATTTCATAATTAGATAATATATGAAAATACATAATTCTAATATAATGCAACAAATATACCGAATAAAAAAATTAAAATACATTTATCGTTGTACTCTGTGCGTATTTCCATAAATTAGTTTATTGATGTTGAAAAAATAATACTACGTTCTTACCTACAACAGGGCAATATATTGAAACGAGCGGCGCGCCGCCGGCAAAATGCTCAAGGTCGTTCGCATGGAGTAGCCCCTTAAGAAATAGTCTCGTACACTTACTTAGCTGTCATGTTGCCTATTCGTTTATTCGAATTTCCATCTTAGCTTTATATTTATATATTTTTATTAATTTTCTCAGTGCTAAATTAAAAAAAAGTATAAATTATATTAATACTTATATATACTATGTAAGTTATTTATATGTATCTATACATAATATAATAAAGCGGAAGAGTTCTTTTGTTTTTTTGTTTGTTTAAACGCGCTAATCTCTGGAACTACCAGTCCGATTAAAAAAATTATTTTTGTATATTATAGCCAGATTCATGTGGAATAGTATAGGCTATCTAACATTAAGCTATATCACTCAGCTAGCCTAAAATATGGATATTTGTTAAGCAAGTCAGAAGAAAACGCACTCTCGAAATGATTTATCCGCGTACGCTGGTGTTATCGTTAGGGATACGTAAATAAAATGTTCTAGAGAAATATAGATCTTTACTCCGTCTAAAAAAAAGTCCGCGATACCATATGTCTATTTCTTATATATAAGCCATAATTAGGTGTTTTATGACAAAAATATTGAAAATTAATAAAGTGATTTATGAGCGTTATTATTAGGCATGGCCTATTTATCCTTACGAACGAAAGTTACTTCATCATCAAGACAATTTTATGAAGATAAGCCTTGTTCTTTATACCATGCTATTTGGACTCATAGATTAAGAGATAATGTAAAATTAAAATAATTCAATACTTGGCTGGGCGCGCGAACGGCACATAAACCTTAGCCGCCCGGTGAGAACTGCGAGAACTGCTCAACCGGGAGGGGGAGGGAAAGTGGATAAAACTTAACTTCGCTCTAAATCATACATAATATGCCGACAGATAAAAGTGCTCCATTAATTATGCCAAATTTTCCATCCATTGCTATCAAATAAAATATTTAATTGCAATTATAAATTGCTTGAACTAGGTCATGTCGCGCACCTCCAACATGTGATGACGCGGATGAAACCGCGGGGCACATCTAGTTACTTATATAAATATATTACAAAAGCGTTACAAAAAACAGTGTGTATCGTGAAGACACACGACAGAAGTGAAACTTTTGTATTACAGGGAAACATTTCAATTATTCATCAATGACTTTTGAATAACATAGATGGTGTGTATCATTCATTTATTTACATAAAATTATATACATATGTGTCACAGTGCATCATCTTCTTCGATCTTAAGAAGAGACATATCTGTTTTGTTTGTTAATTAGGTAATTACTATTTATTATATACGTATTTTTTAAATAGCACAATCTATTTCTTTTTTTCTATAAGTAGTCATTTTATCAAATCAAAATTGATTAACTCTCATGGTGGTACGTAGAAAAGACGCTAGATGGCACTAACACAAAAAAATTATTAAGATGGTTGTCTAATCCATTCCTAAGAATCCATAATTTCAAAACTCACCCATCAATATTATTTTTTGGGTTTATGCCATTTAGCATCTATTATACGTACCACTTTTGAGAGTCAATCAATTTTATTCGATAAAATGACTTTTACTATAGAATGTTACTACATTCTATTGATGATGGCGCTATTACTCAAATGGGATCACTCTTTCTCAAAATTATTTATAAATTAACTAATAGCAATAGAGGTGGAGCAAATTCGGATTCTGCTGGAGCATTTA
Source organism: Parnassius mnemosyne (assembly GCA_963668995.1). Taxonomy (NCBI): domain Eukaryota; kingdom Metazoa; phylum Arthropoda; class Insecta; order Lepidoptera; family Papilionidae; genus Parnassius; species Parnassius mnemosyne. The sequence continues at coordinate 9,252,503 of CAVLGL010000057.1, forward strand.
AGGAGCAAATAATTGGCATACAGTTTAATTTTAAAACGTAGATATTTTATGTTTTATAGCAAAATTGAATTGTCGATACTTATTTTTTTTAATTAATTATAAATTAACTAATTACAATAGAGGTGGAGCAATTTCGGATTCTGCTGGAGCATTTAAGGAGCAAATAATTGGCATACAGTTTATTTTTAAAAACTAGATATTTTATGTTTTATAGCACAATTGAATTGTCGATACTTAATTTTTTTTTAAATTAATTATATATTAACTAATTACAATAGAGGTGGAGCAATTTCGGATTCTGCTGGAGCATTTAAGGAGCAATTAATTGGCATACTGTTTAATTTAAAAAGTAGATATTTTATACTTTATAGCAAAATTAAATTTTTGATACTTAATTTTTTTAAAAATTAATTATAAAATAACTAATAACAATAGAGGTGAAGCAATTTCGGATTCTGCTGGAGCATTTATGGAGCAATTAATTGCCATACAGTTTAGTTAAAAAAAAGAATGTTCTACGCTTACTTCCATCTGGTCCAAATACCGCAATATTTTTTTGCTATGGTCGTCAATTCTTCCCTTATTTTATAAAATATTAATGTTTTTTTTTTTAAATATTTTAATGATACATAAGAGTAGATGTATAAATATTTCTTATATTCTGCTAGAGCTGACTGCTAAACATTTATTTCATCAGCAATAACTCTAAATCTGCAAATCCCAGCTGTACGAAAATTATCAACAATTACATTATTCTGCTCTCAAAATGCAAATAAGTGACAGTCAGCATGAACATGCGCCAGCTACGTGTCTAATTTAATTAGCCTGCTTCGCAAAAGATAGGAGACAATTTGGATGTATGTTTTTTTTTGTATTTTATACGTTATCAATGCGCAATTATTAACCGATATTGGTAATAGTATTTTATGAAATATTTTGGACTAAATTCCGCCCCTTAGAGTGGGAAAATAGACGATGAAGTTCTGTATGTAACTATTTAGATGACATTTTAGTTGTTACTTTCAAATTTCTAGATAAATTCACATTTTTTTTATAAGATAGGGTGACAAACGAGCACACAGTCCACCTGATGGTAAGTGGTTACTGTGACCCATAGACATCTACATCTATCCTCAATAAAGACTCAAGATGAATATGCGTTGTCACCCGTGAGGACTAAGATGGAATGCCTCTTTGCCAGTAAAACGGATCTCCGGTTCTTTACACTCACCATACGAAACACAGCAGCGTTAAGCTGCTATTTTACGCTGCATCACCCCTTAAAAATAGCTATACATTATAGCACAGAGAAGCATTGTTGTAATACATAATTACAACCTTTGAAGCATTCCACCATTTCTCAGAGATAACAAAACATCTGTAGCTATGTTTGAAGTTGGCTGCAGGCGTACATAGACTGCAGTAACCAATTACTATCAGTGGACCGTTAGTTCGGTTGTCACTAAGTTTTATGGATCTAAAAACAATTATGAAATAAAAGGTCAATCAGAGGAGCCTTATCAATTAATTTCCTTTTCACTTGAATTATTTCAAATCTTTATCTTGAAATTAGTTTAACATTAACTATTAAAAGTGTTTTTAGCAATGTGAAGTATAATATTAACAATAATATATGAGAATATAATCATTATTTCTTTATCCTCTTCTTCATCAGCCCGTAATAGTCCACTGTTGGACCTTACTCAATGCCTAAATTAGCCTTATACGTTGCCACGCTCCGCAGGCGGGTTGGCAACCGTAGATTTTTATTTGTTAGTTGTTTCCCTCTGACTCCTTTTACGACGTTCACGTGGAGATATGGATTATGCAGCAGTTTATATATGCAGTTAATTTATTAAAATTTTTCTTTATATTCTTCATCTATTTTTCACTTTCTACAAACCGATGTAGGAGTAGTAGTAGGAATAGGGATTGCAATCCGGCGTCATTTTCAGTTCGGCCGGATCCGACCGGATTCTCATCGATCCGGCCGGGTCGGACCGGGTCCAGCCGGATTGATCAAATCAAGATGACTTTCAGTTCAAAATGAACTGTTAGTAATTTAATCAAGTGCCATTGTACTTAATATAGGTAGTTTATAAAAATTAAAACACGTATATAAAATCAACTTTATTTCTAACCCAATGTTAACATTAGACAACAAGCAAACAATTACAATCTAGTAGTGTAGGTAACTAGTAAAATTTTAACGACGTAACGAGTAGCTCAGTCTTCTTAGATTACACTTTTACAGATAGGTCAATTATTATATTAACTAACTTTATAAAATCTAATAAATTAACCTTACTTAATTAACTGAGATGAGATCACAATAATTATTAAAGTGTTTGAGAATGCTAACAAACAAGCCTTATATTTAATAACAGACATCATCATGATTGGATGAATCTGTCTAATAAATGGCACAATTATCACAATAATGAGTTTGTATTATAATTACAACTCTTTAGTTTAATCAACTTACGATAAATAATTATTTAAGGTAATAATAATAATGGTAGTATTCATTATATATTATAAGAAATGTAATTTTGAAATTTAAAAATGGATCGTAGAAAACAAATAAATTATTGTCGGCTTTATTGTCAGCAAATAATCATGAATAACAGACTAGTATTCTCCTCGAGCTTCGTCGCTTACAAGTACAGTCATTTCCTTTTTTAGTACTTTATCAAAATATTTCTCTTTTTTAGTATGTATGCTAAAAAAGAGATAGCACGTGGTTTCATGCTGGATTTGTAATTGTAATTCTCCCTGTAATGTCAAATCTTTTTTTAGTTATATAAGTTCTTATCTAACATTTCTTCCATATTTTCTTTAAAGTTATCATCTTGAATAACTCTTTCTGAGATTTTTCTCATTTCTAATCGTATGACTTTTTTCTTTGGCATAGTAAATCTATCATCAGATCGGTTTACATTTTCATGATATTTCTTTGGATTCTGTAAGTATATTAATATTCCTCTTACTACAGTGCGGCGTTCTTTAATCCTTGTACGTAGTGATTCATATAATTCAGTACTTAACACCGTGTCATTTGTGAGCAACTTCTCTTAAACAAATTTTAGTGTTTTTTCTGCAATTAACAGGGTCGAATCTCTTTTACCACGCTTTTAATGTACCTACTCATACAACAACTCTATTATTTTGCCAAAAATTGCTAGCACCGGATCCGGTTGCCGGATCTGGTATATTGGTACCGGATCCGGTAAACGTTTAATGATGCCGGAACGACCGGTTTACCGAATCCGTTTTTCCGGATTGCAATCCCTAAGTAGGAATTAGCAATTTTGTTGTTATCCGCGAGAATTGAACCCGAATGGCCTGTATAGTGTGAAATTTACAGCGAGCGCTTAGTCCCTGAGCTACCACGGATGTTCATTTCATGATGTAGATGACATTGCAGCAGCATGATGAATTGCTCTACAACCCTCTTTAAAATGAGAGAAAGGTTGTGCCCAGTAGTGGGAAGAATAAAGGTTGTAACTTTACTTTACTTAACTATTTGGCTCATGGTAAGTGACTGCCTTATGAATAGCTGCAGCAGCATAGGAATCACAACTAATTTATTTACAAAACTTTCAAGTAAATAGTAGGCCCCTTCCTTAAATTCACACGATGGTGAACCGTCAAGTATCTAGATAAACATTCACAAGCGAACAGAACAACAATTTCAGTGTTTTCCCGAATGTTAGTTCCGGATGAGCTTCAATAGACTCGCAGTAGATAAGCCAGGTCCTGAAGTCAAGGCCCATAATTCGTCAGCATTAAGAGTATAATTTTAACAATTAGTTTACAAATTCTCCATCACTTTATAGAAAGGAAATATAATTCTTTCTACACTAGTTATAGGCTTTCTTTCTTATATTTTCTTTATACACATGTTTTTATAAGAGTAATACTCTGATAATTTCAGATATTATATTGGAATACAATCGGTAACAGGAAGTAGCGTCAAAAGTGCGAAACATCCGGTACTGCGATCATCAAGCTGCCTAACAAGCGCGGTGATTAAGATACATCCGCTGATCTCTAATCAATACAATACTTGTACATTTGTACATATTTAGTCCTCACAGGTGACAACGCATTTGCATTTTAATTCGTAATTAAGTCGTTTGATAGATGTAGATGTCAATGGGCCACAGCAACCACTTACCATCAGGTGGACTGAGTGCTCGTTTGTCACCCATATCCTATAAAAAAAATTTGAAGGCGCACGGTAGGGTTGGCACCTTACGCGGACACCCCGGTGATTGGAGCGGACTTGGTGGCGTTTTGAGATGAGATAGTGCGCATCGAAGACGGTGCTGGTTTGGGGGCAGGCAGGCGAGAGCGAGAGACACTGACTTGGCCCGCGCGTCCGAGGCGGCTTCTACTTCCGCGCTGCTTTCTTCGCGGCTCTTTGGAACACTCGCAATAATTTGCTGGGTTTCCCTCTTCGCGGCAATTGACGCATTTCGGGTTCAACCGTCTCGGGCATGCGGAAGCAGTCAGTGGTACCGTGGTCACCTAGCACTAAGACTGGCGTATCAGTTTCTGGCCGAGTCTCCATATAGTTAGCATCGCTGGAAATGACCAACATATCGGAGGGCTTCAACTGCAAGCCGGGTTGCAGATGCGCTGAACGTTAAAAATCTCCTTGCCTTCCGGAGACAAGCCCAGAATAACAAAGCACAGGTCTAGAAATCTTTTCTTGTCGGTATGTTGGTGCATTCTATGCACCTCTCGGACCATAAGATTTTGGGCTTCACGATTACAAGAAGGTTACGCTCCTCTGGGAGAGAACTAAAAGAATTAACAAAGACACTGGGACTGCACTGAAACTCTCAGAAGGACGTCTTCACTTTTGAATTCAAAATCAACACAACAACAGACAAAGCAGCCTCAAAAGGGTCACTATTTTCAGACATTTCAATGGTTTTCGACCAGGCTCTGTCCTGTAACAACTAGATTGATTCTCCTATTCCAATAAGATTTTAAATGGGATGACCAACTTCCACTAAGCATTGAAGAAGAGTGGTCTAAGATCAAACATGACTTCGAAGGCATCAATGAAATCCAAGTATCAAGATGGCTTCAAAGTCTTGAAAATGACAACATTGATTCTGCGATTCTTTAAAACGTGCTAACGCTTGTGTCATCTACAACAAAATCACGAGCAAGAAACAAGGCAAACAAGCAGTAGTTTTGATAGCAGCAAAATCAAAACTAGTTCCAACATCAAAAATCATATCATTGTCGAAATTGGAACTGTGTGCCGCTCACTTATTATCAAGACTCAAGCAGACAGTCAAAAACAGTCTATCAGAGCAAAACATCAAGAACTTCAGCTGGTCCAGCTGACTGCGCTTGCCTTGGGGTATCAACAGAAATCCTCAAAAATCATCCCTTGTGGTGGCAAGGCTCATCATGGCTGAAAACATATCAAAAAGAAACCACCACAAAAACATACACTACGGATCAAGAAGTGAAGAAAGCAATGCAAACAAACGTCACTATTCAACGTCACAGTTCTGACGTAATCGAAGAGTTGATAAGCAAACATAGCTGTATGACGCGAGTGACACGTATACTTGAGTATTGCGGGCGGTGTCGAATTTCAAACCGAGGACGCCATATCCAACTGCATCTGAAATCAAAAAAGCAAAAAAAATATTATCAAACACATACAAGAAAAGTATCTTTAATACTTACCATCAAAAAGCAGGGGAAAGTGAAGTGTGACAGGAAACTACTGTCCCTTAATCCATTCTTGGATGGAAACGCTCTTCTAAGAGTTGGCGACAGGATCTTCTCAGCAATATTAGACATGGAGATTGAATGGCACTTCAACGCACCCTCGTGATCTAATAACGGAGGTCTATGGGAAGCGGTAGTGAAGAGCCTAAAATTATACTTACAAAGAGTCATCGGAGCACAAAACCTTACAACATTGTTGAGCTATCAACATTGTTGTCACTGCTTGAAACTTGACTGAACTCAAGGCCACTGTGCGCTCTGAGCGAAAATCCCGAGGACATCAACCTCCTCACTCCATGACATTTTTAATCGAGTGGCCCCAACCTCACCATCATCGAAACCGAAACGAACGAGCGCGCACGTTGGCAACTTGTACAGAAAATCTTCTACGACATCTGGAACAGATGACAGTCTGAGTACCTGTGCCAATTATCAGCTAGAAGCAAGTGGCAACAGAAACAAAGAATAATGGAAATTGGTGACGTTGTCGTCATACATAACGTTAACTTACATCCGGACAAGTGGGCGCCGTTGTCTCGTAACTTTCATTTTATGGGGGATATTTGTCATAGTTGCCACGCTTGGCGAGCGGTTTGGCAACCGCAGTTTTTTTATTTGTGTTTTGCTGTTATCAAAAAGATGCTGCTGCCCATCTTCTGCCTCAGTTTCTCTCTGTCGCCTCTTAAGACACCCACGGGAAGATATGGGGTAGTGGGTATATTTACCCGCCACTACACGGAACTTGTTTATTACATATTTAATAATATATATTTTTGCAGCAAAATAATACCGCATAGTTTGTGATAATATCTCGACTAATGACTTGTAAACAGCAATGAGCGTGTGTTTGACGTTAATAACAGGAAGGCTTGATAAAGTAGTTAGTGTTCTATATCACACACACACAGTAACCGGTGGAAACTCTATTATGATATTAAGTAGGAAGGGAGAAAAAAAATAACTTCATTTACCCCGTCAGATAATTAATATGTTTTTTTTTAAAGAATAAAGGTGACCAAAATACCACACATTTTGCCTCATGGTAAGCGGATACTATACCCATACACTTTTAAATTTATCCTCGATTAAGACTTAAAATGCTGATGCCCTGTCACCTCTGAGGGCTAAGATGAAATTCCGCGTTTTCAGTTAAAAGGGTCTCCGGTTCTCTACACTCACCATATGAAACACACCAGCATCAAGATGCTATTTTGTTAGACCGACCCATTTGTGCTACAATCATAATACAGCAATGGCTCTACCGAGCTTAAAATTATATATATATATATATATATATATATATATATATATAATATTATTTCTTTTTAGCCTTTTAAAACTAACTAACATTGCATTAAGAAGCAAGACTACGTACGTATGCCAGCAGCAGGCTACACTACGACTGCTGGGCACAAGCCTCGTCTCACATCTGACGGGCTTATGGAACAACTAATTTCCCGCATTGATGCTTTCAAATGTCCTCGAAATATTTTATGTCGGAGGGTCTCAAATTTGGTTTGCTAACGTATCACGAAATTTACGGCGAGTGCTTATCTTCTGTGAGCTATGACAGCTCTTAAAAGCACCAACTACGGAAAGTTGATAGTTAACGTTCAACGAATATTGGAAACATTGTACATGTAAGTTAATAGTCTTAAAAATACTAAATTAAAAAGAGATGTGGAAATTGCTAATAATAAATAATATTAAAAACCCCTACATGTCTTACTCACCCAATCACTCCTGTGGCGCAGTAACCTAAAGATCAGATATAAGAGATAAGATCTTAGCTTCCAACACGAGAATACGCTACTTCTCCCTTTTCTGCGTATATGTCTGAGGAATAAAAATATATTGAGGACATCTCAAGTACGCCATCACGTAGTTAAGCAGCAAACCAGACAAATCGATCTATAAACCTCTCAAAAGTAACAAGAGGCCTGTGCCTAGCAGCGGGACGAATAAAGTAGCTTTTTACATGTGGTAGAGCTACACTGCAGCTATATTATGATTGTATATAATACCAGCGTAAAATAGCAAATAAATGATGCTGTGTTTCGTGTGATGAGTGTCGTTGTCCGGAGACCCTTACTACTGGAAACGAGGAATTCCATCTTAATCTTTTTGCATTTTGATTCTTAATCTAAGACAAATGTAGGTTTCTATGTGCCGCAGTATCTTATACCATCAGGTAGACTATGGGCTTGTTTGTTAATTTTATTATTTAAAAATAATTTGTTTCTATGAAATAGGGAGTTATTTAAATATAAATCCGAAGTCTAATTTTACATAGTTTATGAAAATATTTTACTTAATTAGGGCTGCTGCTTGCGAAACAGTAAGTTATATTATTTGGTAAGTTGACGAGGCGTGTAATTGTAGTAGTTGCTAGACAACGTAACCTCACGTTATTAATGACACCTATAACCGCTTAGTTTCCAAGTTCTTATTCATACATACGTTTTATGTATTCAGTGTGGCAAATTCTGGGTTTTTAATTCCAGCCGAACTAGATTTTACTGGAAATGAGGCATTCCATCTTAGTCCTCACAGGTGGCAACGCATCTGCATTTTGATTCGCGGGCGAGGATGGATGTGGATGTCTATGGGCCGCAGCAACCACTTACCATCAGGTGGACTGTGTGCTCGTTTGTCACCCTTATCCTATAAAAAAAATAGCTACTAAATAAAACTATTTTTACGAATTTTAATTCGCGACGTTTCGGGTGCTTTACAGCATGTACGGTCTTAACAAACCGCACATTTCTGCACATCAGCATTTTGCATGCCGAGCGCAAAGCGCATAGGTACGAGTTCTACTAACGCCTAAAAATCAAAATTCCAACGTTTTGTCGCATGAAATCATATCTAGCAATCATATTATAATGATATATAAAGGGCACATTGTCAGAAAGATACATGATTGTTGAACTTATTAATTTTTTTTTAAATCGATTAATTGCTATTTTTACATAAAAAAGGGGTTTTAGTGGCTTATGGTGTGGATTTATTAAGTCCGTATGGCTTTGTAAACACGATAACTTTTGAAAATATCAATTGTTCAAATCAATTTATTTTTAAAACTCTTCATCTATCATGCGGGAAGCCATTGAATGTAAATGGCATAATGATTTCTTATATACACACCGGCACAATTAGCGGAACAGAAAAAAAAGTGAGACTATGAGATAATAACGCATATATTTGACGAAAATGTAATTAGACACAAAATAACAAATTGATTAACATCTTTTAACAACGACTTTGAAAAGTCTTCGTTATTTTTTATTGAAAAATAAAGAAATTTGAAAAAAGTGAAATTTTTAGATGATTATGAACCATCACAAAAAATAAAAAAAGTAAGCATTAAATGATTTAACAATAAAATTAAACCAAAATTAATAACGAGTGTTCCCCCTCTTGCTCTGATTACGGTTTCCATTCGTCTGGGCTTGCTACAGATTATGTTATCGATGATTTCTTGAGGCAACCGCTCCCACTCCTCAAGTAATGCGTTTCCAAGTTCATTCAGATTGTTGGGGGGTGGCATTCTGGATTTAACCCTTCTTTTTAGCAAGTCCCAGACATGCTCTATCGGATTCATATCGGGGGAATTTGCCGGCCACTGCATCACCGGTAAACCTACGTGGCTCAGATATGCCTGTACCGATTGTGCACTATGAGCACGAGCATTATCTTGCATTAGAATAAAGTCGTCACCAATAAATGGGGCAAATGGTACAACATGTTCTTCTAAAATGTCTCTGATGTATCGATCTGCTGTCATGGTCCCTCCTGTGACTATCACTAACTCCGTGCGAGCTCCCAAACATATCCCTCCCCAAACCATAATCGAGCCGCCACCATAAGCCACTGTGTGTTCAAAATTAGACTGTATGTGGCGTTCTCCTTTGCGTCTCCATATTCGCTGTCTCACATCGATCTGTTTTAAAAGAACTCTGCACTCATCAGTAAAGAGAACCTGCTGCCATTCGTTCAAATCCCAATGACGATGTTCTCGCGCATAGCTTAATCGGTTTACGCGGTGACGTCTCTCAAGTTTTGGGCATTTGGCAGGTATATACGACCCTAAACCAACTTCTTCAAATCTCCTGCGAACTGTACGCTCACTTACTCGTACTCCTCGAACGTCTTCCAGTTCATTTCGAGCTTGTACAGCCGTTAATCGCGAATTCCTACGAACTCCAAGTTGTAAAAAACTTTCATCTCGCCTCGATGTACATCTTTTTCTACCTTGACCCCTCCTCCTCGCAAGAGAATTAGACGATCTGTACCGCTGGATGCTGCGATGAATCGTTGATACTGGTCGACGAAGCCTTGAGGCTATCGATCTGTAGGTATGGCCATTTCTTCTCATTTCATCAGCCCTAATGATTTCCAGTGATGTTATGTCAGGCATAATAAAGAGCTTTTAATAAACAAAATTGCCTATAGAATAACAAATTTAGAAAAAACCATTAAGTGCAATTTTTCAAAAAAATTACAATTACGTAGTTATTACTCGAACAAGTTGACAAAACGTATTGTTCGGGAAAATAAAACAAATGAATGAAAAAAGTGTATGTCATCTAATTTTCTATTTTCAAATTTGACAATAAATTAAAAAAATATCATAACTGGCCAGTTCCTCAAGTAAAAGATTTTAAAATCCTGCTTTTTTGTGTTCCGCTAATTGTGCCGGTGTCTATATTTACGCGAACACTACACATTTTTTTAAATAAAACAAATTTTACAGATTCTATTACGTATATTAATTATTTTTATATTCCCGACGTTTCGGGTGCTTTCCAGCACCTGTGGTCACGGGGGACTGAGGTGTTTGACGTCCTGCTGTTATAGTTAGCCCGGCTACCTTCAGTTTTTTAATATTAATTTTTGGTTCGATTTACGCAGAATGAGCTTACAGTATCTTGAAGTCCAGCAGTGGTATACTTGGGTTTGGATTTGATTTTATCAATTATGGGATCCCAAGCAGATGGCAGCTCCCATCCATCTTCTCTATTGAAATTAGGATGTTTTTTTTAATTTCAATAGCCTCGCGAATAATCCTTGGGAAGAATCGATGTTCTTTTGCGAGGATTTGTGGTCTATCAAATCTAATGTAATGGCGGGGGCGATCTTGAATATGTTCACAAACTGCAGACTTCCCGATACGTCGGTGCTTCACGTCAGCTATATGTTCTTTAATGCTGGTTTTAATAGATATTTTTGTTTGTCCTATGTACGAGAGACCACATTCACAATCCAGCTTGTACACTCCTGCATCTTGTAGAGGGATATGACACTTGACGGATGGTAAAAATTGACCAATCTTCTTCAGCGGCTTGAAGTATGTTTTAATTTATTTAAAAAATGTAAATGGCAGTTTAATATTGTTTTGTTTAGTTATAATTAATTTTTTTCGACTGCTAAATGTCGAAATTTCCGGTGTTTTCGCAGCCTTGTGTTAGAATTTATTTCAGTAAATAGAGACTGCCTGTGCCTCACTCGCTCGCTTAGTTCGACGTCAACCGCCGTTGTGAGTGGATACTATATCGGTTGTTTGCAGCGGCTCAAAAAGATCGCTGTACAAATATATTGTACAAAATATTCGAAAAACAAATTTTATACATACTTGATTATAATAATTATCAGAGATTTTTATTACAACATTTTAAAAGCACAGAATAAATAATAGTAGTACGTACTTAAAGTAAGTAGGATGTAATATTTATACTTGAATACGTCTTGGACTTTTTGGAGTGACATGAATGATGACATGATGATCATATGAGCATTATGAGTCGTGCACTTTAGATTTTCCAAATTTTTGAAATTGATGTTTGACATAAAATTATCAGAAAATTGGAAGTATAATAAGTTTGTTAGTAAAAAATTGTGTGTATTTAAACTACTTTAAAAAATCCGCATAATCATGCTATACGTAATTTTTTAATGCGAAGGCATGCTCAATTGGATTTACCGATAGTTTTTACCTTATTGTTTCATTTTTCGTTCTCATCAATTCAGTACGCAATCATTCAGTGTTGCGCATTGTACTCACTATCATTTTATCTGAATAAATTACATAACCAGTTCAAGTCTTAATCATTTTTATCAACTTCTAAGATTGTACAGCACAGCAACTCGCACAGCTAACTTTATTCCCGAACGGTGCCCAGCCGAGCTGAATCCGTCGATTAACCTCTCGGTCGAAGTTGGACTTACCTAATCGGAATATTTATCCCAGGTAAACATACTCGTCAACAACTTCGAGCTTAGCACTCTCAACAACTACCGGCATAGGTTTGACATGCACGTTAAGCATGATTTTAGTTTTGCCCATGTTCATCTTAAGACCTATCCGTTGGGAGACACTATTGAGGTCATTGAGCATAGTGCTTTGGTCCTCCAGCGATTCTGCCATAAGGACTATATCGTCGGTAAATCGAAAGTGAGTGATGTACTCGCCATTGATGTTAATATCGTAAACTTTCAGTCAAGAAGCTTGAAAACGTCTTCCAATGCAGCGGTGAAGAGTTTCGGGGATATAACCTCAACCTGTCTTACATCTCTCTGCAGTTGGGTAGGTTTCGTAGTCTGATTCTGTACTCTGAAAGCCATCGTAGCTCTACTGTACAAACACTTCAGCATTTCGATATACCGACAGTCAACTTGGCACCGCTGAAGGGACTGCAGCACCGCCAAAATATCGACGGAATCAAAGGCTTTCTCATAGTCCAGATACGCTAGGCAAAGTAGCAGATTATACTCCTCTGTCTTCTGTATAATTACCGAAGGGTGTGTGTGTGGTCTATGGTACTAAAGCCTTTTCGGAAACCGGCTTATTCGGGAGGCTGGAAGTCGTCAAGTCTGCGTGCTAGACGTTTCGTAATGACTCTCGAAAATAGCAAGGAGACGCGGCTCAGAAGGGAAATCAGTCTGCAGTACTTCAAGAGAGCGTTGTCGCCTTTTTTGAAGAACAAAACCACCGCACTTATGCTCCACGTCTCCGGAGTAGTACCACCATGGAGAACGGAATTAAAGAGCTTCTGAAGGACTTCAAGTACCGGTTTATCACCCGCTTTCAGTAGCTCCGCTGTAATTCCATCCTCGTCCGGGGACTTTCCGTTTTAAGGTGCTGGTGGTCTAATCTCGCTCAGACTAACTTCCGGGATATCTTCGGAATAGTGTCGGATAACACTCACTCTTGAATCGTTACTCACACTTGCGTGTGGCTCCAACGATGACGTGTACAGCTGCCCATAGAACCTCTCAATCTCACTCAAAATCTCAGGTGTCCCGGAAACAATGACGCCACACTCGGTCTTTAGTTTTGACATTTGGCTCTTTCTGGCAGACAGATCTCTGGCAAAGACTTTGGAGCCTTCGTTCCGCTCAATCGCTACTTCAATACAAGCTGAATTGAAGTTGCGTAGGTTACGCCGCATTCATTTGGAAATCTGTCTGTTCAGTTGCCTGTATGCGGTCAAATCTATTGAAGAATATAGTTTCATCTCCCGGCTAACAACCATGAGATTAAGAGTGTGATCGGAGAGTTTTTGTGTTCTTCTGCGACGGGTCTTGCAGAACTTAGCTCCGACCGCATGGACAGTTTCCACGAGCTTGTCATTCATATCGTCCACTGCATTGCAATCTTTAAGGCACTGAAAACTGTTTTGTAACTTGAGCTAAAAGGTTTCGGGACTTTGGAACAGAGCACGAAGGGTACGGAGCGTTGACTTCATTAGACGAGACCTCTCCAACTGAACGTTTAGTTTCAGTGTGCCTCTAACCATTCGGTGATCGCTACCAGTTTTCACCCTCACGATCACGGAGACATCACAGAACAGTTATCGTCTGGTCGTCATAATGAAGTCAATCTCATTTTTGTCGAACCGTCGGGGCTCGACTAGCTCCACATCCTGTGGGGCCGCTTATGCAAGAAAGAGTTCATCATAAAGAGTCCCTCTTTCTCCATGAAGTGTGCCAGCTACTGGCCCCTTGGCTTCCGTTTTTTTTTTCCCAATTTTCTTTTAGTTTGCCCAATTCCAAATTTTCCTACTTTCAGCTCACCTTTCTCTCTTGTGCCTAGTTTTGCATTGAAGTCTTCCATTAACACCGTATAGTAGGTTTTGGAGGAATGCATGGCTCTAGAGATATCCTCATACATTTCCTTCTCCTCCTCATCGGGGTGTGCCGAGGTTGATGCGTAAACAGTGTGACCATCTTTAAAATACAGATCCTGCCATACTTTGGTTAAAAACCTGCCAAACCAAATCCTGCCAAAATCTGTAATGAAAAATGCCTAAATACTACCAACTTTATTTACAATTGTATTAAATTAAGAAAAGTTAAAATATACATATAAATGCTATATTGCATACCTTAAGCGAAAGCGCAAGGTATGTTCTACTATCGCCTAAAAATTAAGATTTCAACGTTTTATCGAATAAAATCGTATCTTCGAATTATATTATACATATAAAAGATATAAAAAGCACATTGTTAGAAAGATAAATGATTGATTAACTTACTATTTTTTTTTTTAAATCGATTAATTGCTATTTTTAAATAAAAAAGGGGTTTTAGTGGCTTATGTTGTGGATTTATCATGCCCCCAAGGGTTATAAACACAATAACTTTTGAAAATATCAATTGTTTAACTCAATCTATTTTTTTATCTCTTCAACTATCATGTGGCAAGCCACTGAATGTAAATGGCAGTGTAATTTTGTTTTCTTTAGCTATAATTAATTTTTTTCGGCTCCAAAATGGCGAAATTTTCATTGATTTTTCATTGGTAGCCTTCTATGTAAATAATTTCTGTAAATGGGTGTCTACCGCCACAGAGTAGTTAACTCACACTCAGTTTGGCGTCAATCGTCGTCGTGAGTGGACATTGTTTCGGTTGTTTGCAGCGGCTCAAAAAGATCGCTGTATAAAAACACAATATTCGAATAACCAAATTTCTTAAATACTTGATTATAATAATAATAAGAGATTTTTTTAATATAATATTTTAAAACCACAGAATAAATAACAGAACATAACATATACATAATACATAAACACTCACGCCTGTCACCCATAGGGGTAGGCAGAGATTATGGACTTTCATTTGGCACGATCCTGACACACCTCTCTCGCTTCCTCCACATCCATATACCTACGCATACACGCTCGTCGGTTAAAGGTACTCTTGATTTGGCCCATTTTTAATATATCGCCAATTTGGTCGATAAACTTTCGCCTAGGGCGACCCTGCTCGACTATGCCGTTCACCTCTGCAACATAAATTTGCTTTGTCACTCTTTCCTCATTCATTCTTTCTACATGGCCAAACCACCGAAGCATTCCTTTCTTAATCCTGGTCACAACATCATCTTGCAAACCACACTCTTCTCTTATTAAACAATTTCTCACTCTGTCATTCAGCTTCATCCCTAACATACTCCTTAATGACCGCATTTCTACAGCATTTATTCTACTCTCATGCTTCTTCTGCCACACCCAACTTTCACTACCATACATTAAAGAAGGTACTAACACAGAATTGTAAATTGCCATACGTGCCTTTTTGGACACATTCTGACTTTTCATAATAGAGTGTAGAGCCCTATTCACTCTATTTCCTGCATTCACTCGTCGTTCTATATCCTTATCATATCTACCATCCCTGCTAAACACACATCCCAAATATACAAACTCATCTACTTGCTCTACTAACTCCCCTTCTATTCTTATTTCACATATCGTTTTACTTTCTTCTCTTTCAAAAACCATAACTTTCGTCTTACTTGCGTTCACTTTCATTCCCTTTTCTTTTAATGTCCTGTTCATTAATGTAACCATCATTTGCAACTCGGCTGCCGACGACGCAAGTATGACTTGATCATCGGCGTACAAAAGGCATTTGACGGTTAACTCACCCATTCTTAACCCGCATTCTTCTACTTTCAAATTTTCCAAACAACTGTCCATAAATAGGTTGAGCAACCACGGGGAAGCCACACAGCCCTGTCTGACACCTTTATGGATGTCAAACCAGTCCGAGTAGGCCCCGTTGATCCTGACACAAGCACTAGAGTCCCTATATGGAGACTTCAATGCCTGTATCAGACCAGCGCTCAACCCAAATGAGTTCAGTGTTTGCCATAACACATCCCTGTCCACTCTGTCATAAGCCTTCTCCAAGTCCATGAACGCACAAATAACTTTTTGGTTTTTGGCCAAAAACTTCTCGGCGATCATGCGCATGGAAAAGACCTGATCCGTACATCCCATTCCCTTTCTAAATCCCGCTTGCACATCCCAAATTTTTCCGTCAGTTTCTTTCATAACTCTTTCAATTAGTACCTTAGCATACAGTTTTACCACAATGCTAAGAAGGCTGATACCACGGTAGTTTTTACAGTCCTGCTGTGATCGTTTTCCCTTATATATTGGGACTATCACGGCTTTGCACCAGTCTCCCGGTACCCGCTTAAGTTCCCAACATAAATTAAACAAGGTGTACAGCAGGTCTGCCACCACTCCTTCTCCAGCCCTTAGCATTTCGAGAGATACTCTATCATAACCGGCTGCCTTACCTGCTTTCATACTTTTCATTGCTTTCGTTATTTCATCTATACTTATATCTCTATCTATTTACTCTTGTTTCGGAATTTCTATTTCATTTAATTCAAACGTCTCATCACTCATAAACACGCTTTTAAAGTATTCCTTCCATCTCCTTAAACTCAAAACTTCGTCATTCAGAATACAGCCATTCTGGTCTCGTATAACATTAATTCTAGGCTTTTGTGAATGTCTCCTGGTAGTTCTTACGAGTTTCCAGAACATTTTAATGTTTGCCTGGACGTTATCCGATATTCTTGTATCATTCTTATCCGTTCTTTCTTGCTTTTTCCTTTCAACTACTTCTTTTACTCCCTTATTTGGGTGTCTAAAAACTGCCTTTTTCCTTTCAATATCATCATTCATACTGCTAGAATTACTAGCCTTGGTTGCTAGTAAATCTAGCCATGCTTTCTTCTTTGCTTCAACTTCTATCCGTACCTTATCATCCCACCATAACGTGTTATTTTTCCTTTCATTCGTTCTCTTACTTACACTACATACTTCGATAGCTGCATCCACTAAACCTTTCTTGACATTATACCACACAGTCTCCAAGTCTAAATCATTCATACACAATTCAGCCATACCACTTATATTTTCTCTCAATCTACATTTGAAATTCTCTTTCACACTTTCATCTTGTAACCTCTCTGTTCTTATACGCTGTAACGCAGTGGTAGACACAGATGTCCGATGCCTCCAACGTCTGAAAAGACCTTTGATTCGGCATAAGACAATGTAATGATCCGTCCCTACGTTAGAGCCCCGATAAACCCTTGTATCTACCAATGCGCTCCTCATTCTTTCATCAACAATTATGAAATCTATCATACTTCTATCATCACCTCTTTCCCATGTATACCTGTGAATCTTCTTATGACGAAAGAAAGTGTTCGTCACAACAAGATTCTTTTCCACGCATACGGCAAGAAGGCTTTCACCATTCTCATTTATACTTTCATCACCAAACGTTCCCAATATCCTTTCATAACCAAGCCTCCTCACCCCAACCCTTCCATTAAAATCGCCTAATATCACAATATTTTCATTAACCTTGCATTTCATTAGCACCATCCTTACCAACTCCCAAAACTGCTCTCGGATATAAGTGGGCTTAGACATGTCTGGGGCGTAGACCCCTAAAACAAACAACTTCTTTAAGCCCACTTTCATTCGTATCCATAGCAGTCTCGGGCTTACACATTCATACTCTTTTACACAATTACCCATTCTTTCTGAAAGGATGATACCGACTCCCTGGCATGCCCGCTCGGTCTCGTCTACACCAGACCAATACGCGGTATACATGCCATGTGTAGTGGCATCCTTTCCCTTCCGTTTCGTCTCATTTACACATAACACGTCTATTCCTCTATCATACATCATATCGCATACTTCATCTATCTTATCATTCATTCCTCTACATACATTCAATGTAGCCAGACGGGCTTCCGCAATCCACTTTTCGCCCCTCCGGGGGACGAGAACGTGACGGGTGGCGAACCTCGTCGCCGGTTTTCTTCCCGGAGATTCTTCGCACCCCTGCCCTATTAAAGGGTCGCCGGGAACTCGGGGCCATTTCGTTAATTTTTTGCCTTATGGTGCGAAAATAAGTTGTGGTATTTTTTACGCCGCTACCACACGGCGAGGAGCCGAGTCAGTTCTTTCGGCTTTGTCGCTCCTTTAGCACCACCCGGGGGACACGTGTAGAGTGGGCCTAGGATTAGATGGTCGAAGCCTACGGACGCGAGCGACTTATCCCCCATAAATCCATAAATCCCATCCATAAATAACAGAAGTACGTACTTACAGTAAGTAGTATCAATTTTTTTGTCATGGGTTACATTTTCATGGTTTTCGAGAGTGTTGAAACCGATAGGGTTGTCGAAATGTAAATCCAAGATGGCGGCCGCAATAGATATCCATTTTTTCATCGTGGGTGTCATTTTCATGGTTTTCGAGGGTGCTGAAGCCGATAATGCTGGTCGAAATGTAAATCCAAGATGGCGGCTGCAATAGATGTCAATTTTTTCATCGTGGGTGTCATTTTCATGGTTTTCGAGGGTGCTGAAGCCGATAATGCTGGTCGAAATGTAAATCTAAGATGGCGGCTGCAATAGGTATCAATTTTTTCGTCATGGGTCATGGTTTTCGAGGGTGTTCAAGCTGATAGTGCTGTCGAAATGTAAATCCAAGATGGCGGCTGCAATAGATGTCAATTTTTTCATCTTGGGTGTCATTTTCATGGTTTTCGAGGGTGTTGAAGCCGATAATTCTGTCGAAATGTAAATCCAAGATGGCGGCTGCAATAGGTATCAATTTTTTTATCATGGGTGTCATTTTCATGGTTTTCGAGGGTGTTGAGGCCGATAGTGCTGTCGAAATGTATTTAAACTACTTTAAAAAATTCCGTATAACCATGTTATACGAATTTTTTTAATGCGCTTAAGGTATGCCCAATTGGACTTACCAATATATTTTTTAAATTAATATACGCTAAATGTTTATTCATAAATCTGTTTCGTGTTTTTGTCTTAATTACATTTATTTTAGAGAATATTCTTTCGCATGTTGAATCCACTCATATATTGTTGATGTTTACTAGTAGCGGCATGCTCCTTTAAGCGGACAGCCGGGGTTCCAATTTGCAGTTACAGTACACAGTCTGGATCATCTTTAGCTTTTGAGATCCATGATGAAAATAAAAGATCTTGCTTCCACTTCGCTCTATACGCCCTTTCTTATTTTCACTTCATCACCGCCACCTATAATTACTATCGTCCACGAAATATTATTAACAAGATTTCATTCAATACCATACTAAAGTACGTTTCTTTTATGACTGATTGAAATATTAACCAACTTTTGTTAAAATTATCAACTTTACACAATTTTTTTAAAGTTGTTTATTAAATGTGATACAAGCATAATACGAGAAATCGAGAAATACAGGGAAATCCCCAACATGCTGGCGAAGTATCTAGGGTTGCCATTTTCGTTATTTTAATTTGCCATAATGAAATATATTTTAAATACCCCAATACTGCCAGGTTTTATAAAACGTCAACCGATCATGCAACAGGCTAAAATAAGAGGCAAATCCTGCCAAAATGGCAGGAACCTGCCATATATGGTCACACTGTGCGTAAACCTGTATGACCTTCAGCGACTACCATTTGGTGATTCTGAGTAGTATGCAACCCTCGTCGACACACTCCCAATCTTTACAACGTTGTTAACGAGAGACGTGATAGAACAAGTTGCCGGATTCGAGGATTACAGTGTCCTCCTCCTCTCTTCGGACCTCGGATAATCCTTTAATATGCCATCGTTAGTTTTCTTTCTCTTCTTCCAGCTCAACAATCTTCTCGTCAGTCCTCAGGGTGCGTGCTGTTATACCCTGTACTTGTTAGCCTTAGTTTTTTTTTTCAGTGAGGTCGTGGTACTACCCCGGTTCGAGCCGGGCCATTCGTGCGACAGCAAAAGCTGCCGCGTGGCTCTACCACTGTTAACTGCTGCTGCACTAACTCTTAATAATGTTGACTTAGTCTTAAGGTTCAGTAAGTATCGCAGTGAAGCAGTTCGGCCAAGTCAGTCTGCTTCCATCTTCGAACCTGCTCGGTTGTCAACGGACCTAAGTTAAATCCTACCCATTTGTAATATGTAATCTAGTTATACTTTAATTAAATATCGGTGTTTTAAATAATTGTTTTTTAAAAATCAATCAGCCCGTCTCCGTATAACATTTTGGTGGCAGCGGTGGGATACGGAAATCCCCAGTGTCAAGTGAAGTGGAACCGCTCAGCAGACTCGCTCCGTATCCTAAAATCTTATAAAGTTATATCTTATTCTGTGTCGTCCTGGCGCGTCCTAGTGAACCTAAATATAGTGCAAGTACTATACTCATCGCTACGGCCCGGACGTCCATCCTATTACGGAGACCCAATTTATTCCTGGAAAGGAGTTAACAGACTTACCAAGGAAGACCCGCGATTGCATCCTGAACCGCAAATCATCTCCTTCCATCTACATACATACATACAGAAGAGAAAATCACCCAGAAGAATTAACCTGAAAAGCACCCATTGTCATAAAATAAATATCGTCGGAGATTTCGAAAACTCGAAATTCATCGTATTCCGTTCCAGAGCGCCACCGAAGACGCGCTTATCAATCGGAATGTTCCCGCTTATCGTGTTTGCAGCCGTCGCCCACGCATTGCTAGTACTGTGAGTCGTTGGTCATTGTTTTGGCTAGACTTTATAAACCAAAGCTTCTCAACCTTTCCGTTTCTTTGTTTAATTGAATTTAAATGTTTTAAGGTTTAATAATATTTTTATTATTTGTGATTATTTTATATTATTGTGTGTTCCTTGTTGTAATCATTTTATATTATTGTATGTTCTTACATTGATTGATTATATTTTATAATGCCAAAAGTGTTTAAGGGGGAGGAAACTAGTTTAAACGTCGAATTCACAGAACCGGGCTTTAGTGACGCCCCAAAATCCACCCCAGCCACTCCAACAGTTACTAAGGCCAGCATTGCAAGAACTGCAATGACCGAGATGGATTTAAACACCTTGTTCAAATTTGTTAAACCGTATGACGATAGTAGGGAGACGGTAAATTCTTTTATTATTAATTGTAATAATGCTTACGAATTAGCCTCAGAATCTCAAAAACAAATTTTATTTAAATATAACATTAGCCAACTCCACGGTAAAGCGGAAATTGCTTGCTCCATAAAAGAGTTCAAGGACTGGGAACAGTTCAAAGATTTCTTAAAAAACACAATTTAGTGAACGTAAACATTATGCTCATATTCTCAACGAACTACAGGAGAGCAAGCAAGGTCCACATGATAATGTCAGTCAATTCGCACTCCGCATGGAAACATGTCTTTCACAACTACTAACAGAAATATCCCTGTGTAATACTTAAGCAAAAGAATTATCAGGTCGAGTTGCAGCCATGGAGAACCTTGCCCTCCATCATTTCCTAATGGGATTACACCCCCGAATTTCGAACACTATTAGATGTAGGTCTCCAAAGACCCTTAATGAAGCCATAAACTTAGCCATCTCGGAGGAATGTATTCAACAAAGCCTGTACAAACGACCACAACCAGAAACAAAATACGAACACAAAACTAGGCAAAACTTCGTAAAAACTTTTAATTCTAAGCCATCTACTTCTCAAATATTTTCACAGTACTCCAATTCTAACCAACAGAACTTCACTAACCCTTTTTGTCGATATTGTAAGACGGCGGGGCACGACATCATGGCCTGTAAAAAACGAGAATGTTCTCACAATCGATTCAGGAATCAAAATTTATCAGCCAATTCACACTCCCAATTCCAGTATAGGCCACAACCACGGGTGAATTTCATAGAGCAGCCCAATGATGAGGAAGACCAAGAAGAGCTCCACCTTTCACAAAGCGATAACCAAACTTTAAACGATCAAGAGTCTCGTCACGGTGTCGCCCGAGACTAAATCCTAAAGCCGACACCAACCATTACTTCCTCATATCCAAGGACCACACAGGTAACCAGCCCCAAGCAAGCGTCCGACAATCCAAGGACCACACGGGTAACCAGCCCCAAGCAAGCGTTTGACAATCCAAGGACCACACGGGTAACCAGCCCCAAGCAAATGTTCGACAATCCAAGGACCACACGGGTAACCAGCCCCAAGCAAGCGTCCAGTCATCCAAGATCCATAGCTTGAAAGTTCCCTCTCCAAAAGGTAAAATAGAAATTTACGAGATCAATCTAGATACTACCAAAAAGTTGTTACCACATGTCCTGCTCGATTCATCCGTCACGGATATCCCACTATCTTTGCTTATCGACTCAGGATCTGCCGTATGTTTACTAAAACAGTCTAGTATTCAGAAAAATCCTAAACTCATAAAAGAACCTATCAACCTTAAGGGCAATGAATCTTCAACCACCGAGGGCCATTTTTCATTGAAATTAAGATTAAATAAAAATACATCCGCGTCATATAAATTCCATGTCATTAAAAATGTCAACTTGCCATATGACGGTATAATAGGCTCCGACTTCCTAAGCGCGTTAGGCTGTAAAATTGATTACAATTTTGCATTGCATTACAAATTGCATTGTAAAAGTCAAAGATAATAAACGCGTTAATTTAACTATAGCTAATACTTCAGAGTTTCCAGTCAACCTAAATCCAAATTTAAATCTTAAAGTAACACCTCTACATTCTGATGCCGTTCAGGAGAACACGAACATCTGTAACACGGCTAAAAGAACAAACGATGTCATAAACTCATTAAGAATAGAACATCTAAACCAAGAAGAGTCCAACGGCCTCATCGAACTTTGTTCCCAGTATTCCGACATTTTTCATCTGCCCGATGATCAACTATCTTACACATCCACTCTTAATCACCAAATCAAAACGGATAGCGAGACGCCCATACATACTAAAACGTATAGGTTCCCAGAAAAGTCATGTCATAAAAAGGAAGTCGAGACCCAAATCAACAAGATGCTCGACCAGGGCATAATAAAACCCTCATCCTCACCTTGGAGCTTACCAATTTGGATTTTGCCTAATAAATTAGACTCCCAGGGACAACGTAAATGGCGAATAGTAATTGATTATCGCAAACTTAATGGTATCACTATTGGCGAAACCTATCCTATTCCACAAACTTCTGAAATCCTACACCAGCTGGTAACAGCAAATATTTCTCGACTTTGGACTTAGCTTCCGGGTTTCACCAATTGCTAATCAAACCTGAAGATGCTCCTAAAACAGCATTTTCCGTACCTCAGAGGCATTTCCAATTCAATAGGTAGATACTTTTTGGCCTAAAAAACGCTCCGTCCACCTTTCAGAAGCTAATGAATGCATGCCTATCAGGACTCCAAGGTTCACGATGTTTCGTATATTTAGACGACATCGTTATTTACTCTTTCGATCTCACTTCTCATATAGATAACCCCAATGCTGTATTTAACAGATGCAGAAGTTATAATCTCAAGTTGCAACCTGAAAAATGCGAATTCCTTCGTAAAGAAGTGATTTATCTAGGCCATATAATCGGCGAACATGGTGTCAAACCCAATCCCGAAAAGGTGAGGGCTGTCACCGAATTTCCAGTTCCAAAATCACCCAAAAACATTAAATCCTTCCTAGGCTTAGTATCCTACTACAGACGTTTTATCCTCGATTCTTCTAAATATGCCAAATCCCTTACGTCCCTTTTAAAAAAGGATGTCCCTTTTGAATGGAAGAATGAACAACAGCTTTCCTATGAGACGTTAAAAGGTAAACTCGTTACAGCTCCAGTCCTTGCAAATCCGGACTTTACTAAACCTTTCCTCTTGACATGCGATGCGTCAAAATATGCCATCTCTGCTATACTCTCCCAAGTTCTAGTAAGACATGATCGACCTATCGTTTTTGCTTCGCGCACACTTAATAAAGCAGGGAGTAACTACAGCGTAACCGAAAAAGAGTGCCTTGCGATAGTGTTCGGTACCAAAACATTTCATCCTTATCTATATGGCAACCGATTAACAATAATGAAGAACCATAAGCCTCTCCAGTGGATTTTTAATTGTAAAGACCCTGGTTCCCGCCTTGTCCGATGACGACTTAAATTGGAAAAATTTCAGTATAATATACATTATAAAAAATGCGAAACTAACACAAACGCCGACGCGTTGTCACGATTTCTTGTGAACCCGGTCCAACCTATAGATCTATCAATGCCCAATCCTCCTATAATAGACTCGGATCAAAATCTAGACAAAAATCTTATGGACTTACTCATTTTTCCACCTTCCTTCAATCTGGACGAAGCAATCTCTCCTCCATTGGATTTAACTGGAGAAGCTTCCCCATTACCCTACGTTGATTTACCTTCCAATATTCCAGACACCCTAAGGGAAGAAATCGAAGATGAATCTATTAACTTACCTCAACCAGAACCTGAACAGCCAATACCACCTGAAATTCAAACCGATAATGTCTCATTTCCATCCACGAGTTCATACCCAGACGTACCTGTCGATATTTACCCTACCTTCCTTAAATCCATGTCATGTAAAGATAAAACTTTTAACACAGAAGTAGAAGAGCACACCGAAACTCTTATGAAATGTCCCGCAAAGGTAATCCTAGTCCCAACATTTATCAATTTAGATGAATCTAACCCATACTTTCAAGAAATATTAACTGACCCTGAAATTATCGCTGACATACAGGAGTCCAAAAAAGAACTCTTCTCCTTTAAAAAGATAGAAACAAATAATAAATGCCATTACTTATTGTTCACCAAGGTACATCATTTTGATGAGGCCTCCTACCCAGAAATTTTCCAAACGTTAAAAACAATCAGAAATGATTTGACAACTTCCGGAGAAATTAAAGAACTCGGTATATCATATCTGAAAAATCCCTTAGGAAAACACTCATTCATTAAAATATATAAAATTCTATGTTATCTCTTTCATGATACTCCAATTAAAATTAATATGTACCATAACAGTATTATATACCCAGCTCCAACAGAAATTAAGAAAATTCTATTTGAAAACCATGATATTCCGAAGCCAGACCAGCAAAATTAAGTTTTATTCTCACAATTCAAGACGATTTCACTAAGTTTTCCTGTGCATATCCCAGAGCGTGCTCAGCAGAGCGGGACAGTATTTCATGCCGGCACACCGCCTGCAACTTTACAAGGCGCAAGTTCAGCCTCACATGGAATACTGTTCCCATCTCTGGGCAGGGGCTCCCCAGTGCCAGCTCCTTCCACTTGACCGCATCCAACGCAGAGCGGCTCGAATTGTCGACGACCGAGCCCTTTCCGATCGGCTCGATTCATTGGCACTGCGAAGAGATGTTGCATCCCTTTGCATTTTCTTTCGCATCTACCATGGGGAGTGCTCTGAGAAATTGTTCGGATTAATCCCAGCCGCCAAATTTCACGAACGCACATCGCGGCAGAACTCCCGATACCATCCACACCATCTGGATGATTGGCGGTCCACCACTGTGCGATTTAGAAGATGTTTTCTTCCTCGCACGACCTCCTTGTGGAATCGATTACCATCAGCGATTTTTCCGGACCGATATGACTTAGGGACCTTCAAGAAAAGAGCGTACTCCTTTTTAAAAGGCCGGCAACGCATCTGCGATTCGCCTGGTGTTGCAGTTGTTCATGGGCGGCGGTAGTCACTTACCATCAGGTGAGCCGCATGCTCGTTTGCCCCCTCTCCTATAAAAAAAAAAAAACTAGCGAATGCTTACTGCATTATATATCAATCTTTGGCATTCCTAACATGATCCTTACCGACCAAGAGAGTAATTTTACTTCAGACCTATTTAAGAAAACCTGTGAATTCCTAAAAATAAAAAAATTATGGTCTTCACCATACCAGCCTCAAACCCAAGGCTCCCTAGAGCGGAGTCATTCAACCCTAAAAGAATACCTGAAATCTTATATTAATGAAGAACAGTCAAATTGGCCTCATTATGTGTACACAGCCATGCTTGCTTATATAACACATTCGTTCATTCCACTACACACTACACACCTAACGAGCTTATGTTTGGGAGTAAACCATACATTCCTTATTCCATTTATAACGAATCTCTAGGTACCTACCCCGATTATGTCCCCATGTTACAAAACCGGTTAAAACACTCCAGAGAGAATGCCTTAGATTTTATAAGGAAGTCAAAGGAATCCTCAAAATCATACTATGACACCCATACTCGACTAGTTAAATATAAAGTCGGTGAGTATGTCTATATAAAGAACCATTTGAGATTGCAGACGGCACTCTCCCCTCTCTGGAAATGCCCCTATAAAATTGTTAAAGTACATAGTAATAATACACTTACCCTACTAATTAATCGGCGCCATGTCACGCATCACTTCGATCAGGTGAAACCTGGATCAGAAATCGGAAGTAACCTGTAAAATAAATAAAACTTAGTAAAGGACTAATATCTGGAAATAACACTTACCTATAAGCGTAGTTTCGCCATCTGAAAAAAAAACATAGTTACAAAAAATAGGCTAATCAATACTTATCTTTTTAAAAGAAAACATAGTTATTAAAATATATATATTTATAGGTTAGTCAATACTTACATCTGTCTAGTATTAATTATAGTAATTATTTACAGAACTCCGACTCGGGGTCAATCGCATCAAGATTATATTCAACAAATAACTTCGAGTGCAGGCATCTACTTTGATTATTTAGGTACATTAAAAATTAATAACGCCAACCTGAAAACGTTAATTCCGATAGAGATTTCACACTTTGGCATCCACATAAGAAATATAGGAAACACGTTAGATACAATTAAAATTTTATGTGACCAAACTAGGACTAGAGATTATTGCCGAATGTCACAATATGCTTCAACCACTAGCGGTACGTAACCAGGACTTGAACAAGGACTTTGAATCCATCTCACACTTATTAGATAACAGATCCAAGCGTAGCGCTTGGTTTGGAGGTATTAGTACAATGTTAAAACATATTTTTGGTACTCTAGATGAAGATGACGCTCTAAAGTGTGAAGAAGCAATAGAATCTGTACAAAACGATGAAAAACAACTGGCTTCTTTAATGAAAGAAAATATTTTGGTTACTACCTCTGTAATAACGTATTATAACGATACATTAAATAAAATAAAACACAACGAAGCAAAATTAACTGTAGCTATCGACAATCTCTCTATTAGAATTAAAAATATTTCTGAAATAACTAATGGTCTAAAAATATCTGCTTATATTAATGAAATTTTTGACAGTTTAGAAATTTCAATTCTAACATTATCTTTCCAATTGGAACATATAATAAATGCTATTTTGTTTAGCAGTAAGGATATTTTACAACCAGCCGTTATAACGCCACAACAGTTATACCGAGAACTTGCCGATAACTATAGGTAACCTACCTAGTAATTTACTATTGCCTATTTCTTTAGATATTAAGAATATATATTTAATTTTAAGACTTTGTAAGATTACTTGCTATTATATAAATAATAAAATCATATTTTTGTTGCAAGTGTCATTGGTAAATGTAGAAAGTTATATGTTGTTTCATAACGTAGCTCTACCTACACCATATAACGCAAAGGAACCAAATTCATTTAGTTTAATTGTACATAATAATAAATACACCTTTTAATATAATGTTCTAAATATTACATCACCCATAAATTATATGCCCGATTATAACCTAATCAATGACACTTATTGTAATATTAATAAGTTCAACCATGTTGTAGAAAATGTGTCTCCTATTAAGTTACAAAATGTAGATTTAGATGAATTTAATTCAAAAAATAAAATAATTATTGATTCTCTATTAAGTAACCTAAATACAATACGAAATAAACCTCACATTATTAAATATTGGACACATTATTCTATCATTATCATTATTATTTCTATCCTAATCCTGTTGTATTTGTATACTTGAGTTTTAAGCTTTCCCGCCGATCCCGTAACATCAGCCTTACAATAAATAATATTAGCACTCCTAAAGTGAAATTCATAAAAACTTCACCTCAACCGCATTTAAAATTTATACCACCTGAGATTGAACAAAATAGTGATTATGAATCTGATAATGTTGCACCGCTTAGAACCCAAATTTAAAGATATTATTAGTAAACTAGTATCGAGAGATTTTACGATATCATCCCTAAAATCTCTTCTTAAGGGGGGAGATGTTGGGGGTGCGAAGTCAGAAGTCCTCCACGTGTGCCTGGTAGTTGCGGGTCCCTCTCAATACGTCTGGAGGGAAGAGCAGATACTGGGCCGGTGCACCCTGGGCGCAGCAGTAGTCTTCCTCGAGAAATGAGAAGAAATTCTTACTCCTTGGGGAATGGTACTGCCGCGGCTAATTATTCTGACATGGGGGCGGGTCCGTCCCGGACCAACGGTGCGTTTCAATGCGTGACCCTCTGATCAGCAGAGGGCATAGCAGAGGAGTGAGGGCGGGCTCGGTGTGCACTTACCCTGCCTCCGGGCAGACAGTGAAGGATTCATCCTTTGCTGTCACCGCCGGTCTCGTAATCCCAGTATCGAAGTGTCGTGGATCACGTCTCGCGGCTTTGATAGGGACCGAGGGTCTTGGCTTAACCGCCCGGACCGCGAGGGAGAAAACCTCTATAAAAAGTTACCCCGAATCTCAAGCGGCGACGCACCGCGAGGGGATGGATGGCTGACGGGGTTCTATGAACAAATCAGTCGTTAGTGCGCTCCTCGCCAGGGTACCTGCAGACCCCCTGGCGAGTAATAAATCCTCTAAATCTGCTTACCTTGGTAAGGGGTCTCTGCCAAGGTGGACTTTTAATTCCCCCATACTCGTGGGTACAAAAAATGGAAACCAAACAAAAAACACAAAAAACCAAAACCGCCGGCAACGGCAACGTAGAGGAGAGGAGAAACGATGCGGGGACAGAGTCCGACGCCGCATCGAGCAGCGAGGGAGGCTCAGAGAGCTCCCGACAAGTGGAGCCTGGGACCGCGGAGAACAGCAAGTTCTTCCGCAAGCGGTCCAGGCGGGATGGCGACCAGGGGTCGGCATCTGGTGAAGAGGAGGTTTCGGCCCGGAAAATCCCCACCAACAGGCGGGGCGGGCTGGGAGGCAAGGGGAGGGAGCTCTCTACCATTCAGAGGGCCGAACGAGCGGCAAAGCTTGCCGAGGAGGGGCGCCACCCGGACGACACGGTTCGGGAATCAGGCGAAGAAACAGACGCGACTGGCGGCTCCGAGGTGGAGCGTAAGGCCAGATTCGTAAAGGAGGTGGAGGCCGCGATCAAGGTCGTGGCCAACAAGCAAAAGTCCTCCGCGAAAGTCAAGGCCATTCCCGCGGCCTCCGCCTCCATCATGGCGGCTGCGGAGGCCAACTTTGCTGGGGCTGGGCCTAATGCGGACGAGGTGGCGAAGCTGCGGATGGAAGTGGCCCGCCTGACGTCCGCCATGGAGACTCTCCAGAAGGAGAATGAGAAGCTCCGCGCAGACCTGGCCAGTCTACATGAGCCTGCCTCTCGCGCGGCGCCCCAGATGCAGCGCCCAAGCCAGCCCGTGCCGGTGGAGAACCAGGTTCTGAACCTGGTCCGGCAGGAGCTGGCTGCCTTCCAGCACCGGTTCTCCGTGCTGGAGGGCATCGTCCTGCGCCCCCCCCTAGGGGCAAACAAGACGGCGGCGAGGCCGGCAACGGCTTCTTACGCGACGGTCACGGCTGCCGCATCCAGGCCGGGGCCGTCCAGCCAGCCCTCGGGTGGGGCTGCAGTTGCCCCTCCCCCCCCTGAAAAGCCGGCTCCAGCAAAACCGAAACCGGCTGAACCAGCTCCGGCTAAGTCGGCGACGGGAAAGAGAGGCAAGGCGAAGGCGAAAAAGGGCAAGGCGGCAGCACAGGTGATGGCTGCGCCAGCCCCAGTGCCTGCGGCGAATGGGCCAGCGCCAGCGGCAAGCCAGCTGCCGCCGCCGCCACCGCCCCCCCAGCTCCCTACACCTCCCGCGGCAGAAGCCGGTTGGCAGGTGGTCCGGGACAAACAGAAGGGGAAGAAGGCAGCCAAAAAGGCCAAAGAGCAGGAGCAGCTGCGCCAGTTCAGGGCGCGCAAGATCGCGGCTAGGCTCCGCGCCCCGAAGACCGCAGCTGTAGTGATTACACTACAGCCGGACGCGGAAAAGAAGGGCGTTACCTACCGCGATCTGCTCGCGAAGGCGAAAGAGGCGGTGGATCTCGGGGAGCTCGGGATCACTGGGGGCCTCCGGCTCAAAGTCACCCAGACGGGGGCCCGTATGCTGGAGATCCCCGGGGAATCCAGTGGCGCGACTGCGGACGCTCTGGCTGCGAAGCTCAGAGCGTCCCTGAACGCGGACGAGGCCCGAGTGTCCAGGCCCGTCAGATGCGCAGACCTGCGCATCATGGGTCTGGACGACTCGGTATCGGAGGAGGAGTTGGTAGCCGCCGTCGCCAGGTCCGGGGGGTGCACTACTGGTCAGGCGCCATACGCCCGGATCAACAGGGTATGCATGCCGCCACGGTATGCTGCCCTGTTACGGCGGCCAAAACCATAGTGGAGGGCCGAAGGCTTCTGGTGGGCTGGGTCTCAGCGCAGGTTAAGCTGCTGGAGCCCAGACCTCTGAGGTGCTACCGCTGTCTCGTGGGGCATCACGTGTCAGTGAAATGCGCCTCGGAGGTTGACCGCAGTGGCCTCTGCTTCCGCTGCTGTCAGCCCGGACACATATCGGCGACCTGCTGCGCTACGCCACACTGTGATGCATGTGCGGCGACCGGCAAGCCAGCGGATCACTGGGCCGGAAGCAGGGCCTGCGTGTCACCCGCCAAGGCCAAGGCCGCGGGTAGGAGAGGGCCCTCCTCCGCCGCCACCGCCTCTATGGCCACCGCCGCAGCTGCAACTGCCGCCGCCGCCGCTGTCACTGTCGCCGCCGCCGCCGCCGCGACACCGACGCCTGCAGAGGGGCGCCTCGTGGAGGAAGCTGAAATGGAATGCCTATAACGGCCCCATTAAGCTTCCTCCAGGCGAATATCAACCACTGCGCCTGCGCTCAGGATCTGTTGCTCCAGAGCGTGGCGCAGTGGTCGATTAACATCGCTGTGGTCGCTGAGCCGTATTTTGTCTGGCCTAGGAAGGACTGGGTGGCGGACCTTAACGGCTCAGTGGCCATCATTTCTTCGGCCGCCGCCGGTACCCCGACTCTTGAAGGTGTCAGGAGGGGTCAGGGGTGCGTAGCAGCACGGTTCGGGGAGTTCGTCGTTGTGGGGGTGTACTTCTCCCCGAACCGATCTCTCGCCGAGCTCCACAACTCTCTTGCAGAGCTGAGAGCAGTCATCGTCGGAAGCTATCCCCTCCCCGTGCTTGTCCTCGGGGACTTCAATGCCAAGAACTTGGCTTGGGGTTCTCGTCGTACAGATGTGCGGGGTAGGATGGTGGAAGACTGGGCTCTGGAGACAGGCCTGGTCGTCCTAAATCGGGGTTCTGTCCCCACGTGTGTGCGGATGCGGGGCGAGTCGGTGGTGGACATTTCATTCGCTAGCCCCGCTCTGTCGCCGCGTGCCAATGACTGGCGAGTCATGGAGGGGGTGGAGACCTACTCCGACCACCGGTACATCCGGTTTGACGTCTCCACCCAGCCCTCGAGCGCGCCAGTCCAACAGGCCCCGAGTGGTCCGCGTTGGGCGCTGAAGCAGCTGGACCGGGAGCTCCTCCTGGAAGCCTCGATCGTGCAGGCCTGGGTGTCATCACCGGATAGGCCTGCCGACGTCAATGATGAGGCAGGGTGGTTCCAGGAGGCCATGTCCGAGATATGTGACGTGGCAATGCCCCGCGTCCGGCCAGGAAGCGCCCGGCGTCAGGTGTATTGGTGGTCGCGTGAGCTGACGTCTCTGCGCGAGGCGTGTGTCGCCGCGCGGCACCTGTACGCCAGGCATCGCAGGCTCCGCATTCGTCCACCGAATGCGGCAGCCATTGAGGCGGAGCTGTACGAGGGATACAGAGCAGCGAAGACCGCCCTCCGGGAGGCTATCATGCGGGCCCGGGATCGGGCCCGTGAGGAGATGCTGGAGACTCTCGACAGAGATCCGTGGGGGCGCCCTTACAAGATGGTGCGGGATAAACTCCGCACCTGGGCCCCCCCGCTGACGCAGAGTCTCCGGCCTCAGCTCGTGGAGGACGTGGTGAGCGCTCTGTTTCCTGCGCGAGGGGAACATCTGCCCCCGCCTATGGCTCCGCCACCTGCGGTGCCGGAAGCGGACCACCAGGACGACGACGACGGCATCCCGGAAGGGACCGGGGTAGACCTGAGAGTGGCGGTACGTAGGCTCAAGGCCAGGAATACCGCCCCAGGACCCGATGGCTTGCTTGGCAAAGCCTGGGTCCTGGCCTCGGAGGCTCTCGGGCCCCGACTGGAGGGGCTCCTAAGCGCATGCTTGGAGAGAGGCCAATTCCCGCTTCGTTGGAAGACGGGGAAGCTGGTCCTCATTCGGAAGCCGGGGCGCCCTGCGGACTCTCCGTCCGCATACCGGCCCGTGTTGCTGCTCGACGAGGTGGGCAAGCTCTTTGAAAGAGTCATTGCAAACCGCCTCGCCGAGCACCTTGCGGGGACGGGGCCGGATCTTGCGGAACACCAGTTTGGTTTCCGCAAGAGGCGCTCTACGGTGGACGCCATCATGCGCGTGAGAGCCCTCACGACGGGGGATGCAGTGGCCAGGGGGGGGGGGGTTGTTTTGGCGGTGTCTCTCGATATCGCCAACGCCTTCAACTCCATGCCCTGGAGCTGCATTAGGGAGGCACTCCGGTATCACCGGGTGCCGACCTATCTCCGTCGTATAGTCGGGGACTATCTGACGGATAGGGCCGTCATTTACCCCGGTCGCAACGGTGAGTGGAACCGGCGAGAGATGTCGTGCGGTGTCCCACAGGGTTCGGTTCTGGGGCCGCCCCTGTGGAACATCGGTTACGACTGGGTGCTGCGCGCCGACTTCCCTACCGGCGTCAGCGTAGTTTGCTACGCTGACGACACGCTGGTACTGGCACAGGGGGGGTCGTACGAGGCGGCGGCGGAAAATATGACACGCGGGGTTGCGATAGTCGTTGAGAAGATCCGGCAGCTGGGTCTTGAGGTGGCTCTGCACAAGTCCGAGGCCATGCACTTCCATGGTCCTCGGAACAGGCCACCACCGGGATCCTCAGCGATGGTAGGAGGGGTATCCATCGGCGTCGAGTCGACGTTGAAGTACCTAGGACTCGTCCTCGACGGCCGATGGAACTTCGTTGAGCACTTCCGACGTTTGGCTCCCAAACTGGAACGGACCGGGGCTGCCTTCAGGCGGCTCCTGCCGAACCTGGGGGGGCCAAACGCCTCCTGCCGGAGGCTCTACGCGGGGATTGTACGGTCCATGGCCCTTTACGGGGCCCCGGTGTGGGCGCGTGGTTTGGCGCGGCTTGCCGTTCACCACCTGAACGCGCCCCAAAAGGTGGTTGCCGTAAGAATGGCTCGCGGCTACCGCACGATCTCCCGCGAGGCAGCGTGCCTCCTTGCCGGATTGCCGCCATGGGATCTGGAGGCGATAGTCCTCGCGCGCCTACACGAATGGCGCGCGGAGGCACTGTGCCGGGGGGAAACCCCGCTGCCGCGGCAAGTTGTCGTGCAGCGGACAGACTTCCGGCATGATCTCATGGCGACATGGAGAGAGCGACTGTCGCAACCCCGTGCTGGGCACGCCACTATAGCGGCGATAAGACCCCTCTTTGAGGAGTGGCTTGAGAGACGCCACGGCGTCCTCACCTTCCGCCTGACGCAGGTCCTCACCGGACACGGTGTGTTCGGGAGGTTCCTGCACCGAATCGGGCGGGAGGAAACGCCCGGGTGCTCCCACTGCGAGGATCGACCGGAGGACACGGTGGAGCACACCGTGGAGGTGTGCCCTGCCTGTGCGGAGCACCGCCGTGTCCTCGTAGCGGCGATAGGCGGCGGCGACCTCTCGCGTCCGGCCCTGGTCGAAGCCATGGTCCGGAGCGAGACGGAATGGGATGCCGTCACCACCTTCTGCGAAGCAGTGATGCTAGCGAAGGAGGTGGCGGAGCGGGAGAAGGAGAGAGCAGCAGCTTTCCTTTCCGGCCGCCGCGGGAGACGCCCCGGGCGTCGGGGGCTACGTCGTGGCCCCCGGCCACCGTAGGCGCGGGCCTGTGGACGGCGAGCAATGGGTAGCTCGCCGTCCGTCCGTCTAACGACGACAGGCCGTGTCGACGGCGCGTTTTGTTCCACGCGCGCCTCAAAGAGCTGTCAGCAGCGTGAAGGGGCCCGCAAGGGCCGACGCCTGCCGGGGCTGCGGGCTGTTCGAAAGAGATACCGCGGCTCCGGAACGTAAGGGCACTGAAGGAACACGGATGGTTTTTAGTCAGTAAAAGTCTGACACTCCCTTCCGCTCCACCCAGAGCGAAAGGCGTCATTTGATGATTTTCCATCCGCAAAAAAAAAAAAAGGGGGGAGATGTTATACCCTGTACTTGTTAGCCTTAGTGCTGCACTGCCTCTTAATAATGTTGACTTAGCCTTAAGGTTCAGTGAGTATCGCAGTGGAGCAGTTCGGCCAAGTCAGTCTGTTTCCATCTTCGAACCTGCTCGGTTGTCTACGGACCTAAGTTAAATCCTAACCAGTTTGTAATATGTAATCCAGTTATACTTTTATTAAATATCGGTGTTTTAAATAATTGTTATTTAAAAACCAATCAGCCCGTCTCCGTATAATAGTGCGTTGTATGTTGCCAGGTCGAGTCGTCTTAGGTGGCAACCAAACCTCCACCGGAGATTTTTAGCACCCTCTGCCCCGCCGTTAACATGGTCGCCACCGTAGCCAGGAATAGTGGGGCCGCCGGGGACTGGAGGCCGTCCCTTTGTTACTCTCATCATAGGAGGGTATTTACCGTAGTTGCCACGCTTGGCGAGCGGGTTGGCAACCGCAGTTTTTTTATTGTAATTTTGCTGTTATCAGGAAGATGCTGCTACCCATCTCCTGTCTGTTTCCCTTTGTCGCCTTTTACGACACCCACGGGAACATATGGGGTAGTGGATATTCTCAACCGTCACTGCACGGCACATATGTAACATATGTATATACAAAAACATACAGTCAACATGTTTTACCGCTTTCTTCTTTTGAAGTTTGATAAAAAGCAGCCCTACCACTTTTACATCACATTTACATCTTTTATCTTCAGTCATATTTGTATGTTCACTTTAATATCTTTTGAAACTTGATATTAATTATCTTATGTAATTATTATGTTAAAACATTAAGAGACAAAATTTACATAAACTTTCCTCTTAATGTCTTCAGACATAAGTTCTGTCGCTCTACAAACAAAGGTAATAAGAGTTATTACCCGTATACATGTAATTAAAACTAGTTAATTCTAAAGTGAATCTGTAATTACTAAGTAAAAACGACAGCTGCGCCTCTCGGTTGCACAGTGATTTATTGCGGTAACACTGTAAACATCTATTTACGTGCACAAAGTGTTACCAACGTATTTAAATTTTAATTATACAATTCGCAATATCCGAATGAAAATATCGAATATATAACTACGAATTTTACCAGATTCTTATCTATATACTAGTTTACTGAAAGAAATAATAACGTAAAAAATTTATCTTATATTATTATACAATTTTATTTAATACTGATACTGAGGAAGGTCGTTTCAAGTAGGTGCCAAATGACGTATTTCTTTAAACGTTATATAATTTTTATTACCATCATAGGTTCACGAAATTTTTGCATTTTCGAATAAAAATAATGCCACTTGATGGTTACCAGGATACCAGGACTTGAATCCGTTAATAATATAAGGAGAAGATGCATTACGGCAGGTGAGTTTGCTCCTTAATGTATACATAACTTCATCAATGGAAAGACATGCTGATTGGTGACACAGGCGTGAGCATAGCCGCAAAGTAACCAGCCTATAGTGTTTTACAGGATACGTTTAGGGGAGTGTGCGTAAAATTGCATGACATAATTACTACTTCTCTGTTACATCATCAGACCACCAGACACTTCACTGGTCTCCATCTCTTCGTTGTTTCCACGTAACACGCATTTACACCCAACGGTTTGTTTGTCTTTCATAATGCGTACAGCAAAGTAGTGAAATAATTTGCTAGCATCTTTCTTTCCATCCAGTAACGATGTAGGTTCTTCTAGGCAAGAGTTAACAGGCTTCTAATAAGCTAAGTCATTGCGCTTACCAACTGCTGCTGTATCATCATTTACAATCAGGTGGGATGATACTAGTGATCATTCACTGGTTTACAATAATTAAAACAAATCTCGATTAAGAATCAAAATAGTGTTATCACCTCCAAGGGTTAAGGGGGGCTTAAAACATGGCGTCTGTCATTAATTGTTTGTAAAAATATATTTTTGATTATAAAATTAAAACTAAATTCAAATTAATTCTTTGAGAAGACTGAGAGTTAATTTTCAATTGCTAGTTCGTAATATTCGCCATTTCGAAATACACAATAATATTATATCAAAGCTATTCAAATAAGTGTTGTGATAAATTATTTTACTTTGACACCTTAAGTATTAAAATAAAAATATTATACATAACATCGAAATATATGCAATATTAAAAAATATAATAAAAAACTAAAACCAAAAACTTTAATTATCATACAGTCACTCCTGGTATTGCAATTGTTGATGGGCGGCGGTAGTCACTTACCATCGGGTGAGCCGTGTGCTCGTTTGCCCCTTCTCATACAAAACACGTAGTTTTGTGATCAGAATGCTAGCTGCGTTTCCTCGCTAAATACTTATCCTTTGAGCAAGAAAAGCACCAGCCCTCTTATCACCCGCGATAACCAATCGCGGATACAGTTCCATTAGAAACTTCACCGCACGTGAACCCGACGAACTAATAATCTCTACAGTAAATGGCATAAATATCATGTAGAAATGTCACAGAGACACATATTATCACCACATACTTAGTTCATCAGCTTTAGATGCTGCCCCGGCTCTAAACATTATACTCCTGGGGGATTTCGACCTTAGTGACATCTTTCAAACATTATCGGAAATAATCAAGGACACGATCATTGCAGTGTCACAAGTGCAAACTGAGAGCCAAAGTAACACAAGAGCCTAGCGCTCGTCTTAAGATTTACAGACAAGCCACCCAGTTTCGAACAAAGCTAATAACAATTTAAAGTACGCTAAGTTATTTACAGTTTAAATTGTATTGGACGTGTTTTTTAAAGAAAACATCGTGAGGAAACCTGCATGTCCGGGGAATAATATATTTTGAGGAAGTTTGAAGTCCGCCAACACACACTAAAGCAGCGCAAATATCTCTTTGATATGGTTATGGAGACTAATTACTCCATAACTTTATCAAAGACGTGAGGAGGCCTGCGGCCCAGCAGTGAGATGTATATAGATTTGCTAAGGTATTACAAAATTTCAAGGCAGAAATTTCAATGCAAAAACGATCGTAAAAAAAGTTTACGTAACCTTTAGGTACTCACCGAGCACAGCCGAATAGCGTACGAAAATGTGAACGACTTGTTCGGGTGTGTTCTTCTGGTTGGTCTGAGTATTCGCCTATTCTCCATTCAATGTCAGTTTTTTAGCACGAGTCAAAGGAATGTTTGTGTGTATTCGTACCGGTTTTCGTATACTCGTCATTATAAAGTTGACTCGTGAACTATCATTATAATTTACTCGGCTAATCTACCGTTACAATTTTTTTTATACATTTCTTTGACTAAATATATAAAAAATATATGAGTATGTATGTATTGGTTCATTTAGCTGAATAAGAATTTCACAAGTGCGAAACTACTTTTATTTTATTCTACTTAATACTATTTCCACTAATGTTGGCTTTTTTTCTTTTAACATATTTTGCGTCTATAAGTTAAGTAGACACAATGTGGTAGCAACGAAATGTACGTCATCCATATTTAAAAATCTATGGTAAATAAATACAGACGAATATGTAGGTAAAGCGTCGTACTCGTCCACGAATAACTCGGTGAGTTATTTCATTCAATTTCTAGTACCCACAACTATCTTTAAATTTCGCTGGAATGTATTTTGACGCAGCACTAGCAACGTCAGACTTCGTTCAGTGTTTGCATGTTTCCTTCTTACTAAACTTGGTATCCTATTCCTCGCTCTACGTGGAAGACCTCACTGGACAGGTTTATCATTGATATTTGTTGTACCTACATTTCTTTTTAGATCTAATTAAACTTTTCTTACTACAAGAACACAAAGAATACCTAAAAATACTCCTATTCATTAAATTGTTAAAACTATACACACATGTCAGTATTATCCGTGAATATTTTACTTTACTAGGTACTTTTTCAGTTTCGTCACACCTATTTTTATTATATTGCTAGTACGTTTTAACTATAACTCCTGATGTTTCGCTTTTTATGTATTTGTAATTTAGCTGAAAATAACAAGGCGTGAATGTACACCTCATGTATCATGTGATCATGAGGTCGTGTTAGTAACTTATACTATAAATAAAAGCGTGTTAAAAAGATAAATATATGATAAATATATGTGTGTGGAAGCTGGCATCACAAACGTGTGAAAATCATTCACACGTTTGAAATGACAGTGTGAAAGTCATTTAACACCTATATTTCGCTTACATTAAAAGCACTTCTCCAGACGGTATTTCCTTTTTTATTGAATTTTTTGTCACTTCGTGGAAACTTTAAAACTTTAAAAGTGGTAGTGTATATACTTATATAATTGTAGACCAAAGACTATCATGGTACCCACACCTTGATCATGTCATCAATAGAATGAGGAAACTAACTTGGATCTTCAAAACCCTTAGACATGTAATGCTGGGCAAATCGGATGAGGACTCACCAAATTATCTCCTCAATCAAATCTACATTGCTCTTGCTCAATCCGTCTTGGTCTACTGTATTCCTGTCTGGGGTGGTGCAGCAAAAACTCGATTTCTGGAGTTAGAGAGGGCGCTGCGTTCTCTTATTAAAGTTATGTACTTTATGAAGGGACGCTTTTCTACCGATTTTCTATTTCGTATCAGCGGCTTACTCTCTGTCAGGAAGTATATATTCTGGACAACCCTCAAAACTCACAAACCATTGTCTTATGATCCATGCCATTTAAATAAACGACGTAGAAACATGGTTGCCCAGACATACAGAACTAAAACCACATTTGCGAGCAGACAATTTATATCGCGTTCTGCCTTTCTTTATAATAAAATAAACAAAGATATTTATATATACGACAAAACATACCACAACTGTAAAAAACTTTGGTTAGAATGGATTCATCATAAGACATATGACGAAATTGAGAAGCCACTGGATTGTGTAGCATGATTTGTTGAGATTCAGACACTGTAATCACACATACTCTTTTTAAGTAATAGAATTAATATAGAATTTAAGTAACATATAACATTAATATGGATATAGAATATATTTATCCATACTGCCTTGTAACATGGATATAGTAATGGAAGGGCGGACCCTCCAAAAACAGGCATTATTTGCTTAAATGGAGGTTCCAATCTACTAGTTTTAAGGCAATTACTTTTTAAAAACGAAATAAAATTTATTTACATATTATTTATTTTTTATTATATACCTAGTCAGGTCATAAATTCTGTCACATGTTTAATATAAAATAATTGAAACAAGTTTAATTATTATGTAACCATTTATATACTAAAATGAACTTAACAAAACATAGATTCTTATGATACTAAAGTTTATTCAAAATGACTTCCGTGATTTTGAATACAGGCCTTCAATCTGCGCGGCCAGTCGTCTATCGCAGCACGAACGAGGTCCATGTCATTATCGGCGGCTGCCTTAATCAAGGATGTCTTGAGTGACTCCAAATTGGGATGAGGCTTTGAGTACGCCTTTTCCTCCAAGTGTTGCCATATCTTGTAATCTGACGGATTCAAATCTGGACTGGAGGAGGGCCAATCTTCGTGCCGGATGAAGTCGATTTCACGCGCCGCCAGCCAGTCTTGTGTGCTCTTCGCTCTATGAGCTGACGCCGAATCTTGTTGGAATACCCATTGCCTGTTATTGAACATGGTATGAGAAACAGGTTCCACAAGGTTCGTCAGGACTGTATTTTGTTACACAACTGCATTCGTTTTTACACCTTTCTCACAAAAATGTACATCTGTTAAGCCCCAATAAGAAACTCCCAACCATACCATGAGCGAGGATGGAAAATGACCTCCGCGTTGGACACGCGGAATACGGTTGCTCGCTTCTTCACTACTGTGTGCGTACACCTTATTATTTCGTTTGTTGTAACTCTCTTCTACGGTAAAAATGTTTTCATCCGAATAAAAAATTTCCCGATATTTTTTTCCCGCGTACCGCTTCAACAAAGCGCGGCATCTCGATGTCCTGTTTTTCTTCGATATGCCCGAAGCCCTAAGTCTTCATTTAACACCCTTTTTACCGTGGTTCTGCTTAACCCCATCTGAAGGGCAAACAGTTTCTGCTTACGTTTGGGAGTTCTTTGAATTCGCGCCTTCACAGCTTTTATCACTGCTGGAGTCCTAACAGACCGAGGGCGACCACTTCTTGACCTGTCATCTATACTAGAGTCTTCATTGTATCGTTTGATGGTACGATAAACGACTCTTATGGTTATATTCAAATTTTTCAGTATGTCAAAAATTTGAATTGGCGCGTAACCGCAACGATACAACGCAATAACTGCAACACGGTCTTCGTAAGCGTCCACTCCATATTTAAAAATGAGTAAAATTCTAAATAGTATACAGTTTTATTTTCATGAACAATTCGAAATTCGAATTCAATAAACTTTTTTGTGGCCAGCATTCTAAAATAAAAGTTTTTACTGTGTGACAATACTTATGACCTGACTAGGTATATATACAACGTGTCCCAAAATTCTACGATAAGCCAACACCGGAGGATAGACCTGCCCCGGACTAATCGGGTAAAAAAAGAAAAAAAAATATATCCCAATTATATTTTAAGTTATATAAAAAAAATGAAATTCTTCAGAAATTGAGACCGTTTATGATATTTTTCACTACCATGACCACAATTTTTTAAATATTTTTTTCTTTTTTTTTATAGGCAACCTGAATAGTACTGCTATCTACCACAATTCTTAAAAACTCCAGAATAACTCTTGTTTTATCACGAAAATTAATGAAACTTATTTTATTCCCTAAATTTTTTGAAGACTTTTACTTTTAACCAAATTTAACTTATCGTGGTGTAAAAAAAAAGTATGAACACTATTATGGCAAGTTTTTTTAAAAATTGACGCAACTAACCAATATTCCAAAATGGTATAATACTCTAGGAAAACAAGTTATAAAAAAATATGGGCCTATTATTTCTTAACAGGGGCCAAATGACGGTCGGGTGTAATAAAAGTATTATTTCTTGAAAAATGTTTAATATTTCAAAACAAATGGTACAAACAGTTTCACGTGTAATTTATTAAGTTATTAACATTATAGCAAATGTTCGAACTGTTTGCCACCAGCATTAATACATGCACGACATCGCCTTAAAAATGATCGTTTTATTTGTCTTGCATATCTTCTGCTATTAATGTAATCAGCAGCCTGAGTGATATTTCGACGAAGCTCGTCCAATGTCACAATGGGTTTTGAGTAGACCCTGTTTTTAAGACAACCCCAATAGAAGAAGTCCAGGGGGTTCAAATCGGGTGAACGGGGTGGCCATAAGATAAGAGAGGCCAAGAGAGAGGACCAAGTCGCCCGATCCAACGCCCTGAATACTCTTGATTTAAATATTCTCGCACAGGACGGGCATAATGTGCTGGGCAACCATCATTTTGGAACCACATGTTTTGAAGATCACTTAAGGGCACGTCGTTTAACAATTCTTGCAAGTCATTTTGTAAAAAGTTTAAATAACTATTGCCATCTAAGTTTCCTTGTAACTCAAAGGGCCCAATTACTTTTCCATTTAATATGCCGGTCCATAGGTTAACCTTGAATTGATATTGGGATTTGTCTTGTCTCATCAAGTGTGGAATTTCATTACTCCAACTATGTAGATTGTGAAGATTTAAATACCCATCTTTCTTGCACGTTGTTTCATCCGACCATAGAATTTTGTCTAGGAAGTGGGGATCTTCACTGTGCCTTTGCAGCATTACACGGCAAAATGTGACCCGTAGCGGATAGTCCCGCGGTAATAACGTCTGCACACGCCTGTAGTGATATGGGTGAAGCTTGTGACGTTTTAATATTCGATGTGCAGAACTTTTCGGGATTCCTGTAGCTTCTTCTATGGCATATATATCCATCAAGTAATTCTCAGTAGCTGCCTGGAGGGAGTCAGGAAGTTGGCGGTGTCTCAACCCCGTGTTACGGAAAGCATGTAAAGCCGTTGGTCCTGCGCCTGATCTCTCACCGGTCGTGTCGGTTTACCGTCCCATCAGACTATGAGAGTGAGGGTATAAAGAGTGCACCTGTGCTTGTGCATACACTTGTGCACTATAATCCTGTCCTGCGCCGATGGCTAGTCACCATTAAGACTGGCCGCCGTGGCCGAAATTCGGTTTGGAGGTCATTATTATTACTTTCAGATTGCCGTCGATAGTAGAAGACAAAGAGTGCTTCGAGTTGCTTGGACTGAAACCGGAGCTGTATCAGGAATGCAATCAAAATGCCACTTGTTCCACTTGGTTTACTGAACCTTGAAAACCGGTGAGAAGATCTAATTTAGTTTTAGTTCTACGATTACGAATTCATTATCGCAGAACACAGAATACCAGCGTTAAATAGCAGCTTAACACTGCTGTTTTTGGTATGGTGAGTGTAGAGAACCGGAGACCCTCTTAGTTAGTTAGTCCTCACGGGTGACAACGCATCTGCAGTTTGATTCTTTATTGAGGATAGATGTAGATGTCTATGGGTCACAGCAACCACTTATCATCAGGTGGACTGTATGCTCTTTTGTCACCCTAACCTATGAAAAAAAAAGAACATGCGAAATTGCAAGCTTCTCATTTCTGCACTTCTCAAACTTCTCATTTCTGAACCGATTATTTTTATAATCAATATCTGAGTGTCTACATGGTCTATGAACATTAGTTCGTCGTCAGAACTTAAGAAAAGGTCGACCATTTTTAAAACTCTTGTTTTTGCACCAACTTCTTTAAAAAATCAATATCTGGGGCTGCATGTGATCTATGAATATGAATAATAGGTTACTATACTTCAGGAATGGTCCCATATAAATTTAGAAAAAAAAATATCACATCTTATGGTGGCAAAATAGGGGATGGAGTTTTTAATGAAACTACTAATATGTCATAGAGATTGTGATATTTTTTAATCCACCCTAAAAGGTAAAAGTGATTTATTGTTGATGAAGTTTGAAGTCGGCTTTTACCTTTTTTTTTAAATTTCTTTATGTTC
The DNA here is from genome assembly GCA_963668995.1 of Parnassius mnemosyne. Lineage (NCBI taxonomy): Eukaryota > Metazoa > Arthropoda > Insecta > Lepidoptera > Papilionidae > Parnassius > Parnassius mnemosyne. The sequence continues at coordinate 9,295,925 of CAVLGL010000057.1, forward strand.
ATAACAAGATATAGAAAGAAAGAGTCTTATAGTGAGTTTATACAAAGATTCTACTTATTCCATAATTTGCTGAAATAACTTCAGGTAGACCCACAAAGGAAAATATATTAAAAAGGTAAACTTATAAGTTATTTTATGTTTAAATAAAATTGTATTGCTGATATTAGTATGTTTTTTTAAAACACTTTTGTTTTCCACTTATTCCTCGTGAAGGTTATTAGCCTCGTTACACACTAACCCATCACCATCTCTTTCTAGTGCGACAAGCTTTGCGGCGAGGGCAAACAAACACGTCAAGTGGTCTGTCATCAGAAAATAGACGGGAAGGTGGAAGTGTTTGAAGACGAGAGCTGCGATGATGAGAAACCACCATCGGAGCAGGCTTATATGCTGCATCCTTATGAAGGCGTCGATTTGGTCTTGTCTGATTGGTATGGGGTAAGTATCTATGTTTTTATATGTCCCGCTGGGTTTCTTGCTGGTTCTTCCCAGGACAGAGGTATTTTCCGAACTAGTGGTAAATAAAAAATGACTTTCAATAAGTATTATGTAATAATCAATATTGAATAAAAATTATTCTATTCTATTCTATTCTATTTTGTTACTTTATTACTGATAAATAACAGTTAGAAATTTTAACAAATAAGCGGTGAAGAAGAAATAAAAAAATATTTCGAAGACATGTGAAGTCCACCAACATGCATTGGGGCAGCGAGGCGGACACTTCCTTGATTAAAAAATCCTCTCAGAAGTGAGAGAAGGCCTGTGCCCAGCAGTGAGACGTATAGGCAATAACATTAACTTTAGCTAATTTTAAAAATATTTTTTTGATTCTCGTAATCCCTAAAGTTTGTCACTCGTATTTTGAATTTCATTGAACAACAGTGCAATTTATGTTACTTTTAATTTGTAAATTGTTGTGTTTACTCATTAATTTACCATACGTATTTACTTAAACACAGTCTAGCCAAAGGGCAATTGTATAATATCTCCGATGTTTGTATGCCTGTCTGTTCTTCCATAACTCCATATTATGTTAAAAATGTTGGGTTTTTATAACACATAGATGTTTTTCGTAAACAGACTATATTCTTTAAATATTTTTTTGTAATATTAATGCTACATTTTATTATTGTAAATATAAAAATTAAAATAGTTTTTATGTATATTACACTATAACACCTGCACTGCAACTGTTCAGACGCGTGTGGCCTACTGCGCGACCAAAGACCAAAAAGTCGTTGACTCAAGTTTCTGTTCTTACCACCCAACCCCGGTTGTAGTGGAGCCTTGTGACCGCTCGAAACTTCCCCCTTGTGAAGTGTTGTGGTACGCTACGCAGTGGAGTAAAGTAAGTTAGGGCTTCGATTATATATTTTATTTGTTTCACTTTTGCTAAAGTTTTGTACAGTTAGGTTTGAAAATGAGTTAACTTTATTTCAACTTATTTGAGTGACCATGTGATAATTTTTTTCAATTTATTTCGGTGACATCAAGATAGACAAACATCGTAAAATTAGTTTTGAGTAGCAACTGTTTATATTTATAATAATTTCTAGTCTTCAATAATTTTGCATTATTCAATGACACATTTAAACCTGAATCATAAATTCCAGAAACTGTTACTTAATAGTAACTTTACTTCTAAAATTGTTAATTCACTAATCCACTCCGTAAGTGTTTCAGTTTCTGCCATTGAATTTCTCAATCATGAAATCCTTAGCAATTTCCCCAAATTTTGCGTTTCCGATTTTGTTTCTTTATCTTTAAGCAATTTCTCTAACAGTAATTCTTAGGGATTCTTTGAGCCTCTAGGTATAGATTTAGTTTTTTTTTTCAAAATATCTTCTAGGTAATAATCATTAAACTATAAGTTTTTTTCTTCATCCAAGTATATCTTTGATATATCATCTATCAAGGTTATCCATATTTTCCTTGTTTTATGTATTTCAGGTAATGATTTTCTGACCTTGGCATAGTTGGAAGTATTTGTAATTGCTTGGTGCAGCTTTGAAGGTTGGAACTCAGATGGTATTCCAAAAACCTATCCCTTAGGTGGAGCTATTGAGGTTATACATATGATGTTTGATTTTCCATCTGTTGTTGATTTCACAACGAAATCAAACCTCAAATTTTTCATCTTTCTTGAAATATTTGTAGAAAATATTGTTTAATAATGATATTATAGGTACTGTTGTATATTTGGAATAATAAAATAAGGAAGTGATTGCGTATATCTGTAAAACAAAATAAAAACATTTAAAGCCTTTATTTTGGGTCTATTTATATCTTACAAACATAGAAAATGTTATCTTTAAAAAAGTGTCTTGATCACAATAGTTATAGCTTTAACTAGCATGAATGACCTTGACGAAACGGCGATCGCAGAGATTTTAGGCGATGTCAACACCGTCTAGCAAATACGTTCTGTATTACTTATAAAAGTGCAAAGATTAATAGACTGCAGAGATGACCATTATATAAGTGACATACTGCCTGTTATGCTTGCGCATCACTGAGAATTATGTCGCGGTTACGCATCTTTAATTACATTGTGCTGTAGCTTTGTCCGGTAGGCGTTACGAGCTATCAAGTGTTCAAGTTTCAAGTACGTAAGAGTTTTTTATTATATATGTTAAATCGTATTTATTTGTATCGTATTAATAGATCTGGGTCAAAGCGTTCGCTGTAAATTTTCCCGGGTTTGAACCCCGACAGCACGAATGAAATTTGTAATTGCAATTTTTGTCAACACGCATTGGGGAAGCACGGCGGGCATTTCCTTGCCCTAAACCCTCTCAGAAATAAAAAAGAGTCCTGTGCCCAGTAGAGGGACTTGTATAGCCTATTACTTTACTTTGTAGCCATATTTATATTCGTTTCAGATATAGAAGGGTACCTTATGCTGACAAAAATATCATGTGGAGGCGACGAAAACGTAAAACATCTTTGTACCTATTATCTAAAACGTTCGAAAAATTGTCAGTCATGTCATACGCCACATTTTCTATAGAGCGTAGAACATTGCAGATAGGGCAAAATAAAAAATAATCCAAAATATTATGGGAACTATTTATTAATAATATATACATTTATAAGTATTAATAATAAAAATAATGAACAAGCTGCAAGGTTCAACTAATAATGTTTTATGTAAACACAATCGTAAAATTCCTGTTTTAATTTTTACCAATGGTTAATTGATGAAACGTAGTCAAGATCACTTCATATAAAATATATTTAATTAAAATTGACACGTGACCTATTTGGCCTTCTACTTACAACTCGGCGGAAATTTGAAAAGAAGATTTTGTCTTTTCACACAAGTATTGTATACAACTGGCGTGTTTCGAAAAGCATGAATAAGTGTCAGCGGTATATAATCAATTAAAAACTGAACTTATTTGAAATTTATTTTTTTGTTTATTTTTGTTATATCTTCTTAAAAACTGACGCCATCTCACTATTTTATTATTTGTTTTTTTTTGTAACGCATAACGATAAGTTAGACTAAGTTAGATTAACTTGGATAAGTTTATAATTTTTTTAGTTTTATCACAAAATTTCCGCAATAAATTATTACCTTTTCTACAGTGATTCTCTCCTCTTAGTTTCGGCGTGACTGTAGGATGTTATAGTGAGTCACCGTCAGTTATTAATCGGCCATAAATCATTATATGTAGGTATAGACATACATATATACATTTTTTTGATTTTAATATATATGTATTTTTGAATTTTGATTGATTTTTCGAAACCTGGTAAAATTATTTTTTTCCATACAAATTGATGGGGCTGAGTATAATGCCAGTTATGCTCTTTGGCTGAAGTTGTTTTTTTATTTTATGCTCAATTGCAGACAAAACAATGTTGACTGCGCATTTCTAAAACAAAATTTTACCTCTTCTCCTTCTAATAATCTCCTTCTAATTATTATTATCTATAAGACCATTTGCGGAAACAGTTATTGTTAACAGTTATGAGTGTAACATTTTATCAGCTGCTTTGTTTATATTGCCTTGAGCAACACTTTGCCGGTTTCTGTACAGAAAATGATGCTGGCTTTGCAAATATGGATGCCCGCTATCATTGAATATAATACCCGCTATCTTAGAAACTTTAATTATCATTTGCATAAAATTCTAAATAGCACTTTTTACACAAGAAAATAAACTTTTAGATCAGTCCATCTTGTTTTTCACTAATTAAGTAAAAAGTAAAACAAAGCAATAGGTCCGTGATTTAAAATTTCTTGCAACTTTTTATAGAAAAGCATGACCTTATCATAATATAAAAGTCATCATTTAGCCATGTGATAAAACTTTTAAGCGTGCCAGTCAAACATTAATGATGATATTCGGGTCATTATACTGAAAATAGTCTTTTAAATATTTTGTAGTACAATTGATAATCTTCAGTATGATTGACCGTGTATATAACTTTTATAAGTCTATGTTATTTTTGATGAAATTTAATATTGCAGATAAAAGCCCTTTCACATTTATTTTAGTCTCGAATTTAATTAATCAAAATGAAAATAATAACTTTGGCTCTTTATAACTGATCTTTAAATGTAAAACACTGACATGAAATTATATAATTATTGGCATTTTTTTAATTCATTGAATTTTTTTAAGATTTTGTTGAAACTATACTAGTAAAAAAAAAACAAACATATACCTACTATATTATAGTTCTTGATGAAAATAATGTATGCGCGTTACAACACATCCCATCGAGAATTTCTAATGTAATTCTTGGTGTGAAGCTAAGACGTTATAATAACTGTAAACAATAGAATAACAAAAAAATTAAAACATTTACATTTATATACAAAACATTTACAAAAATACTTGCTTTATAACCTAATAAATATTATTTGACCGTAATAAAATAAAACAAGGTAGTCTTCGGCATGAAATTAAAAATAAATATTTTCGATTATTTTTGCAATATCTAACAGCCGGATCAGCGCGCGATTCTGATCCATCTAAAGATGCTAAATTTCAGCAAGGACTGTTAAATTCAATAGGAGTGACCGAAAAACGGTTCTTGATATAGAAAGGTAAATAAATTATTTAACCTATAAAGTAAAATCACTTTATTAAAAATCAAAATAGCCCAATAGCTTTATTAACATGAGACATAATTGTACTAGTGCTTACAATACTTAACATTATTTTACTGAAATCTCAGAAAGTTTTTTTTAATAGTATAAGGGTGACAAACGAGCACACAGTCCACCTGATGGTAAGTGGTTGCTACGACCCATAAACATCTACATCTATTCTCGATTACGTATCAAAATGTAGATGCGTTGTCACCCGTGAAGACTAAGATGAAATGCCTCGTTTCCAGTAAAAAGGTTCTCCGGTTCTCTACACTCACCATACGAAACACAGCAGGGTTAAACTGCTATTTTACATGTTATTCCGTGAGAGCGTGGCCCTTCCCAGGTCGAGCCGACCCATTTGTGCTACAACTATACCTACTACTAATATAGCTGCAGCATGGCTCTACCACGTAAGAAAAAATTGACGTTGAAAATTTAAGTATTTTAGAAGCAACTTTGCATTTATTTTCTATTGAGTTAATTTTTGTGGAATCGTGTTTTGCAAACCGCCACCTGAAATACGTACAATTTTTTTTCGATAATGACGTGAAATTACAAAACGATCCCCATGCATTTCAATGTGGCTCTATTCAGCCTCTTGATATGAACATAGCTCGGGATTCAGAGTTTTCATGCGTAGATAATGGAAGGTATATTATATTATTACTGTCTCGTGTGAGGCAACCTTTATACTTATATACATATTCTCATTTGTAGTTAGTTGGTTAGAAAAATTATATCTAAATGCAAACTTTCACAGGGTAATTTTTTTTTTACTATTTTTACCCAGCAAGTAGTAAAGCAACTACTATTCCATCGGTAATTGGTTATGTAGCCTAAGATGGTGAATTGCACTGACTTAACAAATACCTATTCACTCATGCCTAATAGTACTAGGTAAGTATTATGTGCGACCTATTTGTGTGTATGTGTGTGTGTGTGTGTGTGTGTGTGTGTGTGTGTGTGTGTGTTTGTGTGTGTGTGTGTGTGTGTGTGTGTGTGTGTGTGTGTGTGTGTGTGTGTGTGTGTGTGTGTGTGTGAAGAAAAGCGTATGAGAATACGTGAAGAGGAATAAAGGTTGTGTACTAATTCGCTTACCTGTACGAGGTTGCCACTCGAGGACCTTTCTTCCTATTTTTTATCTGTTTTCCAAGTTATATAGCTAGCCCATTGCCATAACTTTATCACATAGAGAAAGCCCTCTCCAATTTAAAAATTTTACATTGTTTGTCTAACATAAAAAAAACCATAAACCCAAGAATTTATTTATTTATTTATTTAAACTTTATTGAACTTTACACATTAAGTAAAGGAACAAAAGGCGGACTTAATACTAAAAGAATTCTCTGCCAGTCAACCTTAAGACAGTGATATAACTACGAAGGCGGTTACAAAGAAATATGCATACACACATACATATACATATTATACATACATATACATATATACATACATATACATAGATACCTACATAAACACAAGTATATAAATTTATATATTATAATAAAATATAATATAATACAAGATACATAAAGATACGTAATATACTAATGATGACGGGACTTAGCATTTGTAAAGCAGTTTTAGAAAATGATCTCGAATGTTCTTTTTAAATGTTGTTTGCAGGTAGGTTGTCTTATTTTTTCAGGCAGGTCATTCCATAGGCGTGCGGCTTGGACAGCGAACGATGAAGATGTGAAACTCGAACGGTGAAGGGGAATAGAGAGAGCAAGAGTCTCCGATGAACGAAGCTGTCTGTCATGAGTGTCCCGCAGAAACTGAAACTTATGTTTTAGATAATTTGGATAGTGGTTATCGAATAAAATTGAAAAAACTGTGATAGGTATCCTAATGTGTCTTCGCTGACGAATTGGAAGCCATTTCAGCTGTGTGCGAAAAGAGGATACATGATCAAACTTGCGAAGACGAAAAATAAAACGGATACAGTTATTGACGAGACGATCCAGCTTATCAAGGTAAACCTCATTGAGATCAGTAAAACAAACATCAGCATAGTCAATAATAGGCAAAATAAGAGATTGCACCAGAGTTATCTTTACCTTGACCGGACGAAAGTTCCTAAGACGGTTCGAAGCACAGAGCTTAACTAAAACAGAACCACTAATATTCTGAATTTGGGTGGACCAACTTAAGGTTGTGTCAAAGTAGATACCCATATTTTTAACGCAGTCAGAATAAGGTATGATACAACTATCAAACGTGACAGGTGGAACGCAATGGACGTCAAGCTTACATAGTTGTTGAGCACTGCCGATTATTATAGCTTGGCATTTATTGGGGTTCACACCAATACCAAACTTACGAGACCAACTGTGGAGATTTGTTAAATCCATATTGAGTCTGGCAATGGCGTCACACAAAGAATTGGCGTCTGCTTGACCATACATTTGCAGGTCATCAGCGTAAAGATGGTAAGAGCAGCTAAGTTGAGAAGAGAGAAAGTTAATAAAAATGGAGAACAGAAGTGGAGATAATATTCCACCTTGTGGTACGCCAGTAGAGAGCTGACACCAGTCAGATATGTCACGACCATTAATGACAGTTTGCTGACGGCCACAAAGGTAGGAAGAAAACCAGTCTACAACAGTCTACAGACGAAAATTTGAGATTTTGAAGCATGGCAAGGAGAATATCATGGTCAACCATTTTGAACGCATTTGTAAAATCAATCAATACAAGTACTGTGACCTTTCTATTCTCCATGCCCTCCCTAATGTTCTCTGTGACTTTGAGAAGTGCAGTGGTCGTGCTGTGTCCAGGCCGAAAGCCAGATTGGAACTGAGATAGTAAGTTATTTCTACAAATAAAAGCATACAATTGTTGGTGAACTATAGATTCAAGAAGTTTTGATAGGAAAGGTAAGATAGAAATAGGTCTATAGTTGTTGAGTTGAGTGGGGTTTGCAATTTCGGCAAGAGGGATAATATAAGCTTTACGCCAAGAGGCAGGAAAGACCCCGGACAACAAGGAAAAATTGATTATGTGAGTTATGACTGGGAGAAAAATTTCTAGAATAGAAGAGGTCATAAGGCGACTCACATTATCACAGCCCACTGCTTTGGATTTAATAGATACAAAAGTTTTACGAACTTCGTCGACAGAGACAAACGAGAATGAAAATGGTTCATGTTGAGTTGTGGCCATAGAAGTAATTTCTGAAATTGTAGTGGACTTAATGATAGGAGACAATGCAGAGCCAGATGAAAAATGAGAATTAAGATCATTAAGAGGAAAAGAAATGTTATGAAATATTTCAGAGTGATTACCAATACCAAGAGATTTGAGAAACTTCCATACATCGGCCGAAGAAGAGTTAGAAATATTTTCATGAAAATAGCAACGCTTCGCTGTCCTTACCATGTAGTTACAGCGATTGCGAGCCACTTTATACAAACGCCAGTTGTCATCACACCTGTCACGCTTGAATTTTCTAAAAGCCCTATCACGTCGAGTCATTGCCATGCGTACTCCCATCGTAATCCACGGAGCTGGGGGTCGCTTAACTCTAATAGCTCTCACCGGTGCAAGGACATCAAACAGTTTCAGAGTTAAATCAGTGAAAGTTGAGACTTTGTCGTCCACTGAAGCCGCACCATACACCGGAAAAAAAGCTATATTCGACGCATCATTTTCTAAATTAGCAGGGTCCATTCTGGCAAAATTTCGTATCAAGATGGTGTTCGGTTTAGATTTAGGTGGTTTTAGTTTATATGCAAGGTAAAGTAAATCATGGCGCGAAAATCCGGAAGCAGACAACTGACCATAGTTAACTACCAATTGGGGAGAGGAGGTTATGATTAAATCAAGCCAAGTGTCTGGAGAATCAGGATTGTGGTGTGTCGGAGAGCAAGGAAGAATGGATAGGTTAACTGAGGACAGGATATTAAGGAGTTTAGTTCTTTGGGTGGAAGTTTTGAGAAGGTCAGTATTAAAGTCGACCATGATAATGTGATGTAAGTAGTCCGCACTGAGAGATTCCATGACGGTTTCTAAGCTAGAGAAATATCCTACAGAAGGGGGACAGTAAACGACACCCAAAGCGAGCCGGGAACGTCCCACCTGAATTTCCAGGAATAAATATTCGGCAGAGGCAGAATATTGTGAAGGTGACGAAGCAATAATCGAAAAAGAAAGGTTAGAACGAAGGTAAATGGCGACGCCACCTCCACCCTTGCCAATTCTGTCATTCCTGATTAAGACAAACCCGGGTAAGCTGAAGGATAAAGTTGAAAGTGAAGGCATAAGCCAACTTTCCGAAATAAGAATGGCCTGCACAGTTGAAGAAGAAGAGAAGAAAGTCTCTAAAAGATCAGCAAAATGTGAGGGAATACTCTGTGCATTAATATGGCAAACGTTGAACGAAGAGTTAAAGTTAACAAAAGAGTTATTTAGCAAATCACGCAGAGTTTCAGGTTCATCAAAAGAATCCAAGCTTGCAGAAGAATCGCAAGCAGAATAGAATGAATCATGATCAGACAACATACCGTAATATAAATTAGAACAGCATAAGATAAGATATGTACCTACTTAAAAATACTGTATTACGATATATAAGATATATACAAAATACATATAATATATATATATATATATATATTTAAATACAAAATACTAATGAGTAAATACCAGAAAAATAATAATACGAGCACTAAAAAAATATCAATCCCTACGGCTAACCCAGCAGAAAACATATTATCAAGCTCAATAGAATGTACATCTTATATATAAAAATAAATTTTTGCTTGTTCGTGTTTTATGCGCTGCCATATCGTTAATCAGATTTCACTAAAATTTTGTTAACTTATTGCTTACATACATACTACATACATACATACTACTACTAACTTACAATAGGTGGTGCACGTATCATACCAACAAATTTATTTGAAAGACCTGATTAAGCAATATAACTTACGAATTTAAAAACGATATTTCGACAATTATTTTCTAAGGCAGCAACGCGCTGGTTATCAGCTAATAAATTATAATAATAATAATAATGTCTTTATATAGTTATTTCTACTTAGGTAAGCACCATTATTTTATTTGTTTAAAATGTTTGATTTAATTTGATAACAGTGTACCTAAATGTAAGTATCTGTATCTTTATTTCCCTTCCTAATAATATTTTATAAAGACATACTCATAAAAACAGCGTTTTATTGTAATACATAATTATAAAATTCAGTGTCAACTAATTAATAAAAATATGCAAAAATAAAATTACATAGGTATTAAAAACTATCGAAATCTAAGTAACGAGAGCATGTTCGTCGTTCCACATCTAAATTATATAAAAATGCATTTTTCAATTTAACTAATCAACGTCGCCGCCAAAATTTCTTCTTCTTTGGGCACTTTAAAAATTAATTTATTTAGAAAATAATATTTACAGTTACCAGTGTACAGATATTAACTAAATTAAGTATTTCTAGTCATAAAAATATTTATAATTGAGTATAAACTTTTAAAAAACTAATATATATTTGAACGTAGCCGCTCCAACACCGACGTGCGGTCCACCCACGACGATGTCCGAAAACAGACTGTGACAGAGCTTACATGGCGACCGAGCATGCGCGCTCGCGAAAATATATTCAATTTCAGGGAAAAATTATATATTCTCTTATAAAACGGGTAATAAAAATAAAACTCTCAATTAAAAATATTAATATTTTTAAGACCTTTTTTTTAGTGTAAGAACTATTTAAAAAGCTTGTGCCGGTTTGGAGCAATTTTGCAAAATATGACAAAGATAGGTACTCTTTGGGGATTTTTTTTCTAATAAAGGATTGACAAAAATAAAACTTTGTTAAATTAAACACATTTACCAAATCTCCTTCTGTTACCCTGTATTTTTTCTTTTTGGATTAAATGAACAGTTATTGAGATTTTTTTACTTAAATATCCTAGATTTAGGCATTTCAACCACTGTTAAGGCCTTATTTATTCTTATCAAAGACATTTAATATTTAAATTTCTTTGATTCTTATATTTCATTTCATGTCACAACTGTCTGTTGTGACATCTAGACATATTCTATAACACGGCAAAAACAAACTTAAGAAAAGCGTGGATTACCGTTTAAAAAATATTTTTCCTATTATTATACTAATGGCAAAAAAGCTTCGTTGCACACATTATTTCATATTTGTTCATACTACATTAGCCAGAACACGAATATCAAAACAACTCCTTTTTTCACATTTCATGATTCCGATTAGATTTTCATATAATCTTAAGGTCGTTTACTAAAATAAATTGGTATCTATTTTAGAGTTCCGTAGCCAAATGGCAAAAAACGGAACCCTTATGGATTCGTCATGTCTGTCTGTCTGTTCGTCCGTATGCCACAGGCACTTTTTCCGAAATGATAAGAACTACGCTGTTGAAACTTGGTAAGTAGATGTATTTTGTGAATTGCATTAAGATTTTCACACAAAAATAGAAAAAAACAATAAATTTTGGGGATTTCATCAAACCCCTACGTGTGTGATATCTATGGATAGGTCTTCAAAAATGATATTGAAGTTTCTAATTACCATGTAAACTTCTACCGAAAATTGTTTTGAACGAGATCTAGTATGTAGTTTTTTTTTAATACGTCATAAATCGTAAATCGCAATTTAACTTTCATTCAATCAACTCAAATATAAAAAATTTTTTTTAATTTCATAAACATAAACCTTAAGCACAAACCTTGAACCATTATTTTCTAATAATAAATCTGTAAAAGGTGCCTAAGTAAATAATGTTACTTGCTGCTACGGAACCCTTCATGGGCGAGTTCGACTCGCACTTGGCCGCTTTTTTATGTGTAATACCATTAAATTATTAGTGGGCCAAAACGATTGCTTACAATCATTTTTGGCTTACTTTGAAGTTTCGATGACCAAGCAAGTAGTTCTAACAATAAAATATTTGAAAATTATTTAACAGAACATTATTTTAAATAAAACATTAACCTCTAAGTATACTGATTATATATTATTATTGATAATTCAACTTACTTTTGGAAACATGTAGACTTTTCTATCTTTATAGTGCTATTTCTCGTCGTACTAATAATTTCAAACAAGATATTGAAAAGTAAATATAACTTAAATAATACTAATGAGTAAATATTTCAACCTCAATAGAAGTACAGTTTAATAAAATAAATATTTTGCATAGATAAAGTAAATATTTTGACAATCCTTCTCTTATGGAATTGTGACAATAAACTTTGCCTGCCGTTCGATTTAAGACTATGACAAGACTTTAGTCCTTATACGTATTTCAATTTCAACGACACAATTGTGAGTCACAAAGGATGGCAAATAAATACATTCTTTCTGAAGTTTTGAACTGTTCAAAGAAGCACTAAGCACACGAAACTTGTACGGATTTAACTCTAAAGAAATCTCAAAAAGTTAAAAGAGGCTCTTAGCCTTAGTTTTATTTGCTGATGCCCGGATATTCAAGAATTGTTTAGTTCTTAGAATACGTTTTATTATTACAAAATGGATGTTAAACCGTTTTCACTACAAAATTTTAGTTTTCTAGCTTACGAAGTTTGAAAATAAAAATTAGTAAGGATGCGATGCGGTCTTTTATTACTAATTATATTCCAATTTTGTGACGAAGTATTGAAAAAATGCCACAAAATACGTTTCTGAGCCACCTGTATCCATCGACCTCCTGCATGTCTTACCAGGGTCCTATATAATAAAGGTTACAATTATACAAATTTAAAAGTCCCTAGATCGTATCGGTCAAGAAAATGGCTTATCCTCCCTACAACGGAAGAGGTCCATGTCCAGGTCAAGTATAGCAGTGGACCTTAACCGGTTGATAAAGAAAACTAAGTAAAACTAAGAAAATTGGAAACTCAGTTATACGTATCCATTACAATATATAGGTAATTTTTTGATGCCATGGGATCGTAAAATCATATAAAATAATATGATTTTACGATCATATAAATCATATATGCAAATAAATGTAAAAAATTAAGTTAAGAAATTAAATCAGAAAGAAATACAATTAACGATTACAGAGATTATATTACTAGTTTGTAACAGATTTTATTGTGGGTCACAGAAGGAAATGGTCATTAGTACTGCGATGCAATCAAAACAGCAGGAATATAAAATAAATTAATTGCCATTGCCATTACAGCCTATCAAGTTTTCACTATTTAACATACCTCCCTCCCCCCCTCCCTATAGATTGCCTATGGGCAACACCAGTTTATATTTATTCAGCTGTTATTACGAAGACGCTGCTGCCCATTTCCTTCTTTAGTTTACTACTGTCGCCTTTTACGCCACACACAAGATAATATGAGGTAGGTAGTAGATATACTTAAACAGCCAATACACAGCCTAAAATAACTAATTAAATTAAATTTCATTCAATGTATAAGCGTTATAAAAGAAAAAATTAAGTTTTCTTTTACTACGAACACAACAGAAAATATTGTCCAAATCATTTCTTTTAGTTTGGCAATCCCAATTATTTTCGACCCCCAATAAATATAAACATTAAATGTCGGACTATGTTTGCCAATTTTTACCAGACAACAACAACAATTTCCAGACATACAGTGACTGCCAAGCAGCAACTTTGTGGAGCTATTCAGAAGCTATCCGAAAAGATATACGTCCTTCTAACTAGCTAAGGCATTGTATTCTTACGACAGTCTCTGCAAAAAGTAAAAGGAAAAATCTTATACGCCTAAACAAACGTAAGTTATAAATTTTAACATTTATATCTAAAGAGAAATATATTATATACTGATAAAATGCGAAACAATTAAATGTTATTAAGTTAGACTATCAAATTTTTTTTTATTTGTTTAAAAAAAAACGTTACCCCCACAATAGGACTTTCTCCTGTGTCATGGAGGCAGTTTACAAACATAAATTGCACAAGGACAAACATCCAGACCCGGAACAATTATTTGTAGGCCATACAAATATTGTTCCGTGCGGGATTCGAACCCGCGGCCCCCAGCGCAACAACTGATTGCTAAGCCACTGCGCCACGGAGCCGTCAAATTTTACTAAATTGTATTTACCTAAAACTATTTACATATAATTTATACGTATGATTGTTATCAATTGGTCAAAAAAAGAAGCTTCATCTTCATTTTTGTGATTTGGATATAATTAAAAGTATAAGTAAAAGTATTGTTCCATAATATTGATTTTAAATTATAAATTTATTAACTTTAATAACCGACCGGTTTAGCTTCACCGCATCATCAGGGTATATATAATGTATCATATATTTATATATAAAAATTACGTGTCGCATTGTTTGTCCTCGATTAACTCCTTAACTACTGAAATAATTTCAATGAAATTTTGCACATTGTATGCAGTTTGATCCCACTTGAGAGATAGGATAATTTTTATCCCAATAAGTGACGCTCAAAAAATTTTTTACGAATTCGTATACGAATTTTAATATGGAATCAATAATACTGATACGAATTTTCGTTGTTCTTATAATATACGCTGATGATGCCGTAAGGTGAATCCGGTCGGTTTTTAGTTAATAGTTAAAATAAAATAAAAAGTTTATTAATTAATCATTTAAAATCAATATTGTGGAACAAGTACAAGTATTCACACAAATACAAACAAAAATAAAACTATATATGTACTTAGTTTCATTTTTCGCCATTGAAAATAATAACATAATTTTCTGTATTTTACACATTTAGACAGAACAGCTTCCTGGACCATCACTTTCACAATCACAAAACCAAAATCCTAATAGCCTACTTTGAAGACAAAGACTATTATACGACAAGTATTATAGTTTGTACATTCCCTGTTGTTATAAGTGGGACCTATAAGTCCTTGATCAACATTTTTTTGGATAGGGTGACAAACGAAGACACAGTCCAACTGATGGTAAGTCGTTGCTGTGACCCATATACTCGTACATCCACATCTATCCTCAATAAAGAATTAAAATACAGATGCGCTATCACCCTTGAGGACTAAGATGGAATGCCTCTTTTCCAGTAAAAAGGGTCTCCGGTTCTCTACACTCACCATACGAAACACAGCAGTGTTTAGCTGCTATTATACGCTGGTATCTGTGAGAGCGTGGTCCTTCCCCGGTCAAACCGACCCATTCGTGCTACGATTATACTACTAATAAAGCTGCAGCATGGCTCTAACACGTTAAAAAATAAAAAAAATAAACATGGTATTAAGAATTCTTGACAGCAAATCAAACATTTCGTAGAGCCACAATGCAGCTATATTATGGTTGTATCACGAATGTGTCAGCTGGAGAAGAAGTGGTCCTTCTCGAATTTAGCTGACGCTTTGGTGGGCTAATTAATAGGGCTTGGGCTATCACAGAATACCAGCGTGAAATAGCAACTTACTTTTGATGTGTTTCGTATAGTGAGTGTAGAGAACCGGAGAAACTTTTTACTGGTTTCCTTGCATTCCATCTTAGTCCTGAAGAGGACAACTCATTTTGCATTTTAATTCTTAATCGAGGACAGATGTCTATAGGCCACAACATTCACTTACTATCAGGTGGGCTGTGTGCTCGTTTGTCACCATTATTCTATAAAAATTACACCACCTTTGATATACAAAGGGCACTTTCAAGAGAAATCTCTGTATCAGCTAATAACGCTCTTTAATTATTTGTAACATTACTCAAGTAAAAGACAAAAATATAGTGAATAACAAGAATAGTGGTCATGGAAAAAATATTGGCCAAGCATAAGAAATTTTCACTGTATACCAGTATGCACTGTACGTAATAATTAAAAATTAAAAAATTTGTACTGCCGATTTCAATATAGGTTATTACGAATAATTTAAAAAATATTGGCCTCAATTGATCAAATTCATATAGGACCACATGGGAAGTACCAGCTTTCAAATAAAAAAAGAATCATCGAAATCGGTTCACCCAGTAAAAAGTTATGAGGTAACACACATAAAAAAACATACAGTCGAATTGAGTACCGTCTCCTTTTTGGAAGTCGGCAGATAAGGGGTTTGTACGTATTTCTGGCCGCCTGCTGTGCACATTTTATGATATAACATGCTGTTAAAAAGTTTTTTTTATACATAACTGATGTCGTATTTTCACAAATGAAATATAAGACCGCATTTTATTAAAATGTAAAATTATTAGGTTTGATAAGACATTACTCCCTTGCGGCGAAACCTAAAAGACGTCAGATTCAACCTAAACCTCTCTAACCTCCAGACGTACTTCTTAAGATATTACATTCATATTAGTTATATATTTTGGTCTGCTGTTCAAATCCCAAAGCCGTTTTTACATTTTAAAAGTATACATGTATTTATATTAGATAATAACCAATTTCAAAGGCAGCAGGCATTTAAGCTTTGATTTACCCTTGTATTTGCGTTCTTAAATAAAACTTTTTATAGAATTGAATATTATTCCATTAAACCTATTTAAGAAAATCATTAGTCTTACTATAAAAATCAGTGCCCGATTACTGTCTGTCTCAACTGATGGTAAGAGGTGATAAATCCGAAGATAGTAAGGCGAAACGACTTAGTTTAACAAAAGCCAATTTTTTTTTGTTTTGCAGACACACATCTTCCTCATAGTAGATTAATATAATTTAATTTATTTACGACCTTTGTTGTCAATTTATTATAAATAAAAGAGTATCTATAGGATACTACAATTAATCAAGTAAGTAAGTTTTCTGTAAAATTGCGAAAAATTAGAAGTAGTCATACGTTTTATGTTGTTAAAGTGAAGTTAAAATGCTGCCACAATGTGTATTGGCGAACTTCACGTCTTAAATTTTTTTTCTTATTCCTCAGACTTGCTTCCTACACCGCTAGCACGTGCTAAACCAGCACATAAAATTGCAATTGAAAATTTCATTGGCGCTGCCGGGGATCAAACCCGCGCAAAATTTACAGCAAGCCCATAGACCCAGAGCTACTAATACGTACTAAGTCAAAGCTACGTGGTAAGGTAAGGTTATGTAAGGTAAGTTAGCTTAACTAACCTAAATTAAGTTAAGCTAAGTAAAGGCTACGTCTCCCCCGAACGGGTTCCTGCCTTGTCGTGGCGGGGGGCTTAGTAGCCGTGGCTTGGTCGCCCACGGTGAACAAAGAGGAACCCCTTGGCTGGCCCGTGGTGTAGGGCGATGCGCCACTCACCCTATCCTCCGCGACTTTGATGGAGCCGCACCGTTAATTAATGTGGTGGTGGTGGGGCTGCGGGGGGGAGAGGAGTGTCGATATTGCGAGGCGCCGCTCTCACTACCTTACGCAGCCGAAACTTGGTTGGCGGCGGAGCCATAGACCAGTTCCGCCGCTGGGGTCAGGAAGGCCGGTGCTTCTGAGTGGTAGTTTTTCCTGGCCCCAAGGCCCTCGCGCATCGGACACGGGGGCGTCTGTTGCGCATTGGAAATTGAAGGCCGAGGAGGAGGGCGCGCCATGTGTTCTGGTGTGCCTTACCTGAGAAGGAGATGGGGAGGAGTAGTGCTCTACCGAGGAGAGGCCGCCATGGGGCGGCCAGCACAGTTGGGGCTGCGAATGTGTGCGAAAGCGTTCCCGTGGCCCTGCCAATATGTGACGAAGGTGGAACACCATGGGGTTTTAGTCGGTGCGAGTCCGACATAACCCGTCCTTGCTCCCGCGAGGCGGGCATGCGTAGGCATTTCCGCATGTAAAAAAAAAGTAAAGGCTACGTGGTTAGGTACGGTAGTGTATATTAAGGTTAGGTCAGTTAAATATTTTTATAACTTCCACCAGATATTACACCATCCCTAGTAGCTGTTTCTTGACTAATATCTCTTACACCTCAATGTTGAATAGTTTTGTCATTTGCAACAAGATAAGATAATATAGGATAGGATTAGATAGGAAAGGGTAAGACAGGATAAGATGGGATAAGGTAATCGTAACGGAATGGAACGTAACAGAACAGAACGGACCAGAATATAAAATAACATAGTAGAACAGAATAGGACAGGCCCAGAATATTTTCTAACAGTTTGTTTCTTGTAACGGAGGAATTACTGACTCAGCAGAGCGGGACAGTATTTCATGCCGGCACACCGCTTGCAACTTTACAAGGCGCAGGTTCGGCCTCACATGAAATACTGTTCCAATCTCTGGGCAGGGGCTCCCCAGTGCCATCTCCTTGCATTTGACCGCATTCAGCGCAGAGCGGTTCGAATCGTCGACAATCGAGTTTTTTCCGATCGGCTTGACTCATTGGCACTGCATAGAGATGTTGCATCTCTTTGCGTATTTTATCGCATCTATCACGGGGAGTGTTCTGAGGAGTTGTTCGAACTAATTCCAGCCGCCCAATTTTACCATCGCACATCCCGACAAAACTCGCGATACCATTCATACGATCTGGATGATTGGCGGTCCACCACTGTTGGATTTAGAAGAAGTTTTCTTCCTCACACAACTTCCCTGTGGAATCGATTACCAGCAGCGATTTTTCCGGACCGATACGACTTAGGGACCTTCAAGAAAAGAGCCTACTCCTTTTTAAAAGGCCGGCAACGCATCTGTGATTCCCCTGGTGTTGCAGTTGTTCATGGGCGGCGGTAGTCACTTACAGTGACTACCGCCTCCCATGAACAACAGAACTACTTAGCACTACCACTGTTTAGTACACTTTAACAGTGGTAGAGCTAAGCGGTAGCTTTTGCTGTCGCACGGATGGGCCAGCTCAAACCGGGGTGGTACCACGACCTCACAGAATACCAACGTGAAGTAGAGGTTTACCTCTGCGTTGCGCTTGGTGGTGCAGGTGGCCGGAGGCCCAATCCCCCCCGCCCCCACCCATCAACATGGTAGTGGAATTAAATAAAAGACTACCCCAGGAGAGTACCAGCACCCCTGGAAAATCCCTCGCTGAGCATCCACGACCAAACTACTTCACTCCTTAGCGTGGGTGCTCAGGCTGCCCCGCGTATTCTGGGGGAGGGGGGCAAAATTCCGCTCGTTACTAATGCTGCTCTGGGCAAGCGGAGCAATACAATCAAGGCGACCCCTGTCACGCTATCCGTGAAGTTTTGCAACATCAGGGGACTTCATTCCAACCTTAACGCTGTCCATTACCATCTAGAGACGGCGAAGCCGGCCGTGCTCTTTTTAACCGAGACTCAGGTGTCCTCTCCAGCTGATACTTCATATCTCTCCTACTCGGGGTACTAATTGGAATACTCCTTTGTGCCCCGGGCTGGTGTTTGCGTATACGTCAGAGAGGACATCTGTTTTCGACGCCTCGGCAGTCTTGAAGGTCCTGACCTGTCCATCCTATGGCTGCGCGTAGACAACGACAACCATCCCCGCGTCTACGGGTGCCTCTATAGGTCCCATAGCGGTAATGCAGACACAGACCGACTCATCGACCACGTCCAAATGGCTGCAGACTCCGTGCTACAACAAGTCCCATCCGCAGAGATCGTGATACTCGGTGATTTCAACGCCAACCACGCTGAATGGTTTGGTTCTCGTTTAACCGATCATGCGGGTAGATCTGTCTATGACTTTGCTTTGGCATATGGTCTAACACAACTGGTTACTTCGCCTACGCGGATCCCAGATGTGGAAGACCATGTACCTACCCTGTTGGACCTTCTGCTGACCTCTCATCCGGACGGATATCAGGTCTCCGTCGATGCCCCTCTGGGCACTTAGGACCATTATCTGATCCGGAGTACGGTGCCACTCACGCTACAATCGCAGTTGCGATCTGCAGCTTGCCGCCGTGTTTGCACTATAGGTCAGCTGATTGGAACAGGATGTCTTTTTTTGCATCCTACCCTTGGGGGCGGGTTTGCTTCTCGCCGGAAGATCCCAGCGTTGTTGCCGATTCTGTTGCTAATGTGGTACTTCTGGGTATGGCACATTTTATTCCATCCTCTGTGGTGCCCATTGGAGGCAGAACCCAGCCATGGTTTGGTCGCTCCTGTAAAATAGCATCACGCTATAAGCAGGAGTACCACCGGGCCTGGACCGACGCATCAACGTCTCGGGGTGTAAACACCAGCGCACGTAAAAAGAAGTATAATTCCGCCTCCAGGTTCTTCAAAAGCGTCATTGTCAAGGCAAGGTCTGAGCACATCGACAGAATTGGCGAGAAACTAGTTCGGCTTCCTTCGAAAACCCGTGCATTCTGGTCTCTCACCAAGGCTGTCCAAGGGAACTTCTGTCAGCCATACCTTCCATCTCTGCACAGAGAGGATGACTCACTGGCCTTGCTCGTCGAAGGTGCTTCGGAGTTGGCACCGGTTTTAACGCGTCTTTTCCGGTACTACTACTCCCAAGGCGTAGTCCCGAATTCATGGAAGACAGCTTTGTTCCATCCCATCCCTAAAAAAGGCGACCTTTCTAAAAGGCCGGCAACGCATCTGCGATTCCTCTGGTGTTGCGGTTGTTTATGGGCGGCGGTAGTCACTTACCATCAGGTGAGCCGCATGCTCGTTTGCCCCCTCTCCTACAAAAAAAAGCTCTGTGTAGAGTAACTGGTATTGCTAGCTTGTGGTTTTTCCAAGTAGTTACACGCAGAACTATTTTGGTCTTGTGTGATTTTTTGTTTTTAAAAAGGTATAATATTATATAATATTACATATAATATTACATTTATTTTTATTTACATTTTAATACTTTAAGTACAAACTATAATATTAGATATATTATACTATATTATCAAAAATTCTTGGTACATTACTTGATGGGGAAAGCTTGCGCATCGTCGTAGGAATCCGATTAGGAGCGGCAATTTGTCAACCCTATCAGTGCCCCTGTGGTAGCAGCGTTGATGAGTTTGAGCTCCACGAACTTTCATGCATAAAAAGTGCTGGTAGGTTTTCATCACACGGTTCTTTGATCGATGTCATCCGATGAGCTCTTGTCTCTATTAATGTTCCCTCGGCTTAAATGCCTTACGGAATATTTAGATACGATGACAAGAGACCCGACGGCATTACATTGGTCCCCTAGGAGAGAGGCAAAGCCCTAGTGTGGGATGTTACTTGCGTAGAGACATTGGCAGCCTCTCATCTCAGCGGTACCTCGTTTAGAGCCGGGGTGGTATTAGAGGCAGGTGAAATAAATAAGTGGCGCAAATATGAGTCTCTGAGAGACGACTACATTTTTATGCCATTTGCTGAAGAGATTATCGTCTGTGGGGTCTACGTGCGGTGAAGTTCCCAAAGGAACTCTATCCGCGACTAGTTGCCGCTGCTGGTGATAAGAAGGCTGGGTTTTTTCTCGCTTAAAGGCTAAGTATATTCATTCAGCGAAAAAACGCAGCCAGCGTTCTTACCGGTACCGCGGGAAGTAGGACTGTGTGATATTTAAGTTCTTAGTTTATTTTTTATTATAGCTTTTGATATTGTATATTTTTCAATGTTATATTATATAAATTGTAATGATTTGAGATCATAATAATTAATGTTAAATTCATCATTGTGGCAAATACTAATTACTATGGTCTAAGGAACTAAGACTAAGGAAGAAAATTTTCAGTAATCCTACTCTAAATATTGTTACTATTGTTTGTCATTATAACCTTAGATTATTTTTCTTAACTTCTTTTATCAATATGCATTCATAAACGAATTTTGGTCTATCGATGATTTGTGACTGATGCAATTTTTTCGACGGCTCCGTGGTGCAGTGGCTTAGCAATCAGTTGCTGCGCTGGGGGCCGCGGGTTCGAATCCCGCACGGAACTAGTATTTGCATGGCCTACAAATAATTGTTCCGGGTCTGGATGTTTGTCCTTGCGCAATTTATGTTTGTAAACTGTCTCCACGACACAGGAAAAAATCGTAGTGTGGGGGTAACGTTTCTAAAAAAAAATTACATTGTTTGCTGTTTCGCAAAGTTGATTTGTCGAAATAGTACTGAGCAAGCAACATGAATGATGCTGAGTGCAAGTTATTAATAACATTTTAAACGTTTTTTTTTTCATTCAGCACACTGATATTACTTACATGGCCTTCTGTTCGCCTGATACTTTTTTTATCATTCAAGTTATTGCCCCAAAAATTTAGATTGAAATGTATGATGTTTGACAAAAATAAAATTGACATTATAGTACTAAAGTTGCTTCCGATAAAATATTTATTTGACAGAGTAGGACTACAGAAAATTTTCTTACTCAGTGGTTTTAATAGCAAAGTTACTTGGAAAGAAAATTTCGTGTCGTTTTACTTGTAAGACTATTTGGTAAAACAACCAGAAATACTTAATAAATGATCGTTTTAGCTAAATATATATCAAATGAAAACATCTAACTCGAACTGAATAGTTCTAAAATGGCTGCTGAGTATATCCTTTTATAAGTAGTAGTATTTCAAAGAAATGTGGACAGAAGCTTTTCAAGTCTTTTCCATTCAAAACGACGCCGCGAGCTTAAAAACTTGTGACGTCCTAATTTTGTTAGTCATTTGCAATTTAAGTCCAATTCAAGAGGTTAACAACCCGGAATAAGTTTCTTAAACACTTTTATATTTTAGTTTGTAGTGACAGTGCTACCATATATTAGCAATCTAAGAATATCTGCTAACCCACATCATCTTCTACTATGACTTTATTAGACTACTCTTTATTCTAACCTTAACACTAATTATGTACTATTGTGGGTGCTACACTACATCTCCTACCGACAAAAAAAAAAAATAATAGAATATAATTTTATGATTCATAATACACATTCATATTCTCCTATCTAGTTAAATTATTAGTAAATTAAGTAAGGTTAGAATAGGTCTCATTCGGTTCAAATAAGTCGACGTATTGTGCACACTTATTTGTCAAAATCATGGACACAAAGATTGTTACTTTACGTAATATATCGGCGAACAATTACAATCTATTCGTACGATATCCTAGTAATTTAGTTATCTAGTCGCTAACTCACTCATCTTGTCTTTATTATACTTATCTAATCCGGAAATTTATAAAAATACACGCCCCGTCAAATCAATGTTGTAAAATTGTTATCAAAGGTCTACCTGTCTACGTCAATTTTAAAAAAAAACTTAGGCAGCGTGTTTTTGAGTTACAGCGTAGATTTTTTTATTTGCCAAACAATATGGTAGAGAATAACAATAAATCATAAAATTTTATGATATTGGGGGCATAATCCTGAGAAAGTTAGAGATCATTGAAAAAAACAGCATCATAATGGATTTTTTTTAACAAAGTAGGTACGTAATATGGAAACGTTTGTGATTACGTCGTAAGACCTAGTTTCAACAATAGAATAAAATAATTTACCTTTACCTTTAAATATGTTTTAATTTTTTTTCTTAATTTACACAGTTCAAATAGTTAAATTCCATTGTTATAATATTACTTTTACATAGGTACATTAACAAATATTTATTATATGTGTTATTTATTATTAACAGTTGAAACGTCTTACCTTTTTTAATATTTCAAGAATTCTAAGAAAAACGTTTATCTTAATCGAAACAGAAATTTATAAAAAATACACTTTTTCGCAGCTAAATTACCTATGTTTAACAAAATATCTAGACATTATTTTAGCAGATGACATAATTTTAGGTTTTGTTGTCTATAGTATAAAAAAATTCTATTATATTATAAAACTTATTATAATAGCGTGTCGCATTGTGAGTAGCACCCTTAGAACATTCAACCAAAGGAGGAGTAATGCGTCTAATGCTACGAACAAAAAAGTCTGTCACTTTTGGTGAAGGTTGAGGAAACACTACATAGACAGTACTACATACCTACTCAATAAAATTTTGTATCATTATGGTACACACAAATCTAAATCTCTAACGCTGTTACATTTTAAGTACACTTGTAGGTTAAATACAACGACATAGACAAAGTTATGAGTGTAAGACAGACGAATTAATTGCTGGATATTTTAAAGAATTTTAAAGAAGAAAATAAGACTTGTTTTCGATGCAGCAGCAAGGACACGCGGACGTTGTCGTAATGATGCATTATTGATCGGACCTGACTTGCTTAAGTAATTATTTAGCGTACTGCTACCATTGAGAGAAGGAATCGTGGCACTAATGGCAGATATTAAAGAGGGAAGACAGGGACAGTCTATATTAAATATATTAAAGAGAGGGACAGTCTCCGATTTATGTGGTGGCACAATCGTGACGCGCCACTAGAAGTGTATAGAATGACGTCACTTATATTTGTAGCGGCATCATCTCCATGCACCGCTATTTACGTGAAAAATAGAAATGCGCAAGATAACGCACATCTTTATCCAGAAGCAGTTTTTCAGAAGCAGTGACGAGTATGTTCATCTTCCAATAACATGGAACCACCAGCAGTGCCGCACGCACACACACACACAATACACTTTCCCTTGATTATACGTAAGTCCGTTTATGAGTTCCAGGTTATTGTTTGAGCGGTACACAGTTTTGAAAATCACAGCCAGGTAAGTCATTTTTGAAAGCAGAGTCCGTTCAAATAACCAAGTCGTAATATTCAATAGATTTCCCGAAAATTACCAAAACAAATCGATAAAATTACGAAGAAAGAGTGACTGTAACTGACACAGTGAGAGCACAGGTGAGAGACTGACAAGTGAAAAGTGACCATTTAGTGACGTGAAAAATAGGGGTGCTAAATAAGATACGATTTATCAATATTCCCTAAGATTTACTATGGCCATACGTTACAAATAGTATTACATCAACTTTTGTCGTATTATAATATATTATAATAACATAAAAAGTATGACAATGTCCTCCTTTGCATAACACTATACTTCTCTATTTCTTCTATACTTGTAACAATATTACTAATAACATCTGTATCTAGTCTAAAATATTGTTCTTTTTAAAGAAAACATTTATAATTCATGCCGTACGTAACGACAAGTGTTTTTTTTTATATTTATTGTTGTAAGTGATCGTTTAATTAGAAGTAAACCACATACTTTTCTAAACGATCATTAGAAAAACTTGAATACAGATATGTAGTTTTTGTTCACTTCAGCTTTATTCTAACTACCTATTTATAATTAAGTATGACCTCATTCTTTTATTATAGTAGGTTCCTTAAGTTATACTTTTAGGGCATAATAATATACGAATGGTAATTGAATGTTATTATAAGAAGCTTTTATAGCTTCTATTTGGATTTTATCCGAAATAAATTCACAACGTGATGCAGATTAAAAAATATGCAACAATTCATTAAAAATTCAAAAAATCTATTACAATCGATTTGGAATCCCTAATCATTTCTCGACACCACACTACCCTCTTTACATCAATAATAACGTTTCGCGAAGATGATGACGATTAATGTTATTAGTCGAATAGAATACTTTTTAAAGTTTTATTTTTGCAGCAAGCAAAAAGCATTTGCTACTATATATAATAAAATGGACAATTAATTATCGTATGTGTCCAATCAATTTATTTATTTTTTCCGTTTATTCCGATGGAGGAAGTCAAAAATTATAAAAACTGCGGATGCCAACTTGCCTGCCAAATGTGGCAACTATGAAAATATTCCTGTGTTCAGCAGCGGATTATAGTTAGGCTGTGATTAATGAACGAATGAAACCCTAATAGTAAACATATTTATATAAAAATAATTAGTTCTCCGATTCGTCATAATACATTTTATGGTCTTCCATATCACGAAAGGTTAGTATTATGGAAGTTTGTGTTTTAATAAATTTTAAAAGAACAACCTTTAACACCTCGGAGTAATCTTAGTCTAATATCATTTACATCAGCCTGGCATAACGCCAACGACTTTAAGCCACTGGTGTTTTATGTGAGGTTTAGTTTTGTACAAGTGATTTCAATTTCAAATAGCTTTTTATTTTATCATGTCATTTTTGAGTTTAACCTGATGATAAACTGAAAAATAAATAAATAAAGTTTTTTAAACATTAAACGTCATTGCTTGACTTACATCCCAACTAATGATAACAGGTGCTGCGGTCGAACTATATATGTAGCTCACTGATTTAGCTTTACAAAAACCTATTTATACTTTTATCATGAAGACACTTCATTGTAATTCGAGGATCAAGAGACATATAGTGGCAAACTATTTCACTTCTTTGCTGTGCCCATTACAAACGAGGAAGCAAACCGTTTGGTCCGATTGCAATGTATATCGGCATCAATAGGAGACTGGCCGAGCATCGTATTTCGATGATGGAAGGCAGAGACACAACACCAAAAATATAATGGAAATCATTGTTGAAAATTATCAAACAAATTATGAAAGAACGGCGTATTACTAAATGCCCAGGCACATAACGATCTGCCCAATTCTATGATCGGACGATGAAATACGGTGTGAGGTGATAAATCATCTGTAGCCTTTTTTGTTTAAAGTTGTATGCAGGTATACATGGGCTGTAGTAGACATTTACCATTAGGTGGACTGCAGGTTCGTTTGTCACTTTGGTTTTGTAGGCAAATTCATGATCGAAAGCATAGCGATATGTGTCAGTGAAGAAACAAAATAATAACGCATGCAAAAACAGTAATTTTGGTGCAATATAACGATAAATAGAATTAGGAATTTCAAATCAAATGCAACTAATACGAGTATTACATTCAACTCCTAGAGCAACACAGGAGGGAAGAAGCTATAGCGTTATTTTCCGATACCAAACTGTCTGACAGTTTTTGCGGGGGGAAATCTGCGCCATGCACACTTTCTCAGACTCCCACACAAAAATAATCGTCTGTTACTACGAAACTCACACATAAAAATTAAATAATACATTAACAAT
Source organism: Parnassius mnemosyne (assembly GCA_963668995.1). Lineage (NCBI taxonomy): Eukaryota > Metazoa > Arthropoda > Insecta > Lepidoptera > Papilionidae > Parnassius > Parnassius mnemosyne. The sequence continues at coordinate 9,322,824 of CAVLGL010000057.1, forward strand.
TTCACACACGTATAGATATATCCTATGTCATAATAGTGTAATGAGGTGACGCAACTACATTGACAAGTTGCATACAGCCATGGATGTAACAAAAAAACTCTTGATACGCATTATTATCGATGAAAAGGTAGATATTATAATAAAGATATGACTTTATTTATTACTACGACAATTACCTACCATTTAACTAATAAACTATATGTTTATATAATTTTATTAGTTTTGTATAATATACTATATTATACATTTTTGTGGTTTGCTTTTTTCGTTTAAAAATAAATTCTTGTATCAGTATAGAGAGTTAAAGCAAAACATCGTAGTTGTGATGAATACTTAGGAGCTTCCTTACTCTTTCCACTTTTACATTTTTTTCTTAAGTTGACGCTAAATAGCTTATGTTTCTTCAACGCCAATTTTTTTTTCAAAATCCATCCATTTTTCTTTATCTATCAAAAATTTTTCATCAATATTCTGAAGAAATAATTTAACCCAGAAAATTTTTTCTTAAAAAAAAAGAAGGTTAGCTTGGAGCCTTTTAATATTTTTTTTTCTGATACTATAGGTGTTGCTGCAGGTTTCATTTTCTTGGTGTAAATGGAACGGTATGAATCGAATCATAATTTTCTGATATTTCCTTTGACTAAGCCTGAAAAATAAATATGCTATATTAAGGCTGTTATCATCCCTTAATGCAGCTTATTCAATTTCAATATTAAAATAGTATAAATTACTGTTTGATATGTATGTACCTATTTTTATTTTATTTTAATGAATCATATCATCTACAGTAAACTATGAAAAGGAAACTCCAACGTGGATGTTATACATGCAGATGTCAAAGAATCAGGAATAGTGAGAGTGGCACTAGTGGCATCGTAAGACGATAGTCCGACATTTAAAATGATAATTGATGGCTCTGAAAAATTAGATTTAACATAACACATTTTTTAAAGTGGAGAAATCTGAGCTTCATCTCACAACTATGATTAACCAGGTACACAACACTATTCTACATATTGGCATGGGACATTACATCTTAGTCCTCAGGGTTGGCGGCGCATTTGCAATCTGTAGGAGTTAGTTGGCCTTGAGATCGTAAATGTCCATGGGCCACAGTTTTCTTACCATCAGGTTGACTGTACGCTAGTTTGCCTTCTTCGCGATGTAATACAAACTTGAGGAACAATAATACAGTGTGTATTAAAGTTGGCTTGTTGCCCTCAACCCATCGCCTTCTATTGTTTGCCAACATTTGAAAGTCAGAGGTCTGGAAACGATCTGAGCAAATGACACTGTCTCTTGTGGGAACCCAGGTAAGCCTGTTATTACAAAGTACTACCATATATCCTTCAAACTCTGATATTTAGAAAACCTGCAATATATAATTAAAAATAAAAACAAATTAATGGCCTTTTGCCATTTTATTGATTACTATTTAAAAACCGGTGTATCAAAAATATCGCTTGGTGACAGCAACAACTCTGATACAGACTCAGATCAGTCGCTCGAACGAGCCGCATATGTATGAGGGCGAGTGGACTGTGGTGGTGCACAAATCCGAAACAACAAGACCGTTACTATGGCACCTATGGACTGTTATAATTGTATTTTTAAGATTAAAAAGAAATAAATATTACAAATATTATACAGAATTACTTACATATAAAAGGTAGCACCATCTTTTTGTAAATTATGTGGCAGATTTCTTTTTGCAGCAATAAACTGAACAATTTGGCATTTTTGTAAGACGTCTATTCAGTCGCACAACTAAATTTAGTCCAGTCAGCAGTACGGTTGCAACTAGTTTTACTAAACTAGCTGTTCCCCAAGACTTCGCCCGCGTGAATTTATATTGCGCGGAACTCTTAAAGTTTTTGCACCGCACGCCAAAATAACTTACAGATGACTGATTTTTTCAGACTTACTTGATATTTATCGTTATATTTGGGCCAATTTATACAATACCTTTATGAGTTATACAAGTATTACAGCCTACGTCTTATTCTGATGTATGAGCTATAAAATTGTAAAGTTTCATTAAAATCCATTTATTTGTTTTTGCGTGAAGGAGTAACAAACATCCATATATCCTCACAAACTTTCACGTTTATAATATAAGTAGGAAGTAGGATAAGTAGGACATAGGGCCGCCGTGTCATAAATGGACTTATACTTTGGCACAGGGGAACGCCAGCGTGTGGCTGCTCCCGCCCGGTACGTCGGCGGCCCGTGTTGCTTTATAGGTTAGATTCAAATATCTTATAAAAATACTTTAGAAATATATTTTTATACATAATAGGAGAAATTTTTATTATGAAATATTTTTGTGTAATATTTGTTATTTACTTATTTTAAGCCAGTGCTTGACTTCATTCCCACATGGTGGTAAGGGGTGATGAAGACCTAGATACTAAATTCAGCGTAATAAATCCCATTAATTCTTGTCTTAAAATCACTCCGACTGTAATCAGACGGAAAAAAATATGCCGACAAATTATTCCACTCCTTTGCTGTACGCATTACGAAAATAAAATATAATTTTATCTAAAATAAAATACTAAGCACATCAAAATCCAATTAAATAAGGTAATCTTATTTGGTAAGCAAAGCGAATATTATTCATGTAGCCGGGACCGGACATGGGATGAATAAATTCTGAAACAAAGTGAGCTACCGTTCTTATAAATATTCATCAAAACTAGTTGTAAATTGGGAGGTGCTAAAAAAACTATAGTATTTCATATAACATATATTAACAGAATTTTTTATTATTTCGCTTCAATTAATTACGAACTGGTAATTAATATTCCCTATCCATGTAACGACGGTGTAAGAATATCCACTACCCCTTGTCGTCTGGTTGGTCATGTCGTATGTAACTTTCCAGGTCGTCACTTTATCTAGTGTTGGGCCGCACTACTCTGCTTACAAGTACTAGGCTTTATACATTGAGTGCCAAATTTATAAACATTCAGTGCGTAATACAGGCGGAGACCTGGTGACCTAAGCTAGGTAAAACCTGTAATTACCTAGTTTACGCACCAGTTTGTCACCTATCTATGGTATTTTTTCAGATGTATTCATTAACATGTAGGAGCTAGGTGAAAGATTTACAGCGATTGCTTAGCTCCTGAGAGCACTTTCGAAAAACTGACCTGTAAATTGACATGCATTTTTAAATTTTCTAAAATGTGATTGTTCGCGGTTAAACCTGAAATATTTTCGCGTGGTATGTATCACATGCAGCACTACGGATTATACAGGATGTTATGTATATACGCCTTAACGATTCAATGCAACTGGAAGGGACATGCATTGGAAAATGAGCACACTTCTAATAAAACTTATATGGTATGTACAAGTATGGTTGTATTTCTTTTATATGATTTCGGTTGTTATAAATATTCATATATAATGAAAATAAGCGTCTTCCCCCCCCCTCCCCCCGCTCTTTCGATACGATCGCCTGGCCGGATGACACCTGACAGTAGTGACCGTGACCTCATTACGTACGAGTAAGCAATGAAAGTTTACGTCGTGCGCAAAGATTATATGAAAGTGGTGTTATTCAAGATTTCCTGGACGATATATTACTGAATATTTTTTATTTACAACATGACGGTGCTCTATGTAAATAACGTGAAAAATAATTTAAGGAAACATGCTCAATAGTGCATTGAAAAAAACGGACTCCATTTTGAATACCTATTAAAATACCAAAAAGTTTGTGTTATTTTAAGTGATTGCATAACATTTAAGTTCAAGCAAATAGTTCATCCTTTTACATTGTTAATAGTTGTAAATACTTGATTCTAATTTTGAAATACGCCACAATAAAGACAGTCACCGGCTACGTCGTTGAAATTTATGTTTTTATTTTATTTATTATGAAGGCCCTAAGCCCGTTTTACAGTATGAAGGAAAATTGTAATCATAATTCGCGTCACGTAGTTGTCAACTTAGTAGCTAGTGTGTCATTAAGGAAGTAAAAAGTAGGCAAAAGCTACCGTGTGTTGACTCGTACACCCACGAATGCACTGTTAGGAGGCCGATCCCGTTTGACTTAAAAAAAAAGTTTATTATAAAAAGTATACACATAATTAATATTAACCTTGCCTTCCGAACTCTTATACGTCTCGAAATCTATGTCCGATCTACCCGGAGCTCTGAATCTAACTTTAAAATGGAATAAAATTAATACAGAAAAGAACTATGCAATTACTGATTAACGTCATATGAAGGAAAAGTACCATGGGATTTTAAATAAATGCTTACTAAGATTTAAATGCATTGTAAAAAGGGATACAACAACTCCCCCCTTTTGAATGAGCTTTTTCTAAATTAAGAAAAAGCGAAGTTTCGAAATAGAAAAATAATTAGAGGTCGGAAGGCATTACAAAATATAGAAATAGAAAATTAAAAGTTAGTGTAAAATATAGCAAATTTATCTTATAACAATATAAAAACTTTCGAACTATTTGATTTTACATAAAGATAAAATAGTATAATTTGTAACTAAGTTATATAAAAGAAACAGTAAGATTTAACAAATAATCAATATAAAATAGAACAATGAAATTATATAAAGGTGAAATAATAAAATCTAGGATTAAAAGTATTTTAAATGAATTAATAAAATTATAACTCAATTTTCATTAAAATTAAAATTGAATTAAAATAGTAAAATTTAGCAATTACAAAGTATAAAATGACAAAGTAGAAATTGAAATTGTATGATAATAAAATTAATTATTTGTATTAATATAAACATTTTGAAAAATAAAATTGAATAAAATTAGAAATGAAGATTTCTAATTTTATTCGATTTTAATAATTAATTAAGAGTGAACTTTGTGCACATTTCTATAAGGATCATAATTAGTACAATTTAGTAAGGATTTGGGTGAGTTATTATCTTTTCCAGATGTTGACATATAAGTCATCTTAATTGAATTTGTAATTTTAGAATTATGTTTCGATGACTTTTTATTATTACATTGATTAAATATTTGTATGCAATGTCCACTTTTTCTTTGTCGATATCTGGAACATTTAAATAATTTGTAGGCTAAGCATATAAAATATAAGTAAATGTGAAATAGTATGAACCGTATTTTATAAAATGTGATTCCTTTTGAAGATTATTTAATTCAAATTCTACACTACCTAGCTGATGATTTGCATATTTTAAGAAATCCAAGTTAACTTTGCTTATAGAGATTGGCGTTAAATATGGTAAAAATTTTATTAAATATATCCTTTCTGCAACAATCAGCAGTCTCTTGTTATATCAAAGCTTATGTCTATAGATGACTTAATCGAAAATTGATAAGTACTTGTAAGCAATAATTGAATGGTTTTCAAATAACCCATACAATTTTCGGTTAATTTGACAATACCTGTGCCAATAATAGAATTATCAGTAATATCATCGTTACATTTGATAGTTCATTTATTTACCATCTATAATTTTTTTAATTTATGCCAAATATTGTTATGGCCCAATAATAACTTGGCGTTATATTCAGATGGTAAGGAAAGAGTTATTTCTGTTAATAATTTCGATTCACAATTAGGATTATTTATACTAGACGTTATTGTAAATAGTTCAGAAATAGAATAGTTAGTATTAATAAATTTACAATCATCTAAGTTATTAAGCATAGTATAATGTATTCTATCGTTACATAAAGCAATATAAGAATTATAATGCTAAATAAGTGTAAACGTTTGTATATGAATGTGTGACTGAATACAATTGCCGCGGAAATATGTAAAAGAGTTCAAGTTGTGTAATGATGACTTCACAATTGTTCGTTGCATTGCATGCTCGTACACCATAGTTGCCACGCTTGGCGAGCGGGTTGGCAACCGTATTTTTTTTATTCTTGTTTTGCTGTTATGAGAAAGGTGCTGCTGCCCATCCTCTGCTTCAGTTTCCCTCTGTCGCCTCTTACGACACCCACGGGAAGATATAGGGTAGTGAGTATTCTTACCCGCCACTACTAAGTCTGCTTATTAGTTTTGATATATGGGGGATCAAATTAAACTTCGCGTCTAGTGTGATTCAAATAAAAATGGTAGTATCTACAAGACTCAGTTCCTCCCCATTGAAAATTCGAAATTCGTGCTACAATTACATTATAGCTGCAGCATGGCTCTACCACCTAGTAGATGATGATCGTACGCCTTACTTACTTCATACACTAAAAAGCAAGAATTTAAGATCTTTAAAATATTAAGTTTGCGTTTTTTAATTTATCATTTTGTATAGGTCGCATCATCTTCATCATTATTACAGTGTATCATAAATCCACTGCCAAACATAGGTATCTCCCTTGTAATGCCTCATAGAGGAGATATTTACCATAGTTGTCACACTTGGCAGACGGGTTGGCAACCGCAGTTGTTTTGGTTGTTATCAGGGCAATGCTGCAGCTTCACTTCCCTTTGCCATCTTTTACGTCACCCATGGGATGATATAGGGTTGTAAATTCTTTTACGATGCCACTACATATCGTCTACTACTACTACTATATTTCAGGAATAATATGTGCCATTGTACGAACACACTTCAAAAATATTGCTATGTCTTTATGTGTACAGGAATAAATCAAATACATAATATTTATGTAACAAAAAGTTACTTCTGATTTTTTATGTGATAGGTCGTTATATATAAAATTAATGAAAAACATCGTAAAGAATATGCAATATACATCTTAATACCTACATAGAATTAAAGAAAAACAACGTAGGTACCTAAATAACGAAAACCCATCTTTTTAAACTATTTATCCAAAGAAGGTTCATTAACCTACCAGCAGCCTTGAGTACAAAATCGTCGTGCCGTCCACTTGAGACGGCGCTCGGTACGGCTTTTATGTATTTGTCAATGTTGTTTGTTTAGTTTTCTTAACCAAGCCTCTTGAATTTTCACTGTATTCATTAGAGCCTGTCATACGTCCGCTTAAATGCATATGTCACCCTTATTCTATAAAAATTATGGTGGCGTGTCTATTAAATACCGGTTGGATCAAGATTGAGCGATTTAACCTGCGTTACTCTAGTGAAGCGTCATATCGATGGTGGCGGGGTAGAATTGAGGATAGATCGGGCAACCCCTACTCGTTTGTGCAGTATAAAAAGTTCACTGTAGACGTGCACGAGAGATTCCGCCGAAGTCATTCATCAATTACGAGTGCTAAGGCTCGTAGAATTACAATATAGTGGTGCTTTCTATTGTAGTTCCCACCTTGTCGTGGTGGCGGGGCATAGTAGCCGTGGCTTGGTCACCCGCAGTGAACAAAGCCGGCCCGAGGTGGCCACTCCAAGCGGGCTTGGCCTACTACAGTTATATATGTTGGTGGGCTGCGGTGAGAGGGGTACTCTCCCTACCGCTGTAACCGAGGTTGAGTCTCGGAGGAAGGGTTCTGTTGGTATGGCGATGTGCCACTTGCCCTATCCTCCGCGACTCTGACGACAGAGCGACACAGTTGTTGCGGTAGTGTTGTGGCCGCGACCGAAACTTGGTTGGCGGCGGAGCCCGAAATCAAATCCGCCGCTGGGGTCGGGAAAACTAGTGCTTCCAGCGCTCGTTTTTCCTGGCTCCATGGCCTTCGCGCATTGGACTGGGGGAGTCCATTATATAGGTGGTGTTTGAAGCCATGGAGAAGGGTGCGCCTTATGTTCCTGGTGCGCTTTGTTTGAGAAGGAGAATCAGGAGTAGAGGTCTTCCCCCGAGGAAATGCTGGCGCTGGTGGGGCTGCGGATGTGTGTGAAAGCGTTTCCGTAGTCCTGCTAATATGCGACGAAGCTTCAACCTTTGACGTATATTGGCAGGGCCAGCATGGGGCTATAGTTAGTGCGAGTCCAACATAACCCGTCTTTGCCCTCACGAGACGGGTATGGGTAGGCATTTCCCCATATAAAAAAGGCAAGAAAGATGGTGTTGGTGAGAGGCCGCCCTGTGATACAATCAGGTATTGTTGCTGTTCGTTTGCATACTTTGGTGTTATCATGTAATTAAGTCCCTCATGTTACACTAAAGTACGTCCAACTAGCAACGATACGAAAGGTCATTTACCTTAAAAACGATTGTGGAGTTGACAATTTATTATCTATCTCTTTCAATCTTGTGTATTTGTCGTAATGTCTCATTTTCCCGGCAAAAACATGTCAGGGTCAAGACGGGTTCGCCAACATTCGTGAGACCATTTTAGTAATAATAGTGATTTCAATGTGGTAGAGCCATGCTGTAGCTATATTAATAGTATAGTTGTAGCACGAATGGGTCGGCTCGACCGGGGAAGGTGGTCCTTCCCCGGTCGAGACGACCCATTCTTGCTACGACTACACTATAACCCCCGCTCTCACAGAATACCAGCTTAAAATAGCGGCCTATTGCTGCTGTGTTTCGTATGGTGAGTGTAGAGAACCGAAGACCCATTTTACTGGAAAAGAGGCATTCTATCTTAATCCTAACTGTTGGCAACGCATCTGCATTTTAATTCGCAAACGAAGATAGATGTAGATGTCTATGGGCCACAGCAACCACTTACCATCAGGTGGACTGTGTGCACGTTTGTCACCCTTATTCTATAAAAAAGATAAAATATTTTGGTATTAATATTTTTTTTTCATTTCTTATAATACAATGTAGGCACCTTGTTAATTTTAAACAAACTGCTAATACTCGTAACATACTAATAAGCATTTCGTCTTTCAAAGCTACCTACACTATTTTTACCAAAATTGGAAAATGGAAAACTTATGGGATCACATCAGTCACAGTGTCCTATCCGTCTGTCCATCTGTCTGTTCTGATTGCTGAATCCCGACTCGTACTTGCCTAGTTTTTCGTTTTCAATAACCGAGCGACAGCCCTAAGAAATTAAGTAAGAATTTTAATTATTTTTGTTGATAATGATTAATTACGTAAGCAGAAGAGCAAGTTGAAAATCCGCTCTCACACTGTTATTATTCTTAATAATTAATCTCCCCATGTATTTGCGACAAGTACATCATATACCTACTAAAAATACTTTACTCTTAAAATTGATCGAAATTGAAAATTATTACTTGGCATTTACCGTACCTACACTCTTTTTTGATAGTAACTGGCATAGTTCAGCGGATGAGTAGCTAAAGTGACAATGAACAATTCATATAGTTTGAAGAACCTACAACCGATAGGCAAGAAAAATTCTCGAGGGGCAGCCTTGTACTGCCAGGTTGATCGATCACCCCCTACATCTAGTGAGCCGTACTTTGAAGAAATCTACGGATTTGTGATGAACTGTAGTGATGGTGATGAATAGTATTTTCTTTTTTAAAATAAAATTAGCTTTCATGACGTTTCATATTAAAGTAAAAGCATAGTATTAAGTTGTTTATAAGAAATAAAGCCCTGAGTTCACAATGAAATTATTTCATTCTATTAAGTTTTTTTTTTATATAGGATAGGGTGACAAACGAGCAAACAGTCCACCTGATGGTAAGTGGTCGCTGTGGCCCATAGACATCCACATCTATCCTCGTTTGCGAATCAAAATGCAGATGCGTTGTCACCCGTGAGGACTAAGATGGAATGCCTCTTTTCCAGTAAAAAGGTTCAGTTGCTTGAAGTAGGCTATCAATTTTTAATAAAAGTTAATTTTATCACCTATTTGAGTGGAATTTGAAATATAACAATTTTAATGTCCTCTAAATACATATATGGGGTGGAATTATTTCTCCAAATTAATATTCGACTACCCCACTAATCTATTTAATAAAAAAACATACATCAATATCGGTTTTCAATGGACGAAGAAATCGCGTATCTTAAATATTATTAAAAAAAAACTTTGCTTTTGTTTTGTGGCATTCCTTGGGGGAGGCCTATAATTAACAGTGGACTTATGAGCTAAGCTATTAACACAATATTGCTAACAGGCCTAATCTATTGATATAAGTTGTGTAGGGAAGCCATACTGCAGATTTATTAATTGTATTATTGTAGCACGAATGGGTCGATTCGACCAGGGAAGGACCACGCTCTCTTAGAATACCAGCGTAAAATGGCTAATTAATGGTGTTTCGTATGGTAAATGTAGAGAAGCGGAGACCCTTTTTACTGGAAAAGAGGCATACCATCTTAGTCTTTATGGCTGACACCTTATCTACATTTTGATTCGCAAACGAGGATAGATTTAGATGTATGTGGGCCACAGCAACCATTTAACATCAAGTGGACTACGTGCTCGCTTGTAATCATTATCATATCAAAAAAGTTTAACAACTTTTTAAGTAACACACGGAAGAAATAAGAAATTATAAAGAGTTGGTCTCAAAGTGCTTTATAATTATTCCGCATGCCCGAGGAAAACTTCTTTTTCATTTCTAGTACTCCCTGCTAATTAAACTCCTGGTTTTCGTTACCGTTACTGTTACCGATACAGCCTTTCAAAAGTCTACTGCAGAACATAGCCGCTCATAAACTGCCTCATAAGGGAAATATTTACGAGCCCATAAGTTAAAAAAATATGCTTATCACCGGTTACATCCTTTGGGGGTGAATACTTTCTTTTAACGTTGTTCCCAAGTTGTTATCTACGCAGGATTTATTCAGGGGTCTCGTCGCATCTCTCTTTTCTCTCGCTGTATATTTTGATCATCCCTGCATTTTACAGCATATCTCAGTATAGTTACGGAGGATTAGCTACCGACAACTTTTTTAATTATATCTTTAGACTACACTGACCACTGTTTAGCTTGAAGTTATTCTGTTAGAGTTTGAAGCTGCGTCCACCACTAAATTTATGACCAAAGCTTTCATAAGGAAGCTATGTTTCCTTACTGTAATAAGGCGAATTGAGGGGAAGTCCTCCTAGTCCAGCTTTTTGGGGTCGGAGATAAGCCTTTTTTATTTTTTTTCCAACGGTAAAAAAGATAGCTGTTATAAAGGACTTATTTTGAAGATTGAGCTGGAATCACACTAAATAATTCCTCCCTTTCCCTTACAACATCGAGTAACCAGATGCTTGGCTAGTTTCTACTCCTTTGTTATTGACATACCACGTATAAGAACCAAGCGGTATGCTTCGTGCTCGTAACGCTTATAGAAAAGGAGGGCTTTTTTAAGGCAAGAGTGAATAGCCTTCTGTGAGCTATGTCAATATGCTTTACCATTGTAGTATTAGATATCGAAAAGAACACACACTTATTAACTCCATAACGTTTATTTTTGCCACACACAATTTTAATATATTATTTATTTTACAAGTCCACAAACACAAGCAAGTCTTATATTATAGCGTGAGATATTAGCACAGCACAGTAGTATACAGCAAGAAAGTCAATAGAATAGGAAGATGAAATGTAGCGGAAACAGTACATGGACATGGATTCACTGCGGAAGTCTGCGGTTAACTGAAGAACGGCCGACGACCAGAGTTGACACCTTAAAAATTTACTTGTCACTAGATCCAGAGTAAAATGTCGCCATATTTTGGAAATTTGGAAAAAAAACCACCAGTTCTCGCTATTTTTTTTTAATTATAATTAAGTACTTTTCATGTATTACATGTATGAAATTAAAAAAGAGGTTATTGCCGGATGTCAGCTGATTCGTCAATGATGAGACTGAATCTCAGCTGTCCTATATTCTTGACTAGTTCTTCGATAAAATTTGGAGCTAAGACATTTTTAATAACTTCTGTACACTCGGTAGGTACGATGCATTTTTAAGTCATCTGTGGCTTGAGAATCTGAGAAAGCACATTTAACTACCTCAGTTAAATGATCAATGTTCGAAACTGAACTGTGTTCTGTGATACATATATAAAACGCACAAAAATTAATGACTTATTTTTTCAATGTATGGAAAACATATTCAAACCCGACTTGATCCAATATATGAAAAAACGCGCCGGTGAAAAATCTTGTTATTATATTAAATAAAATTAAATAATTCTATGTTTTCTGTAGTGTAAAAACTCTTTTGTTCTATGTGCGGTGTGAGAACTCGCATTGTCGTAATGGAGGATGATGCGGCGTTTGCAGTTCTCTTTACGGAGTTCAGAAACAACCTGTGGCAAACAAATACTAGCATACCATTCTGCATTAACCGTTCTTTGTCCCTCAAGAGGAATAGTCGTAACATGGGCGGTTTTGCAGACAAACGTGGCCACCATTTTTTTTGCAACACTCCGTGAACGAACAATTTTCGTTGGCTTTAACTCATTTTCGAACACCCAAACTCGTGACTGGTTTTTCGTTTCGGGTTCGTACGCGTATATCCAGGATTCGTCACCTAATACGATGTGTTATACAGCATTTAAGGATCCTGCGTGGAATCTTTCGAGAGTTCTGACGCACCAAGTAACGCGAGCCGCTTTTTGCTCTTCACAGAGCGAATGCGGTATCCATCGGGAAAACAACTTTTTTACACCTAATTGTTCATGCAAGATTATTTGTATTTGACTCATGCCAATGTATAAAGTTGCCTGAATTTCGCGGTATGTCACATGTCGATCTTCCTTAATCAGCTTACGCACAGCATCAACGTTTTCTTGGGTGACTGCAGTTTTTGGACGACCTTGACGAGGATCATCACTGAGCTTGACACTTATAAGTTGAAATTCAGCAAACCAGCGATAAATTGTGGTTTTGGATGAGGCTTCATCACCAAATTCAGAAATCATCCGGTCAACACACTGTTTTTGTATTAAACCACTTCAAAAGTCATAATAAATCATCGCTTTTGAATTTTCTCGAGTCAATTCAATTTTCTCAAGGACTAAACAAATTTGACAAAACCTTGTGACAAGACCGAGAATCTTTTTTTTAAATAAATAAATGGTATTCGATTTTTAAAACCAAGGACTTTTCAATTTAAAAGATTTTAATATGACAGGAACAGTGGAAATATTCCATTCCCGATACTTTTTGTGCAGCCTATGTATTATTCCATCAGTACACCGGTAAATATTTGACTTAGATTTTTCGAAAATCCTACTTGTATAAAACACCAAAACCACTGTGCGAACATACGATACGATGGACACACTTTTAATTAATTTATTTACAGTTCTTACACTAAGCACGTACAATTTCCTACACACTTTAATCGACTACGACGACACTTTAAAGAATGATAAAACATTAACGTCAATAACTATAAAATAACAGCGTATGGGATTCCCCGACCATAGACTAAGTCCAGAAAGGAAACGATTTCCGTCTAAAATTAGTGTTGCCATATTCTAAATTGAAAATTCGCCAAAAGTCGCTAAAAAACAATTTGTCGCTAAACGATGAAAAAATATCGCTAAGACCTTTGAAAAATCACTAGATCTAGTGACAAAATCACCAAAGCGGCAACACTGCTGACGACGTTCGCGCAAGGTCTTTTGTTTCTAATATCATTTAATTGGAGCGTTAGAAGACATTTATACGATACTAAGATACGATTTTTACGTCGTTGGCCTTTCAGCATTTAAGAACTGGTAAGCATTAACACCTTAATTATGTAGCATAGTGCATGTATTTTATTAAATTTATTTATATACATATACATAATATATACATATATATATATATATATATATATATATATATATATATATATATATATATATATGTATATATTATGAGTCGCTCGCGTCCGTAGGCTTCGACCACCTAATCCTAGGCCCACCCTACACGTGTCCCCCGGGTGGTGCTAAGCGAGCGACAAAGCCGAAACGACAGCCTCGGCTCCTCGCCGTATGGTAGCGGCATAAAATCTACCACCCCTTAGTTCGCACCATGAGCCAAGAAGGAAAAGAAATGGCCCCGAGTTCCCGGCGCCCCTTTAATGGGGCAGGGGTGCGAAGAATCTCCGGGAGAAAAACCGGCGACGAGGTTCGCCACCCGTCACGTCCTGTCTCCCGGGGGGGCGAAAAGTGGATTGCGGAGGCCCGTCTGGCCACGCTGAATGTATGTGGAGCAATGAATGATAAGATGGATGAAGTATGCGAAATGATGAATGATAGAGGAATAGATGTGTTATGTGTAAACGAGACGAAACGAAAGGGAAGAGATGTCACTGCACATGGCATGTATACCGCTTACTGGTCTGGAGTAGACGAGACCGAGTGGGCATGCCAGGGAGTCGGTGTCATCCTTTCAGAAAGAATGGGTCAATGTGTGAAAGAGTATGAATGTGTTAGCCCAAGACTGCTGTGGATACGAATGAAAGTGGGCTTAAAGAAGTTGTTTGTGCTAGGGGTGTACGCCCCAGATATGTCTAAGCCCACTTATATCCGAGAGCAGTTTTGGGACATGATAAGGCTGGTGTTGAAGAAATGTAAGGAAAATGAAAATATTATTGTTAGGAGATTTTAATGGAAGGGTTGGGGTGAAGAGGTCTGGTTATAAAAGGATATTAGGAACGTTTGGCGATGAAAGAATAAATGAGAATGGTGAAGACCTCCTCACCGTATGTGTGGAAAAGAATCTTTTTGTGGCGAACACTTTCTTTCGCCATAAGAGGATTCACATGTATACATGGGAAAGAGGGGATGATAGAAGCATGATAGATTTTATAATTGTGGATGAAAGAATGAGGAGCGCAGTGGTAGATACAAGGGTTTACCGGGGGTCCAACGTAGGGACGGATCATTACTTGGTCTTATGCCGAATTAATGGTCTATTCAGACGTTGGCGGCATCGGACATCGGTGCCTACCACTGCGTTACAGCGTATAAGAATAGAGAGGTTACAAGATGAAGGTGTGAAAGAGAAGTATAAATGTAGATTGAGGGAAAATATAAGTGGGTTGAATGAATTATGTATGAATGATTTAGAATTGAAGAATATATGGAATAAAATTAAGAAAGTTTTGGTGGATGCAGCCACCGAAGTATGCGGTGTAAGTAAGAGAACGAATGAAAGGAAAAGTAATACGTTGTGGTGGGATGATGAGGTACGGATGGAAGTTGAAGCAAAGAAGAGAGCATGGCTAGATTTACTAGCAACTAAAGCTGGTAATTCTGGCGGTATGAATGATGAGATTGAAAGAAAAAAGGCAGACTTTAGACGTATAAATAAGAGAGTAAAAGAAGTTGTTGAAAGGAAAAATCAAGAAAGGATAGATAAGAATGATAGAAGGATATCTGATAACTTCCAGGCATATATTAAAATGTTCTGGAAGCTCGTAAGAACTGCCAGGGGAAATTCAAAACAGCCTAGAATAAATGCTATACGAGACGAGAATGGCTGCATGCTGAATGATGAAGTTTCGAATTTAAAGAGATGGAAGGAATACTTTGAAAGCGTGTTTAAGAGTGAAGAGTCGTCTGGAATAAGTGAAATAGAAATTCCGGAAGAAGTGGAGAGAGGTAGGGAGATAAGTGTAGATGAAATAATGAAAGCAATGAAAAGCATGAAAGCAGGTAAGGCAGCCGGATATGATAGAGTATCACTCGAAATGCTAAGGGCTGGAGAGGGTGAGTGGTTACAGGCCTGCTGCACACCTTGTTTAATTTATGTTGGGAACTGAAGCGGGTACCGGAAGACTGGTGCAAAGCCGTTATAGTCCCAATATATAAGGGAAAGGGGTCGCAGCAGGACTGTAAAAACTACCGTGGGATCAGCTTGCTTAGCATTGTGGGTAAACTGTATGCTAAGGTGTTAATTGAAAGAGTTATGGAAGAAACTGATGGAAAAATTTGGGATGTGCAAGCTGGATTTAGAAAGGGGATGGGGTGTACGGATCAAGTCTTTTCCATGCGCATGATAGCGGAGAAGTTTTTGGCTAAAAACCAGAAAGTTTTTTGTGCGTTCATGGACTTGGAAAAGGCTTATGACAGAGTGGACAGGAATATGTTATGGCAAACACTGAACTCATTTGGGTTGAGCGCTGGCTTGATACAGGCATTAAGATCTCTTTATAGGGACTCTAGTGCTTGTGTCAGGATCAACGGGGTCTGCTCGGACTGGTTTGGCATTCATAAAGGTGTCAGACAGTGTCTGTCTTTATGTCTACAAATAATTGTTCCGGGTGTGGATGTTTGTTCAGTTGTGGAAGTTATCAGATATCCTTCTATCATTCTTGTCTATCCTTTCTTGATTTTTCCTTTCAACAACTTCTTTTACTCTCTTATTTATACGTCTAAAGTCTTCCTTTTTTCTTTCGATCTCATCATTCATAGCGCCAGAATTACCAGCTTTAGTTGCTAGTAAATCTAGCCATGCTCTCTTCTTTGCTTCAACTTCCATCCGTACCTCATCATCCCACCACAACGTATTACTTTTCCTTTCATTCGTTCTCTTACTTACACCGCATACTTCGGTGGCTGCATCCACCAAAACTTTCTTAATATTATTCCATATATTCTTCAATTCTAAATCATTCATACATAATTCATTCAACCCACTTATATTTTCCCTCAATCTACATTTATACTTCTCTTTCACACCTTCATCTTGTAACCTCTCTATTCTTATACGCTGTAACGCAGTGGTAGGCACCGATGTCCGATGCCGCCAACGTCTGAATAGACCATTAATTCGGCATAAGACCAAGTAATGATCCGTCCCTACGTTGGACCCCCGGTAAACCCTTGTATCTACCACTGCGCTCCTCATTCTTTCATCCACAATTATAAAATCTATCATGCTTCTATCATCCCCTCTTTCCCATGTATACATGTGAATCCTCTTATGGCGAAAGAAAGTGTTCGCCACAAAAAGATTCTTTTCCACACATACGGTGAGGAGGCCTTCACCATTGTCATTTATTCTTTCATCGCCAAACGTTCCTAATATCCTTTCATAACCAGACCTCTTCACCCCAACCCTTCCATTAAAATCTCCTAACAATAATATTTTCATTTTCCTTACATTTCATCAACACCAGCCTTATCATGTCCCAAAACTGCTCTCGGATATAAGTGGGCTTAGACATATCTGGGGCGTACACCCCTAGCACAAACAACTTCTTTAAGCCCACTTTCATTCGTATCCACAGCAGTCTTGGGCTAACACATTCATACTCTTTCACACATTGACCCATTCTTTATGAAAGGATGACACCGACTCCCTGGCATGCCCACTCGGTCTCGTCTACTCCAGACCAGTAAGCGGTATACATGCCATGTGCAGTGACATCTCTTCCCTTTCGTTTCGTCTCGTTTACACATAACACATCTATTCCTCTATCATTCATCATTTCGCATACTTCATCCATCTTATCATTCATTGCTCCACATACATTCAGCGTGGCCAGACGGGCCTCCGCAATCCACTTTTCGCCCCCCCGGGAGACAGGACGTGACGGGTGGCGAACCTCGTCGCCGGTTTTTCTCCCGGAGATTCTTCGCACCCCTGCCCCATTAAAGGGGCGCCGGGAACTCGGGGCCATTTCTTTTCCTTCTTGGCTCATGGTGCGAACTAAGGGGTGGTAGATTTTATGCCGCTACCATACGGCGAGGAGCCGAGGCTGTCGTTTCGGCTTTGTCGCTCGCTTAGCACCACCCGGGGGACACGTGTAGGGTGGGCCTAGGATTAGGTGGTCGAAGCCTACGGACGCGAGCGACTCATAATATATACATATATATATATATATTTATATATATATATATATATATATATATATATATATATATGTATATATTATGTATATGTTGGAAGTATAGTGGGTATAGTACAGAGACTAATTTTGTAGTTAGGAATAATAATTAATTCGTTTAAACGAATTAATTATTATTCCTTTCTCCTCGACTCATTGGATAATTAATTCGTTTACACGAATTAATTATCCAATGAGTCGAGGATAAACTAGTAACGGAATACGACAAGTGTACCGTTCCACGTCAGAGCCAAGACTGTCTTAACGGCGGCCGCTCAGTCCGTTTTATACAAGCAGGACGGGCGGTAACGCAGGTGCGATGCCGCAGGTGTGCGGTACACGTGTCGTTTACAAGAATTCTGTCTTGCTAGACCGACGCCACCGCATCTACAACGGTGCAGGTGCCGTCACGGCCATACTGACATGCGTGCGTCCTCGCACGCGCTCCATTACAATTTTAGTTATCTGTAACAACTGTAATCTGTAAAACATCGTTCGATTATCCTGACAAAACAGCGTCTGGTCCGGTCTATACTGACCCTTCAGACTCTGGTGATAATCAGTTTTGTTCCGGCACTAAGCCCTACAAAACTTTTATCAACTTTATGCTAGATCGGAATGATTAGTCTGTAGCTTTTTCTATTTTCTCTTTTTTTTTTTTCAAGTACTGTTTTAGCTAGTCCGGAATCACTATTCCCTATAGCTATATCACTGGACCGGCACAAAGCCCTGCAATGATTGTAAGAACTATTCTTTTTTCTTAATCTCTTTTTTTTTCAGTACTATTTATGCTAGTCCGGGATCATTATTCCCTGTAGCTTTATCATTGGACCGGCAAACGCCCTGCAATGATAGTAAGAACCACATTTTTTTTTCTTACTCTATCTATCTATCTATCTATGGAGTATCTTACTTGAACTTGCGAGATCCCACGTTAACTACGTGAACCACATTAAAAACGTGAACCAGGACAGCGCCTGCCAGGACAGAGCCTAATACATGTTCAGAAAACATTACCGTGCACACAGCATACGACTTCCGCGCACACAGTGTGACTCCCACGCATACAGAGTACACGACTTCCGAGGCATCGCCATGTACAGCATACGCGCGCTCCGGGATGGCGCCTGCGTATACGCGCATACGCATCTGCTGAAACCAGGCCATGTTACAGCTGGACCTGGCAGTCCGTTACGACCAGCAAGGCACACACTCACGCACTTGTAACCACATCACACGTGCTACTGTAACACATAAAAGAAAACATTAAAAATACTCTGTCGGAACTTGATTTCAAGAAATGCAGCACTACTCTTGGTACACCATTCGCCTTTCTAGGGCACTAAATACTGAGCTGCGGCTACACGACAACCTCTAGTATGGTCCGATCCTCATGTAAACTTAAATACTCTCTTCAATGTCAGAACCAATTGGCTCTACTTCACTTTCATCAGTTATACTTCGGTTTTCCGGCATTTTTCGCAACCAATTAAAAATGTAAACACTCATTCTTACAAAATAGTTTCTGAGCCAATGTTTAGGATAAATTTTCTTTCCTCATGTATCTAATGGTGATCAGTAGCAGCGACAAATAATAAGTCCGCGGCGTCATAAGCCGACAGCATACTCAAAAGCGAGCGCTACAGCTCCACGATTTCCACTAAACCATTCCAAGTTTGTCGACTACGTAATGCTCGGAGTAAACTGTAACACTTATCATCACATTAGATCACAAAAATACTACTTAGTGTTTTTAAGTAAAGCAATCATGTTCTTTTTTTCGGTACATCGTTTAAACATTTTGAACTTTAAAACTAGGCCATGTAAATCACACCTCGTGTATCAAATTATAACATTACTTGAGCAAGTTAAACTTCCACTGAATGCAAACTATAACTCATTCAGAATATCTCCAACATTTCTTTCATTTGTTAACATATTTAGGTACGTCAGAAATAATGAAAATACTTGAGGGTACTTTTAATACAAATCGAACAAAAGGATTTATCTTTTGGCTTAAATAATTTCACTTTATCTTTTCTCTACACTTTAATGATACGACAATATCGTAAGTAGGACAGCAAATTTTATTACGGTATTTAACATAAAAAGAGATCCATCAATGTGAAATGCATTATAGCCTTCACAAATGTAATAATTCTCATACTATTCAAAGATTGTATGTGGGCAAAAAAATGGGGACTTTATCCCACTTCTGATGTCGGAAGTATAGTGGGTATAGTACAGAGACTAATTTTGTAGTTAGGAATAATAATTAATTCGTTTACACGAATTAATTATCCAATGAGTCGAGGATAAACTAGTAACGGAATACGACAAGTGTACCGTTCCACGTCAGAGCCAAGACTGTCTTAACGGCGGCCGCTCAGTCCGTTTTATACAAGCAGGACGGGCGGTAACGCAGGTGCGATGCCGCAGGTGTGCGGTACACGTGTCGTTTACAAGAATTCTGTCTTGCTAGACCGACGCCACCGCATCTACAACGGTGCAGGTGCCGTCATATATAAATAAATTTAATAAAATACATGCACTATGCTACATAATTAAGGTGTTAATGCTTACCAGTTCTTGAATGCTGAAAGGCCAACGACGTAAAAATCGTATCTTAGTATCGTATAAATGTCTTCTAACGCTCCAATTAAATGATATTAGAAACAAAAGACCTTGCGCAAACGTCGTCAGCAGTGTTGCCGCTTTGGTGATTTTGTCACTAGATCTAGTGATTTTTCAAAGGTCTTAGCGATATTTTTTCATCGTTTAGCGACAAATTGTTTTTAGCGACTTTTGGCGAATTTTAAATTTAGAATATGGCAACACTAATTTTAGACGGAAATCGTTTCCTTTCTGGACTTAGTCTATGGTCGGGGAATCCCATACGCTGTTATTTTATAGTTATTGACGTTAATGTTTTATCATTCTTTAAAGTGTCGTCGTAGTCGATTAAAGTGTGTAGGAAATTGTACGTGCTTAGTGTAAGAACTGTAAATAAATTAATTAAAAGTGTGTCCATCGTATCGTATGTTCGCACAGTGGTTTTGGTGTTTTATACAAGTAGGATTTTCGAAAAATCTAAGTCAAATATTTACCGGTGTACTGATGGAATAATACATAGGCTGCACAAAAAGTATCGGGAATGGAATATTTCCACTGTTCCTGTCATATTAAAATCTTTTAAATTGAAAAGTCCTTGGTTTTAAAAATCGAATACCATTTATTTATTTAAAAAAAAGATTCTCGGTCTTGTCACAAGGTTTTGTCAAATTTGTTTAGTCCTTGAGAAAATTGAATTGACTCGAGAAAATTCAAAAGCGATGATTTATTATGACTTTTGAAGTGGTTTAATACAAAAACAGTGTGTTGACCGGATGATTTCTGAATTTGGTGATGAAGCCTCATCCAAAACCACAATTTATCGCTGGTTTGCTGAATTTCAACTTATAAGTGTCAAGCTCAGTGATGATCCTCGTCAAGGTCGTCCAAAAACTGCAGTCACCCAAGAAAACGTTGATGCTGTGCGTGAGCTGATTAAGGAAGATCGACATGTGACATACCGCGAAATTCAGGCAACTTTAGACATTGGCATGAGTCAAATACAAATAATCTTGCATGAACAATTAGGTGTAAAAAAGTTGTTTTCCCGATGGATACCGCATTCGCTCTGTGAAGAGCAAAAAGCGGCTCGCGTTACTTGGTGCGTCAGAACTCTCGAAAGATTTCACGCAGGATCCTTAAATGCATATGCAAATGCATAACATCGTATTAGGTGACGAATCCTGGATATACGCGTACGAACCCGAAACGAAAAACCAGTCACGAGTTTGGGTGTTCGAAAATGAGTTAAAGCCAACGAAAATTGTTCGTCCACGGAGTGTTGCAAAAAAAATGGTGGCCACGTTTGTCTGCAAAACTGCCCATGTTACGACTATTCCTCTTGAGGGACAAAGAACGGTTAATGCAGAATGTCCAACCATAAACAAATTATCGGCTATAAAGTATTTAGGTATAATCATAGACCACCGATTGACGTGGCACAACCAAATAGAACATCTTATAGGTAGGGTCAGAAAGCTAATTTGGTTTTTTAAGCAACTTAGACATGTAGCATCAAAAAATATACTAATTAAAGTATACATTGCGTTGGTACAATCTTTATTGGCATAGTGCATTCCTATATGGGGTGGCGCCTCCAAAACCAAATTTCTGGAAGTGGAAAGGGCTCAAAGAGCATTACTAAACGTAATGTTTTTTAAACCGTATGGATTTTGTACAGAAAAGCTTTATGAAATATGTAAGCTACTTACTGTAAGACAATTATACATTTTACAAATCGTTTTAAAAATGCATAATAGTCTTACTTATGATTCGAACATTTTGCAAAAAAGAAGAGGTACAGTAATTGTAGCGCAGAAAGTAAACACAAAATTTGCTTCTCATAAAATGGTTAAAAAACTAAACTATGAAAAAGCAGAGGCTATTATACAATGCATTAGTTGGACACTACAATATTAGTAAGCAAACACACACACACACACACACACACACACACACACACACACACGCACACACACATGCGCACACACACACACACACACACACACACACACACACACACACACACACACACACACACACACACACACACACACACACACACACACACACACACACACACACACACACACACACCCTACATACTTTTCTTTAATAGTTTAATAATAATTTATTATATCTTATGGATTAAGTTGATCACTATCTGTATTATGGCTATGGAGGAGCGGGATCTTCTGGCACAGGTGTTTTTACTCTTAAAAGAAGATTCCAACCATGCTTCATGATCATTGTAAAGTTTTAGTTGATCAATAACGATTTTATCATGATCAAAAAAAAAAGAATGACCCTTAAGTAGAGACTGAATAAATTAACCGACTTGGTATTTATTACATGTATCTCACAACTTTTTACGGTAGAAGTAGAAGAACTGAGTTGCGAGACTTGGTTTTTTTAAAAGTTATGTTTTTGATGGCATAACAAAATTTTATTAATTACATTTTTATTGTATTACTTACGCCATCTGTAATAAAAATAAAAAAAACATTTTTTAGTATTACCACGTCAGCTACGTTAGATGACACTAATTATGAATTATTATGAATGAAGCATTACTTGATGAAAAAATGCCGGAAATTTTAATGATATCTATGTTATTGTTATATCAAAATGCCACGAACTCGCGAGTAAGGCGCACGTGAAGGCCCTAAGAGCATGTGAAATGCCTGAATTCTTGGATATTTAAGTAAAAAAAATATCACAATAACTCTTAATTTAATCAGCAAAGAAAATGCAGGGTGACAAAAGAGGATTAAAATACATGTTTTTAAGTGAACAAAATTGTATTTTTGTTCACCCCTTATTAGAAAAAAAATCCCCAAGGAGTACCTATGTTTGTCATACTTTCAAAATTTCTCCAAAACGGCAAAAGCTCTTCCGATAGATTTTAGAATAAAATAGGTCTTAAAAATATTAATATTTTCAATTTAGAGTTTTATTTTTATTCCCCGTTTTAATCGAGAAATTAATTTTCCCCGAAATTGAATAAATCCGCGCGAGCGTGCCTGCTCCGTCGCCCTGTGATCCCCCGCGAGCCAGTGTGACCATATGTGGCAGGTTTCTGCCATTTTGGCAGTATTGGCCTCTTATTTTAGCCTCTGGCCGATCATCGGTTGACGTTTTATAAAACCTGGCAGTATTTGGCAGTATTGGGGTATTAAAAATAGATTTCATTATGGCAACTTAAAATGCCGAAAATGGCAACCCTAGATACTTCGCCAGGATGTGGGAGGTTTCCATGTACTTCTAGTATCTTGTTTTTATCACATTCAGTAAACAACTTTAAAAGTATGACTGTAAAGTTGATAATCTTATAACGTGTATTCGTAAACACTTCAATATAAATAAAATGATGTTCTCATCAATGTAGTTGAAGTCAATTAAATACGCATTATTCAGGGTAAACACTAGTGGTCGGAAACTGATATGCGACTATATGAGAAGCACCAGTTTTCAAACATAAAAAAAGAATCATCAAAATCTGTTCAACTAGAATAAAGTTCTGAGATAACACAAATAAAAAATACAGTCGAATTGAGTATTTGCTCCTTTTTAAAAAAAAAACAAACAAACAAAGAGTGACAAACGAGCACACGGTCCATTCAAAATATTATTTTTAAACTAAACTTGTTCCGTAATTTTATTAAAATTAAGTTGAAAAGTTATGTAAGAAAGAAAAATCCCATTACTGTTCTATTTCTTTGCGTTGGAGTTAAGCCAATGGAAAGTCCGATGAGAAGAAATCTTTTTGAAATACACAATGGAATGGACTAATTCATTCAACGAAAATAACAATATATGTACACATGTATCTTGGTTAAGAAAACTCTCTAGTGTATACCCGGTGACAAACTTAATAAATAATGTT
Organism: Parnassius mnemosyne; assembly: GCA_963668995.1. Lineage (NCBI taxonomy): Eukaryota > Metazoa > Arthropoda > Insecta > Lepidoptera > Papilionidae > Parnassius > Parnassius mnemosyne. The sequence goes on from CAVLGL010000057.1 coordinate 9,346,916, forward strand.
GGTGTAAATTTTAACAAACTATTCACGTACCTAAGTTTTAAATCTTGTTTATTTATTCATATTTGAAGAGAAAACTTTGTACTCCTTTTTTAATTCTTAATAGAGGGTAGACGTAGATGTCTATGGAACATTGCATCCACTTACCATTACGTTGACTGTGTGCTCATTTGTCGCCCTTATTCTATATATAAAAAAAGTACTAACTAACTTGTAATTACCTGGCTCTTCTTACCGACATACCCAAATACGGCACTATAGCTTTACGGCAGAAATAGATATTAGATAATAGGTGAATAGAATTCTAACATAATTTGATATATCTTATTGAAAAATAAGTTATTTTTGTTAACGTATAATTATTTATACTTCATATTTCAATTTTAACTGCCTTATAATCCATCCAATAGAGCCCATTAAAAGTCTTGTGCTGAACACAGGCCTCCCCATAAATTGCCTGTTCTTTAACAACCGAGGTCACTTACTGAAATATTAAAAATTAAAATAACTCAACTATTACTTATTGGTCATGAGTTGTGATGAGCCTAGTAAGAATATTAATCGTAGTCATGAAATTAGTGCATTGACAACAATTTTTAATTCATCTGCAAAATTTCTGAAAATTTTATGACTAAATTCAATTACTTACATTCATACATGAATACATAGATACATAGAGGTCACGCTAATAAAACATAATTATGTTATTTTATTAGATTCAGAAAATTTAAGCCACACGGATAAATCATGACTTGTGATGATCCTGTGACGTCATTAGCTCTTAATACGAGTATGTGTGCAAAATTTCTGATTATTTAGACGTCTGGAAGTGTGTGAAAACTAAATTATAAAATTTAATTGCCATGCTATTTATTAAATCCTATCAAAATTCCACTGCTACACTTGCACAAATGCCCAACGTCGTGAGCAACCCTGCGACAAATATCGGGAGAATACCTAAAAATAATACGCGGCGCGACACGGGGCACACTTTTTAAGACAGTGATACAAAATATTACTATATTTACTACACATAAAGATACACATTTTATTGAGATAATTCGAAAATGCCTCGCGGCCCGGCATCCCGCTACGCCGTGCTGCACCTCGTGATACCTCACGGCGTAGTGCGACGCATCACGACGCAGCCGTTATTCGTCATTAGGCGCAATGTGCAAGAGCGGCGCTGCGCCTTAGCGAATCCGCATGACACAGCAATTTAATGATGCACCTCGCGACGTTGCGATGCGTCTCGTGTCTGCGCGTTGCGCGGTGCAAACCCACTGGTCTCTTCAAGCATCGTCTCGTTACGTCGTGTTTCTGTGTGAACTGACCCTAAGAAGTAAAAAAATATATTGGCAAATATTTTTATGCGTGAAGTCACTCACTCCGCGTTGAAGTTAATGCAGCGAAATTTTGTTTTTGCCTAAAAAGCCTCTACGGCCTTAGCCAAATACTAGGATGTATGTAGGTTGCTACTTCTTCACTTCTAATGGGACTATTGTGCATTTTTTATTTCGTTCATATTTCCGACGATGTTATTTTGTTTATTTTTTATTTTACCGTATATATTAAGGGTAGTGAAGGTCTGAAGAACTCATCCTCGTCATCATTATAACCTAACAAATGTCTACTGCTGAACATATTAATCCCCTTATATATATTTGCCTTCCCTTATAGGAAGGATATTTGATATAGTTGCCACGCTTGTCAACCGTAGTATTTTATTCTTATTTAGCTGTTATCAGAAAAATCCTGCTGTGGTTTGTTTCTCTATGTCGCATCATGTGACATCAATGGGATGACATCTTTACGGTAAAAAAGTTTATGGTGAAAATTCCATTACATTCATAAAAATAACCTAATACAATACATACATACATACATTTGATTCAATAAATTTGATTCACCTCTTCATAATTTTTGATTTCTCAAAACTCAAAAGTCTGTTTGATTAATGGATATCCTGTAATTTGCTGTAATAAAATTAATTTTTCACTCAAAGAAATTGAATTCTTGCTCCCAACAAATCCGCATAAACGATATTGTTCTATAGAATTTAATGTTGCTGTATCCTTAAAAGTCACTTATAAGTGATTTGCCTTCTACTTTTGTTACATTGACAGTAAGTAAGAATATTTTATAAAAACAAAAGGGGAAATAGATAAGATGAAATTGATTTATTTTCTTTAAAATTTTTATTCACGTTTTCTGTTCTACGTCGATATTCTTACTTGCACATTCATACTTTTATTAAAAACCCTTTGCCTATCCCATACATATCCAGACATATCCCATAGATTGTCTCTGTAAGGGGGATTTTTCCATAGTTGCCAGGCTTGAATTGGTTGGCAACCGCAGATTTTTATTATTTTGTTAGTCAAAAATCAAAATGCAGCTGCCCATCTCTCTAAAATATAATGACTCAGATATGAATTCACAATTATGAGTGATCAATATACAAATATTTGGCCTTATATTGTTCATTTCAATATTTGAATTAATAATATACTCATTTCAATAACTGAATAACTATTACTAACTAGTTATGATAAAAGATTATTTATACAAAATTAGAGTAACAAGCGAACTTACATTTTACTTAGCAAAATGTCTGATGTAACCGTAACCGTGATGTAAACGTAAATAAGGACACCTTCAATCAACTTCAAACAAAGAAAGCTAAAGATTCGTTGTCACTTCTGAGGAATAAGACGTAATGTCTCATTGTCTATAGTTATACGCACTGCTGTTTAGCGGCAGTAATACATAAGTGATGGTGTGGTACCCAGAAAAACTAAGAAAGACCGAAGAAAGTTCTGCAATGTTTAATTTTACTATTGACTGGACTAATCTTTTCAATTGTATTAATGTATCTATCAATTAAACTTACATAATTGTTGAAAAGCCTATGAAAAAAGCCTACTTCGAAATATACACATGTCAACACAACGGTCCTGACACGTTAATAAATATAAGTTCTTTTTTTTTGCTTTGTGAAGACACATGCCAAATATATTCAAACAAAAGATTCTACAAGGTGAACGAACTCATTGAATAAACAATTACTTGATGGCATATTCACTTACTGATTCAATGCCCTCAAAATTATTTTTTATTAATCTGTTAAAGTTCACTGCTGAAAAAGGCCTCTCCTCTTGTTGGGGGGATAGTAATCGTCACGCTTAACAGGTAAATTGACGATTAAAGTAATGTCCTGCCGAAAGCCGTTACCTGTCGAAAGCCACCACCACCATTAAAGCCATTCACAAGTCCACTACTGAACATAGGCCTCCCCCAAGGAATGCCACAAAGTACGGTCCTGAGCCACCTGCACCCGTCGACTTCCAGCAGAGATCACCCTACACTTCGCCTACCGGTACGAGGATGCCACTCGAGAACCTTTTTTCCCCAATGGTTGTCAGTTCTTCGAATTATATGGCCGGCCCATTACGACTTCAGCTTGCTAATCCGTTGGGCTATATCGATTACTCTGGTTTTACTACGGATATCCTCATTTCTAAATTTATCACGCAGAGAAACCCCAAGCATAGCCCTCTCCATAGCTCGCTGAGCGATCTTGAGCGTCCTCATACGGCCAGCAGTGAAAAAACATGTCTCAGTTCCATAGGTCATCACTGAAAATGAAATTTTACAACCAGTGTGTGTTACACTGGTAGCACAATCTCTTTTTCAAGTTTTGAGGTATGCCTGACGAGAAGGAGAAGCTTTATACGTGGTAGAGCCATACTGCAGCTATATTAATAAAATAGTTGTAGCACGAACGGGTCGGCTCGACTGGGGAAAAACCACGCTCTCACAGAATACCAGCGTGAAATAGCAGCTTAATGCTGCTGTGTTTCGTATGGTGAGTGTGGAGAACCGGAGACCCTTTTTACTGACAAAGAGGCATTCTATCATAGTCCTCACGGGTGACAACGCATCTGCATTTTAATTCGCAAACGAAAATATATATAGATGTTTATGGGCCACAGCAACCACTTACCATCAGGTGGACTTTGTGCTCCTTTGTCACCCTTATTCTATATAAAAAAGATATATCGTAATTTTCCGAACACTGCCCAGCCGAGATGAATCCGCCGATTGACTTCTCGGTCGAAGTTGGACTTTCCTAGTAGAAGTATTTTTCCAAGGTACAGGAATATACTCGTCAACAACTTCGAGCATAGTTCTTCCAATAACTACCGTCATAGGTGTGACATGAACATTAAACATGATTTTTGTTTTGTCCATGTTCATCTTAAGACCTATCCGTTGGGAGACACTATTGAGGTCTCCAGAACTCAAGGATTTTCTCGTCAGTCCTCAAGGTGCATGCGTTATAAGTTGCCAGGTCGAGTAGTCGTAGGTGACAACCGAACCTGCACCGGAGATTCTTATCACCCCCTGACTCACCGTTACCATGGTCACCACCGTAGCCAGGAAGAGCAAGACCGCTGGGAACTGGTGGCCGTTTATTATTGTCATTGCTCATGGGGGTATATTGCCATAATGGCCACGCTTAGTGAGCGGGTTCACAAGCGCAGTTTGTTTTATTGGTTTTTGCTGTTATCAGAAAGATGCTGCTGCCCATCTTCTGCCTCAGTTTTCCTCTGTCGGCTTTAACGACACCCACGGGAAGATATGGAGTTATGGGTATTCTTACCCGCCAATTCCGTGTATTGTAGACCAAAGGTAACATGTATTTATTTTTTCAAAATGTTCTCTAAGGGATTTCTTTAGACCTAGTTTATAAATTGTTCTTTTGTCTCTCTTCTGCAAAACAAAGATAGTTTCATTGTCAGGCGCATTACCTCATAGCAAGATTACATATGACATTATGCTATTAAAAATGACTAAAAAGAACATGTAAGACGTCTAATATTTTTTACAGCATATGCAGCACAACGAAGTTTACTAGCTAGTTTAGAAATATGGGGGCCCAATTGAAGCTTTGCGTCAACTGCTACTCCAAAGAAAACAGTTGTTTCAATAAGGATTAACTCCTGCCTATTTAAAAGTACCTGTGTAACATTCGTTGTGGTGAATTGATCATATTTTGTTTTATTACCGCTTGGAATCAGATTATTTACATTAAACCAGTGTACTACTTTTGATATTATAATATTCACTTCGTCATATTTTTATAATTGCCTTTTACGTCGTAAAATCAAAGAAGTATTATCAACAAAAAACTATATCATGTTTGTTCCCTACCAAGTAAGTTAAGTGATTAATATAAGCTGAGAACAGTAAGGGACCAAGAATTAAGCCCTGAGGAACACCAATAGATACTACTGGTTCGAAAGAACTGCTCCCTATAATAAAACTGTTTGCATTCTGTTATTTAGTTATGATATCATAAGTTAATGTGCTATATTTTTACACCTTATGTAGTCTCACGATTAATGTCTCATGTTGAACGCATTCAAAAGCCTTGGAAGGATCACGAAATAAACTCAATGCATCTTCTTATTATAAATACAACTATTACTGACCATAACATGATTTTTCTAAACTATCCAATATAAATGATGTAATTAATTCCCCTAAAATAAAGACCTCTATCAACCTTCTATAAGCAATCGAATCCTTTAAGGGTTGGAGTTTCATGACATGCTATTACATAATAATCCCAATAGTCTTACTAATGTGTTAATTAATAAACTGAGGCAATGTATTTAAACAAATACAATAACAACGACAATTCCATGTAAAAATCGCATATTAAAACCATGGATTACAATGGGCATTCTTCGTTGTATAAGAAATAGAAACGATATGCAGAAAAAACTGAAACGTGACCCAAAAAATGAAATTCTAAAAATAACATATAGACGCTATCGCAATCACTGCAATGCTTTGATTAAAACGTTAAAACGGAATTACGAAAGAGATCAACTAATTCAAAATAAAAAGAATCCTAGGTTACTCTGGAAATCTATAAATGACATCACGCATCGTAAAGTTAATAAATCAAATAATATAGGACTTCTTAACTATAAATCAACCCCTAAAGAATCTGTAAATTACATAAATGCCTATTTTGCTAATATTGGCAAATGTCTAGCTGATAATATTTTAATGCGTCAAAGAAATTGGGACACACTTTCTGATAATTCTAAAAAAAACATCCACCCTCTTCCTTTGTCTTATTAGAAACTGACCCAAACGAGGTCTACGAAATTTTAATGGGATTAAAATCGGACAGCGCTACGGGCTGGGATGGTATACAAACGAAATTTCTACAACATGTTGGCAAAGATATAGCCCCCGTTATTGCTCACTTAGCTAACCTCTGCATAGGATAGGGTATCTTTCCTACTGCGCTGAAATATGCTATTGTCACTCCGGTACATAAGGGTGGAGACAGAGACGAAACCACGAACTATAGACCTATATCAGTCCTTCCAGTTCTTTCAAAAATATTAGAAAAAATTATAAATAACAGATTAATCAGCTTCCTAAACAAATATCAACTACTCGTAATATCTAACTCCCAATTTGGCTTTAGACGAGGAATATCAACAGAAGACGCTATAAGTGCATTCACGTTTCGCATTATTGAAAATGTCGATAAAAATAAAAAGTGCATTACAGTTTTCCTAGATCTTCAGAAGGCTTTCGATACCGTCTCTGTCCCCATTCTTATGCGCAGATTGGAATCAGTGGGTGTCAGGGGTACTCCCCTAGCTTTGCTGTGTGATTATTTGCGTGATCGTAAACAAAGTGTTAGAGTTGGTGACTGTATCAGTGAACTGGCAGACACAACATATGGTGCCCCACAGAGGAGTGTGCTGGGACCAACGCTCTTCTTAATTTACATTAATAACCTTTGTAACTTGGAAATTCTTAATGGTAAATTATTTTCATATGCAGACGACACCGCTGTAGTTTTCTCTGGTACAACATGGGACGAAGTACTTGGCTTTGCACAGGAAGGTCTGGCACGAATAGCTCGTTGGTTAGACAAACATTTATTGACTCTAAACGTCTCTAAGACCAATTATATATGTTTCACAAATTATAACAGTACTCAGCCAAATTCAGACTTCCAAATAATAATTCACTCATGTAACAATATCACCAACCAAAATTGCTCATGTGATAGCATAGAAAAAACATCTAAAACCAAGTATCTTGAAATAATTATTGCGATAGCGTCTATATGTTATTTACAGCCCGTAGCGCTGTCCGATTTTAATCCCATTAAAATTTCGTAGACCTCGTTTGGGTCAGTTTCTAATAAGACAAAGGAAGAGGGTGGATGTTTTTTTTAGAATTATCAGAAAGTGTGTCCCAATTTCTTTGACGCATTAAAATATTATCAGCTAGACATTTGCCAATATTAGCAAAATAGGCATTTATGTAATTTACAGATTCTTTAGGGGTTGATTTATAGTTAAGAAGTCCTATATTATTTGATTTATTAACTTTACGATGCGTGATGTCATTTATAGATTTCCAGAGTAACCTAGGATTCTTTTTATTTTGAATTAGTTGATCTCTTTCGTAATTCCGTTTTAACGTTTTAATCAAAGCATTGCAGTGATTGCGATAGCGTCTATATGTTATTTTTAGAATTTCATTTTTTGGGTCACGTTTCAGTTTTTTCTGCATATCGTTTCTATTTCTTATACAACGAAGAATGCCCATTGTAATCCATGGTTTTAATATGCGATTTTTACATGGAATTGTCGTTGTTATTGTATTTGTTTAAATACATTGCCTCAGTTTATTAATTAACACATTAGTAAGACTATTGGGATTATTATGTAATAGCATGTCATGAAACTCCAAACCCTTAAAGGATTCGATTGCTTATAGAAGGTTGATAGAGGTCTTTATTTTAAGGGAATTAATTACATCATTTATATTGGATAGTTTAGAAAAATCATGTTATGGTCAGTAATAGTTGTATTTATAATAAGAAGATGCATTGAGTTTATTTCGTGATCCTTCCAAGGCTTTTGAATGCGTTCAACATGAGACATTAATCGTGAGACTATATAAGGTGTAAAAATATAGCACATTAACTTATGATATCATAACTAAATAACAGAATGCAAACAGTTTTATTATAGGGAGCAGTTCTTTCGAACCAGTAGTATCTATTGGTGTTCCTCAGGGCTTAATTCTTGGTCCCTTACTGTTCTCAGCTTATATTAATCACTTAACTTACTTGGTAGGGAACAAACATGATATAGTTTTTTGTTGATAATACTTCTTTGATTTTACGACGTAAAAGGCAATTATAAAAATATGACGAAGTGAATATTATAATATCAAAAGTAGTACACTGGTTTAATGTAAATAATCTGATTCCAAGCGGTAATAAAACAAAATATGATCAATTCACCACAACGAATGTTACACAGGTACTTTTAAATAGGCAGGAGTTAATCCTTATTGAAACAACTGTTTTCTTTGGAGTAGCAGTTGACGCAAAGCTTCAATTGGGCCCCCATATTTCTAAACTAGCTAGTAAACTTCGTTGTGCTGCATATGCTGTAAAAAATATTAGACGTCTTACATGTTCTTTTTAGTCATTTTAATAGCATAATGTCATATGTAATCTTGCTATGAGGTAATGCGCCTGACAATGAAACTATCTTTGTTTTGCAGAAGAGAGACAAAAGAACAATTTATAAACTAGGTCTAAAGAAATCCCTTAGAGAACATTTTGAAAAAATAAATACATGTTACCTTTGGTCTACAATACACGGAATTGGCGGGTAAGAATACCCATAA